>CM016620.1:92836762-94036762 GCA_005393395.2 Gossypium australe | reverse complement strand
TGCATGTTTGGCCATGTTCTTCCAAGCTTAAGGCTGACTAAGGAGCTTCCCAAGTTCAAAGCTTATTTTGGTCAAAACAAATTTGGAAATGGAAAGCTAAACAAAATAAAGTATTCGGCCATGCTTTGATAAGCAAGTGGCCGGCCATGCTTCACCTATTTCCCATATCTTATTTGAAAATTTCTAACATCCAATACCAATAAAACATTATTTATCCTTATTTCCCCCCTCATTAAAACAAACTAATAAAATATAATAATGCCTCATCATTTCCTATACAATAAAATAATAAACATCATTTAATAAATTATCAAAACAATAAAATAAAACACATAGGGTAGCACCCACAAGCATGCTTCACGGTCATGCTCTCCCTCTTTTACCAATTTTAACAACCATTTCATTGTTTAATCTAATCCATATCTTTACCCATTTCCTATACATAAAGTGTTAATAATAATAATAATAATATTAATAATATATATATATATATATATATATATCAACTTCCCATCACTATAAAATAAAAACTAACTATTCCCCATATATACCTCACGCATATAACAATAATAAAGTTAAAATAATAATAATAATAATAATAAAAAAAAACCATGCTTCCTTTTATAAATTAATAATAAAAATAAAATAAATAAAAATATATACTACCCAAGGATCAAATTTTCATCCAACATCAATGTTTTTCCTTTTTGTAATACCAATGCCGTATGCTTTCTTTCCCCCAAGCAAAACCCATACTTGCATACTAAAAATAATAATAATTATTATTATTATTATTATTCCACTATTCATCATAAAAAAAATATAACAATAAAATAATATACTACCCAACATCACTAACAAACATTATTATTTTTATTCCATCACCTTACATACATAATATTATAATAATAATATTATTACATATATATATCATTCTCTATACTTAATATAATAAACAAGGGACTAATGCCAACGGCAATGCTTCAAAGAATCAAGGCCGGCCATACAATTTAATTTCCCAAGCTATACACATGCTTATTTCTTTTGCTAAGTCCCAACATAAATTCTTATTATAATTTAATCCACACTAATAATAATAAAACTCCCCCAAGCATGCTTTTAAAATCCTTTGTTTAATAGCATGCCCGACACCCTTAATAATATAAAATGAAACTTGACAAATTCCTAGGCATAACAATACTTATAATTCTTCATACCTTCCAAAAGACAAAATAAAATAATAACAAAACATTAGAATAGAAAAAGAATAAGCCTTATGCCTAAAATAAGGCAAACAAGCAGCAATTTAAGCTGCATGCGTGCATGTTGCATGCATTAATTCCCATGCAGTCCACCAGCTCCTACGCCGGTCCCAAAAGAAAAAGGAAAGATCCAAGTGCAGCCTCTAGGTCTCGAACCCGAGACCTGGAGAAGAGTCCTCTTGCTTCCAGCCATTTAATCCATCGCGTGTTTCGTGACAATAAGCGCATATAAATTCTTTTTATACCTTATTTCAATGGCTTCTCCATTTTAGCGCTAGGAACCGAAAAAAATGGAAACACCTGCGCCCTTAATGGAACTCGAACTCGAGTCCTAGTAGCGGCCTCCATGCTGCAACGTCTTAACCAGTCGACCAAGCTGAATTTCATGCGACTAAATGCAGTGCATTTTCTTTTAATCTATCCTTGCCTTGGCTCCCTTCATTTTAACGCTGGAATAAAAAAAACAGAGCGCCCAATGTGCGATTTCCAGGATTCGAACATGAGTCCCCCGGGTCTTACTTCTCACGCAAAGTCCTTGGCCACTCGGCCACTTCGAATTTCATGCAATAATTACACCGAAAATTCTTTTAAGGCTTCCTTCAAAACAGCGCCTTTGTTCAAAATAAAAAATGTTTTTGCCGCTCGCGAAGCTCGAACCTCTGACTTGCCTAGCGCCCCAGCTAGACTTTAAGTGGCACACGACCACTTTACTAGGGCATCTTATGTGCCACCAACTTGCAAAATTTATACTTAAGGCCTTCCTCGTCCAAATTCCCCTTTTAGCCCCAAAAATTTTCAAATTTCCAAAATGCTCCCATTTTATCCTCGGGCCTTAGAAACTCTAATAACACACTAAAAATCACTCTTGAGGCCTAATGTACTCAAGTCATTTTCCAAACTCGTAATCCCTATATCGGGATATTACACTACTGAGTTTGTGATTCAGGTTTCAAACCCCCTGGGCCGGTGTGTATTAGTTGATAAGGTGTGCAAGAATTGCCCTTTAATGATTTGAGATTCGTGTTTTCCGGCTGATTTGATGATACTACCATTTGATGAGTTTGATATTATTCTCGGTATGGATTGGTTAACTGTACACGATGCTGTAGTGAATTGTAGACGAAAGATTATTGATTTGCAGTGCCAAAATGATAAGATAATTTGAATTGAGTCTAAAGATTTAAATGGGTTACCAGCAATGATATCTTCGATGTTGACTCGAAAGCTTATGAGAAAGGGTTGCGAAGCTTACTTTGCTTATGTGATTGATAGTAAAGTGATCGGAAAGAAGATAGAATCTGTACCAGTTGTATGTGAGTATACGGATGTGTTTCCAGAAGAATTGTCGGGTTTGCCACTTGTTCTGGAGGTAGAGTTTGGTATCGAGTTGGTGCCAGGTACGACTCTGATTTCGATAGCTCCGTATAGAATGACACTGACTGAATTAAAAGAGTTGAAAGCTCAGTTGCAAGAGTTGACAGATAGAGGTTTCGCTCGACCGAGTTTCTCTCCCTGGGGTGCGCCAGTGTTATTTGTGAAAAAGAAAGACAGAACTTTGAGAATGTGTATCGACTACCGCCAGCTTAATAAAGTGACCATAAAGAATAAATACCCATTGCCGCGCATCGATGATTTATTTGATCAGCTAAAGGGAGCCTCAGTATTTTCGAAGATCGATTTAAGATCAGGTTACTATCAACTGCGAGTTAGAGACTCAAATGTACCTAAGACTACTTTCCGAACGAGATACGGTCATTACGAGTTTATGGTGATGCCGTTCGGACTCACTAATGCCACTACTGTTTTCATGAATTTGATTAATCAGGTATTCCAACAGTATTTGGATCGGTTTGTAGTTGTGTTTATAGATGATATTCTGATCTATTCGCGTGACGAAACCGGGCATGACGAACACTTAAGACTTGTGCTACAGATTTTGCTTGATAAGCAGTTGTACGCGAAATTTAGCAAATGTGAGTTTGGGTTACGTGAAGTGAGCTTCCTAGGGCATGTTGTTTCAGCATCAGGTATTCGGGTTGATACGAGTAAGATACTTTTGAGTTGAATTCAAATGGTGTGTATGTGTATTTATGCCATGCAAAAATGGCTAAATTGTGGTAATTTGGTCTTATGTGAATTCGACCATGATGTTAGCTTATTATGAAAGTACAATTTCTAATGTGTTTGTGCTTGATGTATGAAAATGTGGCTTGAATGATCATTGAGTTAAAATTTTAGTTGGTAATGTCGAACATAGTGTTTGTATAATTTGGTAAATAATATTTCATGATAGGTAGGGATGACGTTATAGAATATATATATTTTGGATGTACTAAATTTGTCATGATATACATATATATATATATATAAGTAATGAGCTTAATTTTATATGATTTTAGGTCATGTATAAGATATGTTTGGTTTTGGATAATTTGGCTATGTTAATTATAAGAGATTGATCGATAATAGGGTTGGATGCTTTCGGCAATTGGTATTGTTTTTGGTATGTCCTAGATTCGGTTAAGTAAGGTTTTGGCATATATGTATATTTGGCTTTAATGTTTGATACTTTGTTAGTAAAGTGATTATAGGCAATGTGCATATTCGGCCATTATAACCTATTGACCAAATGAATAGTAACTTTTGCTATTTGATCAAAACTACTTTTATGTGTAATTGGCAATATAGATTTGTGATACGTTCATAAATGTTTAAGTATACAATGAAAGTATATCTTTATTCATGGTACACTCGGTTATAACCATTTGAATGATAGATTGCTATGTTAAATTGATTTTGTTTGCTAATGTTTAATAAATGTTAAGTATATGTTTGAACTTGAAAGCATAGATTGTTTATGCATTACTAGTAATAAAATGATTTATATGAGTATGTTGATTTGTGGTTAGTCTAGAAATGCCTCGTAACCCTAATCCTGCGACGGATACGGGTTAGGGGTGTTACAACCCATATAGTTCATCTATTCGATTTCTATGCCAGGGTTGTAGGGTGGATATTCTTTGTTTCTCATCCCTCCTCCATTTGTATCGCACTACATCACTGGATGTACCTGCGAAGAGCCACACAAACCATCAATCTTTTTATCTAACAATTCTACTTGGTTTGATAGCATGGTTACTGCGTCGAGGTTGAAAACACTGGCGGCTTTTGTTGGCCTTGTCCTTGTAACCTGCCACTGATAGTTATTCAGTGACGTCTCCTCTATAAACTCATAAGCCGCTTTAGGGGTCTTGTTGTTAAGGGTTCCACTGGCGGCTGCATCCATAAGTTGCCTAGTTGAGGGGTTCACACCGTTATAGAAGGTTTGAACCTGTAGCCACAAGGGTAACCCATGGTGAGGGCACCTCCTTAGTAGATCCTTGTATCTCTCCTATGCATCGTAAAGTGTCTCTAAATCCATCTGCACAAAAGAAAAGATATCATTCCTCAATTTTGCCGTTTTAGCCGGCAAAAAATATTTTAACAAAAAATTTTCGGTCATTTGTTCCCATGTAGTGATTGATCCTCGTGGAAGAGAATTCAACCACTGTTTGGCTTTATTCCTCAATGAGAAGGGAAACAACCGAAGGCCAATGGCATCATCAGAAACGCCATTGATCTTGAAAGTGTCGCAAAACTCATGAAAATTTTCCAAGTGATTGTTTGGATTCGCATCCTGCAAACCATCAAACTGAACAAATTGTTGTATCATCTGTATAGTGTTAGGTTTAAATTCGAAATTATTTGCAGCAATAGTAGGTCTAACAATACTTGATTCAGTACCGACTAAACTAGGCTTGGCATAATCATACATAGTACGGGGAGCAGGATTTTGATTCACTGGATTTTCCATAGCCACCGGAGGTAATGGATTATTCTGATTTTCAACCATCTTTTCAGGAGGATTGGTGATGTTTTCTTGCTCTTCCTCTATGTATTGTAAACTTTGCCTAATTTCTCTTCGGTTTCTGTGAACGGTTGCCTCAATCTCATTGTCAAAAAGTAACGGTCCTGACGGGTTCCTCTTAGTCATAACTAGAAAAGCCTATTAGAACAAATAATAGAGATATTAGAAAACTAAAAATAAAAGTTAGATAGAAATAAATAAATAAAAGAAAAATGGCTAAAGTAATAAAAATTGAGCATTCCTAATATTTCAGTTCCTCGGCAACGGCGCCAAAAACTTGATCATGTCTGAGAGTTTTAATATATTATATAATGAATGATCGAGCCTAGAAACTAACTATCACCACGATTGAGGCAAGCGCACCTATCGAACAGTAGTATAGCTTAGTGGCAAGACCGGAATGTCGAACCCAAGGGAACCAAAAGTACTAGTACTGACTTTCTTTTTATTATCTAGCCTAAAATAAAGGGGATTGATATTTATCTAACTAATTCCTAAGCTAAGGATGCCAAGACACAGAGAATGAACTGGGAAAATACTTTTGAGAAAATCAATTGATTAAGACAATACCCGAGGAAGAATCCACCTAGACTTCACTTGTTATTTAACTCTGAACCAGACGTTATTCACTTGACTTGATCCGTAGGATTCCCTAATTTATATTAATACCTCTTTCGAGGCTACTAACGTCTAACCCTAGGTTGATTAATTGGAATATTTTTCTAATTAAAACCCCTAGTGTTGCATTAACTCGATTTATGGACTCCCATATTAGGTTTGACACTAATCCGGTAGATTTTCGTCATCTTATCTCTAGGAGTGCGATCAACTCCGCTTAATTATGCTAGATCTACTCTTAAACAGGGACTTTTGCTCCTTTGAATAAGCACATTAATACTTGAATCAATATCTTAGAATATTAAAGCAAGAATTAAGAACACATAATTAAGAACAAATTAAGTATTTATCATACAGTTTAGAAAATAATAACAAGATCCGTCTTAGGTTTCATCCCCCTCAGGTATTTGAGGGGTTTAGTTCATGTTTATAAAAGAATACATCTCAGAAGAAATTAAATAACAAAACATAAAGAGAAACCCTAAAACCCCCTGAAGGAAATTGAAGGGAAAATATTCAATCTTGAGCGTGATTTCGGATTCTGAGATGGATCAACTGGCTTTCTTCGAGTAATTCCCTATATTCAGCCCTCTCTGGCTTCGCTCCTCGTCAAAAGCCCTGACAGAAGCCTTCTGTCAAACTCCCCCTTTTAGGTTGCCCCCTAGGGTGCTTATATAGGCTTTCGGGATGCCTTACTTGGCCCACATGTATCCTATTTCGAGTGGAATTAAAACGGGTCACGGCAGGGACACGCTCGTGTGGAAAGCCAGTGTGAATTGAGGTCAGGGCCGTGTTCAAGTCTGCTAAAGTGGCACGGCCATGTGGTGAACTCTAGGCCGTGTTGATTTTTTACTTTGGCCCATTTTCTCCATTTTTGGCCCGTTTCTCGTTCTTTTCATCCTCCTATGCTCTCCTAAGTATAAAACATGAAATTAAAGGATTAGGAGCATCAAATTCCACAATTCAGGGGATAAATCATCCAAAAGTATGCCAAATGTGGGATTAAAATATGTATATATTACGGTTTATCAACTTTCCATGTATTTCAGGCTTCATCAAATATGATAAACTCTATATCTTGGAAAAGATTTTGAAGTATAATTGGTCCAGAATTGATTAATTTTTCAATCCATCAATATTGTGTTTGAGTTGTTAGAGATTTTTTCTTTTTGACTTCACAAACAGCTTCAACAAGAAGTGGAACCGGGAACTTCTGGTTGGATCAAGTCATGTGTAACATACAATCACCTATTGAGAGGAAGTAAGCGGTATTTGCTTGGTAGGATTTGAACCCTTTCCCTTTACATGGCATCTAAGGGCATATATGCTTTTTTTTTTTTTTTCCAATATAAGTGCATATATGCTACCACTTGATCTAAATATTAAGTAGATCAAAATCTATGAAAAGTTATTTCTAATCAATAAAAATTTCAAATTATTTAAATGGGATTAATAACATAATATATAATTATATTCTTAAAAATAAACTATATGTCCTAACATTAAATAATATTATTATTGTATAAAAGTAATTTCTTGAACTTAAGGATGTGATTGGAAATGCATTGACAATTAGATTTGAGAGTGATAGTTTGTAATTATCCTAATTCTCACCCTTATTAAGAGTTGGAAACTGTAATTGGGATGTTCCAATTGATTTACACTCAAATCAGTGATATCCACTAATTATAATAATTACCAAACATATCACAGATAATTATACTCAAATCTTATTACTAAAATGACTTTTCAAACCACTCATATATTAACCAATGAACTTATCCTCTATTCTCTACTAAAAACTAAATTTTTAATTCCGAGTATAATCATTAACCATATAAACTAACAACCTAATTGTTAACTTCCCAACTACATTAATAATGATGGAAAATGAGAAAGCAAAACAACATTAGTTATTTTTACAACTAAATTAATTAGAGACAGCCAAGATTATTAATGGATTGACCAAATAGCGTGGTTTCTTTTGGCAACTTAATGGATAGAAATTGAGATGTAAACTGAACACCGTATCTGTCATTTTACCTTACCCGGGGGGAATATGTTGGTACTCATTATTACTTGCAAGTAACTTCAAATGAGACATTTTTAGAGTGGACATTGGGATGTAAGGAACCCTTGGTCCATCAATGTCAATTTCATCCACCCCGTGAATGATGTTAGCCAATTCTTTAAATGTCTCTTTACTCACTCTACCAACTTGGGACTTGGGAGGACCTTGTTGGATATTAAAAAGCTTAACTTTACAAATTTATTTTAGACTGTGTTGAACATCAAAATTCACCCTTTTTCTCCATATTATTTTTTTCTTATTTTTTATTTGAATTTTCCCTTACAGTATATTTTTTGATTGAATACTCGAGTACTATAGTGAAAGGGACTAATTATTAAACTCTTAAAGAAGGGAATTTAACGTAAAATAGGTATGCCATACGGGGACAGTTGAAAGTACTTCTGCCGTATGCTGCACTGCAGGATATCCATCATATCATAACGTTTTTTAATTAATTCTAACAGAAAAATAAAAGGCTATCTCATTGTATACAGGACATGCAATTTAATTGCTAAAAAGTATTACGAAAGATGTCGTATTTTATTTTTTATTAAAAAATAAAAAAATTAATTTTTATTTATCAAATTAAAGAATAAATTTATCTTTTTATTAAGAATTTTATCATATTTACTGTTAAGAATTAGTTATTGTATATTAACATGAGATACATGCCGCACATATTGTATAACTATTTAATTATTTTATTAACTACACTAGTTTTTAACATTAGAAATGGAAATAATTTTTAACAAAAAAGAATTATTTGTTCTTTAATCTAAGTATAAAATTTAATTTACTCATTTTTTGAGTAAATAGAGTAAAATGCGATCTCCCTCTACTAATAAAGATGCCTCCATGAAATGTTATTATTGTTTGAAAGATGGGAGGAAATCTGGGGCTTCCTATAGATTCAATGTGAAATAAACCAAAATATCCATTTGGAGTTGGAACACGAACGTTATAACAGCAAAAGCAAAGCCTCCTTAATTTGGTATAGTTAGTAAAGTTTTAAAAGTTAGAAGAGAGGTACATTTTAATTTCAAAGGTAGTTGGTAAATCAATGGAAAAAGTTGACAGAAAAGACAACAATTTCAACAGGGAAATTCTTGTAATAAAGTTGATGAGATAATGAAATAGTTAAAAATCAGCTTAGTTCACATATTCCATCAAAACCCACAGCTAGATTTTGATGGATGTGGGGTGTATTTATGGGCACTGTCTTGTAATCCAAGTTAAAGAGGGTTTACATAGAGGCAACCGAGTGGGGCGTAGGGTGATGCAATCACTTAACCCTTTTTGAGTTTGTTTCCTCAGTCTTTTTCATTTTTCTATTCAAAACCATTACCTGCCCATGTGAGCTGCCTTCTCTACCTTATTACAATTTCCACACATTTCAGCACTGTTGTACAAGGATTTGCCCGTACCCCCCAATCATTTAATTTCCTACTCTTTCTCTCGCTCTGCAACCCTTCTTTGTTTATTTATTTATTTAATTTTTTGGTGTTCCATTGTTGCTGAGAAATTTTGGACGTATAAGGTAAGCTTCTTCTTTTTTTTTTTATTTTTAATCACTGGTGAAATTTCCTCGGCATTTCCTTAAGTTCCTCATGGCGTGTGTTGTAGGCAGATAGATAGATATACATGGTCCATAGTGCTTTACCACACGGAATCTTAGCTTGTGAATTTGCAGTAAAAGTGAAGGTTTTACTTCAATATTCCATTATCCTTTTTTTTTTATTTTGTTTCCTTCAGAAAAAAAGAGGCTTTTGGTCTCGGTTTGTGTACCTCACATGGAAGTTGTGGCATGATTTAAACTCCTTTTCTCTTTCCTTTTTCTTTTACAGAGTTCTAAGAGAAAGAGAGAGAGAGAATATTGTGGAATTTGCAAAACCAAGATAAGATATATTTCAGGAGATGTGAAATTTGCAAGCAAAGATGACATCTTTCAGTGGGTTAAGCATTGGTTTAAGTTTGGTTTTTGGTTGTCTTCTACTGGCTCTTGTTGCAGAGCTTTACTATTTGCTTTGGTGGAAGAAGAGAATTACCAGCTCACAAGTTAAAGATGATTACAACAACTACGCAAAGGAGTATGTTCAACTCTTCTGCTGGAAAAAATCTGCTTCTTTGCATGCATCCACGGCTACCAACAGCAGTAATCAAGGTTTAGTTAAAAACAAAGATAGCGATGGTGTTGAACCAGACTTGGAACTTGGCTCAAGCAGGAGTTTGCTGGTGAAGGGTTTTGGAGAAGAGGGTGTAGAATCAGAGCTCATGAGACTACACAATCTGGCAGGTCCACCCAGATTTCTCTTCACAATCAAGGAGGAAACAAAGGAAGATTTGGAGTCTGAAGATGGCAGGTCTAGAGGTGAGAAGAGTAGAAAAGGATCCAGAACAGGGAGCTTGAGTGATCTTATGTTAACTGTTGACACTCCTCTTAGTCCTTTGGCTTCTCCACCATTGAAGTCTCCTCCTTTGAACCCCTTTGATTCTTATCACCGCAATGGATTCAATCCCCTCTTTGAATCATCCACAGATGCAGAGTTAAACAAGCTTAGATCTTCACCTCCTCCAAAATTCAAGTTCTTAAGGGATGCAGAAGAGAAACTTTTAAACAGATTGATGCTAGAAGCTGAGAAAAGGGTACAAAGAAATGGTGGTTCCATTCAAAACTGTGGTGTTAAAGCTGCCAACAACACACCAATTTTAACAGAAGACATACAAGGGTCTTTCCTTAAATTCATTGTTGGAAAGAATGGAACACCTCTCCAATATTTACCACAGTGCCCTTCAAGTTCCTCTCAGATATTGCCGTTGGATTCCTGCTAGATGAGTTTCTTTCACTTTTTTTTTCTTTTAATTTATTCTTTTCATCTACCACTCAGTACTATAGTTATAGTTGGTTACTTGTATAATTGTGTATTAATTTTAAACAGTTATTATTATCATTTTTTATTGGGGGGTTAGGGGAATATTTTCAGGGGATGGTCAGCTAATTTGGTAAAGATAGCCATCACCAATCTGCAACATTTGCAAGGCATCTAGAGTTAAGGCAAACTGACAAATTCAACAGATTGGTATTTTGGATGTTGTTGGCTAGTTCAAAGGGGGGACCCCTTTGTGGGGATATCTGGTTTTTGCCCATCCTCCATGTCCCCTGAGCAGTTTTTTCAGACCCCAATTCTCATCGTACGAAATGGCTAACAATGCTCTCCTTTTTAAGGTTATGAATTGTTAAAGGTTTCTAAACTAATCTAAAAAAAATTAAATATTTACAAGAGTGACTCAACTTCAAAACCAATGATAGGAATATTCTGAAATGAATAGTGTTGGGCGGTGTTGGTACCGAACTCAATCATCCTTTAATCATTAGCTGCTGATGGCATGGAGGTGCCGACCATGGAGGGTTGATACTGCCCGGCACTGTTCATTTTAAGTTATTCCTATCATTATTTTTGAAGTTGAATAATTCTTATAAATATTTAATTTTTTTAGATTAAATTGATAAAAAAACCGGATCCTACGCATAGTTATGTTTAGGAGGTGTACAACTACCTTTTTCTTTTTCTTTTTCCAATTCAAACAGTTGAAAATTATACACAAACTTTTTTTCCACCTTTTTCCATGCCTGATTACAGTACCAAAAGGTACCAAAGCACGCATGATAAATTAAAGCTATTCTCACCATTGTTGTAAAAAATAGTCATGATTTCGTATAATCTCATTCCATCACTTGTTCTTCATCTGCTATGCCCATATCTTCATTTCATTCAATTTTTGTGGGTCAACTTTTGGCAGCAACAATTTGTGACCAAACAATGTTTTTTAGTAAACAGTTATCAGTCTGAAGCTTATTAAAGAATTTATAGTAAACAGTTTTTCTTTTACAAGAATTTGTATCCTTTAAAAGGATTCTCTACTGAAGGTGATAAATGCAGTGTGCATAGTTTTTGAATTTGAGATTAAAAAAGAACGAAAGAAAAGACAGGAGAGCTGAAGGAATTAAAACATTAGGATTAGGTTGAGAGAGCCAGACATGGAGGAGTGGTCCAAAAGTTGGAAGTCAATTTCTATTGTATTCATTTTGTTAAACCCTGAACCATCGGTGTTTTTCTTGGGGAAATGTGCTGATCTTGTACGTTGTGGGTTTTGGAGGTTTGCAATCTGGATTTGCGCCATTTCAGCAAATTAGCATTAAAAAAATCTAATAGATTACACTTTGTACAATGTAGGACCAGGGGAGTGTCATTTGAAATCTTGAAGTGCTTGTCTAGCCTTAAAATATACTTTTATATATGCATATAAAGAAACAAATTAGATGGCTCCTGTCTACAATGGACACGTCCCATTCTATCATCAATTAAAATAGATCATATTCTAGCAGGAGATCATTAAAAAGTTAACTTGTGGTTTTTCATCAAGCAAAAGTTTACTCAAAGTTTTCTTATTGAACGAAAGCAGAGCAGATTCATTAAATAGAACAGGCGTCAATGCTAAGAATCTTAGCAAGCGCAGCAAGGGGAAACACAACCCATCCATCAAGTAAGACATCCTACCCGTACATTGCACTACCCAATTAGCAGTTTCGTCACATAATCGGAGAATACATTGTAATAGGCCAATTTTGACCTGGCCCAATATCAACCAAAAAAAATGAAAAAATAAAATAAACAGCCCATTTTACAGTTTTTTACAAACCCAAAAATTAAAATGACCCATTAATTAAACCCGAGCCCAAATGCTAAACCTGAACTAACCACTACCTAACCTACAACCCAATTTACAGATCCAAAATCAACAGGCTCAAGTGGCTCAGATGTCTTAGCATTTCCAGAAACCTCTAAGGTTTCTGGAACCACCAGCGCCGCAGCCAAGCCCCACGCACGCGCGCCATATGCGCCCACTCCTCCACGTAGGCTCACCTCCGTACAGCCAGGCTGTAACACCCCAAACTCGGCCTAGACGTTACGACCGAATCTGGCATGTCACATGGAAAGGTTCCTAAAGAAACTTCGCGATCGTTTAAAAGTTTCGAGTTTTGTTTCCATTTTGAAAATCAGATGTTTTTAAGGTTTTCTTGCAAAAAGTTATAAATATTACTAACACCGCAACTTGTATTATAACACAAAAGCCAGATTCAGAGGATTTCAGAAATGTGCCGTTTTAAACAGTTGTTGTAGTTTTAAGAAAAACCCGAGTTTATTTATGTATAGGTTGGGAATCGTTCATTAATATTTTGGAAAACAGTTATTTACGTTTTTAGTAAAACCCCGTATTGATCATTTCATAATAGATATTAACCGCATTAAAAAAAAAACCAATATAAAATCCCAGTGGCCTTATTACAGAACATAATCCCAAATTAACATAAATTTAAAGTAATGCGAAACGGAGTTTACTAAAGAAACGATGTATGGCCACCCCAAAGTCTACCTCGGCTCCAAATCCTCAAAGCTAAAGATTACATGCAAAATTAAGCAGAGGGGTGAGTTACGAGAACTAAGTGTGTAATCCCCTAACGAACATTAATTGGGCCCGAGCCTATTCAGATACATACTAGGCCTTAGCCCCTTACGAAATCAAACTGGGCGAAGCCCATACAGAAACGAACTGGGCCTGAGCCCTTTTAGCATGGTAACACAGATAAATGTATGCAATGCAACCCAACCCAACCTAATAATCCATCCGCTACACACCACCCGTTCCAGCCAAAACACACCTGTGGGGATTTCTACAATCAACCTTCATCCGCTACACACCTCGATGGCAGTCATGCTGTTCATCGCCAAAATTGTGGCAGTGCCACCGAAATAATGTGACAGGGTCACCGAAATATGTGGCAGAGCCACTGGAATATGTGGCAGAGCCACCGAAATACACTTCCCCGTTCATCAATAACCCTTTCCCATGCAACATATCATATCATCATAATGTGGTAAATGCATACATACATCAATGTATATCAGATAATCAGAACACACACAATCATGCTAATTACCCAAAACGGTATAGTCATAAGTTTACTCACCTGGTATATCTCCCACATTACCCGCTAGGGTATCTCAACTGCATTCCCGTTAAGGGTATTTCGGCCTTTAGCCGACACATAGTATAATACGAAACAAAACGAAATAAAGGTGTGAGATTACACACTTGATTACGTGGAGAACTAGACACTCCCGATCGACGTCACCCCCACTATCACGGACAACTACGATTTGCCTATCCGAATAGGATGTCGACTCCCTTCCACAACCCGGCGGGAAATCCTGAATCACTGACACCCTACGCCGTTTAAACTTAGGAGCAGAGACTATGAGTCCACTACCCTTAGGCTCCCTTAACGCAACCCCCTTGGATCAGCTAGCACTCACCTCCATGAAGAAAGTCTCGATCAGTAAGGTATCACAGTGAAAATGGCGGTTGTCTAACAAGGGGTTTCGGCTCTTACCACCACTTCCCGAAGTCCGAATGATTAATGAGCAGAGAAGTGAGTTGCGTGATCCTTAATACAATCGGCCTAGGCAGAGATGAAGATTCGGTTATAATAGAGAAAATGAAAGGAGACAAGACGAACAGAAATCAGAGGGAAAACTCCCTACCTTGATCAAAGGAGAACCGAACACAGACAGATTCGGCTATGGATTTTAACTGAAGTGAACATGCCATGTTGAGAGAAGAAAAGAAGGGATTATCCGTGAACTAAAGTTAAGAGAAATAGCCACTTCAGCTATGAGCAACATAAGACCGAAAAGAAAAGAAAGAAGCGAAAGAATTTTCATTACCTTGCGATTACAGATGATTCAAGGAAGCAAGACGGATTCGATGGTCACAAAAACACCCTCACCTGCGACTACAAGTATTCGGCTAATGGAAAAATGGAGGCCAACTAATTCACTTGGAATGAAAGGGGAAGTATTCGGCTTAAGGGAAAAGAAAAATAAACCGAAAGGCAACGAAGGAGAAGCAATGTTTCGGCTATGTTGAAAACCAAAAGTGGAAAGAAGAGACGAATGTAGGAGAGAAAAGATGAAGAGAAATGCATGAATGGTCAGCCTCTAAAGGTTCGGCTACTACACACTATGATGAGAAAAAACAAAGGAAAGAAAAAGAAGGTTTTTGACAAGAGTAAAAGTAACCCGAAATGTACCCAATTTGCACAAAATAATAGAGGAAAAACAAGGATGAGCCTAAGGAAAATTTCGGCACTCACTCACCCCCAAGATCGAATATGCTCCTCACACCCCCTAGCTGAATTTTCACCCCCTCCAAGCTCCCCTCATTCGGCCAAACTCCTCCTCTCTCCCCAATCCCCACGATTCACTCCTCAAACTCCTCTCCATCACTCATTCAAACTCATTTGACCGAGTCTTCAACTCCCTTGTAGAGTCCAAGCTGAACTCTACCACTCTCACCTGCACAGCACAAAAATAAATGCACTACATTGCAGCATGTGAGATTCGAACTCCCTTCCTCCAGGTTCCCTTAATGACGCCACACCACAATGCCACACGCTTCCTTGTGCTACTAAACTACCAACAATTATTCTTAAGTCCTGCCTTCACTAGCTCTCCCCCCTTAAGTGCCCCAAAAGCAAAATTTTACCAAAGCTTTGGCTCGAACCCGAGCCTTCCCATGACCCCCAAACACACCCAAACAACAAGCTTAGCTAGCCAAACACACAGAATAGAGCAAAATGCCAAACCCCTAATTTAAGGATGTTACACACGCATGCCTCCGTACCTACGAAAACAACAATAGACACAGTGCAGCAAGGAAAAAAGAATTGTATTTTGATTTTTATTTTAATTTTTGAATTCGGTTATAAAAATCGAAGCAAATATTTGTAATGGGGGTCACGTTTTACAGAAATACAAATAAAAAAAAAGAGAATCGAGAATTGGTTTTTAAGGTATTTACTATATTTCTAATCTATTTCTGCAAAGATCGATGATAGGAGTATAGGATAAACGTGGTGGAGGGAGGTTTTTTACCTTTGTTCGCAATCGGAAAGGTCGAACCCAAAGGGTCACTGTCTTTGTTTAGGGATTTTGGGGAAGGATTTGAGTATTTAGAGTCTAGATCTGTGTTTGGGGTGCCTGAAGGGTTTAAAATGGCCGACTTTTGGGGTCTCCGACCACCACGCACGACGACGGATGGTGGCAGAGCACGATGGCTTGGTGACGAGGCTAGGTCGGAGCTCTAGAGAGCCTTCAGAGCTTTTTCCTTGTTTTTTTTAAAGCGGTTTAAAAAAGATTTAGCTAAGATTTTTTTTTTGCTATTTAAAGCTGAGCAATACGACGTCGTTTAGGGGGCGGGGCATTAAGCCTTAAAACGGCATTGTTTCTGGCCGAAACACGCGTGCTGACCCGACCCGAGGGAAGGATCCGCGTGTTTTTGACTAAGGGGCTTTTTGCGCCCTTAGTCGTTCCGCATTTTTGGAATTATTCAATTTCGTCTTATTACTTTTTTTCTTTTCTAAATTTAGCCCCTTTTGTTTTATTTTGTTCGATTTAGTCCATTGACCCTCCTAAGAAGGGATATTGTCTTGGAGATGGGGCATAATTGCCTAGTTGGTCCCTATATTGTGGCGCGCTTTTTAATTTGGTCCAATATGTGCACTGCATTTTGGCTACTGAAATATTTGCTAGTTTGATCCCTGGCCATTTATGTGCAATTTAGTTTGATCCTTGATTTTGTTTAAATGATTTTATTTATTTATAAAGTAGCCTTTTAATTTTATTTTTATTTCAATTAAGTATTTTTTTAGTTTTTGTTTATAATCCTTGCAACCTTTTTATGATATTAAATTTATTTATTATCTATTTTTTAGAAGTTGTTTAATAAATTAGTTTGAAATGGATTTTACAATGTTTTAATTGGTTTTATACTTCCATTTGTATATACTTTTTAATCTATTATATAAATATTTAATTTCAACTTTTCTTTTATATGTTTCTTGTTTTAAAGATTTTTATAGTATTTAATTTAAGTACTCTTATCTATTATTAATTTATACATACATATATAATTAGTATTAAAATTACTTTCTTTTATGTATATATTATTGATTGCACAATATTTTACGTATGTATTTTCTTTTAAATCTATCTATGTATATATTTTATTTTAAATCTATATAAATATATACAATTGTTCTTTTAAAGATCTTATTTTAAACTATATTCTATTTATTTCAAATACTTTTCTATATTATTTTTTATATATACATTATTATTAAGTTTTTTTTATTTTAGAAAAGTATTTGGTTTTAGATTATTTTGTACATTATACATTTTAAATTTCTTCTTACATAATATTTATTTCATAAACTCATTTACGGTTTATTATATTGATTATAGTTTATTTTCTAAATTGTTTCATAAATTGTTGGTTTCAAACTCCTTTTTCTTTATTTATTTTAAATCCATTTGTTATCATTCAAGATTTGTTTTATACTAATTTGCTATGTAAATTTTGTAAGATTACTATATCTTTTAGTTTATTGATCTTTGATGATTAAAATGGGTCTTTTGAAATGGAGTATGTCATGAAATAATTGCTATTGTGTATTTGTATATTTAAATTGTTTATATCATCACCATTCATTTGTATAATGTTGAGTCATATATTATTTCACGTTTGATGCTATGCTTGTGTTTCTTGGTATTGTTTTGCGATTCAAATTCCAATATATTTAAACTTTTAATAGATGCATCGTTTTTATCCCGAACAAATTAGATAAATGCATTTTAAGATTTGGTTTCATAATTGCTTATTTAAAAACTTCTCAAAACAAGGTAATATTTAATGTTTGGAAATTTGAGAAATCGTGCCCTAACGTGCTGGGTTCTGATTTTCCATTTGACCAAATAACTAAATATCCTTTTGAATTTTTGTCCTTGTTTTCTTAAATTAAAAACAAGGCAATATTTCGTGTTCAGAAATTCGATAAATCGTGCCCTAACGTGCAAGGTATCAATTTGACGTTTGACCAAATAACCAAATATCCTTTTAAAATTTCAATGCATGAGTTTTGAGAATTATGAGATGATATTGAATTTGAGGATTTAGATTGTTGTATCCTAACATGCTGGATGTGATATTTTATTCCTTCAGAACAAGTGAATCTTAATATTCAACTCGAGTATATTCAAATGTTTTAAAGGAGATCATAATTTAAAATCTTTTTTAAATTTTCGACATTGGGGCATCAATTAATCAATTTGGTACCAATTTTGGGCGTTGCGAGGGTGCTAATCCTTCCTCGCACGTAATCGACTTCCGAACCCGTTCTCTTGAATTGCGTAGGCCAAAATCAATATTTTAACAAAATAAAACGTTTTATAGGTGACCCGATCACACCTAAACAAAAAGGATTGGTGGCGACTCCATTTTAAAGTCGATCCCTGTTATCCAAATAAAAAAATGGTTTCGACATACATTTTTAACAAATATTAAAAGGAGAAGTTAAATCGAGGATATCAGCTTCAATCACCCAAGAAAGCTAGCACAAATAGTTACCACCTTTAAGAGAGGAAATCAAGTCACTATTATCAGATTCTATCAGCACTTCAGTCCATTTTCTTCTTGCGACCAAGGTAGCTCCTAAATGAACCGCTAAAGCTTCCACAGCCTGCACTGAGGACGCATTCAGAAAGGCATTCACACCTTCAACAATTTCCCTTTTTTCATTCCTAACAATGGCAGCAATCCCATGCCACATCACAATTAATTTTGATACCATCATATGCCAATATTGGTAGACGATGCCCTTCTAGCATCATTTGGAAAAACTAATTCCTCAGCTTCTCTCATTGATTTATGCATAGTGATCCCAGATTGTCATTAATGCCTTCAAATATTATCTGGTTTCTTGCGATCCATAAATTCCAACAAATATAAGCAAGTAGTCTAATCTGGTCTTTCACTTCATTTTAAACAAGCCAACAACTTGTATCATTCCACCATTTGAAAACTCTATTAAAACTATCCTTTTGTGGATGGTAGCTAAACGTTGATTGTTTCCAAATTGTAAGTGCATAAGGGCATAATAACAAAACATGTTCCATTGTTTCAATCTGGCTACCACACCTTGGGCGAGACGATAGAGCACAACGTCTCTTAGCTAGATTTTCGAGAGTGGGATTTGTTGTTTCAACAGAGAGCTAATTGAAGCACAGAAAGAAAAAATTGGGAAGGATGACAAAACATTAACCAAAGAATGCTTATATACATGACTCAAGCTAACAAAATCTAACAAACTCAGTTTCCTACTCCTACTAACACGCTAACAATCTTCCTAAAAATTAGGACTTTGACTAAGACAATCTTAATGACAAAAAAAAAAAAGACTTTGTAGCCCTTAAGACACTAACATTCTCCTCATAACTTAAGTGTTGCAGACGCCAGATTTGTTCCTAAGAAACTCAAATCAACTAACATGGAAAGACTTAGTAAAAATATCTGCCATCTTGTCCTCTAATCTACAATAAACCAACTTCACTTCACTTGTCTTCTGCACTTCCCTCACTTTAAAATGCTTTATTCTTCTACGAGATACAAGGTTAAGTGAATAGCTAGAGTAGCTTGATTATCCACAAACATCTCTATGTTTCCCTCTTACTTCAAATGCAAATCATTTATTAGCTTCTTCAGCCATAATTGATTCCATATGCAAGTGTCCCCTTCAAGTATCTTAATACCCTCTTTGTAGCAATCCTATTAATTTCACTTGCACAATAGAGAAATCTAGACAAAACACTTATAGTGTACATGATGTTTGGCCTAGTGGATGTGAGATACATGAGACACCCAAAAAAAACTCTTGTACAACTTCTCATATGCAAGATCTTCTTCATCCATATTTTGAAGTTTTTCAATCTGATTCATTGGAGTTCTTACACTCTTTCATCCTCCATATTGAACCTCTTCAAAATCTCCTTCATATGATTCTTCTGGTAGAGAAACATCTCATCCTAACCCTACTTTATCTCTATTCCTAGAAAGTAATGTATCTCACCAAGAATAGTAAAAATCTACTTCATATACTTCTTGTGGTAGAGAACCATCTCATCCTAACCTTGCTTGATCTCTATTCCCAGGAAGTAATGTATCTCACCAAGATCAGTCATCTCAAATACCTCCATCATATCCTTCTTGAATGCTTCAATCTAAGTTGCATCACTTCCTGTCATCAACATGTCTTCTACATAGAGAGATACAATGACTAGATTTGATCCCGACTTCTTCACATAGAGAGTAGATTCACTCAGGCTCTTTACAAACCTTAAGTTTAGCAAATGCTCATCCATCTTGGTGTACCATGCTTGGGAGCTTGTTTCAACCCATAGAGAGCCTTCTTTAACAATTGAACCTTCTCTCTTTGACTTGGTGTAATGAAGCCCTCAGATTGCTTAACATAGATTTTTCCTCTAATACTCCATTCAAGAATGTTGACTTCACATCCAACTGATATACCCTCCAACATTCTGATTGTGTCTATCCTTGCCACAAGAGCAAAAATTTTAGAAAAATCGTCTCTTTAAACCTATGCATATCTCTTTACCACCAACTTGGCCTACTTGTTCACTGAGCCATTAGGATTAAGTTTGGTCATAAAAACCCACTTCACTCCAATCACTTTTCACACTCCATTTAATACCCTTACTTAACGACCATTACACACATTCCATTTTAACACCTAATTTTAAAAGTTTGACTCCTTCGAATATGCTTTGCCAAGCCCAAAACCCTTTTGCTTTACTTGCGATATAAAAAAGATTATGGTTTGGGTGATAGAGCCTTTTAATAACGTTTTTGCAAAGATAGTTTGGATTAATAACAGCTCTCCAAATATGTTTAGCCACCAAGACTATGTTAAAAGTTTAAAACTATATAAAAATCAAGACATCCACCTCTCTTCGAGATGAGTATCTTTTGCCAACAAATCTAATGAATACCTTTTTTTTTAATCGATTCCTTTCCACCAAAAATTACCCAGAAAGGAATTCAATTTGTCACAAAAGGATAATTGTTGGTATTTTATCAGAAAATAAAATTGAACAGATGAAGAAAACTGAACTGATGATTATTATTCAGCAAGATTCACAATTTATACTAAGTGAAAACAACAACCCACTAACAATATGTTCCTAAACTTAAGCATCAAACATAAATTCAAATAACAAAACACCTAAAAATAGCAAACATTAAAAATAACAAACACTAAAAATAACAGTCCTAAACACACCAACTGATATCCCTCCTTGCTTTAGGAGTTGCAAACACCAAGTGTTATTCCCAAAACTTCAAATTTGCTTACTGGGAGCGGCTTAGTGAAGATATCTACAACATGCTCCTCTATTTTGCAATGAACCAATATAATGTTTCCTTATTTTTGTACTTCCCTCAAAAAGAAAAGCTTAATGTTCAAATGTTTAGTCTTCCCATGAAATAATGGATTGTGAGAAATTGCAATGGTAGCTTGATTATAAACGAAAATCTTTGTACTTTCCTACTATTCAAGGTTAAGATCACTTAATAATTTTCTCAACCACAAAGCTTGATTAACAGCGGCTGTTGCAGCAAAAAATTCTGCTTCAGCAGTGGATTAAGCTACAGTTTCTTGCTTCTTCGAGCTCCATGAGAAGACACTAGATCCAAAAGTAAAACAATAGCCTGATGTACTCCTCATGTCATCAATGGAACCTCCCCAATCACTATTAGAGAAGCCAACAAGCTTGAACTCCTTTTTACTCGTGAATTTAACACCAAAATTACTCGTGCATTTGATATAACGAACTACTCTCTTGGCAGCCTTGAGATGCAATTCACTAGCACAATGCATAAATCGTGACAAAATACTTACAACATTTAAAATATCAGAACGTGTTGCTATAAGATACATTAAGCAACCAATCAAACTTTTAAAATATCCCTCATCAATTTTATCAACTCCATCTTCTTTACACAGCTTCTCCTTTTGATTCATAGGAGTACTCACTTCCTTGCATTCTTCAAGTTTGAATTTCTTTAAGATTTCCTTAGGATACTTCTTCTGGTAGATGAATACTTCATGCTCAATACTTCATGCTCAGCTTGTTTAATTTCCATTCTAAGAAAAAAGGACATCAATCTGAGATCTGTCATATCAAAAACCTTCATCATCTCCTACTTGAATTCCTCAAACAACCATCCATCATTTCCCATTAACAAAAGATCATCAACATAAAGATAGACTATCAAAATATCATTATTCTAACGTTTGACATAAAGAGTAGTCTCAGATTTTTTTTTTCAAAATCCAAGCTTAGCAAATGATTATCTATTTTACTGTACCAAGCTCTTGGAGCTTATTTCAGCCTATAAAGAGCCTTCTTAAGAAGAAACAACTTATCTTCCTCTCCTTTCTTCACAAAACCTTCAGGCTGCTTAACATAAATTTCTTTTTGCAAAGTGCCATTTAAAAAAGCTAATTTTACATCAAGTTGATACATTCTCCAATTCATTTAAGCAGCTACAGCAAGTAAAAGTCTTATTGTAACACCCCAAACCCGGCCCATAAGTTTCGACCGGATCTGGTATGCTACGGGTTGTACATTGAAAACTTTTGCTTCATTGGTTTCGGAAATCGTAAGTTAATTAGACAATATTTGAATAAATAGGTGACCTTTTGAAAAAAAACTTGTATTATTATTATTTTGAATAATTAAACCTTTTGACAAAAATTCATAAGTTGCAAATATTAAAAATTAAGCAGTGAAATATAAACTATGGGGCCTTACTACATAAATATTCCAAAAATTAAAACTTAAAGAAAAGCCGAAATAATCTATAAAAATAAAAACTTGATGGCCCCTCGAGTCCGCCTTTGCTCCCATGTCCACGATCTACTGCTCATCTGCAAAGTTAGGGAAAAATAATAGGGTGAGTCACCAAGACTCAGTGTGTAAATCCCAAAAACACATAAAAGGCTTGAGCCCACAAACACATTATGGGCCTTAGCCCATACACAATGGCAACAATCATAATTACATGATAAATAATAAATGATGAATGGCCCAACCCAAACCTAGAAATCCATCCTCTACACACCAGCCCGTACCAACCATCACACCTTGGGGATTTCTACAATCAACCCGCCAACCGCTACACACCATATCGACAGCTGTGCTGCCTGTCTTAAAGACCGATCACTGTGTGACCTATGTGGCAAAGCCACCGATCGCCATACGACCTTAATAATACACCGTAGCATTTCGACAGTTGAGCTGCCTGTCATAAAGACTGATCACTATGTGACCTATGTGGCAAAGCCACCGATCGCTATGCGACCTTCTTCCTCTTCATCATACCCATCCCATCCCATGCATGCATACATGCAAAATCAAGCAATGTATTACCTAAGAGATTTCAGTTTATCACATACATCGATACACATAGAGAAGTTTCTATGATTACGTACCTGACATCCCTTGCCTACCCTTTTTGGGTAATCCGACTGTCTATACAGCCTTTTTCCGGCTTTTAGCCCATAACATATATTTAGTTCAGATTACTATTCAGCCTTTTTCCGGCTTTTAGCCCATAACATACATAATACAGTTTAATTAGTGTGTTAGAGATCTACACACCTGATTACCGTTAGAATGAGACTCTCTAAGTCAACGCTATCCGGAGTCAACACAGCTGCTATCTGCCCTATGTGTTGTTCAGAGGCGGGTAACAAAACATTAGGTTAAGGCACGACTAACGACAAGAAAATGGTTGATCATCTTAAGGAGAATTGAAATCCTTACCTTGAAATCCCGAAAAGTGATATGAGATTCAGGGACTAGTGTTTCCGGCTTTTAGATCTAAGAGATCTACTTCAATTCCCGAATGTCGCCCAACAAGAGAATACATAGAACCATTAAACCATTAGCTTTTCGGCTTTTTCTTCCAAAACCCAAAAGAGAAAGTGAAGAGATAGGGAAATCGGCACTCACCTTAACACAAAGAATTCGACTACCCCTTAGAGATTCCGGCTTTTTGAGAAGATCAAGAAGAGAGGATAATAAGAAGAAATCTAAGTAGTTTCGGCTTTTAGTTGAAGGAATTGGCAGAAGAATAGGGAGATGAGAAGGTTTCGACTTTTGAAAGAAAAGATGTTTAGAAGATTGGGAGGTTTCGGCTTTTGAAGAAATCAAAGGAAAAGAAATTGCAAAGGAAGACTGAGAATTTCGGTACAAAGAATGAAGAAAAGAGTAGGGTTTAAATGCCAGAATTGATGAGCTACCCCCCTCCATTTATTGAAATTCCGGCACTTACCTATCAAAAACTGAAAGTGCCCTTCCTGATAACTAAAAATTAAGCAAATAAAAAGGGAAAATTCGGCACCCCTTTGCCATAAAGAAACTGATTTCTTTACTCCACTAGGTGATGGAATTTCGGCCAACACCTAGCCTTGCAGATAGCTCCTATCTTTTCTCCTTTTATCTTCCATATTATCAACTATAATATCTACATTATCCTATTCATATAAATCCTCATATTTTTGAGCCTTGTTGCCATCCACTCCACCTAACCCAAATGCCGAAAATTAGCTAACTTAAATTAAAAGAATTGGGCTCCATGAAACTTAAATTTGGGCCTGTAACATCCTAGATTAGGGGTTATGCGTTCATGCATAATTCATGAGTTTTGGCAGTGTTTGGAAGTGTATTAAGGGTTTTTAAAATTCTAGGGTGGAAGAGAAAGCTTTGGAAAATAATTGGATTTTTAAGTTAAAAAGAGGAGCTAGGGAAGGAGCTCTTAAAAGAAATTATGGGGAGTTGATGACACAAAAGAATCAGCAGCAAGGTGGCTTGGGGCATTTGCGTCAAAGGGGCTTCAGGAGGACTCAGGTTCGAATCACTTGGGCAGCAAGGAGTGTGTTTTATTTTTGGCATGTGACGTCAAGGCGGATGTATGGGGGTTAATTATTTTATTTTGAATAAGTGTGGATTTATTTTATTATTTTAAGTGGGTAGATAATTAGGTATTTTGTTTTATTTGTTTTAAATATGGAGATAGTGGATGAATGAGGTTTTGTTTTTATTTTATTTTGAATAAGTGGGGATTTATTTTATTATTTTAAGTGGGTAGATAATTAGGTATTTTGTTTTATTGTTTTAAATATGGAGATAGTGGATGAATGGGGTTTTGTTTTTATTTTATTTTGAATAAGTGGGGATTTATTTTATTATTTTAAGTGGGTAGATAATTAGGTATTTTGTTTTATTGTTATAAATATGGAGATAGTGGATGAATGGGGTTTTGTTTTTATTTTATTTTGAATAAGTGAGGATTTATTTTATTTTTAAGTGGGTAGATAATTAGGAATTTTGTTTTATTTGTTTTAAATATGGAGATAGTGGATGAATGAGGTTTTGTTTTTATTTTATTTTGAATAAGTGGGGATTTATTTAGTATAGATAAAAGATAATGGTGGCTTTAGTTTATTTAATTTTGGGTAGATGGATGATGTGATAGATTATTTTTTTTAAATATTGGGCTTATTTAATTTATTTTGAAAGAGAGGTATGGAGAGAATATAGGAAAGAAATAAGGGGTTATAAATAGGAGGGATTATTGTTTTGGGTATTCTTTTCTTCATTCATTTTCTTTTTGCCGAAATTTGTTTCTCATCCCATTCCATTTGTTTCTTCTCCAATTGACCAAACCAAAACTATTCAAGGCTCCAATCTTTTCTTCCTATTACCAATCTTTCTTCCTCTAGACGTCACAGCCAAATCTCTTTTTATTTTCTTTCCCTATTCTTTTTCTTAAACCTTATTTTCTACACATTTTCTTGTATAGCCGAAACCTCTAAAAGCCTTCTCTACTTTTGTGCATTTTTCCCTTTACCAATAAAGTGCCGACACCACCATTGTTGAGCTCAAAAGCCGAATCTCTAAGGAAGGGTGCTGTCGACTACTAACTTTAGACTCTTCAAAGCAACGTGTAAGGCTAGCGTTAAGGATCATTAAAGGAGTCTTTCGGGATTTAGGTGTTGTCGACTTCAAGAAGAGATGCTTTCGGGATTTAAAATCCACAAGGTAAGCACATAGGTACATTCGGCCAAGACCTATTTTGATATCTAGATCTATTTCTTATTTGTTTAAAAGCCGAAAACTAACTAGTTAGGAGTTTTGGTAGCTAGCCGATTGCAAGGGTGTGCATCACTAAGTTTCGGGACTTGATTCTTAAATCAATCGACACCAAGGTAAGTTTTGGGTTACCATAATCCTATTAGGATTTGGTTTTATAGCCGAATGGCTTTTTACTAATTTGATTGGGGATGGCCGAATATAGGCATTAAAGATCTAAAGCGATAGATCGGGTTTCGGGATTTCAGTGAACTTGCTAAGTATATCAGGTGTGTACCTCACACTATTTCTTGATATATTTATGGCAATAATTAATATGTATGTGACTATAAGAATGTATAAGAATATGGCTAAGGTACCATGTAATGGTACAAAAGTACTCAGGTACGTTTCCTACTCCTACTAGGAATATGAAATTATGATATATATGTAACATGTGAAAAGTGATAAGAATGTGAAATTATGTAATATGCATGATATGAATGACATGGGGCATTCGGGTTAAATGAGAAAGGGGAAGTGAATGTGGTGACCTAAGACCACGATATCTGAATGTGGTGACCTAAGACCACGATATCTGAATATGGTGTCTCATGACACAAAATATGTATCTGGTGGCTATGCCACGAATTTTATAAGGGCGATGAGCACGCCGACTGCAGCGACTGCCTTCGATGATGTGTAGCGGATGGAGGGTTGACTTAGTAGTCCCCACGGTGTGCAGGATGGTACGGGTGATGTGTAGCGGATGGCATATAGGTTTGGGTTCGGGTTGCATCATTATTTTATATCTGTTATATGAATAAGTATGTGATATGATATTGTATGCCTGAATTGTTAAGTTTTAGTGTTGGTTACACATTGAGTCTGTTTGACTCACCCCGTTGGGGAATATTTTCTTCCAGGTGATGATCAGTAATGGACCGGGTCGGTAGGAGCTTAAAGGTGGCCATGCTCAGCAAGGAATTACTTTATTTGGACATTTTATTTTTATTTAAGTACTTTAAACTATTTGGGTTTGTTTTATTGTAATAAGGCCCATTAAAGTATTTAAGTATTTTTATTAAGTATCTTTATTATTATGTTTTATTATGGATTGACAATTGAGATACTATTTGCAAATGGCTATATTTTTCTTAGAATGTTTTAAATTACGAAAATGTTTTATTAAAGGAAACAATTTTTAACGGTTTTTACTTTTAAGTAAGAATATTTTTAAACGTTTTCCGCAGTGGCATTTCAAATTCGGTCGTAACGAATGGGTCGGGTTTGGGGTGTTACAGGGCCCCTTACTCCCTTGTGTGGCGTCACCTCCTAAGATTGGGCCACAAGCCCACTTTGGTATTTTAAACATAGATACTACCTTTTAAACCCTATAATGCCCAAACAGATAATTTTAATCAAGGCCTCTACCTAAGCCTGAGCCCAATTTGGACCCCTAACACTTAAATTAACACATTAAACATATCCACCCATTAAACGCATAGGCCAAAAAATTCAGGATGTTACAGTTCTACCCCCCTTAAAGAAATTTCGTCCTCGAAATTTCCAACTAACTACTAATCGTACTACCCAAGTCTCACCACTATGCTTTCGTTGCGCACTCTAATTTAATAATATATAAACATTGCACGCATACCGTTTCTATACCCAAAAATATAGCATCCACACAAAACATACCCGACTTAATGGTGATTGAACAATCCCGAGCCTTATGCTCCTCAGACCCGCATCTTAAACACGTTCCTAACTTCCTCCAACATTCACCTGGATGACGCCTTCTACAATATTCGCAAACCCGAAAGTTTGGACGTACCTTAACATGCTTCACAGAACGAGACTGCAACCCTAGAAAACTACGATCTCTTTTTTTCTTACAGTCCACGCACCCAAACCGAAGTGTTTCACCGATTTCTTTAACCTCCTTCAATACCTCCCTAACTAGCTGAGCCAGCACATCAGTCCTAATACTTCCACGGCCACGGCCTCGGCCGCGGCCTCTTCTTCCTCTTTTAGCGCTCATCGTTGATTCTCTAAATTAGAAATTTTATGAACTATTAATTTCTTTCACTGATTAACCACGAACAATCTTATGGAAAGTAGTTTTAAGAGTGGTTCTTTCGAATTCGAACCTATCTACAGTTTCAGTCTCAAGTTTATCTCCTAATTCTAGAAACCACATACATTCATCGCATAAGGGTTTTTTTTTTCATCATTTCTCTACCCGGGGGTATTTCCGTAGTTTTGTCCTACAGGGTATTTTCCAAAATAAAGTATCTTGGTGATTTTCTTTGAATTAGAAGTACTTTGGGTACATTTTTTTTCTTTTTATAAAGCAAGGGTCTTTTGGAAAATAAGTTTTTTTTTTCGAAGTAGAGATATTTTGATGTTGTTGTTTTGTTCCTTTTTTTTATATAAACAGGGATACCTTGGAAGGTTTTTTTTTTTGCAAATCGGGTTCTTTTGTAAATCTATTTTCGAGTAAATTTGCAGAACTTAGGTATTTTATAAAATCACGGTTGTTTGGAAATTTTCACAAACCAAGGATATTTTGAAAATTTTGCCAACCGAAGTGTTTCGGTAATTTTCACAAATTTTGGTAGTTTTACAATTCTGGGGTATTCTGGAAATTTTCACAAATCAAGTGTATTTTGAAAATTTTACAAAACTTGGGGGGTATTGTAGTTGTGAAATAGGATGGCTGGTCCCTTTCGGGTTTTAATTATAGATTTTGGCCCGTCAACAAATCCTTGTGGCTAAGGTGAACAGTTACTAAGCACCAGGTATGATTCCAGAAAAGAGGAGGTGAGTCACTAGGACTGCTTAAGTACCAAGCTCTTCCTGAATCCAATCCTAGACATGCGTATGCCTGTTGCCACACCCTAACCCAGCGAGTTCACGGGTTTGTTTGGATAGATTAAGTCTTATGAATTTAAGGAGTTGTTTAAACTAACCCTAAAGTCCATCAATGCCTAACATACTATTCTACGTCCATCAAGCCCATCAAACCCAACATATACATCACATCAAGAGTTAGAATACTTACCTGCGTGGATCGGGTGCCGGTAGACTCGAAGGCCATATCTTCTTCCGGAAATTTTTTTTCCAAATTCACATCAACTTTACAAAACATTACTAGGCCCATTTCACAGCCCGAGTTTTAAACTGGGCTCTGATACCAAAATGTAATACCCCAAACCCGGCCCATAAGTTTCGACCGGATCTGGTATGCTACGGGTTGTACATTGAAAACTTTTGCCTCATTGGTTTCGGAAATCGTAAGTTAATTAGACAATATTTGAATAAATAGGTGACCTTTTGAAAAAAAAACTTGTATTATTATTATTTTGAATAATTAAACCTTTTGACAAAAATTCATAAGTTGCAAATATTAAAAATTAAGCAGTGAAATATAAACTATGGGGCCTTACTACATAAATATTCCAAAAATTAAAACTTAAAGAAAAGTCGAAATAATCTATAAAAATAAAAACTTGATGGCCCCTCGAGTCCGCCTTTGCTCCCATGTCCACGATCTACTGCTCATCTGCAAAGTTAGGGAAAAATAATAGGGTGAGTCACCAAGACTCAGTGTGTAAATCCCGAAAACACATAAAAGGCTTGGGCCCACAAACACATTATGGGCCTTAGCCCATACACAATGGCAACAATCATAATTACATGATAAATAATAAATGATGAATGGCCCAACCCAAACCTAGAAATCCATCCTCTACACACCAACCCATACCAACCATCACACCTTGGGGATTTCTACAATCAACCCGCCAACCGCTACACACCATATCGACAGCTGTGCTGCCTGTCTTAAAGACCAATCACTGTGTGACCTATGTGGCAAAGCCACCGATCGCCATGCGACCTTAATAATACATCGTAGCATTTCGACAACTGAGTTGCCTGTCATAAAGACCGATCACTATGTGACCTATGTGAGAAAGCCACCGATCGCTATGCGACCTTCTTCCCCTTCATCATATCCATCACATCCCATGCATACATACATGCAAAATCAAGCAATGTATTACCTAAGAGATTTCAGTTTATCGCATACGTCGATACACATAGAGAAGTTTCTATGATTACGTACCTGGCATCCCTTGCCTACCCTTTTTGGGTAATCCGACTGTCTATACAGCCTTTTTCTGGCTTTTAGCCCATAACATATATTTAGTTCAGATTACTATTCAGCCTTTTTTCGGCTTTTAGCCCATAACATACATAATATAGTTTAATTAGTGTGTTAGAGATCTACACACTTGATTACCGTTAGAACGAGACTTTCTAAGTCAATGCTATCCGGAGTCAACACAGCTGCTATCTGCCCTATGTGTTGTTCAGAGGCGGGTGACGAAACATTAGGTTAAGGCACGACTAACGACAAGAAAACGGTTGATCATCTTAAGGAGAATTGAAATCCTTACCTTGAAATCCCGAAAAGTGATATGAGATTCAGGGACTAGTGTTTCCGGCTTTTAGATCTAAGAGATCTACTTCAATTCCCGAATGTCACCCAACAAAAGAATACATAGAACTATTAAACCATTAGCTTTTCGGCTTTGTCTTCCAAAACCTGAAAGAGAAAGTGAAGAGATAGGGAAATCGGCACTCACCTTAACACAAAGAATTCGACTACCCCTTAGAGATTCCGGCTTTTTGAGAAGATCAAGAAGAGAGGATAATAAGAAGAAATCTAAGTAGTTTCGGCTTTTAGTTGAAGGAATCGACAGAAGAATAGGGAGATGAGAAGTTTTCGACTTTTGAAAGAAAAGATGTTGAGAAGATTGGGAGGTTTCGGCTTTTGAAGAAATCAAAGGAAGAATTTCGGTACAAAGAATGAAGAAAAGAGTAAGGTTTAAATGCCGGAATTGATGAGCTACCCCCCCATTTATAGAAATTTCGAAACTTACCTATCAAAAACTGAAAGTGCCCTTCCTGATAACTAAAAATTAAGCAAATAAAAAGGGAAAATTCGGCACCCCTTTGCCATAAAGAAACTGATTTCTTTACTCCTCTAGGTGATGGAATTTCGGCCAACACCTAGCCTTGCAGATAGCTCCTATCTTTTCTCCTTTTATCTTCCATATTATCAACTATAATATCTACATTATCCTATTCATATAAATCCTCCTATTTTTTAGCCTTGTTGCCATCCACTCCACCTAAACCAAATGCCGAAAATTAGCTAACTTAAATTAAAAGAATTGGGCTCCATGAAACTTAAATTTGGGCCCCTTACTCCCTTGTGTGGCGTCACCTCCTAAGATTGGGCCACAAGCCCACTTTGGTATTTTAAACATAGATACTACCTTTTAAACCCTATAATGCCCAAACAGATAATTTTAATCAAGGCTTCTACCTAAGCCTGAGCCCAATTTGGACCCCTAACACTTAAATTAACACATTAAACATATCCACCCATTAAATGCATAGGCCCAAAAATTCAGGATGTTACACTTATGGTGTCCAAACGAGCAACTGGTACGAAGGTGTCTGAATAGTCTATGCCAAAAACTTTTGCATAGCCTTTGACCACAAGTCTTGCTTTGTGCTTGTTGATTGAGCCATCAGCATTAAGCTTGGTTTTGTACACCCACTTGACTCCAATCACCTTCTTATCATAAGGTCGATCAACCAAGTCCCATGTTTTGTTTTTCTCAATCATGGACAACTCCTCCTTCATTGTAGCCACCCATTTTATATGCTTCATTACCGTGACAAAATCTGCAAGTTCACATAGAGATATATTACATCTTGCATAAATATTAGTGAGCAATCTAGTACCTTTTATTGGAGCATCATCTACCAACTCATTCAGCCAATTTTCATCTTTATCTGTGGTTGAAACAGGAAATTTAAGCTTCAGATCTGCTGTGCTTTGGCCACTTTTCTGTTTGTAACAATTTTCCCAGATTGCAGCTGGAAAATTTTATAAGCTTTTGCAACAATGCTATAACCGATAAAGACTCATGGAAGTGCCTTTTTGTCTAACTTGTCTCTCTTGATCTGTGGAACATAAGTGAAGCACAAACAGCTAAATATTTTGAGAAAATTTAAAGCTGGTTTAGACCACACCAAGCCTCATAGGGTGTTTGATCCTTGATCGCTTTTGTGGGCAGTCTATTCTGCAGGAAAATCGCCATATGAGCTATGTAACACCCCAAACCCGGTCAAAACACTACAACCGGATCTGGCGTGCCACGGAAAAGAAATTGTTTTTGAAACCGATCTGTCGACTTATTTTAGATAGAAAACAGATGTAAGATTTTAGAGAAAACGTCGATGCATTTTGTATCGTGTAAAACATGTTGAAACTTGGTTTGAAAACTTAGTGATCACATTGTTACTCCGTATTGTTTACTGAGTCATTGCATAAAAATAAACAAATGTTTCTTTAGCCTTTGAAAACAACCAATTCATAGTCTAATCAACGTATTAAATAGAAACTTTAAAATCACCTAAGTAAAAGAACCCAAAATAAAACTTCAGCGGCCTTATTACATATCTGAAAAACCAAAATTTAAATAAAATAGCTAAATCCAACAGAAAACTTTGATATAAAACAAATGTTGTGCATGGCCACCTTGAGTCCACTCCGGCTCCATATCCACGATCTACGCCTGATCTGCAAAATATAAAGGAAGGGGTGAGTCACCGAGACTTAGTGTATAAATCCCCATCCCAACAGAAATTATGCTCTTACACAAATTCATACAAAAATATGCAAGTCATGCAACCCATCCAACCTAAGTATCCATCCGAGTCTCCCAAGTCTACCCCTTGTGGTACCAAACCACTGGTAACCAAAGTTACAAAAGTAACATATGTAGTACCAAACCCCTGGTGGTACCAAACCACTGAGACTTAGTCACAATTTTATAATATGTGGGGCCAACCCACAGTGTGATACCAAATCACTGGTGACAGTCTGATAGATCATACTTCCCCCTCCTCTCATCACCCATAACACATATTTATGGTAACGACATCAGTATGATCATGCTTAACATACCAGATTATGTATACAGAATAACATGCTTTCATATACCACATTCATCGCAAGTAATAATAACAACTTACCCGGCATCCACGCTTTTACCCACTAGGGGTATTTTAGTAACCATTGCCGTCATTCCGGCTTTTTAACAACACACAACATTAACATATTAAGTAAGAAAGTGTGTAAGAGTTACACACTTAGTTTTCGTACTAACGCTTTTACTGCCTCTACGCTAATGTCACTCAAGACTACCACTATCGGCCTATGATCTACTTCCGAAGTCGGCCCACACCCCGATGGCCAATCTCGCACTCCCGATATTGATCGTTTCTTGTACTTTGGCGTTAGATTTACAGATCCAACCTCTCCTATTGCTTGGCTGTTATTCGAGTCCATAGTAATCCCTTAATCACTAAACCATTTGAACGATGAGATCTAATTAATAATAATAGCGTTAAAAAGGGACCCTTACCTAACTATCGAATCCCGAAAGTCTTCACGAACACGTCACCTTCCAACCTACATTCGGCCAAGCCCAAAACATTAAACAAACCGATAGTCACAACCAATCTAGCCCATGTGACATCCGGCCAAATGAAAAAGAATCAAGAAAGGGCCATTCGGCCGAACCTACCACCACCTACCTTCGGCTTTTCCACCAAATCGGCACAGGAGACTTTTAATGAGACAGATTCGGCTTCTAGGGGTAGAGAGTGAAATTGGCAGGGCCTTTGAACAAGTGTTTCGAGTTATAACTTAATAAAAATAGGGGAATCGCAGAGGAAAGAAATCCCGAAACTCACCAAATTACTAAGGAGTATGCGGCTTATGGTGCACCTTCGGGAAAATGAAACCACCCTTGTAGATTCGGCTATGGAGGAAGATGATGTGCACAAGGAGTATTTAGCTTTCAAAGGGTTTTCGAGGAGAGGAGAAACACTAGGGAGTTTCGGCTAGAAGAGAAAAATCAAGGCAAGTGGGTGAGAAGAGTTTCGGCTAGAGAGGAAAAAGTGTGAAAGAAAGAAAGAAAAAAAATGAAAGAAAAAGATGATATCTTCCTACTAAATTCGGCTACATATGCACACACCTCAGAGTTGGAGTTTCGGCCAACTCTCCCCTCTCCTGATAGCCTTTATCCCTTATCTTATCCATCTATCATCACATCTCTTATCTTACCTCTCTTAATTATCAGCTTTTAATCACTTAAATAAAAGGAATAAAGCTTCTAAATTGTAGCCATTGTGCCGTCCACCCCTTCCCCTAGGAGTGCCGAATTTTACCCATTAATTTGGGCCCCAAGCGGCCACATTAGGCCCAAACTCCTTCCCCCTTATGACGCCACCTTAATAACCACCTAAAGCACCTCCCATTTTTGGGCCACAAGCCCAACTGGCTACTAAACTTAATAATTTAAATTAAATTATAAACTAACACTATTTATCAGCCATTTAACCCAGGTTTTAAAGCCCAAACCCGAGCCCAATACACACCTTAAAGCCTTAGCCTACTAACTTAGCCATGCAACATACCAAATGCATAGACCCACAAAATCAGGATATTACAGTTCTGCCCCCCTTAAAAATAAATTTCGACCCCGAAATTTACCTGGTCAGAAAAGTTGAGGGTATTGCTGTCGCATAATATCCTCCGGCTCCAATGTCGCTTCCTCCGATCCATGGTTCCGCCATAACACCTTTACCAAAGGGATTGATTTTTTACGTAAAACCTTAACATCCCGATCTAGGATCTGTACTGGTTCCTCCTCAAAAGATAAGTCTGGATTCACCTCTATCTCCTCCACTGGCACAACATGTGATGGATCCAAGCGATAGCGTCTAAGCATGGAAACATGAAACACATCGTGGATTTGACTCAACTCTGGTGGCAACTCAAGCTGGTACGCCACTGGTCCTACCCACTTCAACACCCGATATGGTCCGATAAATCTAGGGCTCAACTTGCCTTTCCTACCAAATCTCAGAACCTTTTTCCATGGCGACACCTTCAAGAAGACCTTGTCATCTTCAGCAAACTCTATATCTTTCCGTTTAAGATCGGCATAAGACTTCTGCCTATCCGAAGCTTCTTTCAATCGAGCTCGAATCACTTTCACCTTGTCCTCTGTTTCCGCAACCAACTCTGGTCCCAACAACTGCCGCTCCCCCAACTGCGTCCAACATGTAGGGTTACGACACTTCCGACCATATAAAGCTTCATATGGAGCCATCTTAATACTCGCCTGATAACTATTGTTGTACGCGAACTCCGCCAACGGTAAGGATTCTTCCCAACTGCCTTTGAAATCCAAGACACATCCCCTTAGCATATCTTCTAAAACTTGAATCACCCTCTCCGACTGTCCATCAGACTGGGGATGGAACGCTGTACTGAAATCCAACCTTGTACCCAATGCCTGATGCAAAGCTTTCTAGAACCTAGACGTAAATCTAGGGTCTCTGTCCGAAATAATCGACACTAGCACCCCATGCAACTTTACAATTTCTGCTATATATATAGTCTCGCTAACTTCTGAAGAGAATAATCCACACGTACAGGAATGAAATGAGCAGACTTCGTCAGATGGTCCACAATCACCCAAACTGAATCCTTCTTGGTAGGCGTAAGAGGTAGCCCACTCACGAAATCCATTGTAATCCTTTCCCACTTCCATTGTGGAATCTTAATCGGTTGCAACAATCCCGAGGGTAACTGATGTTCAACCTTGACTTGCTGGCATGTCAGACACTTACCCACAAACTCCGTTACCTCACGCTTAAGGCCCGACCACCAAAACTGCTCCCGCAAGTCCCGGTACAACTTACTACCTCCCAGATGCATAGCATAGGGACTACTATGTGCCTCCTGCAAAATCTTCTGCCTTAACTCCACATCCTTAGGCATACACATTTTTCCCTGAAAACATAACACTCCATCACTGCTCAGACTATACCCCTCCAGTCCACCATTCTGTACTTGCAAACATCGAGCACTTAAAACTTTATCTTCCCGCTGTTTTTCCTTAACCTCATCAATCCATGTTGGCCTCACTTGCAATTCCGCTAACAGGCTTCCGTCATCATACAAACTAAGGTGGGCAAACATGGCTCTTAAATCTGCCACCACCTTACGGCTCAAGGCATCCGCTACCACATTAGCCTTTCCCGGGTGGTACTCAATCGAGCAGTCATAGTCCTTTAACAGCTCAATCCACCTTTTTTGCCTTAAATTCAACTCCTTCTGCGTGAGAAGGTACTTCAAACTCTTATGGTCCGTGTAGATCACCGACTTCTCCCCGTACAAATAATGCCTCCACACCTTCAAAGTGAAGACCACTGCAGCCAACTCCAGATCATGCGTCGGATAGTTAACTTCATGCGGTCTCAACTGCCGAGACGCATAAGCAACAACCTTCCCCTCCAGCATCAATACACAACCTAACCCCGTATGGGAAGCGTCACAATACACCACAAAATCTTTCCCTACCACAGGCTGTATTAAGACCGGAGCCTCAATCAAAACCCTCTTCAGCTTCTCAAATCTCTCCTGCTGCTTATCCGTCCATACAAAAGGTACCTCCTTCCTCAACAACTTTGTCAAAGGTGTCGCTATCGAAGAAAACCCTTCCACAAATCTCCTATAGTAGCCTGCTAACCCCAAGAAACTGCGGATCTCCGCCACCGACTTAGGTAGTTTCCAATCCAATACTGCCTCAATCTTCCGAGGATCCACTCTTATCCCTTCCGCCAATACCACATGACCCAAAAAAGTAACTTCCTTCAACCAAAACTTACACTTACTAAACTTGGTGTATAATTGCTTTTCCCTTAAAATCTGCAATACTACCCGCAAATGCGCGTCGTGTTCCTCCATCGACCTCGAGTACACCAGAATATCATCTATAAATACTACGACGAACCGATCCAAGTACGGCTGAAACACCCGGTTCATCATATCCATAAACGCTGCCGTGCGTTCGTCAACCTGAACGGTATAACCAAGAATTCATAGTGCCCGTATCGAGTACGAAATGCCGTCTTATGGATATCTGCCTCCTTTACCTTAGGTTGGTGATACCCCGACCTTAAATCTATCTTGGAGAAGACCGATGCTCCCTTCAACGGGTCGAACAAGTCATCTATCCTAGGCAACGGATACTTGTTCTTAATCGTCAATTTATTCAACTGACGGTAGTCTATACACATTCGCATCGACCCGTCCTTTTTCTTAACAAAGAGTACAGGTGCTCCCCAAGGTGATACACTTGGCCGAATGAAACCCCGATTCAACAACTCCTGAATCTGCGCTTTCAACTCCACCAATTCTTTTGGCGCCATCCTATATGGAGCAATGGATACTGGCGCTGTTCCCGGTAAAAGATCTATACCAAACTCTACTTCGTGATCCGGGGGCAAACCCGGAAGCTCTTCCGGAAAAACATCAACAAACTCTTTCACCGTCCAAACACTTCCTATGGCCGGTTCCTTACCTTCCAAAGCACAAACATAAACTACAAACGCTTCACATCCTTTCCTTACCATCTTTTCCGCCTTCAGCGTGGACACCACATTAGATAGGTAATTCCTTCTCTCCCCTATCATCACCACTTCTTCATCCTCAATCGATTTTAGCACCATGCGCTTAGCTGCACAGTCCAGCTCTGCCTGGTACTTTACCAACCAATCCATTCCTAAGATTAAATCGAACTCCTCGAAGGGTAGTTCCATCAAATCTGCTTGAAACACAACCCCTTATAGTTCTAGAGGTACTTCCCTATACAGTTTGTCTACCACCACAGAGTGTCCTAGAGAGCTAACTACCGTCATCTTCCTAGCAGCAGTCTCACTAACTAAGTTCAAAGTTTCCATTATACTACTAGCAACATACGAGTGGGTCGAACCAACATCAATCAAAGCAGTATAAGACAACCCAGAAATTAAAAACGTACCAGTTATAACGTCCGGTGCGTCGCCCTCCTCCCGACGTTTGGCTGCATAGACTAATCCAGGCTGTCTAGCATCAGTACCTCCAGCACCTCGGCCAGGTGCTCCGCGGCCTCGCCCGTTACCATTACCACCCCTAGCTGCACCTCGACCCCTCTATGGCTGCTGACCATCCCTCCTGAATTGACCACGTCCTTGACCCTCAGCTTGAGTCCTAGCTAACTTCCGCGGACAATCTCTTACCCGGTGCTCCAATAACCCACACTCAAAGCACCCTCTATTACCAGCCCAACACTCTCCCGAATGAGACTTCCCACATCGAGCACACTGGGGTGGCCACTGAGCAGCAGCAGGCTTTGTAGCTCGATCCGGTCCACCAAATCTAGCCCTTTTCTGAGAACTTCCAGCCGACCCAGATGGCCCAATACTCCTTTTATCCTTACTTCTGTCCTGATTCCGCCTCTCGGTTCGCTTCACCTCCTCAGCTATTTTGGCCTTTTCCATGAGAACGGTAAATTCCCTTTCACACTGAGGTGCAATTAACACCCGCAGCTCATCTCTTAACCCGTCCTCGAACCTAACACAACGCTCATCTTCCGTAGCCACCATACCCCGAGCATACCTACTCAACCTCAAGAATTCAGCTTTGTACTCAGGTACCGACTTATTCCCCTGAACCAAGTTCAAGAACGCCCTACATTGTGCATCAGTATAACCAGCTCCCACATACTTCCTCTGATAGGCCGCCCTAAAGTAATCCCAGGTGATATCATCGGCCACTGCACCATCCCTAACCGTGAGCCACCGCTGATACGACTCATCCCGGAGGAGAGACACTATCCCCTTCAACTTCTCCTCAGCCGAGAAGTCCAAGTCATCCATTATACGCTCCGTCGCCTCTAATCAGTACTCAGCAGTGTTGGGAGCCACTCCAGAAACTCCCCTAAACACTTCTACTCTGTTAGCCCAGAGTCGCTCAGCCACGGATTTTTGGGCTACTGCACCCGCGCCTGCCCCGGCAACTCTTTCCAAAACTCGCAGTACCGCCTGAGATACCGCATCATTACCACCAGTCTGATCCTGGAACTCAGCTTCCGCCGCAGGTAGATCCGGCATCACATTTCCAGACCCATGGCCAGACCCTGCTGGCTCCGACAAGGCCATCCTACCCCTACCACGGCCACGCGGCGGACGTCCACGACCTCGTGTACTCATGCTTCTTGTTCGCATTTATCTGGTTAAGAATTTTATGGATTATTAACTCTGTTCACTATTTATCCACGAACAATTTTATAGAAGATAGTTTTGTAAGTGATTCTTTCAAATTTGAATCTATCTAAAGTTTCAGTTTCAGGCTTATCTCCTAATTCTAAGTACATTCATCACACAACCAACATTCACAGACCATATTCAACGTGTAGGGGTATTTTCGTCATTTCACTACCCGGGGGTATTTTCGTAATTTTAACCTACAAGGGTATTTTCGTAAATTTTCAAAATAAAGTTTCGGGTGATTTTTTGTCAAGATAAGGGTATTTTGGTAATTTTGTGAAGTAGGGGTATTTTGGTAATTTGTAAGTTAGGGGTAGTTTGGTAATTCTTCAAACAGGGGCACTTTGGTCATTTTCCAAATTCAAGGTAGTTTTTACAAATCAAGGGGGTAATTCGGTAATTTTTAAAACTAGAGATTTTACAAACAGTGTGGCTGGTCCCTTTCGGGTTTTAATTATCGAATTTAGCCTGTGAATAAGTCCTCTTGGTTAGGGTGAACCGTTACTACGCACCAGGTAGGGTTCGAGCGAAGAGGAGGTGAGTCACTAGGACTGCTTAAATACCAAGCTCTTCCTGAACCCAATCCTAGACATGCGCATGACCGTTGGCACACCCTAACTCGGCGACTTTCTCACAGGTTTGTTTAATTAAACTTAAGTCTTATGTAATTAAAAAGTTGTGTAAGCTAGCCCTAGGGTCCATCAGTACTATCACGCTTAACTACGTCTATGTCTAAAGCCCACAAAGCCCAACATATAAATATCACAGCAAAAGTTAGGGTACTTACCTGGGTGGATCGGTGTCGGAGTCTCAGGTGCCATGCTTTCCGGAAAAATAATCATTTCACAAACTTTTAAAACATATTTTGGGTCCTAAGCCCACAACCGAGCTTTTGAACCTGGCTGTGATACCAAAATGTAACACCCCAAACCCGGTCAAAACACTACAACCGGATCTGGCGTGCCATGGAAAAGAAATTGTTTTTGAAACCGATCTGTCGACTTATTTTAGATAGAAAACTGATGTAAGATTTTAGAGAAAATGTCGATGCATTTTGTATCGTGTAAAACATGTTGAAACTTGGTTTGAAAACTTAGTGATCACATTGTTACCCCGTATTGTTTACTGAGTCATTGCATAAAAATAAACAAATGTTTCTTTAGCCTTTGAAAACAACCAATTCATAGTCTAATCAACGTATTAAATAGAAACTTTAAAATCACCTAAGTAAAAGAACCCAAAATAAAACTTCAGCAGCCTTATTACATATCTGAAAAACCAAAATTTAAATAAAATAGCTAAATCCAACAGAAAACTTTGATATAAAACAAATGCTGTGCATGGCCACCTTGAGTCCACTCCGGCTCCATATCCACGATCTACGCCTGATCTGCAAAATATAATGGAAGGGGTGAGTCACCGAGACTCAGTGTATAAATCCCCATCCCAACAGAAATTATGCTCATACACAAATTCATACAAAAATATGCAAGTCATGCAACCCATCCAACCTAAGTATCCATCCGAGTCTCCCAAGTCTACCCCTTGTGGTACCAAACCACTGGTAACCAAAGTTACAAAAGTAACATATGTGGTGCCAAACCACTGGTGGTGCCAAACCACTGAGACTTAGTCACAATTTTATAATATGTGGGGCCAACCCACTGTGTGATACCAAATCACTGGTGACAGTCTGATAGATCATACTTCCCCCTCCTCTCATCACCCATAACACATATTTATGGTAACGACATCAGTATGATCATGCTTAACATACCAGATTATGTATACAGAATAACATGCTTTCATATACCACATTCATCGCAAGTAATAATAACAACTTACCGGGCATCCACGCTTTTACCCACCAGGGGTATTTTAGTAACCATTGTCGTCATTCCGGCTTTTTAACAACACACAACATTAACATATTAAGTAAGAAAGTGTGTAAGAGTTACACACCTGGTTTTCGTACTAACGCTTTTACTGCCTCTACGCTACTGTCACTCGAGACTACCATTATCGGCCTATGATCTACTTCCGATATCGGCCCACACCCCGATGGCCAATCTCGCACTCCCGATATTGAACGTTTCTTGTAATTTGGCGTTGGATTTATAGATCCAACCTCTCCTATTACTTGGCTGTTATTCGAGTCCATAGTAATCCCTTAATCACTAAACCATTTAAACGATGAGATCTAATTAATAATAATAGCGTTAAAAAAGGACCCTTACTTAACTATCGAATCCCGAAAGTCTTCACGAACATGTCACCTTCCAACCTACATTCGGCCAAGCCCAAAACATCAAACAAACCGATAGTCACAACCAATCTAGCCCATGTGACATCCGGCCAAATGAAAAAGAATCAAGAAAGGGCCATTCGGCCGAACCTACCACCACCTACCTTCGGCTTTTCCACCAAATCGGCACAGGAGACTTTTAATGAGACAGATCCGGCTTCTAGGGGCAGAGAGTGAAATCGACAGGGCCTTTGAACAAGTGTTTCGAGTTAGAACTTAATAAAAATAGGGGAATCGCAGAGGAAAGAAATCCTGAAACTCACCAGATTACTAAGGAGTATGCGGCTTATGGTGCACCTTCGGGAAAATGAAACCATCCTTGTAGATTCGGCTATGGAGGAAGATGATGTGCACAATGTAACACCCCCAAACCCGGCCCACGAGCCTTGACCGGATTTGGTTATGTCACTGCGGAAAGATGGTTGAAAATCTTTTTGTCTTAGAATAATCATGAAAGTTTGTTAACTTTTGAAAACCATGTCCATTTAAAGTAATATGAAAAACCTTAGTGTTATAAAATTGTCTGAATTTAAACTTTATTAAATACTAATTTGAATAAGCAGGTTGCTAAGATAAAATCCTCTTTACATAGTGGTTCAGTTTAATCAAGCCATAATTAGAATAATACCAAAATAATAGTAAGGCCCTTATTACAACCCATACTTAAAACAAAATACTCAATATTAAAAATGCTTAAGATAATCCAAATATCTTCTTCTGCATGGGCCACCTTGTGTCCTCTCCGAACCCGGTCCATCTTTACGCATCACCTGAAAATGTTAAAGGAAAAAGGTGAGTCACCAAGACTCAATGTGTAGCCCTTTTTCCCGGTTTAGTAAAACATCATACACCAATCATAAACAGGTTTAACATGCACAAGTTACGATATGCACCCAGCCTAGCCTTCCAAACACCTTTCTCTACCCCGTGTGGTACCAAACCACTGGTGGTGCCAAACCACTTGTGACTTAAAGTCACAATATCCGTCAATACTTGTGGTGCCAAACCACTGGTGTCCCAAAGACACAAATGTGATACCAAATCACTGGTGACCGAAGTCACGAATCAAGTGATGGGGCCAACCCATCGTGTGATACCAAATCACTGGCGTCAATCCCATAATGTAAACTGTGGGGCCAACCCACTGTGGTGCTAAGCCACTGGGACGAGACGCTATGAGGTGCCAAACCTCTGGAGGTGCCAAACCTCTGGTGACCGTAGTCACAATGTGGTACCAAACCACTGGTGTCCGTCGACACGAATATCACTTCCCCCTCCTCTCATATCACCCATCATCATACCAACTCATGTATAGTATTCAAATCATGCAAACATGTTTAACGTTGCATCTCATAGCACATACATCATAAATCATGACATCATGTATCAATAACAGTACTCATAATGAAACGGACTTACCTAAATCCGTGCACATACCCCATAGGGTGTCATATCACTCAACCAAACTGTTTCGGTTTTACCAATCAATCAGTTTATCAAAGATATACAAAGCAAGAAGTGTGTTAGTTTACACACCTGGTTACTAATGCGACTATCAAATCCCGTAGATCAAGATCTAACGCACTAGATCCCCCTTCCTTAACACTTTTCGAGCACTAGCCACAACCCGAGATATGCGAGATCAAGCCTTCCCCTACAATCGGCCAAAACTAAACAACATAATCATGCTAATCAACCTCTAAGGGTATAATCGTAATTTTACCTACTAAGGGTATTTTCGTAATTTTGCACCTGCAATGGCCTTTTCGAAGGCCTAATGTCGCCACTAGCAACTCAGCTACCATTTCCGGTCGTACCGGACAATTGGGCCTAAAACCCAATTTTGGCCCATCCGGGCCCACACGCTCGTGTGGCCCACCTAGCACGAATCTAGCCACGTATATAACTTCCACCTAGTCTAGTTCAACATATACTAACCAATCATGCAATTTACTCATATGGGCCCACGGGCCCATTGGGCCCACTTCGGCCCATCGAGGCCCAAGCAGCCCCAACCCACGAGAATACTACTGATGGCCTCAACTATCGCGTCGAAGCCCCACACGTGCGCTCGCACGCTCGTGTGGCTACTAATGCCGTGTAACCGGCATTTCGGCATTTTGCCGCTCTACAACTAGAGTAGAGAGAGTTACACACCTGTCAGGACTCTGGGGCTAATCTGCGCTCCGACCACTCTTGTGCCCAAACGCCCTCCAAGATGTGTTTACTCTCCTCCTAGGATGCTCCTTATATAGCTAGCTCTTCACCTTCATTCTTTGTGTCTTTCCGATGTGGGATCCCTTCGTCAGTAGAGTTTAAATTCAACTGAAACTCTTGCCGTCCAATTCGCAAAATAAATACTCCCTTGCTTCTCATGAGATTCGAGCCCAGGCTCCCTTGCAACATAATCCACCCCGCTAACCACTTGGCCACAAGCTCCTCTTGTGTCTTAAACCATGCGCAACTAAATATAAACTATGGGCCAAATTCTAAGGTCCAAGCAAAAAGAAACCAAAATGCAAAAGCCAAGACTTGAACCTTGGACCTCCTTCCTTCCCTTGTGGCGTCACTCCCTTGTCCCCTAAGTGGCGTCACTTTGCCACTACACCACACACTCCTTTTGTGTTATTTTCTCCATATTTTATTCTTAAGGCCTACCTGCCCACTTCCAGGGTTTTTTTCACCTAAAACCAAAATTTCCCCAAAGCCAATATTTGATCCCGAGACTTCATAGAAGCCCTCTAACCTTCCAAAATCACTTATCCAATGGGTCTAACTAGCATTTAAGCCGATCTCTTGTTCTGCAAAAATTTAAACGCTACTACACCTAAGGCCTATTGGGCTCAATTCTCCTAGGCCCAATTTTGGGATGTTACACACAATGAGTATTCGGCTTTCAAAGGGTTTTCGAGGAGAGGAGAAACACTAGGGAGTTTCGGCTAGAAGAGAAAAATCAAGGCAAGTGGGTGAGAAGAGTTTCGGCTAGAGAGGAAAAAGTGTGAAAGAAAGAAAGAAAAAAATGAAAGAAAAAGATGATATCTTCCTACTAAATTCGGCTACACATGCACACACCTCAGAGTTGGAGTTTCGGCCAACTCTCCCCTCTCCTGATAGCCTTTATCCCTTATCTTATCCATCTATCATCACATCCCTTATCTTACCTCTCTTAATTATCAGCTTTTAATCACTTAAATAAAAGGAATAAAGCTCCTAAATTCTAGCCATTGTGTCGTCCACCCCCTTCCCCTAGGAGTGCCAAATTTTACCCATTAATTTGGGCCCCAAGCGGCCACACTAGGCCCAAACTCCTTCCCCCTTGTGACGCCACCTTAATGCCCACCTAAAGCACCTCTCATTTTTGGGCCACAAGCCCAACTGGCTACTAAACTTAATAATTTAAATTAAATTATAAACTAACACTATTTATCAGCCATTTAACCCAGGTTTTAAAGACCAAACCCGAGCCCAATACACACCTTAAAGCCTTAGCCTACTAACTTAGCCATGCAACATACCAAATGCATAGACCCACAAAATCAGGATATTACAAGCTACTTCTGCCCAGAACTTTTTGGGTAAATTTTTCTCATACAACATGTCGAAACCATTTTTGTATTTTGAAAAACGGGGTCGACTCTAAAAATGAAAATGGAGTCGCCACCAATCTTTTTTTTAAGGTGTGATCGGGTCACCTTGAAATTGATCATTTTAATAAAAAAATATTTTGATTTATTAAAACAATGATTTTGGTCTACGAAATTCGAGAAAATGGGTTTGGGATTCGGTTACGCACGAGGAAGGATTAGCACCCTCGTAACGCCCGAAATTGGTACCTAATTGATTAATTAATGTCTTAATGTCGAAAATTTGAAAAGATTTTAAAATATAACCCTTTTGATTTTTCAAAACTTATAACCTTTAAAAAGGCATTCAATTATTTGGATAAAAAAAAGTCGAATCTTAGTAAGTTAGAGCACGACCTTTCGAATTTCCCAAACACCAAATATCCTTTGTTTTGTTTTGTTTTTTATTTTTTTTGAAATCCCTATCTCAAAATATCAAAATGTCACATCCAATAAGTTAGGACGCAACATCTTAAATTCACAAAGATAGGTTTTTTTTTATTTGAAAATCATATATTTTAATTTCAAAAAGGGTATTTGATCATTTAGGCCCCGTTCGTTATTGCTTTTTTGATGAGCTTTTGCTCAAAAAAGTGCTTTTGCTGTAAAAGCAATACAGAACAACCAGCTTTTGCTCAAAAATTTCTCTTTTTTTATCTGTGCAAAAGTGCTTTTCTGAAGGAGAAATTTTTGGCTTTTGGAAGCCAAACGGGCTTTTGGCTGATATTTGACTATCTTAACCCTTTAATCCTATGGCATCCTCAATGTCCCTTTCCTTCTCTTCTTCTCCGCTCTCCTCTGCTCTGCTACGCCCAGAACCCATGCCCAAGTCCAAGCCTCATCCCCCAAACTTCTTCATTGTTCCATCTGCCGTCGCCGGTGCTGTTTCCGATAAGAAGAGGCACTGGAAGGAAGGAGAGTACCCTGGTCTATCGCACCATTTCATTCCTAGGTCTTCCAAGAAAACCCCCTCAAGAATCTCAAGAAGAAACTCGACCGCAAGAACTCCGCCAAGGCCTGGGTCTCCACCGTCACCGAAACCTTGTCCGATTGCATCCTAAAGAAGCAGTGGCTTCAGGCTCTCCAGGTTCACTCTCTACTTCTCCTCTTCTTTTAGCAGTCGTGGGATTCTTTATTCTGATGATAAGGTAGCCAATTTGACTTACTTTTGGATTTTCTGCTTGCATGTTTTTTGCTTCGATAGATTTGATCTGTTCCATCGAGATGCAATTCAATTGTCTTATTTTAGTTTTTCTTTTTGGACCTTTCGCTTCAAATCCATATGAGATTGATTTGTTTCTCTTGATTTACGATTTGATTGTGAGAATTTTAAGTTGTTTTCAGATTCGTTGTTGCATTTGCATGGTTGTGAAATTTCAATTAATGTTGCTGTCTGATCGTTTTAATGTTATTTTAAGGGAAAATATAGAAAAAGCTCATTGGAATGAGCTTCATATGAGCTCAAGAGAATTTTGCAAGAATTTAAGTAATTTACATCATAAAGAATTCAACACTTTACTGAAAACATTAAATCTTCGCTGTAATTTGTCATTAAATAGCTATATATATGTTTATCGATTCATTTATTTGTTCATAGTTTCGATCTTACTTTTGGATTTTTCTGCTTGCATGTTTTTTGCTTTGATAGATTTGATCTGTTCCATTGAGATGCAATTCGATTGTCTTGTTTTAGTGTTTTTTTTGGACTTTTCACTTTAAATCCTCATGAGATCGATTTGTTTTAGTGTTTTTTTGTTTTAGTGTTTAATTCTTAGGGAGAAGAAAGATCCACTGGAAAGAATATCTATGATGATTATAATATATCTGTGAGGATTAGGAACACCAATAAGGTTGCATTTCCTTTGCTCAATTATTAAACAGAAATTGGTAGAAGCTCTGCTGCAGCATTTCAGTACGTATACTATCTTTCCATCATTGCTTGGTATAACAGTTTCCAAAAGGCTTTATATTATCCAATCTCTCAAACTCTTTCAACTCTTCTCTATCTCTCAAGAAGAAGAAAAATGGGTACCAAAAGAAAGACTCTTTTCTTCACTTTTTTCTGCTGCTATCCTCTACTCACTCCTTCTATCTCCCCGGTGTTGCCCCTCGCAATTTCCAAAAGGTACCCTCTTTTTCTTTTCTCTATCTCTCTCTGTGTTTATCTTTGCTCTCTTCAATCGTTAGTGTTCGTGTTGATATGTCGGTCATTTTTGTTTTTCGGTAATGAGGGTGGGAGTTGTTGGATCTAGTGTATTTGAGGTCTGATCTGATGTTTTTCTGGTTCATTTCTTCTAGATTGGTTGTTTTATATTTAGATTTAGAGTTGATTTTTCATTTTACTGGTAAATTTGCCTTTGCTTTGTTTTGTTTCTTTTTTTCAATTTTGATTCTGAAATGTTGGGCTAGTTACAGCGTAAGCTGAAAAAAGCATTTCAGTTGAGAAAATCACTGAAGTTAAATTAAAGAGAAATTTGACATATGTGCTAATACCCTTTGTTTATTTTTGAATCTTAAGGCTTAGAGAATCATAAATTGCATAGAGATTTAGCTACTGTATCTGGTTTTTGAACAATGTTGAACTTATTTTTGGCTTTAAAAATGTAATGCCAATTGCGGTTAGTAATTGTGCTAGTTCAATCTACATGTTTAAGTTGCGCAGATGTATGATGTCCAAGAAGCACCATGTCTCCTGAGCCCTGATTGCTTAATGTGAATAACAACTATGTGCAGATACCTAATGCAATATAGTTTTAGAAATTCACTGTGATGCATTATTATTTTTGAATATGGCTTATAGCTTTAGAATTTTGACCCAGGGGAGCTTTTGGTGTGGGGTTAGAAGCTGATTGAGCTCTCCATTTCAATGACAATGATCACTGATATGATATTGTAAAATTTAAATTGTAAATGCTATTGTAAAATTTTAATCAATTCACTGATATCACTGATAGGTGAACTTGGTTAGTTTAATGAACTCACTTTAAATTGTAAATGCTATTGTAAAATTTTTTGTATTTATATTTGGTATAGAAATATTATCCCTTTTTGAAACTTTAATCCAAATATATGTAATATTTTAATTTGTTACATTTATGTTTTCTATGTTATGTTAATATCTAATGTGAGTGTTACAAATATGTTAAAAGTGTTAAAAATAAAAAAAAATAATTTTTAAAATAATACAATTGTGTCAATATCTAATTACAAATATTTAATTATTATATTTAAATATAGTTTATATATTCTAATTAAATTTAATAAATAATTATTTTTATATTTTTGCTAAAATATCATAATATTAACTAATTTAAACATTATTTAAATACATATTTATTACTTTATGATATCATGTCTAAAATAGACATTTTACTTCTCAAAAGCACTTTTTGACAGCAATACCAAACACTTAAATTTTTCAAAAGTACTTCTCAAAAGCATTGCCAAACTAACCCTTAGACTTAATGAGAAAAATCGAAGCCCTCAAATGTCAAATATTGCCTTATTTTAAGAAATAAAGTTTTGGATAAAAAGTGGTAATTAAATGAGATATATTTTAAAACAATGATTTGAGTAAAATGTACCATTAATACATTACAAAACACAAATATCAAAGCAATATACTACAATTACATGATATAATAAAATTTAATACTAATATTGGCAATTAAGAGAAAGAATAACATAAAATAGCAAATGATACAAGTAATAAAAAAATTTGAAAAAAACGATATGGCAAAATCTAAAATAGTTAATATATACATAATAAAATAAATATATATTTTAAATAAATAATATAAAAACTTTGAATAAAAATGTATAAGGGATAACTTATAATAAGTATATAATATACCATTTAAAAATAGATAATATACATATTTTAAATAAACAATATATGGAAAATTTTGCCTTAATATTAAAACAATTTAGATGATGTACAACATACAAATTTTCGAATAATACATAATATGATTAAAGTTAAATAATATATAATATATATATATATATAAAAATAAAAATAAAAATATATAAAACAATTTAACGTAAATAGGGAAAAGCAAAAAAGAAAAACAAGTTTAAAATAATTAAAATAAATGAATAAATAATGATTAAACAATTAAATGGATAAATAAAAAAAATTTTAAAAAAACGCATAAGTCAACCTAACTCCCGCAATATGAGGATTCAACGAAATTCCTCCACCAAAATTTAACTCGAACGAAAGCAACTAAAAAAGAAACGAAGATGATCGAAGAACAAAATAAGAACAAGCCACAGAAAATAAGAACGCAAAAGAGAGAGAAATTTGAGTGAATGCTCTCAAGAATTTTTATTACTCCAAATTCATGTGTGTTTTACAATGAAGGGAGAGGCCTCTATTTATAGTTGAGTCTTCCCAAATCTAACGGTACAGATCAATTACATCAACGGCTAAGATTAAAAGGTATCTACAAATTAAATCTCTAAGATTACAAAATCATATCTTCTAATATTGCATACAATATCTTCTAATATTGCATATCATATCTAAGATTTGCATATCATATCTAAGATTGCATATCATATCTTCTAAAATTGCATACCATATCTTCTAGGATTGCATATCATATCTAAGATTGCATATCCTTGAAGATTGTGTTCCCATATACGTTAAGCTTGTAGATGGACCTTCAATCTTTTCAAGTAATAGGTCATTCCGATCGGGCCAAATGATATATTTTGGACTGGACTTGGACTTTGTTTTATTATTTTGGGTTTATTATTTTTTGTATGGGCCCTGGCTAAATTGGTCTATTTCACAACATTCATCTAGTTATGTCTAAGATACATTTGTTTTACCTCTCACTAACTCCATTCTGTTGCGGAGTATATTGAGCTGTTAACTAATGCTCAATGCTAGTTTCTTCACAAAATGCATTGAAATTTTTTTATGTATACTCCTTGCCTTTATCAGACCTCAATATTTGAATGTGGTTGCCACTTTGATTTTCCACAATCTTCTTGAATTTCAAGATTACTCCAGCCACTTTTGACTTGAATTTTAAGAAAAAAATCCAACACATTCTTGTAAAATCATCAATAAAAGTAGTACAATACAGACTACCTGTTCATGAAGGAGTTTTTTTAGGTCCAAAAATGTCTGTGTGAATCAACTGCAACTTATAAGTGGCTCTTTATGCTGTCTTGGAAAATGACTTTCTATTTTGTTTTCCAAATGACAAGTTTTACATGTCAGTATGTGATCAACAAGTTCCGGAAGATCAATTGCCATCCTTTTGGACTTCATCTGCAATATCCCTTGATGGTGATAGTGTTTGAGCCTTTTATGCCACAACATTGTGGGGCTTTCTTTGATTAGAAAGGCTAGTTGCTGCTCCTGCATTAGATTAAGGGAAAAACTTCTTTCTGCCATCTTAACTTCGAACATCTTCTGTCTTGTAGCATCCTCTATCACACATGCCTTTTCCATGAACTTCACTTTCAATCTATTCTCTACTAATTGACCAACACTAAGCATTTTTTGATCAATATCAGGTACATAAAAACATCAGTAATGAACTTGGTACCTGAACAGCTTGTAATGGCTATAGTGCCCTTTCCTTTTACTGCAATGTAGTCACCGTTCCCAATTATGACCTTCTTGGATTCGGTACTCTTTACTTTTTTTGAACAACTCTTTGTCATGTATCATATGATTAGTGCAACCACTGTCAATGAGCCAGCTTTCACTTGTTTCTTGACTAGTGAAACAAGTTGCAAGAAAAAGCTAATATTCTTCTTCTTGATCTTCCACTTGTGCTTCATCTCCTTATTGTTGATTTTTGTACTTGCAAATAACAACTTCATGTCCCATTTGGCTACACTTACTGCACTTTGCATCTGGTCTTCTCCAGTACTTGAAAGGAGGGTGACTTTTCTCGCCGCAATGTTGACATAGAGGATAATCCTTCTTTACTCATGATATTCTATTTCTAGTTTTACTTTTGTTCCAAAATCTAGAGCTTTCTCCACTCGCAGCATGAATCTTTTTATTATTTGGGCTCTTTTTCTTTCCATCATCTTGATGCTTACCTGGTATAGCACCTTCGATGGCCCCTTCTTTCCTCATTACACGCCTTTGCTTTTGTGCTTGTAAAGCACTTAAGAGTTCCGCCAAAGTAATCTTTGACATATCCTTCGTGTTCTTTAAAGTGGTGATAGTAGCATCAAACCTTTTAGGTACTATTACAAGGATTTTCTCCACAATCCTTGAATCTGCTAGAGATAAACCTAGCAGCCTGACCTTATTGGCTATGTTAATGAGCCTTTTAGAATACTCATTGACTGTCTCAGTCTCCTTCATCTTCGGCAGCTCAAAATCATGTACAAGATTCAACACTTGCATCCCGTGAATTCTCTCATCTCCCTCATACTCAATCTTAAGATAATCCCATATCTCCTTTACTGGCTTTAGAGACATCATTCGCGTGAAAATAGTTGGTGAAACTGCAGCAAATAAACAGGCTTTTGCCTTTGATTTCCTTGTCGTTTTTTCTTTTTATGTTTTGATCTGTGCCACGGTGGGGTTGGTAGGCTTTGTAGGAATTTCGTAGTCTTCTTCCACTGCTTCCCAAAGATCTATAGCCTCCAGGTAAGTCTTCATACGCATTGCCTAAATCTGATAATTATCTCCATAAAAAATAGGTGACACAATCGAAGAGAAACTAATTTCAGCTTCCATAGTGCAGCAAACACTAATACAGGACCTTTAAGAAAAAAAACTCTGATTACCAATTGTTGATATTTTATCAAAAAATAAATTTGAACAGATGAAGAAAACTGAATTGATGATTATTATGCAGCAAGATTCACAATTTATACTAAGTGAAAACAACAACCCACTAACAGTATGCTCATAAACTTAAGCATCAAACATAATTTCAAATAACAAAACACCTAAAAATAGCAAACACTAAAAATAGCAGTCCTAAACACATCAACTAACAATAACATAAGCAAGAAACACTGCATAACATAAGGCAATATAGCTGTAACAACAACTTTTATCAAAATTTATCTATCGGCTTGGGATAGCATTTTACCTTTCCATCCTTAAATTTTTTGCTTTAACCAGTGACGAAATTTAAGGTTTCCTTTTTTTCCTCTACCCCAAATCATAGGTAGACCCAAATAGGTGTTACTAGGAGTCATTTGTATCATGTTGAAACAACTTTCAAACTTTTTACTTTCGATAATAGATGCATTCTATGAGAAAAATAAGACGGATTTGGAGAAGTTATTTTTTTTGTCTCGTAGCTCTTTGAAAATTCTCAAGAATCTTTTTGATCGAATCCATGCTATTAGCCTCAAGAGAATAAAAAATAAGACAATTTGTTGACAAACAATAAGTGATTAATAATCAGACATCTCTAATTAATTTGATAATCGAAAAAATTTCCTTTCTCCATCTCTTTTTCAATAAGAGACGACAACATATTAGCCCCTGATAACATGTTGAATTTGTATGTTTAACATACCCAATTTCGGTAATTTTTGCTACTGAGCCTGTAATTTTGGGTTTATTTTATCAGGTACGCAGTTAGAACATCGAACTTCGAGTTAACAAGCAAATTGAGCTAAATTGGAGCACAAGCAATAAAAATGGGCCGAATTAAAAATTTTGAGAAATTTATGGCTGATCAAAATTTCTATTTGACTTTGTAAAAGCTAGATTAAAAAAAAATCTAATATAAAATCTAATTTTATATGGTTGGTTGTTAGATGAATCGAGCTAAAATTAGCATGTAGAATGTATAAAAATAACTTGTATGGTGGTTTTGGAAAATAGACTTGAAATTGATTAAAAACAATTTATTTCTTGTCTTTTTCTTGTGTTTATAGAAAGTTTGTGAGCAATCTGCCATTCCACTTTCTTTTCCTTGTTCCTTAACATTTTTGGTCCAATTGCTTCTAAAGTCCTTCCCCTTTTTCCACCATTCATCATTTTCATTAAATTCCTTCCTATAAACTAGCAAAGCATGATTAATTTCAAGCTCAACTAATTTCCTTTTAGCTTTAGCCCGGTTATCATTCCGACCAAAAAATCGTGAGATAGAACCCACACTAAACACATTTCAACACGGTATTCGCTATGTCTCCGATATATGGGAGAGTAACAATTGTCCTTTAAAGTTAATTCAATTTCAATTCAAAAAGCATGCGTTGGGTTGGAGTTGTTTGGTGTACAGTTGGGAAAACGAGATATATTGGTGTACAGTTGGGTTAGAGTTGTCTGCCTAGTTTGAATTATCGAGAACAAATTGGCATGTTCAATTGAAAAAAGCTAGTTGGATTTCGTCAAGGGAGATATTGATTGAATTTAAACGACCTACACGGTTGAGGCCGTTAATTCGAGTTGGGGTTTTCTAGATCTCAAGGTTGCTGAGATCTTAAATTACAGACGCGTGTTATGTGGTTAGACAGTTAGAAAGGGTTGGTTTGCATGTCATACTAGAACAACTGCACAAGGAAAAGTTGGCAGTTGGGGTGTCCTTGATCGCTATAACTAGCTTATTGTTTGGGAAGGAAAATCTACTTTCAAGGATCAATTCGAATTCGGAGTGTACCGAGACTGAGGCTAAGAATTGATATATTTGATTCACCTCCATTAAATTTATTTTGCAATCATAATTCTATTACTATTTTATTTTATTTATCAACTAAACCCTCCCTTTTATTTATTTTATAGCTCTACACGCACAGGTCGAAGGCACGACAGTTATCTAGACTCAGAGATTTGGTCACATAAACAAGAAAATTAAGAGTCCCAGTCCTTATGGGATCGACCCTACTACTCTATACTACTATTTAATTAAGTTACAACGTAGGAAATTATATTTGATGGTTTCGATCCCCATCAACCCCTAAAAGGAATAAGAATGGGGAAATAGGGTTCCATTGCCTTAGTCCCCTTCCCAGAATGAATCTATCTATACTAGCAACATTTACCAAAATTGAAATAGTGGTAGTAGTAATACACTCCATAATTCTCTCACCCCAAAATTCACAAAAATCTATTTTCTTCATAAGAGCTTGAACAAAAAACCAATCGACTTTATCGTAAGCTTTAGCTAAGTTGAGTTTCATAGCGAGAGCACCCTTTTTACTACTTTTCTTTATCTTTAGAGCATTAAAACTTCATGTTCTTTAAAAATGTTATCTTGGATCCATCTCCCCTCAATAAATTTTGATTGATCCAAGTGAATAATCTCATTGAGAATAGGCTTCAAACAGGACGAAAACATTTTACAAAAGATTTTGTAATTGAAATTATAAAGACCAATAGGATAGAAATGAGTTATAGATTTCGAACCTTTTTGTTTGGGTATAATAACCATATTGGTGTCATTAAGATAGATGGATTCTCGCTTTCAAAAAAAATCTTTAACCAATCTGGAAACATAACTATTGGTCAAGTCCCAAAAGTGGTGATAAAAGATACTTGTAAAGCCATCCAGACTCGGAACCTTGCACGAACCCATATTGCAGATAGCCTCATGAACTTCCTCTGTGGTAACATTTTTACAAAGCTTAACATTCATTTCCTTCGAGACAACACAATCAATGGAATCAAGCACATTCAAAGCATCAACATTGTTATTAGGTTTGAAAGCTTTTTGGAATTAATTCACCACATGGTTCGACAATTAATTTTCATCATCAATCCATCTGTCCTGTTCATTCTTCAATCTCTTGATATTATTTCTTCCACTATTAAACATAGCAGTAGAAAAGAAAAGTTTGGTGTTTCGATCACAAAAAAAAAACCACTTAACACGAGATCTTTGGTGCCAATATCTTTTTCTCTAGGTCATATATCATCAAGTTCCTTCTTAAGAGAATTTAACTCCTCTTCACAACTTTGAGTTATCACTCTGTTTTGTATGAACTTTAATTTCCTCAATAAGATTTCAACATCCTGTCTAATGTTCCTTCCGACAGCAAGATTCCAACGAGAAAAAGCATTCTTTGCACTCTCAATCATGTCCGTGAAGTTCCTATTAAATTCCCCAATACCATTTTCTATCCATCCTTCGGTTACAATATCTTTACAATCATTATTAAAAGGCCATTTGACTCAAATTTGAGAGTTTTTCAATTACATTTATCCATTTCTCGAGAACTAAGAAAAGAGGCTTATGATCTGATCCAAAAGTAATATCAACAAACCCAATACTGGTGGGAAACTATCCAACAAGCTAGCATTACAAAGGATTCTATCAAATTTTTCTCTAATAAAACCTTCATTTTCCCTATTATAGGCCTAAGTGAACTCCCCTCTTTGATCCAATAAATCAATCAAATTGAAATTATTGATAAAATTGTTGAAATCCCTAACTCTAAAAACATTTATAGGCATACCACCTTGTTTCTCGACTTTAGAATAGACATCGTTAAAGTCACCTATGTAACATTACGCCTCATAATCTTTGTGATTTAAGTTTACCTCTGACATAGGTACTTTTATATAAAAAGGTGCAATACTATCGACCACCCTCTTTAGTATCAATCTAGGTGTAGATAAAATTTTTAGTAGCAGCACAAACCTAAAGGCTCACATTTGGGCTCCATCAAAAGGGAATGCCCCCAGTAGACCCTATATGATCAACATAATGAGAATGTGTGAATCCCAATCTATTACTGAGATTTTCCAAATTAGAATTCATTTTCTTAGATTCAATGCGGATTATAATATTGGGATCTTGTTTAAGATAAATCTTCTTCAAACCTTGGACAATACACTGTTGTTCTAGACTTCTACAATTCCATGCAACCAAATTCATCATAGAGCAATGGAACTTTACAGAACACCAAAAACAATCAAAGAAAAAAAACCTCAACAAAATGAAGAAAACCCCAAAATAAGAAATGAAGCTTAAATCCTAACAGACCCAGAGCCAAGTTGGAAGAACCAAAATCTGAACAGGAAAGCAAAAAGTAGAAGAAATAGAGTCAAACTTGGGAGAGGAAAGGGAGAAAAATTAAAGATGAAAAGAACTCTTATAGGTGAGAAGAATGATTAGAGGAGATGACAAAGGATAAGATAGATGAACGTGAAAGCAGATCGTAAAGTTTGTCAAAGTCGCAGATTTGATTTAGGGCTCTAGACGTTCAGAAAGAAACTTGGATTTTGACACAACCTGAAACGAAGTTGCCAAGTAAGAAAAATGATAAACCGTAAAAGTAACACAGTTTAATCCCACATTTAGCATATTTTCGAATGATTTATTCCTTGATTCATGTAAAAAGGTGCTTTTAATCCTTTCTTTTCATGTCTTATACTCAGGAAAGCACCCAAGGATGGAAAGAACGAGGAACGGGCCTAAAACGAACCAAATTGGGCGAAAGAGGAAATCGACACGGCCTGGACTTAAGCCCACACGGCCGTGCCTCATTGAGTAGCTAGAACATGTCCTGATCCCGATTTACACGGCCGTGCCCCATTCAACAGGGTCGAACACGGCCTGGCCACGACTTACACGGGCGTGTGTTATGGGCGTGTCCCTACCGCGGCCAAGAGAAGTTTCACTCGGATTTGGATACTTGGAGGCAAAGTAACACATTCCAAAGCCTATTCAAACTCCCTAGTAGGAATTCTACTTGAATTAGGATACTTAGGGACCAAGTAAGGCATCTCAAAGTCTATATAAACACCCAAGGGGGCAACTTGAAGGGGAGTTCGGCAGAAGCCGGAACGGGCGGTGAGCTAGGCTAAGGAGCCAAGCCGAAAAGGTCAGGATTGTGGGAATCACTCGAAGATAGCCAGTTGATCCATCTCAAGAAGTTGGAAATCTACTTAAGACGGCGGATCTCTCCTTCAATTCCTTCAGGGAGTTTTAGGGATTTCTTATGTTTTGTTTTATCTTTTCTTCTGAGATGGTTCCTTTATTTGTTATGAACTAAACCCTTCAGATACATGAAGGGGATGAAACCTAAGACGGATCTTGTTATTGTTTTCTGAACTATATGATAAATACTTGATTTGTTCTTAATTATGTGTGCTTAATTCTTGTGTTAATATTTCCGGGATATTGATTCAAGTTGGATGTGCTTAGGTGGTGGAGCAAAAGTCCCTGCTTAAGAGTAGATCTAGCATAATTAAGCGGAGTTCATCGCGCGCCTAGAGATAGAGTGACGAGATTTTGCCGGATTAGGGTGAAACGTAATATGGGAGTCCATAGATCGAGTTAATGCGATTTTAGGGGTTTTAATTAGAAAGAGATTTCAATTAATCAACCTAGGGTTAGACGTTATTCGCCTCGAGAGAGGGTTTAATATAACTTAGGGAATCTTACGGATCAAGTCAAGTGAATAAATCGTCTGGTTCAGTGTTAGATAACAAGTGAAGTCTAGGTGGATTTGTCCTAAGGGTATCGTCGTGATCAACTGAGTTTTCCCAATAGTATTTCCCCAGTTTGTTCTTTTTGTCTTGAGTCTTTAGCTTAGTAGTTAGTTAATTCTAGATTAGATAACAACTTCACTTATTTTAGGCTAAAGAATAAAAAGAAAGTTAGTATTAGTACTTTTAGTTCCTTTGGGTTCGACAATCCGGTCTTGCCTAAGCTATATTACTGTTCGATAGGTGCACTTGCATCAATCGTTGTCAGAGTTAGTTTCCAGGCTCGATCATTCTTATTCATATAAATTTAAAACTCTGAAATCCAGCGATCAAGTTTTTGGCGCCGTTGCCGGGAACTAAAATATTAAGAAAACTCTATTTTTATTACTTTAGCCATTATTTTTATTTTCCACAATTTACTTTTAGGTTAAATTTTGATTTTGCTAAATTTTCTTTCTTTTCTTAGTAGGTACCTCTAGTTTATGACTAGAAGGAACTCGAAAGGAGCACTAGTATACGACAGTGATATTGAAGCAACCTCTCGTAGGAATCGTACAGAAATTAGGTGAGCCCTAAATTACACAGAAGAAGAACGAGAAGACAGATCCAATCCTACTAAAGGGATGGACGAGAATAATCCACCACCACAAATGTGGGAGAAAATAATGCTCCGCGTACTATGTACGATTATGCTAAACCTCATTTAACAGGAGTAGAATCGAGTATTGTTAGGCCTGCTATAGCTGCTAATAATTTTGAATTAAAGCCTAACACTATACAAATGATTCAACAATTTGTTCAATTTGATGGTTTGCAGGACGAAGACCCAAATACTCATATAGCTAATTTTTTAGAGTTCTGTGATACCTTCAAAATAAATGGCGTTTCTGATGATGCCATACGTCTTCAATTATTTCCTTTTTCATTAAGAAATAAATCCAAACAGTGGTTAAACTTGTTACCACGAGGGTCAATCACTACGTGGGATCAAATGACCGAAAAATTTTTATTCAAATATTTCCCACTAGCCAAAACGGCCAAATTACGGAACGATATCTCTTCGTTTGTGTAGATGGATTTAGAGACATTATACGATGCATGAGAGAGATACAAGGATCTCTTGAGAAGGTGTTCGCACCACGGTTTACCCTTATAGCTTCAAGTCCAAACTTTCTATAACGGTGTGAACCCTTCAACGAGACAACTAATTGATTCAGCCGCCGGTGGAACCCTGAACAATAGAACTCCTGAAGCAGCCTACGAGTTTATTGAAGAGATGTCACTGAATAACTATCAGTGGCAGGTTACAAGGACAAAACCAACAAAATCAGCCAGAGTTTTTAATCTCGATGCAGTAACCATGCTATCAACACAGGTAGAAATGATGAATAAAAAGCTTGATAGTTTGTGTTCTTTGCAGGCACATCCAGTAATGCAGTGCGACGCAAGTGGAACTGTGGCGAATCCTGAGTACCCACCCTACCAACCGGACACAGAGCGAAAAAATGAACTATATAGGTAATAATTTCAATCTAATAATAACCCTTGTAGTAATACTTATAATCCAGGTTGGAGGAACCACCCAAATTTTACATGGGGAGGTCAAGGAAATCAAAGACAACAACCTCCTCAAAAATTCCAAAACCAGTCCTATCCACAGGAAAAGAAGCCGAACCTGGAAGAGATGCTGACAAAATTCATGGCAGCCACAGAAAACCGTTTCCAAAACACTGAAACAAACCAACGAACATCGATTGAAGAGATCAAGAGCCAAGTTGGGGAACTTACTAAGTCAGTTGGACAACTTGCAAAGTTAATGTCTGAACGACCGCAAGGGTGTCTACCAAGCAACACTGGGATTAACCCAAAGGAGCAAATCCAAGCCATCACAGCTCATGATAGTATAGGGTTAGATGAACCCAATTCAATACTAGGAAACGAGGTAGAAGAAGGTAAAGTAGGGGTAACACAGGAAAAGCCAAAATTGGTAATCAAAGAGTACCAACCTCGCATACCTTATCCCGAAGTGATAAAGAGAGATGATACAGAGGAACAGTTCGGTAAGTTTCTTAAACTTTTAAAGAAATTACATATCAACTTACCTCTTCTTGAAACTTTTTTTCAGATGCCAGATTCGAGGAAATTTTTAAAACAGCTCTTGACGAACAAGCGCACGAAGAGCCACATGTGGAATTAAACGCAGTATGCTCAGCAATGTTACAAAATAGACTACCGCGGAAGCAAAAAGATCCAAGGAGTTTTACAATTCCATGTTTAATTGGTAATCTAACTATTGATAATGCATTAGCTGATATAGGGGCAAGCATAAATGTCATGCCTTATAAAATGTTTAAACAACTAGGTCTAGGGAAACCCAAACAAACTAGGATGAGTATTCAATTAGCTGATAAAACTGTTAGAATTCCTAGGGGTATTATCGAAGACGTTCTTGTAAAAATTGATAAATTCGTTTTCCCAGTAGATTTTTTTGTTTTAGACTTCGATGAGGATAATTCAATTCCTTTAATTTTAGGAAGACTCTTTTTAGCAACTACTAAAACTAAAATTGATGTTAGCACAGGAGAACTCATACTTCAGGTAAGTGATGAATCGATCAGTTTACAAGCTCTTGACTCGGTCAGGACAATAATTGATGAAGGTGAAAAAGCAAATTCACTTGATAACCAGGTTGTTCAACTTTCACCTCAAGAAACACCACAAGGAAACAAACCTGAGCCAAATCATGGACCTCGTGCCAACAAGGAAGAATTACACAAGGAGCGAAGCCTTAATATCGACAGATTAGAAGAGTGGAAGACATACTTTAAAGAGGAACTAGAATCGCACAAAGAAAAACCGAAGGAGCCCCCAGAAGAGCTCACAGGGACATTAAACCACTTCAAAATAGGAGACCAGGTACTGTTAGATAAACTAGATCCTCGAATCAACATGTCAGACCTGAAAGAAAACGAAGAAATCCCCCTTGAGGTACACAATATCTTCCCATACGGAACAGTCGAGGTAAGCAATCTCATATTCAACACTTTTAAGGTACACATTTCTCGACTCAAACTTTATCAAGAAAATAGAACTGTTAGCATAAGGGAAGATATTCAAACTTTTAAACCTCCCTGATTTTTCAAAAAAAAAAAAACGAGGAAAGTCTAGCTTAAGACTATAAACGAGCGTTTCTCGGGAAGCAACCCGAGCACTAACACAATTTATTTTCACATTTTGCGTTCAATTTATCTTCTTTTCTTCTTTTCTTTCTGAATACCTAGTTGTAAACTAACCAAAAGTGCAAATTTCCAGACCACACGGTCTTGCACATGGCCGTGGCCGTGACCGTGTGGAAGTCTAGAATCTCCGTTCTAACATAGCAGAGGCGGTACGAATCAAATCTCAACTAATTTTCAAAATCACGGACCCAACCACCCCACCACGGGCACCGACAAAGCACCACGGCCATTCTTCTCATCTATTTAAACACCAACCCCCTCCCCATTCTTCTCATCTACTTCCACCTCTTCTCTTATTCCCTTTTCTCAAATTCCCCTCTCTATAACAAGTCTCTATAACTCTTGAGCCACACCAAAGCCATGACGAAGAAGCGGAAGAAGGCAAGCGTAGTCTCCTTAGGGAGACCGACATTCATAAGTTCATGCCGACTGCTTCATCCAAAAATCAAGCCAAGGGTCTTTGAGACCATTTACTTTCTATTTTTCTTTTCTCTTTTGCTTTAATTTCCTTCCCTTTGACAATCTTATGCTTAATTTAGTTTAATTTATTTTAGTTTCTTAGTGTCAGGTTCAAAAGGCTGCTAGGGAATCACACCTTGGGAACCACGACCATCACCTTCGAAATGCTAAAGGCTGCTTGGGAATCACGCCACTTCTGCCACCGCCAGCACCTCCGCAACCCAAGGAATGACACCCACCTCGCGAACCATCCATCAATAAGGAATTCTCGGTCCATTAGTCTTTTCTTTCATTTTTATTTTCCTTCTTAGTCTCCTTCTCTTTATCTTTCTTATTTTTAAGTATATAATTAGTTTATTTTAAATGTGTTTCAATAATCCCTGGCTAATTCTTCACGAGCCTCCCAATTTCTTCATCTAGCACAGAGCTCGTTAGTAACCTCCATAACAAAAGATGACACCTCCAACATATTCTCCACATCCTCCAAGGAATCCATCCATCAAGGAATCCATCTATAATTCAGGAAGTGTCACTTTTTCCCCTCTCTTTTGATTATCTAATAACTGTTATTATCTATCTTTGTATATCGAGGGCAATGTACATCTTAAGTGTGGGGGGTGAATAGTTATTTCAAGAAAGTGCCTAACTTTCTGCATTATTCTCAAATGCCTGAATTATATTCTGTTCTTAAGTAATTTTCTCATATTACTAATTAGGATGAAATTTCTAATGAATTATGATCTTTATTGACACGTTTTTGAGTAAGTCATAGTTAATTGTGCATTGATGATTAAATTTGAAGAATATTAGAGAATCAAGCATGATAAGTCTATTTTTCAGAATAAAATTTTTTGAATAGGTTGTCTACCTGAATCTGAATGTTACCTTGAAATTTGAAATTTATGAGGTTGATGTCAAAAACACCCATAATTTTTGTGAGATTTTGAGCCTTATAGAGCATATATTCTTTTTCATGCTCACTTTATTGATTATGAGTTTGTCAACATTGAACTGTTATTCTAGAACTTGCCTCGATTATACATGTTGAGACCACACCTATGATTTGATATACCGAGATGATAAAGGCACCTAGGTTTTAACCCACTCACTCTACTAAAAAGCCTACCTCCATAATTAACCCCTAGTGAACCTCGTTGATCCTAACAACCCTCTTTGTTGACTCACCCACTAATATTACCCCAAAACCCTTTGTATTTGTTATCACCATTCCTTTTAACTACCCTTATATCGAGATTTGACTTGATTAGTTACCTAATTATATTATTTCAGTAGTTGAATTTATCTTTTATTATTTGATTTTTTCTTAAAAAAACAAAGTATATTCAGTATTTGTTCTATGTAAGTGAGCTTATACGAAAAATTCCAAATCTTAAAGAAAAAGCTCGTATTATTAGTTTTCATTTGATGTAATTATTTATTATCAGTTCGTGTTTCTAGTTAGGTAACTTGCCAGGCCAGTCTCAATTCTAACCTTCTGATTCAGCCTTTATCCACACATTTAACCCAAGCCCCGTTACAACCCTGTTAAAGACCTTTTAATCTGTTTATCATCTCATTTTACAGTGGTAGAGATTTGATTTTCAGGCAAGCCTATGGGATTAACTTTTCAGGTTCGACTTTTGAGTGCTCTTTTCCTGAACCTTAAACCCTTCGAGTGATTTGAGTGAATCTTTTGTGCGGATGTCAGTCCTTGTAGGTTTTGTGAGGATGTGTGACTTATATTGTTTGAATCTTTAGGACTCTTCGAGTTAGATTATCTATGTATAAATTATCTATGAATTATAATGAGACATTGTTGATAGGAATTATGAATCATGGAAAGTTTGTTTTAATTGTGAGTTGAGAATTTTGCTTGAGGACAAGCAAAAGCTTAAGTGTGGGGGTATGTGATAAACCGTAAAAGTAACATAGTTTAATCCCACATTTAGCATATTTTCGGATGATTTATTCCTTAATTCATGTAAAAAGGTGCTTTTAATCCTTTCTTTTCATGTCTTATACTCAGGAAAGCACCCAAGGATGGAAAGAACGAGAAACGGGGCCTAAAACGAACCAAATTGGGCTAAAGAGGAAATCGACACGGCCTGGACTTAAGCCCACACGGCCGTGCCTCATTAAGCAACTAGAACACGGCCTGATCCCGATTTACACGGCTGTGCCCCATTCAACAGGGTCGAACACGGCCTGGCCACGACTTATACGGGTGTGTGTTATGGGCATGTCCCTGCCACGGCCAAGAGAAGTTTTACTCTGATTTGGATACTTGGAGGAAAAGTAACACATTCCAAAGCCTATTCAAACACCCTAGTAGAAATTCTACTTGAATTAGGATACTTAGGGACCAAGTAAGGCATCTAAAAGTCTATATAAACACCCAAGGGGGCAACTTGAAGGGGAGCTCGGCAGAAGCCGGAACGGGCGGTGAGCTAAGCCAAGGAGCCAAGCCGAAAAGGTCAGAATTGTGGGAATCACTTGAAGATAGCCAATTGATCCATCTCAAGAAGCCGAAATTCTACTTAAGACGGCGGATCTCTCATTCAATTCCTTTAGGGAGTTTTAGGGATTTCTTATGTTTTGTTTTATCTTTTCTTCTGAGATGTTTTCTTTATTTGTTATGAACTAAACCTTTTAGATACCTGAAGGGGATGAAACCTAAGACGGATCTTGTTATTGTTTTCTGAACTATATGATAAATACTTGATTTGTTCTTAATTATGTGTGCTTAATTCTTGTGTTAATATTTCCGGGATATTAATTCAAGTTGGATGTGCTTAGGTGGTGGAGCAAAAGTCCCTGCTTAAGAGTAGATCTAGCATAATTAAGCGGACTTGATCGCGCGCCTAGAGATAGGGTGACGAGATTTTGCTGGATTAGGGTGAAACGTAATATGGGAGTCCATAGATCGAGTTAATGCGATTCTAGGGGTTTTAATTAGAAAGAGATTTCAATTAATCAACCTAGGGTTAGACGTTATTCGCCTTGAGAGAGGGTTTAATATAACTTAGGGAATCTTACGGATCAAGTCAAGTGAATAAATCGTCCGGTTCAGTGTTAGATAACAAGTGAAGTCTAGCTGGATTCTTCCTAAGGGTATCGTCGTGATCAACTGAGTTTTCCCAACAGTATTTCCCCAATTCATTCTTTTTGTCTTGAGTCTTTAGCTTAGTAGTTAGTTAATTCTAGATTAGATAACAACTTCACTTATTTTAGGCTAAATAATAAAAAGAAAGTTAGTATTAGTACTTTTAGTTCCTTTGGGTTCGACAATCCGGTCTTGCCTAAGCTATACTACTGTTCGATACGTGCACTTGCCTCAATCGTTGTGAGAATTAGTTTCCAGGTTCGATTATTCTCATTCATATAAATTTAAAACTCTGAAATCTAGCGATCAATAAAACAATTTAAATAAATAAATAAAATAAAATAATAAATCAAAGATTAGGGAAGCGAATAAAGAAGATAAATGGAAAGATAAAACGTGGTGTGTAGAATTCCTAAGAAGCCTTGAAAACACAAAGAATCCATAACCCCCTTCAAGCGACTCTAATTTTCCCTCGAAGATAGAAACCTTGGCAAGAAAAAGTTTGAAGATGATCCCCTACAATCTAAAAAGATTGTTAAAACTCTTTTAAAAGAAACTCAAGAGAAATTCTTGAAAAGAAAAAACCTAGAGAAAATTTATTAATTCAAAGAGAAATAAAATAATAATGAATTGTATTGAATTGTGTACAATGCAAAGGCCTATATATAGGCTAGCTAAATAAATCTAAATAAAACTCTTAAGTATACTAGAACTCTAATTTAAACTAAATAAGAAGTAGTTTTAAACTAAATTTTATTGTTAACATAAAACTCCTAAATAACTTAAAATACTTAATAATTATAAAAAATAGGAATAAAATAATAAAATAATAAGATATGATAAATACAATATTGGGCTCATATATAATAAAAATTAAGTCTAAAACCCAAACTCAATATGATTTAAACTCGAATTAAAAGCCTGGAATTCGTAATTCCCGTCATAATCCCATTCAGAAATTCTACTCGCGCAGTTTTCACTAAAATGGTCATAACTTGAGCTTCCGAACTCAAAATCGAGTGATTCAAAATGCATTTCAAAGCTAAGAGATAGATCTTCAAACTCCATAAGACATCTCAACCCAGAAATGCTAGGATCCCATCCAAAAAGTCATCACAAGTATGCTAATTTCTCAAGCCTGAAAATTGGCAGTTTTGATGATTGGAATTTAATAAATGTCACCTCATTCATGCATGTATCATTTTCCCTTTCCTCAAAAAAATTCATCATCGAATCTTGTCTTTGATCGAGTCCTGATTTGATTTGCTTAACCTTTGACATTGTTGTTGGGCCTTGAGGTAGTGTGAACCCATCACATTCATGGGTCTGAAATTGTGGCTTGAGACCCGTATCATTCCCCCTTCCTCAAGAAGATTCGTCCTGGAATCTTTAGCTGCACAAAAAGTATCTCTCCTTCAAAAACAAATCATCAACACTAGACAAAAAAATATTAGGCACACGAGTGTTCAAGTAAAAAAAAACTTGTAACTTTTTTTGAATATGCATGGTCATCCATAAGAATTTCCAGCGATAAGTCAAGAATTTCACATAATTATAAAAAAAAAATTAACATTACTATGTAAAATTCATCGTTAAAGATCAAGATAGAAAATTTTGTTGCAAGAGGAAATATATAAAATGCTTTAAAAAAACTATTTGATGCAACATAATTACTATTTTTAACCTTTACAAAGATAGATAAACCCATCAAATCAGTTGAACTTTCAAACCAAGTTTTAACCTTTACAAAGATAGATAAACCCATCAAATCAGTTAAACTTTTAAACCAAGGTTTAATGAAATTTGACCAATGAGAAAACGTGTTGTAAGGAAATATTTGACAAACAAAATCAGTAACATACTTATCAAAAAAATTCAAGGTAAGCCTTCTTAAATTAATTTCTATTGTTTCCTTACATTCTATACATTGTAGCACTTATGGGGAATTATCAATATTCAACTTACCTTTTTCCTACAAGTAAAATCTTCTATCGATGGTAGAGTAATATAATTGAAAGTCCGTCAATGGATCCTTGAAGTCCTGTAATGAAGAAACATCACTAAACAAATTTGAGTTAGGGTTAGTTAAAATAGAATTACTCTTCACTTTCGTATGTGTATTTTCTTATTTTTTATTTTCTTTTTCCACTTACGACCTCTCCAATTTTAAATCATATGGATTTTCACTCACCAAATTTGGACCATCAAGTAGACTTTTATCACTCAAGGTCTATTTTCTCTCTGTCTTTTCACATGATTCTTCCTCACTTCCCATATCCCCCTCACAAGTATTATGAATATTCAATTCAGTACAATATATCATAGTAGGAGAACATGATGTTTCTGTAACATCCTAGATTAGGGGTTATGCGTTTGGAGCATAACTCAAGTATTAGTAGGCTTTAAGTGTGTTTGGTGATGTTTTAGGAGTTTTTAGAACCCAAGGATGAAGGGGAAAGCTTTGGGAAAATATTGGATTTTAGGTATAAAAGGGGGAGCTGGGTGAAGGAGCCCTTAAGGAAAAATTTGGGAGTTTTTGGACATGGAAGGAGGCTTGGTAAAGTGGCTTAAGGGCGCCACTTAAGGGCCTGGAAATGACGCCTTGAGCAGGGAGGTTCGAGTCTGGGTGATGGCATAGGAGTGTTTTATTTTTCCTTTTTGCGTCAACAAGTGAAATTGGGCTAGGAAGGCCTAAAAAATAAATGGCAAGGTTTACGGACATGAAAGTCGGAGTGGTAAAGTGGCTTGGGGCCGCCACTTAGGGCCTTAGTGAATGTCGCCCCAAGTAGAAAAGGGGGGACTCAAGTTCGAGTCACGATGGAAGCAAGGTATGTTTTATTTTTGTTTTTGTTTCTGGCGTTAAGGCAAGGGGGAGCTTAGGAGGGAGCTCTTAAAAGGAATTGTAGGGAGTTTATATCACAAAAAAAACGCCTTGGCAAAGTGGCCTGGGGCGTTACCTGTAAGCTTGTTCCAGCAGGTCCCATGTTCGAGTAGCGTGGGCAGCAAATGGGTGGTTTATTTTTGCATGCTGGCGTGAAGGGAGAGAGCTAGTGGTCTGCACATGGACTCTCAAATGGATAAGGTTGATGTGTTGCTTTTAAATTCGGCTGGAACAGTAGTATTATTATTATTTTATTTTATTTATTTTATTTGAAGTCTTCAAACCCCTTTCTTCTTTTGCTTCTATTTGGCCGAACCTATCACCCTTTTCTACTCAAAACTTCATCTTTCATTTTGTGTTAGCCGAATACCTTCATCAACACTTGGGAGCCATAGCCGGAATCTTCTCACTTTTAGTCTCTTCAAGGAAACAATAGAGGTAAGTATTCCTTATAACAATCGGGTTCTCTTCCCTTCCTTTGTGGTGTGCCGAAAGCTTGAGAATAGGCTTTGGTAAGGTTGGCCGAATGTGTATAGTGTCTTAATGGTGTATCTTTTGTGTGTAGCCGACGCTAGGGTGCTTGGAAGGAGTTTTTCGGGTTTCGATTCTTCAAGGTAAGTGGTTGTTTATATTCGGCTATGGGCCATGTATGGTATTTAAGTAGTAACCGCATGTGTGTTATGATTTTAGGGGCTAGTCGACAAAGGCTTCCGGGATTTAAACTCGCCTAGGTAAATGATAGTAAGTTTCGGTCCAAGGCCATATTTCAGGTGCGATTAATCCTTCGGGATTATTAGTATAGCCGAATAGGCCTATGTCACTAACTTGGATGTTGGCCGAATATAGGGTCAAGGGATATAGCACAGTAGATCGGATCTTCGGGATCTAGGATTCGCGATAGTAACAGGTGTGTACTTACACACTTCATAACTAATAAATTGTTAATAAATTGTATGTGTTAAATCGGATATGTGTAGATCTGGATGGATACCGTAAGGGTATAAGCAAGGATTCGGGTAAGTCTGTTTCGATATGAGCTTGTTATATGATGCATGTTGATGCATGACATATGTGGTATATGTGGTATATGAAAACATGGCCTTTAATAAATTCAGTGTGTTATTATTTGAGCATGATTGGCATGATTTCTTTTATATGTACATCGTATTAGTGTGGGTGATATGAGTGGAGGGGGAAGTGATATCCGTGTCTTTGGACACCAGTGGTTTGGTACCACATTTCGTGACTTTGGGTCACCAGAGGTTTGGCACCTCGTAGCGACTTGTCCTAGTGGCTTAGCACCACAGTGGGTTGGCCCCACGGTTGATATTACGGGATCGTCGCCAGTGATTTGGTATCACAAAGTGGGTTGGCCCCACATATGGATAATTGTGACCTTGGGTCACCAGTGGTTTGGTACCACATTTAATTACACAAATTGATTAAGTGACTTTGGGTCACCAGTGGTTTGGCACCACCAGTGGTTTGGTACCACACGGGGTAGAAAAAGGAGTTATGGATGGCTAGGTTGGGTGCATGCTATACTTAGCTATGATTTGTGTAAGCTGTTGCATTAATCGGGAGTGGGATTATACATTGAGTCTTGGTGACTCACCTTCTCCCTTAACTTTTTCAGGTGACTCGTAGATCGCGGATGAGGAGCCGGATTGACTCGAGGCGGCCATGCTTGTTCCTTGGATTTGAAATTTTATTTAGCACAGTTAAAGTCTATTATTTACTAAATTTTGGTTTGGGTTGTAATAAGGCCGCTAGTTATTATTTTGGATGTTCAAGTAATTGTTTTTATTTCACTTCTACTATATTACTAATGAATTTATAAGTTGTTTAAATGAATTGGTTAAAAGTGACGTTTTCAAAAAGGGAAATGTTTACGAGTTTTCAAGGATGTTACCATCGGGTAGCAAAATTCACCAAGATAACAATAACTCTGATGGTTCTAAAAATTTAAATGATCAAATGTTTTCAAAGGTTTCAACTCAACCATGTTTATAAAATCAATTCCACCTGAGTTTTTAATAGACACCGTTTTATAACCTCAGCAAATTTTCAGATTTCTACCAGTTAATCAAAATCTTTCGGAACGTTTTTACTCTGTGACATACCAGATCCGGTCAAGGCTCATGGGCTGGGTTTGGGGTGTTACAAAATTGGTATCAGAGCCCAGTTCAAAACTCGGCTGTGGGGCCCAGGGCCCAAAATGTTTTTGGTAGGCCTCTGTGAAACATTGTGAAAATGGTTTTTGTTTTGAACAGCATGGCATCGAGTCTCCGGCGCCAATCCACCCAGGTAAGTATCTCTGACTGCTCTGTGAATACTTGATAGGGGTAAATGGGTAACTTGGGAACGTAGACTAAAGGAATAGGAACTATTGAACCCTAGGAATAGTATACCCCAATATGAGAATTACATAAGACTTAATGCCTAATTAAACAAACCTGTGGCTAAGTTGCCGAGTTAGGGTGTGGCAACCATGGTGCGCATGTCTAGGATTGGATCCGGAAGAGCCTCGTACTTAAGCAGTCCTAGTGACTCACCTCCTCTTCGTAGGAATCCTACCTGGTGCGTAGCTACGGTTCACCCTAACCAAGAGGACTCGGTCGCAGGCTAAACTCAATAACTAAAACCCGAAAGGGATTAGCCATGTTTTTATGAAAACCCTAGTTTTAAAAATCACCAAAGTACCCTTTTGAATAGTAACAGAAACTTATATTTTAGAAAATTTTTAAAATATTTCCGATTTACAAAAATTACCAAAATGCCCCTAGTGGCAAAATTACAAAAAATACCCTTGGTTTCTAAAAATTACCGTACTACCCCGATTTCAATAAAAATTTTCTTACTTTACAAAAGTATCCACAAATCCTATATTTCAAAATAATACCCTGATTTGGAAAATTTACAAAATTACCCTGATTGACGAAATTACCAAGGTAACCTTGGTTTCCAAAATTTCTGCCATGCCTTTAATTTGAGAAAATTTTCGAAAATACCCTCAAGTTCTGGAAATTTCAAAATGTCCTGATTTATTAAAGTTTTCAAAATTTTCCTTGGTTTATTACAAAAATACCCTTGTAGGTTAAAATTACGAAAATACCCCCCGATAGTGAAATGACGAAAATGCCCCTACACGTTAGATATGGTCTGTGAATGTTGTTGTGTGATGGATGTACTTAGAACTAGGAGATAAGCCTGAAACTGGAACTATAGGTAGATTCGACTTCGAAAGAATCGCCTCAAAAACTATTTCTCATAAGATTGCTCGTGGGTAAATAGTGAACAGTATTAATAATGCATAAAATTCTTAATCAGATAAGCGCGAACGAGAAGAATGAGTACAAGAGGTCGTGGACGTCCGCCGCGTGGCCGTGGTAGGGGTAGAATGACCTTGTCGGAGCCAGCAGGGTCGGGTCATGGGTCTGGAAATGTGATGCCGGATCTGCCGGCGGCGAAAACTGAGTTTCAGGACCAGACAGGTGGTAACGATGTAGTATCCCAAGCTGTACTACGAGTGTTAGAACGAGTTACCGAGGCAGGCGCAGGTGCAGGAGCCCGAAAATCCGTGGTTGAGCGACTCCGGGCTAACGGAGCAGAAGTGTTTAGAGGAGTTTCTGGAGTGGCTCCCAACACGACTGAGTATTGGTTGGAGGCAACTGAACGAATAATGGATGACTTGGATTTCTTGGCTAAGGAGAAGTTAAAGGGGATAGTGTCTCTCCTCCGAGATGAGTCGTACCAATGGTGGCGCACGGTCCGAGAGGGTGCGGCGATCGGTGATATCACCTGGGATTATTTTAAGGCAGAATATCAGAGAAAGTATGTGGGGGCTGGTTATATCGATGAGTAGCGTAGGGCGTTCTTAAATTTGGTGAAAGGGAATAAGTCGGTACCTGAGTATGAGGCTGAATTCTTGAGGTTAAGTAGGTATGCTCGGGGTATGGTGGCCACAGAACATGAGCGCTGCGTTAGGTTCGAGGACGGGTTGAGAGATGAGCTACGGGTGTTAATCGCACCTCAGTGTGAAAGGGAATTCGCCGTTCTCATGGAAAAGGCTAAGGTAGCTGAAGCAGTGAAGCGAATTGAGAGGCGGAATCAGGACAGAAGTAAGGATAAAAGGAATTTTGGGCCTTCAGGGTCAGCTGGAGGTTCACAGAAGAGGGCTAGATTTGGGGAATCAGAAAAAGCCGCAAAGCCTTCTCAGTGGCCACCTCGTTGTGGTAGATACGGGAAATCCCACTCGGGAGAATGTTTGGCTGGAAGTAGAGGGTGCTTTGAGTGTGGATCAATGGAGTACCGGGTAAGGGATTGTCCGCGGAAGTTGGCTAGGACTCAAGCTGAGGGTCAAGGACGTGGTCAATTCAGGAGGGATGGCCAGCAACCACAGAGGGGTCGAGGTGCAGCTAGGGGTAATGGTAATGGTAACGGGCGTGGCCGAGGTGCTGAAGGTGCAGAGGCGAGGCAACCAAGGTTGGTTTATGCGGTTGGCCATCGCGAGGAGGAAGATGTGCCAGATGTGACAGCGGGTACATTCCTTATTTCTGGTATACCCTTAATTGCTTTGTTTATTGTAGAATTTTCTTGTATTGCTAGTGAAGTGCCTGAAACCTTGGATGTGAACATAGAGATTGTGCCTAGGAAGTATGATGGTTTTATTAAGATTAGAGTGCACAGCATAAGCGTAGTGTGGTGAGTAGGAGTGCATTTAGCCCAGCAATTTCGAGGACGAAATTATTTTTAAGGAGGGTAGAACTGTAACATCCTAGATTAGGGGTTATGCGTTTGGAGCATAACTCAAGTATTAGTAGGCTTTAAGTGTGTTTGGTGATGTTTTAGGAGTTTTTAGAACCCAAGGATGAAGGGGAAAGCTTTGGGAAAATATTAGATTTTAGGTATAAAAGGGGGAGTTGGGTGAAGGAGCCCTTAAGGAAAAATTTGGGAGTTTTTGGACATGGAAGGAGGCTTGGTAAAGTGGCTTAAGGGCGCCACTTAAGGGCCTGGAAATGACGCCTTGAGCAGGGAGGTTCGAGTCTGGGTGATGGCATGGGAGTGTTTTATTTTTCCTTTTTGCATCAATAAGTGAAATTGGGCTAGGAAGGCCTAAAAAATAAATGGCAAGGTTTACGGACATGAAAGTCGGAGTGGTAAAGTGGCTTGGGGCCGCCACTTAGGGCCTTAGTGAATGCCGCCCCAAGTAGAAAAGGGGGGACTCAAGTTCGAGTCACGATGGAAGCAAGGTATGTTTTATTTTTGTTTTTGTTTCTGGCGTTAAGGCAAGGGGGAGCTTAGGAGGAGCTCTTAAAAGGAATTGTAGGGAGTTTATATCACAAAAAAACGCCTTGGCAAAGTGGCCTGGGGCGTTACCTGTAAGCTTGTTCCAGCAGGTCCCATGTTCGAGTAGCGTGGGCAGCAAATGGGTGGTTTATTTTTGCATGCTGGCGTGAAGGGAGAGAGCTAGTGGTCTGCACATGGACTCTCAAATGGATAAGGTTGATGTGTTGCTTTTAAATTCGGCTGGAAGAGTATTATTATTATTATTTTATTTTATTTATTTTATTTGAAGAGGTGGGTAAGAGATAGGATAAAAGATAAATATTGTTTTTATTTTAAATGGGTGATAATTAAAAGATAAAAGTTATCACTTTAGGGAGCAATGGCCGATTATAGGACTCCTTAGGGACTTTCAAAATCGGTTTTGAGTATAGTAAGGGGGTGCCGAAATTTATCTAACTTGTTTTTCTTTTCTTCCCAATTTGTTTCCTGGCCGAATTCTCCCTAGTCCTCATTGCCCAAAATTCTTCAAACCCCTTTCTTCTTTTGCTTCTATTTGGCCGAACCTATCACCCTTTTCTACTCAAAACTTCATCTTTCATTTTGTGTTAGCCGAATACCTTCATCAACACTTGGGAGCCATAGCTGGAATCTTCTCACTTTTAGTCTCTTCAAGGAAACAATAGAGGTAAGTATTCCTTATAACAATCGGGTTCTTTTCCCTTCCTTTGTGGTGTGCCGAAAGCTTGAGAATAGGCTTTGGTAAGGTTGGCCGAATGTGTATAGTGTCTTAATGGTGTATCTTTTGTGTGTAGCCGATGCTAGGGTGCTTGGAAGGAGTTTTTCGGGTTTCGATTCTTCAAGGTAAGTGGTTGTTTATATTCGGCTATGGGCCATGTATGGTATTTAAGTAGTAACCGCATGTGTGTTATGATTTTAGGGGCTAGTCGACAAAGGCTTCCGGGATTTAAACTCGCCTAGGTAAGTGATAGTAAGTTTCGGTCCAAGGCCATATTTCAGGTGCGATTAATCCTTCGGGATTATTAGTATAGCCGAATAGGCCTATGTCACTAACTTGGATGTTGGCCGAATATAGGGTCAAGGGATATAGCACAGTAGATCGGATCTTCGGGATCTAGGATTCGCGATAGTAACAGGTGTGTACTTACACACTTCATAACTAATAAATTGTTAATAAATTGTATGTGTTAAATTGGATATGTGTAGATCTGGATGGATACCATAAGGGTATAACCAAGGATTCGGGTAAGTCCGTTTCGATATGAGCTTGTTATATGATGCATGTTGATGCATGACATATGTGGTATATGTGGTATATGAAAACATGGCCTTTAATAAATTCAGTGTGTTATTATTTGAGCATGATTGGCATGATTTCTTTTATATGTACATCGTATTAGTGTGGGTGATATGAGTGGAGGGGGAAGTGATATCCGTGTCTTTGGACACCAGTGGTTTGGTACCACATTTCGTGACTTTGGGTCACCAGAGGTTTGGCACCTCGTAGCGACTTGTCCTAGTGGCTTAGCACCACAGTGGGTTGGCCCCACGGTTGATATTACGGGATCGTCGCCAGTGATTTGGTATCACAAAGTGGGTTGGCCCCACATATGGATAATTGTGACCTTGGGTCACCAGTGGTTTGGTACCACATTTAATTACACAGATTGATTAAGTGACTTTGGGTCACTAGTGGTTTGGCACCACCAGGGTTTGGTACCACACGGGGTAGAAAAAGGAGTTATGGATGGCTAGGTTGGGTGCATGCTATACTTAGCTATGATTTTTGTAAGCTGTTGCATTAATCGGTAGTGGGATTATACATTGAGTCTTGGTGACTCACCTTCTCCCTTAACTTTTTCAGGTGACTCGTAGATCGCGGATGAGGAGCCAGATTGACTCGAGGCGGCCATGCTTGTTCCTTGGATTTGAAGTTTTATTTAGCACAGTTAAAGTCTATTATTTACTAAATTTTGGTTTGGGTTGTAATAAGGCCGCTAGTTATTATTTTGGATGTTCAAGTAATTGTTTTTATTTCACTTCTACTATATTACTAATGAATTTATAAGTTGTTTAAATGAATTGGTTAAAAGTGACGTTTTCAAAACGGGAAATTTTTACGAGTTTTCAAGGATGTTACCATCGGGTAGCAAAATTCACCAAGATAACAATAACTCTGATGGTTCTAAAAATTTAAATGATCAAATGTTTTCAAAGGTTTCAACTCAACCATGTTTATAAAATCAATTCCACCTGAGTTTTTAATAGACACCGTTTTATAACCTCAGCAAATTTTCAGATTTCTACCAGTTAATCAAAATCTTTTGAAACGTTTTTACTCTGTGACATACCAGATGCGGTCAAGGCGCATGGGCCGGGTTTGGGGTGTTACAGTTTCTATTTCATCTAACTCTACAGATTCAAGGAAAAAAAAAATCTCTTTATCATTTTTTTCCAGTTCACAAAGTCCGCCATCTTCTTTGATCAACAAAATTCTTGTGTTGGCACAATCACGAGTATAGTGTCCATGCCCTTTATAAGTAAAACATTCAATGTCACGAGCTTTTTGTTGTTTTGGTGAAAAATTAGTAGAAATGAGCTGCTTGAAATATGTAGAAGAATGTTTTGTAGGAGCCCCACTTTTCCACTCAAAAGGTTTAGTCTCAGCATGTTTTGATAGCAACTTATTAATAGCATAAGAAGGTTTCGAATTGTTAAAAGTAGAATTTGAACTTGTACCTCGATAATAGTGTGATGCGCCAAATGGACGAGATTGATGTTGTTGAAATTGTTGCTCAACCTCAATTGCCTTGTGTACCATCTCCTCAAGATCAATATAGGTTTGAAGATTAAAAGCATTGGCTATCTAAACGTTCAAGCCATCTACAAATCACACCAATGTAGTTTCTTCATCCTTTCATATATTTTCTCTTTACATAAGCATATCCATCTCCTTAAAGTACTCATAAACAAATTGATTACCTTGAACAAGGCGTTGAAGTCTCGTTGAGACCTCTCTATAGTAATGAGAATGAACGTAAAGCTTTCGCGTCACTTGCTTCAGCTCGTCCTATGTTTCAATTACCCTTTTGCAGTTTCTTTGATGATCAATTCCAAGTTGAATCCACCAACTCAATACATAATTTGAAAATCCAAGGGTCACCAATTGGACTTTTTCCTCTTCTCGGCATTTATAGTAATGAAACATAAGTTCAATTTTTTATTCCTATTCACAATATGCTTCAGGATCATACTTCCCTCAAAATGGTGGAATGTTGAACTTTGGTTTAGCTAAAAAATGTTGCATACGGTCATTATTAACCAAAGTCTTATCATTTGCACGAGAGACACGTTGAGCATTATTTGCACGAAGACGAGGCTGATCAACCTTATCTTCCCAACTATGATTCCGACACTCAATTTCAGTACTTAGACACTCCAAATTTTTGTTGATCGTGTTTAGAATAGTGTCATGTTGCTGATCTCGAACATTTCGAACCTATTGATCCCTTCTCAACTTCCCAATCATAGTATTGCGAATCATAATGAAAGCTTGAAAAGAACACAACACTCAAGAAAAGAAAAATTAAGCAAACCTCACTATTATGCACTCAGAAATAAAAATCAAATTCTTAATGAGGTAAGAATTAATCTTGTAAGTCTTTTAAAAAGTGTCTATATCAATCAATCAAAATGTATTTGAATCAGACTATCAAAGCAAACCTAATAGCATTATGAGTCCAAAATTAACTTAGACATCAAAGAATTTTGTTACACGAAGGAAGGAATATGCAACGTGCTTTAACCTACTAACACAAGAAATAAGAAAGTGTTAGGATGCGTAAAGGAACAAATAAAAAGTAAAAACAAATGAAAACTTAAAGCTAAGAGTCAATGAAAATTGCTGACACTCGAAAACCCGACAAATTGCGAATCAACTTGAAAAACTTCGTTCGAGGTGTTCCCAATTTCCAAAAACCACGAAATTAAAACTGAAGCCTCCTCAAAATAATGTAGATCTAATTTGGAAAGTTTCGACCCAAAATTCAAACCACATAATATTTTTTTATTTTTTTCGTATATTATTTTTTTGTACTTTTTCGATCACTTTTTTGTGGAAAATATTTTTTTATACTCTAAAATAGTGCCAAGAAATAGTATGTAAAATTTCAGATCGTTTGAAAATCATTTACCCACTAAAAAATATTTTTTCCGAAAACTGTCGGGTTAAAAAAAATTGTTTTGAGGCTGTTTGCTAGAAATCAGTTTAAAAAAACAAAAAGAACACCTAAAACACCCAAATTTGATACCAAATGATAAAAGGATGAGACGAATAAATGTGAAAGCCGATTGTAAAGTTTGTCAAAGTCGCGGATTTGACTTAGGGCTCTAGACGTTTGGAAAGAAACTTGGATTTTGACACAACTTGAAACGAAATTGAATCCAAGTTAGATAAAACAATTAAAATAAATAACTAAAATAAAATAATAAATCAAAGATTAAGGAAGCGAATAAAAAAGATAAATGGAAAGATAGAACGTGGCGTGTAGAAGTCCTAGGAAGCCTTGGAAACATGAAGCATCCACAACCCCCTTCAAGCGGCTCTAATTTCCCCTCGAAGATAGAAACCTTGGCAAGAAAAAGTTTGAAGATGATCCCCCACAATCTAAAAAGATTGTTAAAACTCTTCTAAAAGAAACTCAAGAGAAATTCTTGAAAAGAAAAAACCCAGAGAGAATTTGTTAATTCAAAGAGAAATAGAATAATAATGAATTATATTGAATTGTGTACAATGCAAAGGCCTATATATAGCTAGCTAAATAAATCTAAATAAAACTCTTAAGTATACTAGAACTCTAATTTAATCTAAACAAGAATTAGTTTTAAACTAAACTTTCTTGTTAACATAAAACTCCTCCTAAATAACTTAAAATACTCAATAATTATAAAAAATTCGGAATAAAATAATAATAAAATAATAGGAGATGATAAATATAATATTGAGCTCATATATAATAAAAATTAAGCCTAAAACCCAAACCCAATATGATTTAAACTCGAATTAAAAGCCGGAAATTCGTAATTCCCGTCATAATCCAGTTCAAAAATTCTGCTCACGCAGTCTTCACTAAAATGGTCATAACTTGAGCTCCCGGACTCAAAATTAAGTGATTCAAAATGAATTTTGAAGATAAGAGATGGATCTTCAAACTCCATGAAGACATCTCAACCCAAATACCAGGATCTCATCCAAAAAGTTGTCGCAAGTCTACTAGTTTCTCAAGCCTAAAAATTGGCAGCTTTGGTGATTGGAATTTAATAAATTTCACTCCATTCGTGCATGTATCAGGAGACAAAGTTACCGAGTACGTGAACCAAAGTGAGACCCAGAACCCAAATGAGATGTAACACCCTTAACCCTTATCCGTCGCCGGATTAGGATTACAGGACATTACTAAACTTAGCACAGACATAGCAAAATAATTACCAAATAAATAATCATAAAAGAATACTTAATTAACGACGATATATTTACGAATTGAAATGATTAAATAATCATGCTCTTAACTCATTCTTATATTCAACCAGGTACACACATATATGCATACATTTATATCATCTAATAAAAGTCACTATTCATTTGGTCATTTTAGTGACAAAATTCGATTATGAACATTTGCTCTTTACCAATCTACCAAACATGTACCAAACGTTTTAAAACATTAACATAGTAACTATCTCATATACATATAGTTGAACAACCCATTTATCTAACCAAATTGATACATTTCTTAACCCAAAATGCATGAGCTCAATCTATCATTTTAAAAATAATGTATCATAATGCCGAATATGCCAAAAGTATAACCAATACATAAATCTAAATCTAAGGAACATTTTATCAATAACATACTCGAACCGAATCTCATAGTCAATTTCAACTTCTAATTGAACATGATTTAAACTTAAATAAAGGGCTATTTATAAGTTATGCATATCATTATACAATCTATGTATATACTCCAAATTATCAATCATACATATCATAATACTACTTACCCAATTTCGCAAGGTGCCATGAAATGAAATTCCAAATCAAGTTTATAACAAGACCGATCATCCACAAACATTAACATCTTGATCAAACATTACCAAATCAAACCCAAGCATAGAAATATAGCCATTTTCGCATGGCATATATGTACATCTCATTCATAATGAATTCAAAAGAGTAATATAGCCTATACATGCCATAGTTTCAAAAGTTCAACTAATAAAAGATACCACAATTTAGTTGATAGTGTGATAGACTTTGACGATGATCCCCGAGCTCGTAACTAAACTTCAAAACCTATAACACCATACAAATAAAACACACATAGAGTAAGCTATCATAGCTTAGTAAGTTATAAACAATTTACAATACAATGAATTAGATATTTTAATGATCAACCCACACATTCCATAACCTTTAAAACAAACTATCTCAACATTCGGTAATAGCATTCATATAGGTTTATAATCTTCTTCTTACCTCAAGCAATTTCATGCATATATATATATATATATATATATATATATATATATATATACTGAAATTCACTCTCACATTCAATTCTTATAATCTTCATATAAACATACATGATACAACATTATCATTTTAACAATGAAACTTACTTACCATCCAAAAGATAGTTTATCTTTGCATACCTGATCTTTATACTTACTCTTTTCTACAGTTGATAAATATTACAATTAAGAAATAGACAACCTGTACACTTCACACCAAAACATAATAACAAATCACGTGCTTAATATTGACATATTAATTCCTTGCGCATATAATACCGGAATTCTCGTAACGTATCGCACACTTAGTGCCGTTACCTTAATTTCTCATATTAATAGTGATATATGACCGAATTCGCACACTTAGTGCTCATTGATCGATTTCACACACTTAGCGCTTGGTGTATAAGTTCGCACTCATAGTACTCGTTATCAGATCTCCTCCTCATTCATATAAACACATATGATCTCATTTCCATTCATATATACACATATATTTATATATGTTCCAACCAACCTATTCATACTATAAAACATCATCACATTCGACAATATCAAATAAATATGTATACCCACCTATTCAAATACAACCATCTCCATTTCAATTTCACATTTAACAATCTCTTAATATATATAAATATTCATTCAACTCAAATAAATCAAAAGCTTATATATATATATATATATATATATATATATATATCAACCTTACATTCGGCCAGTATATAATTCATTCAATGTCACATTCAGCACTAAGAAATTAAACATACTTACTTCTATTTAACATATACACATTAATATAGATTAAAATTCAATTCAACCAATTGCTTAAAAACTTACTTCGGATATCGATTTGTTTTTCCGGCTATTCAATTATTTTCTTCTTTCCCCGATCCAATCCCGGTCCTTTTTGTTCTTGATCTAAATCAATTTCAAATTAAACTCATTCAACATATTTTCACTCAATTTAGTCCAAAAACACATAATCTAGTAAATTACATTTTTACCCCTGACATTTACAATTTTTACAATTTAGTCCCTATTGCATAAAACACAAAATATGCAAAATTTGAACACACTCCTTTAGGGCCGAATGTTACTCATGTCCATACAAATCCATACATTCCATTTATTTCACATTTTAACCCTTTAATTTACAAATTTCACAATTTAGTCCTAATTACTCAAAATCATCAAAATTTCCAATACAAAACATGTAAATCTAAAACATATCTTTAATATATAGTCATCAACCATCACAAAACACAAATTTTCATCAATGGCCGAATTCCAAACATGCATCAAAATCAAAAATTCTAGCATGGGTCAGATAGTATTCGAAGCAACGATATCAAAAACGTAAAAATTATCAAGAACCGAGCTAAATACATACCTTAAATCAAAGCTTACAAGGGCCGAAGGTTTCAAGCTCAAACTCTCCTTTCTTTTTCTTAGTTTCGGTCAAATGAAAATAAAAAGATGAACATGCAACACTTTTTTTATGTTTTCATTATAATAAGTTTATAATATATTATTATTATAATATAAACTTAACATATTAAACAAATATATATAAATGCATTATAAAAGCATATTGCCGTCCACTAGTCTTATAAAAAGGAAAATTAGCAACATAAAACCTCCTCATTATAAAGACACACTAATTAAACCACTCAATTAAATAAAAGGCTACTTTTACCACTTATTCTATTTAGTCCTTTTCCTTAAATCAGACACACAAACGGACAAATAACTCATGAAACTTTAACATATGTTCGATCATATACTATAGACACCAAATATATTATTAAAATATTTTTTTTCTAACTTGAATTCGTGGTCCCGAAACCACCGTTCTGATTAGGGCCAAAATCGGGCTGTTACATGAGAATTGCCCGAGATTAAGAGAAAAAACCAAGGAAGAAACGAGATTCATGACAACAATTTACTTTTTCAGTTAGATTTCGTTAGATTTCGAGTTTATCAGCTCCCATATCCCATGATAAATTGAAACGATATATGTTTAATTTTAGCTACCGTTTCAAGAATTATATTACCAAACTAAGAATAAGTAATTGTATTACTTCATTGAATATCTCTTCTAGAAAAGCAATTCTATTCAAAATAGTCGTTTAGAAAATTATTGTTTGAGAATAGCTACATTTGGAACAATTATGTTCAAAATAGGGTTTCAGTTAGAATAACTGTTATCTAGTGTAGTTGTTATATGAGAACAACTCTTGTTGTGGACAATTAAAGTTTGGAAGAGCTATTGTTTAAAATAATGACATTTCAAGAATAACTATGTTTAGAACAACCGTTGTTATGAACAACTTCTATTTAGAACAATTGTGTTTTTCTAGAAGAGTCATTATTCAAAATAAGTTCTTCCGAGAAAAGCATCACCACATAACAACTCATGTTCAAAACAACCTCTATGTTGAGAACAACTATATTGAGAACAACTCGTGTTTGGAACAAGTCAGAATAACCCATGTTCAGAAACAACCTTCGTCTTGCATCCCAATAAATGTTTCGTGGAAGATGTTTTACAAGGTACTACTTCACCAAAGTAAAAATAAGTAGAAGTAACCCCAGAATATGCCAAGACTCTTGGGTTATCTTCATTCTTGAGATGTTATGGAGAGCATGACTTAGTGGATCAGATATGGAGGTAGTTAAGAGATTTTCTTTTAACATTTTTCTGTAACAGTGAATGTTTCTCCCTTTTTTTTTTTTGAAACATCAAACACACTGATAATTAAAAAGAAAAGAAAAAAGCATTTTGTTTACATGTCACTTTCATGGAGTTTATAAACACTAATAATTAAAAAGCTTAAATTAACATTTTAAATTTTAATAGAAATTTACTATAAATATCAAAGTATTTAAAATAATTTAAAATAAATTTTTAAAAAGATATTTTAGTCAATCACATTTAATTTTTGAGTTGAAACTTTTATATAGATAGATAGCTAGACATGTTATATATGCTAAAGGTTGATGTATTCTTTTGAAATTTAAAATTTAGTCTTTATATTTTAATTTTGAGACATTATGTAACATCCTGAATTTTTGGGCCTATGCGTTTAATGGGTGGATATGTTTAATGTGTTAATCTAAGTGTTAGGGGTCCAAATTGGGCTCAGGCTTAGGTAGAGGCCTTGATTAAAATTATCTATTTGGGCATTATAGGGTTTAAAAGGTAGTATCTGTGTTTAAAATACCAAAGTGGGCTTGTGGCCCAATATTAGGAGGTGACGCCACACAAGGGAGTAAGGGGCCCAAATTTAAGTTTCATGGAGCCCAATTATTTTAATTTAAGTTAGCTAATATTTGGCATTAGGGTTAGGTGGAGTGGATGGCAACAAGGCTCAAAAATAGGAGGATTTATATGAATGGGATAATGTAGATATTATAGTTGATAATATGGAAGATAAAAAGAGAAAAGATAGGAGCTATCTGCAAGGCTAGGTGTTGGTCGAAATTCCATCACCTAGAGGAGGGAAGAAATCGGTTTCTTTATGGCAAAGGGGTACCGAATTTTCCCTTTTATTTGCTTAATTTTTAGTTATCAGGAAGGGCACTTTCGGTTTTTCATAGGTAAGTGCCAAAATTTCTATAAATAGGGAGGGTTCTCCTCTTTATTTTTCGACATTTAGGGTTTCCATCTTTTCTTTCTCTTCTCCTCTGAGTAGAAGCCGAAATTCCTAACCCTATTCCCTCATCTTCACTTTGATTCAAAAGCCGAAACTCCATTGTTCTTTTCTCTTCTTTCTTCTAAAAGTCGAAAACTCCATTATTCTTTTCTCTTCTTTCTTCTAAAAGCCAAAAACTCCATTATTCTTTTCTCTTCTTTCTTCTAAAAGCCGAATCTCTATAGATTTCTTCGAATCATCTTCTCTTCCTCATTTTCGCAAAAAGTCGAAATCCTCTGGGAGTAGCCGAATCTTCTCTAGTAAGATCTCTTAGATCTAAAAGCCGAAAACACTAGTTCCTGAATCTCATATCACTTTTTGGGATTTCAAGCCTCTAAACAACACATAGGGCAGATAGCAGCTGTGTTGGCTACGGATAGCGTTGACTTAGAAAGTCTCGTTCTAACGGTAATCAGGTGTGTAGATCTCTAAACACACTAATAATCTGTATGTATATATATGTGATGGTTAAAAGCGAAAAATAGGCTGTATGAACAGACGGGTTACCCAGAAAGGGTAGGCAAAGGATGCCAGGTATGTGCCATAGAAACTTCTCTATGTGTATCGATGTATGTGAAAGACTGAAATCTCTTAGGTAGTATATTGCTTAATTTTGCATGAATGTATGCATGGGATGGGTTTGATATGGAAAGGGGAAGAGCATGATTGGTCACATGGTGATCGGTGGTAGAAAACCCACGTAATGAAATGTTAGGTCACATGGTGATCGGTGGTAGAAAACCCACGTAATGAAATGTTAGGTCACTTGGTGATCGGTGGTAGAAAACCACGTTAAAATTCCTGATTGATAAGGAGTAGGCAGTATGACTGTCGATATGGTGTGTAGCGGTTGGTGGGTTGATTGTAGAAATCCCCAAGGTGTGATGGTTGGTACGGGTTGGTGTGTAGAGGATGGAATTCTAGGATGGGTTGGGCTTTGCTTCATTTATTATCTGTCATGTGATTATGATTGTTACCATTGTGTATGGGTCAGGGCTCATAATGTGTTTGTGGGCCCAAGCCTTTTATGTGTTTTCGGGATTTACACACTGAGTCTTGGTGACTCACCCTATTATTTTTCCCTAACTTTTCAGATGAGCAGTAGATCGTGGACATGGGAGCCGAGACGGACTCGAGGGGCCATCAAGTTTTTATTTCTATAGATTATTTTCGGTTTTCCTTTAAGTTTTGTTTTGGGAATATTTAGGTAATAAGGCCCCATAGTTTATATTCGCCTAAGTAGTTTTTTTAATATTTGCAACTTATGAATTTATGTCAGGGGTTTATTTATACCAAATAATAATAATACAAGGTTTCTTTTCAAATGTCACTTATTTATTCAAATATTGCCTAATAACTTATGATTTTCTAAAACCAACTTAGCAAAAGATTTTAACGTTCAACCCGTAGCATACCAGATCTGGTCGAAACGTATGGGCCGGGTGTGGGGTGTTACACATTGAGTCACTATATTTTTTTTTATTTGAAAATCTTGACCCCTTTGTCTAATTTTTCCTTTAGTGGCTATTAAAAAAAGGTAAAATAACTTTTTAGCCCTCAATATTTACATTTTTCTGTCAATTTAATCCTTACTCTTTAAAAATAAATAAAAAATGAAGAAATATTTTTCCATATTTTAAATAAAAACATAAAAATTAAGAAATATATTTTAAAAAATCTAAATTTATGAAAAAAATAAAAATATTTAAAATTGAAAAAATATATCATTTTAAATATATATAAAAAATCAAAATTCATTGTTGTCTAGAATAAAATTTAGATATATTGTTTTAAATTTTTAGAATTTAGAGTTTTTGAAAAACTAAAATTTATAAAAAAAATTAAAAATATATTTTTTAACATAAAGTTTTTTTTCATTTTTAAAAAGTTAAATACCTTTTTTATTTTTATGTAATATTTTGATTTTTTAAAATTTATTTTTATATTTTAGAATTTTATTAAAAAATTATTTTTAAACTTTTTTTTATAATTTTTTGAATTATTTATATATTATATATGTTTTTTACATTTTAAAACAATATTATATATAATATTAAAAAAAGGAGGGTGAGGTGGTGCATTCTAATAAAGCCACGTAGACTTTCAACGGTTGGTCAACATCGATTAATAATGGGTCAATTTTTTATTTTAAATTAACTTAATTGCCACATTACATATTTTGATTGGTTGGGTGTACACATGACACATTCTAATCGGTGTCACATGACAACCAGTTTTCTTAATACTATTACAAAAACAAAAACTAAACCAGAATAATAGTTTAAATATCAATCTAGGACAATTTTTTTTTAATATAAAAGTGAGAAAATAAACAAAGGGCCCTAATTGAGCATTAAGTCTTTCTTTTAGACTGCGTTCGACATTGATTTTTAGATGAACTTTTAGGGGAAAAAGTGCTTTTATATAAAAAGCAATAAAGAACAGAGGTGAAAAGTAGAAGCTTTTTCAACTTAAGAAAAGTCCTTTTTCTCATTGAAAAAGCAGAAATTTGGTGCTTTTTTCAGCCAAAAATGCTTTTGAGGCTGATATTACTTTTTTAACTTTATTTGTTCTCTTTCCTTTTTTTCCCATTTTTCAGACGTTAGAACCCATTTTTTCCCTTTAAATTGTAAATGCTATTGTAAAATTTTTAGTATTTATATTTGGTATATAAATATTATCCTTTTTTGAAACTTTAATCCAAATATATGTAATATTTTAATTTGTTAGGTTTATGTTTTCTATGTTATGTTAATATCTAATATGAGTTATATATTCAAATACATTTTAAAATAAATAATACAAATGTGTTAAAAGCACTAATTAAAATAAAAAATAATTTTTAAAATAATACAATTGTCAATATGTAATTGCAAATATTAATTATTATATTTAAATATTTAAATATAGTATATTCTAATTAAATTTAATAAATAATTAATATTAATTACTTAGAAATATTTAAAATTAATATATATATTAAAATATTAACAATAAGTTATAATAAATTATTTTTTATATTTTTGCTAAAATATCATAATATTAACTAATTTGAACATTATTTAAATACATCTTTGTTACTTTATAATATCATGCCTAAAATGGACATTTTATTTCTCAAAAGCACTTTTTGACAGCAATACCAAACACTCAAATTTTTCAAAAGCATTTCTCAAAAGTACTTTTTCACAACACTTTTCAAAAGCATTGCCAAACTAGCCCTCAAGAGGCAAGAAAATAAACTATCTACTTTGCACCGCAATATAAAACTACTTCCCAAGTTTGAGTCTCTCTGTAATTAGTTCAGAGGCATCTTTTAAGGCTTGAACAACTCAGTTGGGAAAGACTTAAAAATTCTTTTTCCTAAGGGGTAATAAATATTATTATAATGTTATTTTTTCCTTTTGGCTTAAGGGTGAAAGAAATTCTCAATTTTTTTCAAAAAAAAAATAAGTTCCTATTTTTTTTTTTCACTCATTTGGGTACTTAAATTTTTAAAATACATCAAAAAGGCCCTTAGACCTTTTCAAAAAAAAATTAAGCTCTTTTTTTTTTTTTCACTCAATTGGGTACTTAAACTCTCAAAATGCATAAAAAAGACCCTCAAACTTTTTTCAAAAAAAAGTAGTTAAGCCTTTGATTTTATTAAAAATTATAAAAAAATATAAGCTATAAATATTATTAAGTTTTAATAAAAATTCAAATATTAAAAATTATTAAAAATTTTAAAAATATAAAAATCGTAAAAAAAATAAAAAAAACTGGTAAAATTTTATAAAATCGTAAAAAATTATAAAATATATATAATTGTAAAAAATTTATAAAATTTTATAAATTCATAAGAAAATTATACAAAATATAAAGAAATATAAATTTCGTACCAAAAGAAGCATTTTATAATTTTTCTGTAACTCTTATTGATTTTTATTTTATTTTTACCATTTTTTGCCACATGTCACACTGTGTTGCAACACGTGATAGCTTTAATTTTAAAAAACAAGGGTTTTTAAATTTACAATTTTTTATGATTTTTATAAAATTTTACAATTTTTTATTTTTTACGATTTTTATAAAAAAATTATAATTTTTAATAAATTTTAAATTTTTATTAAAATTTAATAATTTTTCTAAAATTTATTATTTATTATTTTTTATAATTTTTAATAAGAGTAGGGGCTTAATTGCTTTTTGAAAGTTCAAGTACCCAATTGAGTGAAAAAAAAAGTAGGGGCTTAATTGTTTTTTGAAAAAGTTTGAGGGCCTTTTTGATACATTTTGAAAATTTAAGTGCTCAATTAAATGCAAGAAAATGGAAGAACTTAATTGCATTTTTAAAAAAAAAATTGAGAACTTTTTACATCCTTAAACCTTTCCTTTTAATACTTTTATATAAAATATTTACATAAATAATAAACAACCACTACAGATAAATTGACTAAAGATTCAACTCAAATTAATGAAGATGTATACAAATCCTTTACCATTCCAAATGTGGTTCATTTAATGAATACAATTTTTATAAATATACTTCACTTGTACCTTTTTTTTTTTTCATTTATATTGTGAATAGAAATGTTTAAACAATCGATTTGGTTAATACTCGAATTGAATTATTATTAATTGAATTATTCAAAATGTAAAAATCTTTAACCATTAATCGAATCGAAGTTTTTTTCAAATATATTAATTGAACCGAAATATTTTGATTAATTCGATTGATTAATTGAATTAACCGAAATTTATATGTTTTTGTCTTTTAGTTAAATAAGTATAAAACATATAAAAATAAATTGCTAATTTTTATTTTTTTAATAGTTTTAAAAACTTTAAATGGAGGTGAAAACAACAAATAAAACATTAGAAATACCTTAGGAATCCAATCTAGCAACACTTGATTGTTGAAACTCAAAATGAAAAGGAAAAGGGTATTGTTGTCAAGTTGGGATGCTACAAGTGCTGGGTGAAACTTGAGTTGAACTTGAAAATGAGTTGAAAATAAGAGTTAAGTCAAAAGAAAAGAAAAGAAAAGAAATAAAGAACGACAACAAGAAGACCAATTTGACTGCTAGGGTTAGTTTTTGTTTCAATTTCACTTTTAAAAATATTATTTTTTGTTAAATGTTTAATTTAAATGTTTTTTCTTTATTATTTTTGGGTCATTATTGACTTGTTACGTAAAAAAAACTTGCGGTCCATTGCTTTTATATATTGGGCTATCTTAATTATTTATATATTGAGGGTGGGCTATATATTATATATAATATGTTATTTATTTCGGATAATTGGTTAATTCGATCAATTATCCTGTTTATAACCAAAATTTTAAAAAATCATTAATTGACTTCCTACTGAACTAAATTCAATCACCGAGTGATTAACCAAATTAAATCAGTTTGATAAGTTAATTCGATTTTAACCGAACTGTGAACACCCTTAATTGTGAGTGTGACTTAATCTAACATTTGTATATATGTATGAAAATGCAACATAAAACTCCATACACAAGCCCTTTTGGGGTGTTGTAAATGATAAAAAAATTACTTTTTATTAGTAAAAATAAATATGCGGTAGTATTTGAATCTTAATTGTGAAAGTAAAAATTTTCATTAACAAAATATCAAATATTAACTCATATTTATATTCTATGATTGTATAACACAAAAAATGTTCAAGAATAAATTATAAATATTATATTTAAAAATCATTCATAAAAGAAATAAGGTGGAGCATATATGAAACAATGTGAAGTAGTTATAGATTTAACCGATATCCAGGTACATGGATGTTTCAATACTAATGCAAATATATATTTTTTGAAAGCAAAAGCTTATAAGGGTTAAATGTGCATCATCCAACACTGAGAGATGACAGGCATTTGGGTAGTCCAAAAAAAAAAAAGAGCAAGCATTATCTAGAGACCAATGGACGAGACTTTGTGCAATCTCATTGGTCGACCTAAAAATAAACATCAAATGTACCACCCCCCTCAAAGATTTGATTGCATAAAGATAAGTCCAAAGTTCAACTATTAAGCCTAGAAATAACAACATAATAGTCGCTCTTAATAATAAGATGGTGAAAGCCGTGATGTTTAGCAAGAAAAAGAATGGCTCACTCTTCCATATTTAACGTATATTAAGTAAAAATGATCATTGAAAATGGTTTGGAGCTAATCTTAAACTAATAAAGATGGGTTAAAGTAATCAATAGAGATTAGATAAATTTAATACATATATTATTAATAAATAAATAAGTTCAAATTATAACAACATTAGTAATTATTGTATAAAAATATCTTGAATTTTCTTTTTAATTTTAGTTCAATTCATTTTATTTATAAAACTATAAAAACTTTAAAAATAAATATTAATTTTATTTCAATTTAACCTTATTTGATTTTTTTAATAGTATAATTACTAAATTAATTCATTTAATACAACCAATAAAGATGGTTTGGACGCATTTTATCTTTTGAACGGTCCATTACAGGCTTTTGCCAAAAAGAAAGAAAAAGATCCATTACAGGCCGATTTGGTTCTTGTTTTGGGCTAATAGAGTTGAATAAGTGGCCAAGCCCTTCCTTTTATTTCGATGAATCAGGATCCTACCCACCTAGTCCCGTGAACGAAGCAAAGGAAAGCATTTAAGAATCAAAGCTGAGAGATGAAATCAACACATATGTTGGGTCTAAAGATAAAAATCACATTATATTTTTAAAGAAAAAAAAGGCATGTTTATAAAAAAAAACTATAAATCTCAAATATAATACTAAAATAGATATAAAAGATAAAAAATTCGAGAGTGAAAGCGGCAAGTAATTTCAAGTCTTAAATTTTCTTACCGTCGAAATATTCTTCTTGGGGATGTGCCCGAGCTTTGGTTTTGGTACAAGGCAACGAATTATTGACCTTGCTTCTTATAGGTGTCAGAATTGCATGTGCAATTAATTAGGGAAGAAGTATTGGTCACAAAAAAGGCTGTTGTTTTCTGGCAAGGGTCGTCGAAATTCCAAAATTCCAACGCGTTAGCTGCCAGATGTATTTCGGTCTTTTGACAGCTGCGGAGACAAAGGTGCTCTCGCTCTCTGGCTTTGCTACTCGTATAGTTCACCCTTAATTGATTTCCTTTTTTTGTTAAGATGGATATAAATTGCTCAAACAGCCATACCCAGACGAGATACATATACATAGTTTATTGGTCGTTCGAAATTAGAACCAAAGAAGGAACGTGTTTAAATGGGGTCAAGTAATTCGTATGTTTAGTATATGCATATCGAATCTCTTATGCGTAAATCTCTTAATATTCGCAGAACACTTCAAAAATTTAATGTATTCAGACACGATCATCTCGTGTAGGTTTGGTACGCAGTTAAGGGGAAGGGAGAGACGAATGTGTTGTGACTGCAAATTTGCTCCCTCTCCAACTAAAAATCAAAATACGTGGAGGGCATGAAAATGAATGAAAGGGAGCACATTTTATGACAACTATTTATCTTTTTGGAAAGCACTCGTAGTAACGGAATTAGCCACTGTTATTGACGGTAAACACTCTAGTTTTGACCAAAAAAAAAAAAAAAAGAAGAAGCTAGAAATGATGAATGGAAGAGAGACTCAAGATAGAATAAACTTTAATTTTTATCTTTTTCTCACTCACATCACATTACTCCTCTTTTTTCTTTTACTTTAGTTTCGTCACTTACAACCTTTTATATACTATTAGTTTCTTTTTATGCATCTAGTATATAATGTGACTTTAGTACATACATGCATTACATAGGTACATTCATACATCTAGATTTCTTAAATTCCTTCATTTTTAACATATTAATTAAATGCACACATTAATGGCATCATATTATTCAACATATTCTCCCTTAATGTGATGTTCTTTAACTCCCAATGCTTCTCTGAGTTACTGGATCTTACTCTTGAAAGTGCTTTAGTGAAAATGTTTACTAGTTGCTCCTTTAAAGGATAAAACTCTACCCGAATCTCTCTTGCTTCAATTACTTCTTGCATGAAATGATGTTTGATGTTGATGTGTTTGGTTCAACTATGATAAATTGGATTCTTGACATTACAATGGTTGATTTGTTGTCACAATGAAGTTGAACACCTTTCTTTTGCTTATTTCCAATGTTTTTCATTATTTTTCTCAACCAAATTGCTTATTGTGTGGCTAATCCAACTGCTAGATACTCCGCTCTATAGATGATTGAGCCACTATTTCTTACTTCTTTCAACACCAAGAAATTGCACTAATTCTAAGAGAAAACACATAATTCAAAGTGCTCAGCATATAATCAACACTTTTGGCCCAACCACTATTGTAATAGCCTTCTAATTTTATTGCTGAATGTTTTTCAAACATGATACTGTACTCAATGGTATCCATGACATATTTTAGCACTCTTTTTGCTGCTCCAAGATGTAAGTGACTTGGTTTACTCATGAATCATAAAATTAAACTAATCGCAAACATTAAATCAAACATTGTAGCCGTCAAGTAAAACAAAAGTTCTAGTCAAGCTTCTATATATGCTTACATCTACCATTTTCCCACCATCATCTTTTCTAATTTTTTTTATTCAACACCAAAGGAGTATCAATAGGTTTGCAACCAAGCATACCAAACTTCTTCAAAACATTTTCGACATTTATTTTTGACAAATAAAAACTTCATGGTGGAAGTATGGATTAAGAGAATTATGTTGAGAATTACAGCTACTTCATTAGTTTCTAACTTTATTTAGTTTTGTTCAGAAAACTACCAAACGGGAAGATTATTAAGGTAAGTTTTTGAAATAGCTGCAATGTGGTAATAGAAGTGTCCACTTCAATCACTACTTCCATCATCATTGCTGTAAAAGAATTTCACTGTATCTTTTTTAATTATTTTAAAGTATAAAATATAGGGGAAAAAAGAATTGAAGGAATAAAGAAAAACATGATATAGAATTGAGGAGAAGTGCCGTATCAAAATTTTGGCAGGGAAATGGAAAGAAAATTGTATTTATCCATTTACATGAAATTAAATAATTCTATTTTATTACATAATAATTTTTAACGAAACCATATATTCTAATTTATTAATAATATAGATTTTATTTGGTTTTGTTTCAAATGGAAAATAGAGTTACGTGCTAAAAGAAAAGAAAGAGTTCGTTTTTCCTTTACAATAGTAAAGCTAAAATCTGATGAATGCTTTACCCAACTTATATTAATTACCTTTTTCATTTATATGGAAAGGTATCTAGGACTTTATTCCTAAAAAACTAAGTTTAAATTCGTTGGAACCCTAATTTTCTTTTATTTTGAATATCATTTCTAAATCATGCATATATTTTTTTTTTGAGAGTATGCATAAAAAAATTTGCTATTAAAGTAAAAGTTATTGATATACTATAGTAAGCTTTTAGTTGATGATTCTCAAATTTAATTATTAATTACGAGGGGGCATCATGTTCATAAAGCAAATTATGGTGCACTTAAAATATATTTGCTATAAAAGCATCTATGAAAAAAAGTTCTCTAAAAACCTTTTAATTTATTTGTATCATTCTTCTTAAAAGGAGATCTCTTTATTTTAAATCATTACTTTTTCATTTCAACTATATTAAGAAAAATGGTCGATCTTCAAAATTCTACACACATGTATCTCGAATTGATTACTCACAAACTTTTTAGTAAATGTGTGTTAATCATGTAGGTAAAGTTTTCTAAATAATGTATTAAATATATTCAATAAATTTCTTTCAGCCCATAAGTTTTCATATTTAGATAAGGCAAACTATACAGATAGTTACATAATTATTAAAAGAATTTATTTTAGGCACCTAAAATAAAAAAGTTCGCAATTTAAACACCCACGTTACATAGTTCGATCATTTTGACCACTCCCGTTAAAATCACAAATAGCAAGCCAACGTGACAGTTAAAAAATTTAGGATAATAACAAATTTAGCCCTTAACTTTTACATTTTATAACAATTCAATCATAATTTTAAGGATTGACCCTTTAGTATTGAAACTCAGGAATCAAATTGGATGGGGGCCTTTTGGCGATGTTTGGTTAGCAACTTATCATCGTTTGACTAACAAACATGATCAGTATCATGAAGTTGCCATCAAGATGCCGCGTCTCGTTAAGCAAGATGATATGAGGACTTTGTTGGATAAGTTTGATGATTTATATTCCAAGTGCCAAGGTTCTTTTCAGGGAATTTCTATTATAGGTGGACATGTGGGTGTCGTAGCTAATAAAGATTTTGATTTCAAGATGAAAGTTGATTATCTTGTTAAGAAATGGGTTTTATTTTCTTTTCCTGAAGATATGTATTGCTATGAAATTTTATGAGGGATTCATTTGTGATAAAATGACTAGCCGTAAGGGAGGAAAGCTTTTGTTGCCTTCCGTTTTGAAGGCATGTACCCAATAGATGGAAGATTATGTAATTTTCTTTTTCTTGTTAATGCTTAAGATAGCAAGTAAGTAGTTAGTTTACATTTGCTATGTCTAATGTCTGCAGGTATGGGATCAATTTGGCGCAAGGAATTTTGGAATTGCACTCGAAAGGGATTTTAATTCTTTAACCTTAAACCTTTTAACTTTCTTCTTAATGAAATTAACCAAGCTGTTCAAGGGGATATTGGTATTCCATATCTACTAGGAATTCAATTGCCTAGCTCAAATACGGCACACAAGCTTGGAACCCCCCAATTATATGGCTTCAAAACTGTGGTAACCGAAGTTTTTTTTTTAAAAAAATTATGACTGAATCGATATAATATGTAAAAATTGGGTTAAATTTGTTATTATAATGATTTTTTTAACTGCCATGTTAACATGTTGTTTGTGATTTTAATGGGAGTAATCAAAATGATTGAATTATATAATGTGAATGCTTAAATTGCAAACTTTTTTATTTTGAATGCCTAAAATAAAAATTGCTAATATTCAAATGACTGTAATGTGTAATTTACCTATTTAGATATTATATGCTTAAGTCCATTCCATAACAATTTAACTAAAATATTCGTTAGTTCTCAATATTAGTAAATAAATACCTTGCAATTTCCATCAAAGTAAGGTCGGACCCAGGGTTTATTCCACGTTACACCAATCATGCATGTAGGATAAATGGAGGGTAAATTTAATAGTGATGGATCAACGGTGGAGTTAGTTTTGTTGAATTATTTCAATTCTATATGCCGAATGTAACACCCCAATACCCGACTTAGGAGTTTAGACCGAATTTTGGAGGTCACATTGATAACTGAAATGATCGTGGGAAAACTTAGTTTAACAAACTGGAAAAAAAATTACAGTGTTTAAGTTCCGTAAAAACTGTCAGATATAAAATCTCGATATTACAAAAATCTCAGTCTAATTAACACTTACATGTATTTAATACAAAATTTTATACCACAGTTTTCAAAATAGTACTTAAACTAATTATTTAAAACGCGTAACTCCGAGACCTCCGGCGTGCCGAGTCCAGCATCAAAATTCGAAAAAATGTACCTGAAAGGGAAAACACTAAGGGGGTGAGCTACGCAAGCTCAGTGTGTGTTCGAGACATGACTAAAAACAGAATTACTGACCAGAAATCCAGATAGCAGTACAACAGTGAAACGTACTTATAGAGATATACAGAACCAAAAGGTATACACGAAACCAACGTCCCAAATGAATGTACTCAAGCAAAGCACTTATCATCACACATAGTGTTACAAAACGTCATTACACTTAAGAACAATCACAAATGATAAGTCAAATAGACAGAGTGCAGTCAAACAAACTTACACCCAATCACTTAATCAGACGCTTACGAATGCAATCAAGTAGTGAAAACCCACCCATCCAGCCAAAACACCTCTCCGTCCTCCGATCACACCCCAATAGAGCTGTTTAAGCTCATCCAACCAGACACACCACATAAGACCTCGAAAGGCCCATCCAACCCTACACACCATGTATGTGTACTAAGCCATTCAGATAATAGTACGCAGCAAAGCTGACGTATATTCAGTACAGTGCATTACGGCAAACCGCTATACAAATATGTTGCAATTAAACTGCCATATAAGATCGGAATCAATCTTCTTTCTCTTCGCAACCAAACCCCAAATCATGATGCAAATGCAATAATGCACACCAAACACAAACAGTCACATAGACATATAAGGTTGTAAACAGTCAGCCAAAAACAGAATTTCGTGCGATTACAAAAATTCACACTCTTTGGAATCAGACACACAGAATCAGAGTACAAAATCAAAATGCTCTTACACACACAAACACAATGTCAAATTTCTTCATAGTTATCAGACACGGTTTCATTTCGCAATGCACACTACAAACACGAACTATCAAATCGAAAGTTTAACACCACGCTTACAGTTAATCACACAACCCTAAGCTCTATCAGAGTCCTTAATACTTATACAGAGGCCCCAACAATCGTTGGACGGCACAAGAAACAGAATGAATAAGTTATGCTAGAGGACAAAACTTTACGAAACAGGGCCACATGGTCGTGTGCTCTGGCTGTATAGAAGTGCCTAGGTCGTGTGAGGGTCAACACCCATGTGGAGAGGCACACGCTAGTGCAAAAGGAGGCACACGGCCGTGTGGCTAAGGCACACGCCCGTGTGACCTAGTGACATGACCGTGTGATCCGGCCGTGTAACTCTCTGTCTGTTTGTGCTAAAACAGGGTACAGGGCAGACACGTGATAATACTCTAGAATGACGTATTTTTATGCATTAATTATGTGTTTATTTTGAGTATGATCCTGCTAATTTGAGCTATTTATGCTATTTTATCTTATAGAGACTAAATTGGAGGCAAAAACGAAATTAAGGGCCAAAAGCGTAAAATTAAAGATAAAATGGTCAATGTGCGACACAGAGAAAAGTTGGTGCCAAAAGTGTAAGCATGGAGGACACAAGGGTTGAAATGCAAAAAGAAGAGTTTTTATTCTATTAGACTCTATTTTGTTTATATTAGGATAATTAATATTAAGATAATTATTAAGGATTATTTAATTTAGGATTTATTTTATTTATCTTTATTTATCTTTGATCATTTGTAATTATCTTTAGAAATTTAAGTAGGACTAGTCTATCTATCTTAGCACTATAAATAGGGGGTGAGATGACTAAAAAATGGGCTTTATCTTTTTCTGTAAACTCTATCCCCAAAAGTCTTTTGTTCTTTCCATATTTTTTTTAATAAAATCTCCATTCTTATCATATATTTATTTTCTTTTCCACCACAACCATGAGCCACTAAACCCATCTAGCCAAAGGTTGCCGAAAATCCCCAAAAAGGGTTTTTGAGGTTTAGAATCCGCACTTAGCCTTCTCAAACAGGGTATTCATCGTTCCTCCGCACTACGGGGCTAACGCTTCTGTCCATGTCCCTTAAGAAGTAAACTTCTCAATGTATGCAAAGGCGGCCGCTTTGTATGTTTTGGAAGGATTGCATAGTCGGTTTGTTAACTTACTGCGTCAGAGGTTGGCGAGCCCAAGAGACAAAATGGCTTGGGATTCACCATTGAGAAACGTTGATCTAGCATAAGATGATCCCACAAGAGCGATTGTTGGCTAGAGTCAGGTTCCACTAAATTGAAGTCTAAATCCTTGGAGCTGGTGGTCGTAGGCGTCCTCTTCCACTATAACTGGCTTATCTTGCTCGAGAAGGGTTACTTAAAAGCCAAGGATTGAACCCAAGGTAGATCGAGGCAACCGGAGGCTGGAATCTCCCCATAAGAATTTCTTTATCTCAACTCTATTACCTATTTTTAATTGTTGCAATTCCAATTTGACTTCTCAATGCTGTTTTTATTTTATTTTTGTTTCCAGATCAAAACTTTTAATTCTGTTATTTTTATTTTTTTCAAGAACGCAGGTTTTCTTGGGCACGATTCTGTCCAGGATTTCGAGAAACAAGTATTCGTATAATCCGGTCCCTGAGGATTCGACCCTACTTTCCCTTTACTATTCTTTTTCATTATTTCGTAGGGAATAGGATATTTTTGGTGCTTTCAACGATGCATCAAATTTTGGCACCGTTGCAGGGGATCGACAACATACTAATCTTGTTTTTTTTTGTTTTCTATAACCAGATCTGCCCTAGGCACTCTTGCGTTTAACTCAAAAATTGAAAAGACTGCGAGAGGTAATCGCAAAGAAACAAAGCTAAGGAAAAAGCAATCAGCGGTGGTTGGGACTCAAAGCAATCCACGGCCAGAAATCAGAATCGACGACGAAGCAGAGTCTAGGGTTAACAAAAACCCTACTCAAACATTTGAAAGTAAAGTTGAAGAAGTCAATTCACTTGAAGAGGTGCTTGAAACCAGGGTTAACGAAAACCTGAATTGGGTACGTCAACCAATGGCTCAAACAATTTGGCAACTAGTCGAAGCTCCGACAGAACAACCGCCACTGTGCATCGCATATCCTACTATAGATACCGATTTTGAACTGAAATCAGGGTTAATTCAGTTGCTGCCAACTTTCCAAGGGTTACAAAATGAAAACCCCCATAAACATTTGAAGGAGTTTCATATGGTTTGTCTGAGTATGAAACCTCAAGGCGTAACTGAGGATCAAATTAAATTGTGCACTTTCCCTTTTTCCCTAGCAGATTCAGCTAGGGAATGGTTATTTTATTTACCCTCTGGATCTATTACTACTTGGGCTGATTTATCTCGTTTATTTCTCAACAGGTTTTTTCCAGCATCTAGAGCAGCTGAGCTAAGAAGAGAGATCGTGGGAATAAGGCAAAAAGAAGCAGAGACTCTTTACGATTACTGAGAATGGTTTAAGGAGTTGTGTGCGAGCTGTCCACAACACGGTATAACAGAGCAATCTCTCCTCCAGTACTTTTATGAAGGTTTGAAACCAATGGAGATGAATATGGTAGATGCTGCTAGTGGAGAAGCGTTGGTCAACATGACCCCCCAACAAGCAAGGGATTTAATCTCCACAATGGCTGCAAATTCTCAGAAATTTCGAGTCAATACTGAACCCCTAGAAGGGTTCACCAGCTAAGTAATTCAACCTTAGAGGATAAAGTTGATAAACTTACTAATATGATGAATTCTCTTATTGTAGAAAAGGCTAAACCAACTCGGTTATGTGGAATATGTGCTACACCTGATCATACCACCGATGCATGTCCTAGTTTGTATGACGATACCATGGCTCATCTAGATGCTGTGGGAAATTTCCCTGGGCCACCACAAAGGCGATATGATCCCTATGCTAATACCTACAACCCAAGGTGGAGGGACCATCCTAACTTGAGTTATAGAGCTAATCAACGGTATAATCAGCCATACCAAAACCGACCTCCACAACAGCCACAAAATCCAGGTAACTCTTTAGAAGCTCTTGTCAATAAATTAGCAGCTAATGTTCTTGATTTTCAACAGAAAACCGAGGCATCCATAAGGCAGTTGACCACATCAATTGAAAAAATAAGTTCTCAAGGGAAGCTGCCGTCACAAACAGAGCCAAACCTGAGGCAAAACGCGAATCTTGACCAAGAAATCGCCCAAGAAAAACCAAAAAAGATGAACAGGTCTGACCGAAACCCCCACTGCCTAAAATTCAACCTTCATTTCCAGAACGATTCAACTAGTGTCGAAGAGGTAAGGAGGACAAGGAAATCCTCGAAACATTTAGGAACGTCGAGATCAACATTCTGTTGTTGGACGCCATCAAGCAAATACCGAGGTATGCTAAATTTCTTAAAGAGCTTTGCACCAACAAGCGGAAATTAACAGGTAATGAAAGGGTGAGTGTTGGTGAAAATGTTTTCACAGTGTTACAACGAAAAATGCTGGCAAAATGTAAGGATAGGGGCATGTTTGCAATACCATGCAAAATAGGTCATTTGGGAATTAAGAAGGCTATGTGTGATCTAGGAGCCTCCATAAATGTAATGCCATATTCTATTTATGAATCACTTAACGCAAGTTTTTTGACAAAAATAGGTGTTATCATTCAATTGGCAGACAGGTCCGTTGTACATCTCGAAGGAGTCCTCGAGGACGTGTTGGTAAAAGTTAACGAACTTATTTTCCCTGCAGACTTTTATGTGATAAAAATGAAGGAGGATAGTACTTTTGGATCTTCAGATCTTTTGTTGGGATGACACTTCCTTAGTACGGCTAGTACTAAAATCGACGTTCGAAGTGGAACTCTCACGATGGAGTTTGATGGGGAGATCGTGAAATTTAATGTCTACGACGCCATTAGCCATCCCAGTGAAATCTTGAGCGTAAATTGTGTCGACATAATTGACTCATTAGTGGAAGAAAATTTTGAGTCAATTTATGATGATAAATCTGAGCTTGATGAATTTAAATTTGTTAATGGGTTGTTATCTCCAAGTACTAAACTTTTATCTTCTGTTATACAGGCACCAGAGTTGGAGTTGAAACCGCTTCCTGAGCATCTGAAATATGCATTTTTGGGTAAGGATGATACCCTACAAGTCATAGTCTCCAATAGACTCTCCACGCATGAAGAGGAAAGTTTGGTTCGTGTACTAAAAAGTCATAAGGAGGTGATTGGCTGGAGTATTGTAGACTTAAAAGGGATAAGCCCTTTGACGTGCACACACAGGATCTATTTGGAGGATGACATGAAACCAAGGCAGGAGGCACAAAGACGACTAAATCTGAATATGATGGAGGTAGTAAAAAAGGAAATAATCAAGCTTTTAGATGCTGACGTAATCTACCTCATTTCGGATAGTAGATGGGTAAGTCCGGTGCAAGTCGTGCCCAAGAAAATGGGCGTGATAGTAAAGAAAAATGCTAAAGGTGACTTGGTGCCAACCCGAGTACAAAATGGGTGGCGTGTCTGCATTGATTACAGGAAGTTGAACTCTTACACTAGAAAAGATCATTTCCCTCTTCCCTTTATTGATCAAATGCTTGAAAGGTTAGCTGGTAAAACTCACTTTTGCTGTCTTGATAGATACTCAAGTTTTTTTCAAATACCAGTCGCGCTAGAGGACCAAGAGAAGTCCACTTTTACGTGCCCATTTGGTACATTTGCGTATAGGAGGATGTCGTTTGGTCTTTGCAATGCGCCGGCTACTTTCCAGAGTTGCATGATGAGTATATTTTCTGAATATGTGGAAAAAATTATTGAAATTTTTATGGATGATTTTATTGTTTATGGAAATTGTTTTGATGAATGCCTTAAAAACTTAACGATAATTTTGAGCAGGTGTATAGAATTCAATCTTGTCTTAAATTATGAAAAGTGTCATTTTATGGTAGACAAGGGTTTAATTCTAAGTCACATAGTTTCTTCTAGGGGAATTGAGGTCGATAAGGCCAAAATTGATATTATAAATTCTTTCCCTTATCCTTCTACTGTGAGGGAAATACGTTCTTTTCTTGGCCATGTAGGGTTCTATAGGTGCTTTATAAAGAATTTCTCGAAAGTGGCAGAACAACTGTGTGAGTTGTTGCAGAAAGACAAGAAGTTTGAGTTTGGCCAAAAGTGTAAGGAGGTTTTTGATACACTTAAGCAAAAATTGGTTTCCGCTCCTATAGTGCAACCGCCAAATTGGAAGTACCGTTTGAAATTATGTGCGATGCAAGCGAACGCAGTGTAGGGGCTGTATTAGGGCAAAGGATAGACAAGGAACCCCATGTCATTTGCTATGCTTCAAAAACCCTAGATGCGGCACAGAGCAACTACACCACTACAGAAAAAGAACTTTTAGCCGTTGTATTTGCTTTAGATAAATTTCGACCTTATTTATTGGGATCTAAAGTGATTATTTTTTCTGATCATGCAGTACTCAGGTACTTGATTGCAAAGAAGGAAGCAAAACTGAGGCTCATTAGGTGGATTTTGTTACTCCAAGAGTTCGACATCGAAATCCGAGACAAAAGAGGATGTGAGAATTTAGTAGCTGACCACTTAGTAGAATAAAAGTACCTTTTGAAAACGTCCCTATTAAGGAAAAATTCCCTAACGAAAGCCTATTCTCGACAGAAGCACGTCTCCCATGGTATGCAGATATGGTTAACTTTCTAGCCACAGGCTCGTTACCCACTGAGTTAGCACGTTCCGTGAGGGGTAAGCTTAGACGAGAAGCTCGATACTACATTTGGGACGACCCATACTTGTGGAAACACTGTTCGGACCAGATAATACGACGATGTGTTCCAGAAACTGAGGTAACTTCTATCCTTAATTTTTGTCATGCTGAAGCTTGCGGAGGACACTTTAGCCCTAAAAGAACTGCTCATAAGGTGTTAGAATGCGGGCTATATTGGCCTACAATTTTTTGAGACGCATATAACTTCTGTAAGTCTTGCGATAGATGCCAACGTAAGGTAACATCACTAAACGAAATCAGATGCCCCTATCCCCGATTCATGTATGTGAAATATTTGATATTTGGGGCATTGATTTCATGGGCCCATTTATTTCTTCATTTAGCAATGTATATATAATTCTCGCGGTGGACTATGTTTCTAAATAGATAGAAGCAAAGCCTACTCGCAATGATAATGCCAAGACTGTTGTGGAATTTCTAAAACGAACTATTTTTTCCATGTTTGGCACACCTCGAGCCCTAATCAGTGATCGTGGCACCCACTTTTGCAATAAAGTCATGGAGGCACTATTATCGAAATATGGAGTTCATCACTGTATAGCTATGGCATACCACCCCAAACAAATGGACAAGCCGAAGTCTCAAACAGGGAAATAAAAATAATTTTAGAGAAGACAGTTCAGCCCAACCGAAAAGATTGGAGTCTTCGGCTTAATGACGCACTGTGGGTTTATCGGACGACATATAAATGACCAATCGGAATGACCCCGTACAGACTTGTTTTTCGCAAAGCTTGCCATCTTCCGGTAGAATTAGAGCATAAAGCCTATTGGGCTGTTCGACAATGTAATATGGAGTTAAACCCTGCAGGAAAGGCGAGGAAGTTAGATATCCAAGAGTTGGAAGAAATCCGCAACAATACTTATGAGAACGCTTGTATTTATAAAGACAAGACCAAATTGTTTCATGATAAGAAAATCACTCAGAAGCATTTTCGGTAGGACAAAGAGTTTTACTCTATAACTCTGTATTGAAATTATTTCCAGGTAAGCTTCGATCACGGTGGCAAGGACCTTTCGTTGTAACTGAAGTATTCTCTCATGGTGCGGTTGAAATAGAAAGTGAAGAATCAGGAAAGCGGTTCATAATCAATGGCCAGCGGTTGAAGCTGTTTTACGAGAATTTTCAAGCTCACTCGATTGAAAAGATTTATTTGGAGCCTCTGTAGAACCATTTAAATCGTCAAGCTAATGACGTTAAACAAGCGCTTGTTGGGAGGCAACCCAATCTTTATTTTTCTTTTATTATTTATTTTCATTTTTGTTATTATTTACTATTTATTATTTTCTTTTCTTTTCCTTTTAATTTATTTTATTTTGTTTAAATATTAATAAATTTCTCTTCTTCCATCTAGGTAAAAATGAGTTAAAATACTAAGGAAAAGGAGAAAAGTCAGAAAAACAGAGCCAAACAACCCTATCCACGGTACCAAACAACCTCTATTCCAGGTTCTATTTCAGACCAGAATGCCATATCCCTGTAGCCAAACAGTCTTATTCCAGCCCTAAAACCCCCCAAAACCTGCAACCAAACACCCTTTTTCAGCCAAATAAAACCCCCAAAACCTAAAATAATTTCCCATTTCCTTTCACGCAATTTCTTTGCTGCCGAAATCACCCCCTCTCCCCCTACCCTCGCTGTTCGCCGTTTGCCGTCTACCATCGCCGTTCGCCGTTTGCAATGGTGCGAACTTGAAGCCGCGCCGCCGTCGAGCCTCCTTTCTCCATCAACTCGCGCTGTCGGTGCCTCTCCGCGCCCCAAGCCATCGATTTGACCGTCGGTGCCTCTTCCTCTTCTTCCTCACCGCCGCAATCCTCCTGTCCAACACCACCTCACTCTCATTCGGCCTCTCCTTCCTCCTCTTCTCCCACGACACAAGCCGCCGAGCCCTCCACATCGTCCCCTTCACGCACAAGTCCTCCGCAATCGACAATAGCTACACGGGGAGTTTTTCTAAACTTTTCTACCTATTTATTTATTTTGCGTCCACATTGAGGACAATGTGTTTTAAGTAGGGGGAGGTACTCTTAGTATTACTGTCATCTTCTGATGTGATTTGTGTTTGCTACTTGAGGCTTCATTTTGTCCATATTTTTTTTAAAGAATATTCTGTCGCTTTTCATGCCCAAGAATTTGACCACGACTTGCCACTGTTTGACCCACATGCATGATTCTTGGCTACTGAGTTAGTTATTATTTTGCCTGTTTGATTTTATCTCCACAGTTTTATTTTTATTAGGCTAAAAATAATTGTGATTAATAGAGTTAACACTATCTTACTTTTCGTGAAATTGATCAAGTTTAATATAAAGTGAACACTTAAAATGATTGCATGCTTAATTTATGTTCATGGATATTAGGTGATTATTGAAACTTATTCTTGACACTTAAATTGTTTTTCCTAAGTTCTCAAAAATTTAAAATTCGTTTAATTATTAATAAATTTTTCCATGGTTATGAGTACAACTTAGAACGTGATTGATTGAGTAACCGGGGTAGGGTGCTTGTGTTGTCATTCTACTTCGCGTCAAAAGGTTGTGTGACGTGACAAGTAAAACTCCGCTAGCCAAAGTTATGAGTGTAGCCCAAAACGTGACTAATTGAGTAACCGGGGTAGGGTGCTTGGGTTGTCATTCTACTTTGCGTCAAAAGGTTGTGTGACGTGACGGATAAAACTCCGCTAACCGGAAATAGCAATATATTTCTAAGCAAATAAAAAAAGAGAAAAAAAAGAATAAAAAAAGAAAGAAAAAGAAAAAAATGTGTAAATAAATAAAATATGGGACTAAAGGAAACAAAGAGGGTGTTTTGGTAGGTTTAGTAATTTACCTAATTTCCATGAAATAATTCAAGTTGATGTTAATGTCTTTATTAATTGGAAAACTTTTTCTGTTTTACTTAAAGCAAGCTTAGGGTTCTCTTTATTTTTCATATGCGTTTTTGACTAATTTTTATGAAACTTTGGAGTGGTATTTCTTTTATGGCAAAATCTAATTTTCACAGTGGATAGGAACCATACTTGAGGGCAAGCATGGGCAAAGTAGGGGGACTTTGATAATACTCTAGAATGACGTATTTTTATGCATTAATTATGTGTTTATTCTGAGTATGATCCTTCTAATTTGAGCTATTTATGCTATTTTGTCTTATAGGGACTAAATTGGTGGCAAAAACGAAATTAAGGGCCAAAAGGTGAAATTAAAGATAAAATGGGTCAATGTGCAACACAGGGAAAAGTTGGTGTCAAAAGTGCAAGCATGGAGGACACAAGGGTTGAAATGCAAAAAGAAGAATTTTTATTCTATTAGACTCTATTTTGTTTATATTAGGATAATTAATATTAAGATAATTATTAAGGATTATTTAATTTAGGATTTATTTTATTTATCTTTGATCATTTGTAATTATCTTTAGGAATTTAAGTAGGACTAGTCTATCTATCTTAGCACTATAAATAGGGGGTGAGATGACTAAAAAAGGGGCTTCATCTTTTTCTGTAAACTCTCTCCCCAAAAGTCTTTTGTTCTTTCCATATTTCTTTTTAATAAAATCTCCATTCTTATCATATATTTATTTTCTTTTCCACCACAACCATGAGCCACTGAACCCATCTAGCCAAAGGTTGCCGAAAATCCCCAAAAAGGGTTCTTGAAGTTTAGAATCCGCACTTAGCCTTCTCAAACAGGGTATTCATCGTTTCTCCGCACTACGGGGCTGACACTTCCGTCCATGTCCCTTAAGAAGTAAACTTTTCAACGTATGCAAAGGCGGCCGCTTTGTATGTTTTGGAAGGATTGCATAGTCGGTTCGTTAAATTACTGGGTCAGAGGTTGGCGAGCCCAAAAGACAAAATGGCGTGGGATTCGCCATTGAGAAATGTTGATCTAGCATAAGATGATCCCACAAGAGTGATTGTTGGTGTAACACCCCAAACCCGGCCCAAACGCTACAACCGGATCTGGTATGTCACTTAAGGGATTTTACAAAACATGTCGCATTTTGGAAAACAACTACTAGGTTTAAACATTTATACCGAAAACTTAATAATTCATTAATTCATATAAAATATAAAGTTATAAATTACCTTGGTGAATTTTAAACAAAAACTATAATTTCATACATGTCTTAACTTAATTTAAAACATAAAACTTAAAAGCCCAGTAATAAAAGCCAAACATAAAACCAAAACATAAATAATAGTCTAGTGGCCCATGGCCTTATTACAATAAAATTTAAAACCCATTAAATAAAAATATAAAACAATAAACTGGAGTCTTCTTGTTAAATCCAAGAGTTCTTTTGCATGGCTACTTTGCGCTCCTCTCCAGCCCGGTCTGATGCACTAGGTGCTACCTGAAAATGTTAAGAAGTTGGTTGAGTCGCGAGACTCAGTGTGCAACCCTTATGAACTATTAGATTTGGGCCTTAGCCCACAGAACAGAATAACAGTTTAATATATATATATATAACAAAAAAAATTATGCAAGCCCAACCCAAATCCTAAGTTTCCATCCGCTACACGCCTCCCCTACCAGCCGTTCACACCATAGGGGATTTCTACAATCAACCCGCACCGCTACACACCGTTGATGGCAGTCGTGCTGCTCATCGTCAGAGTTGTGATAGAGTCACCAGGCTGAAATGGCAAAAAGCCACCAGAAACAGAGTTTGTGACAGAGTCACCAGGCTGAAATGGCAAAAAGCCACCAGAAATAGAGTTTGTGACAGAGTCACCAGGCTGAAATGGTAAAAGCCACTAGAACAGATCACTTCCCCTTTTCATCAATTTCCCAACCCCAAGCATACAATGAAATCGTCATACAAAGCATATCGTTTTAACATGAATAATCACTGAAATAGGACAGAAGTCACTAACCTGTTGATCAGCCTTTACCCTTCAAGGGTTTTCACTTGTTATGCCGGGATTTCGGCATTTAGCAGAGTATAGCAGATTTATACATATGAATATATATTAGCAAACAGTCTAACAGTGAGAAAGGTTACACACCTGATTAATGTCGATACCCTTGCTAGACCGATCTACAACTTTGCTCAAAAAGCCAGAAAGATGTGAAAATAGGGCCTCTCCTATATTCGGCCAAGGGTTAGTAAATCCTGAATTTACACATTGAAACTAATAGATCTTCTTACCTTGAAATCTCGAAAGTAACACGATTCGAGTGCTACCGATCTATAACTCAGAGATCTATGCGATTGACTCCACTAAAGTTCCCTTCAGATTTCGGCACAAGTAGGCACCACAGAAGTAATTCGGCAATCACAGGAGATGAGATCTAGGGATTTCGGCTTTTAGGAAAATCCCGAAAAAATTATGAACAAGAGAAGGCTGATGTGTCTTTGGCTTTTAAAATACTTGAGTGAAGAGTTTCGGTTTCTGACAGGAAAAGAGAAGAAGAAAAGAAAACAAGGAAGAGACTTGAAGATTTCGGCTAGGAAGAAAAAGAATGGAAAGAGTTTCGGCTTTTGAATCAAAGTGAAGATGAGGGAATTGGCTTAGAGATTTCGACTTTTGCAGAGAATGAAGAGGAAGATAGAACTTTAGGAGTTTTCGGCTTTTACTCAGAAAAGAAGAGAAAAGAATGAGAGAAAAACCCAAATGCCGAAATTGAAGAAATATTCCCCCTATTTATAGAAATTTCGGCACTTACCTAACCTTGCAGATAAATCCTATCTTTTCTCCTTTATCTTAATCTACTAGCTCATCTAAAAGAGACTTAATTATCTCTAACTCCTCCCTCCTTTATCAGCATATTATCCATATATTTTAATCATTAAAATCCCTAAATTTTAGCCTTTATCTGCTTATTATCCACATAAAACAAATTTCTAAATAATAGCCTTTATCTGCTTATTATCCACATATTTTAAACATTAAAACCCCTAAATTTTAGCCTTGTTGCCATCCATTCCACCTAATCCTAATGCCCAAAATTTAGCTAACTTAAATTAAAAGAATTGGGCTCCATGAAACTTAAATTTGGACCCCTTACTCCCTTGTGTGGCGTCACCTCCTAAGATTGGGCCACAAGCCCACTTTGGTATTTTAAACATAGATACTACCTTTTAAACCCTATAATGCCCAAACAGATAATTTTAATCAAGGCCTCTGCCTAAGCCTGAGCCCAATTTGGACCCCTAACACTTAAATTAACACATTAAACATATCCACCCATTAAACGCATAGGCCCAAAAATTCAGGATGTTACAGTTGGCTAGAGTCAGGTTCCACTAAATCGAAGTCTAAATCCTTGGAGCTGGTGGTCGTAGGCATCCTCTTCCACTATAACTGGCTTATCCTGCTCGAGAAGTGTTACTTAAAAGCCAAGGATTGAACCCAAGGCGGATCGAGGCAACCGGAGGCTGGAATCTCCCCATAAGAATTTCTTTATCTCAACTCTATTACCTATTTTTAATTTTCGCAATTCCAATTCGACTTCTCAATTCTGTTTTTATTTTATTTTTGTTTCCAGATCAAAACTTTTAATTCTGTTATTTTTATTTTTTTCAGGAACGCAGGTTTTCTTGGGCACGATTCTGCCCAGGATTTCGAGAAACAAGCATTCGTATAATCTGGTCCCTGAGGATTCGACCCTACTTCCCCTTTACTATTCTTTTTCATTATTTCGTAGGGAATAGGATATTTTTGGTGCTTTCAACACGTCTGTGTGAGGGTCTCACACGCTCGTGTGCCCACCAGACACAGTCATTTGTCCAAAACACACGCCCGTACGGGATCCCCAAATCCCCAAATCGACACACGGCCATGTGGCCAGGTTGTGTGGCATCAGATCACATAACCCTAATTTCCAAACACACACACCGGTGTAAGGAAGGCATACGGCCGTGTAGAAGTTGACTAAAATCCCTAAATCGGCCACACGACCGTGTGGCTTGGCCGTGTAGCACCCAAATTAGCCCAGAAACCCTAAATCTCAAATGTACGCGACCGTGTAAACCGCTCGTGTGGGGGCACACGACCGTGTGGCCATCCATGTGGTCACGAAACCACACCGAAATTGGCTGCAAATCGTGCCTTTCTTTCCCGAAATGCATTCCCAACATCAGTAGATCTAAAATACACCCCCAATTTGTTTAAAAACTACTCATATCCGCTTTAATCCCAAAAACATACTGTTTAGTTCCCATAGTATTCAAGACATAACTAAACTCCATGGAATCCAATATCAAAACTAACAATTCCAGAACGCACCTACAATTGCCGAAATTCACATATCCATTTTAGAATTTCAATAATGTAAAAGAAAAGTTCGAATCCCACACTTTATTTGCGAGAACAACACCCAAAATGGTCGATTCATCCAATCCCAATTCTGATCTCGAAACCCAAATGAACGAAATACCCTTTTGGCAATTCCCGTAGTCACCAAACAAAAATGCGAAGAGAATAGAATCAAAAGAGAAAGGGGAAACGAGGAAAGAGAGGAACCAAAAAAATGTTCAAGTAAAAATGGGAAAAAGAACGTGGAACAAAAGTTTTGCAAATAAAAGTTAATTGCTTTTAAAAAAAACAAGTATTTCACACTAAAAACAAATTGAAAGTGCAAAACCAACTCCTCAAAGCATGCATGAGGACTCAAACCCAGAACCCCAAGCTAAACTAACACACAACCAACCATCAAACCAGTAAGCCTATTCTGACACTAAAACACAACAACAACCCAATTGTCCGATCTAGCCACTGACCTTACCTACAAAACTCAAAACTTCTAACCCTAAAAATCGAAATGTTACACCGAATGAGAGGGTGTTTTTTTTTTAAATTTTATATTAGAGTTAATTGTATTAGACATCTTCAAATGATAATTCTTATTTTAAATTGCCCTTCAAACTTCAAAATATTTTATTTACATTCTTAAACTATAGATGTTATATCAATTAAGTCATTTAGTTATTAAAAACGTTAATTTAATTGTTAAATGACACATCAAATCTTATATAGCTAAATTTAAAATGAAAATTTTAAAACTTCTATAAAAACTTCGAAAACCTCAAAACTAAAGTTTTTAATAACATCCATTTATGCAATATTGTTTTTTTTTTTTAATTTCTCATTTTAAATTATGTCACATAAGATCTGATGTGTCATTTAATGATTAAATTAACAATTTTAATAACAAAATGACCTAATTAATATAGCATTAATAGTTTAGAAATGTAGTTAGAATGATTTGAAGATTAGAAACTAATTAAATTCAGAATTTGAGGATCTGCCATATATTTAACTCTTTATATTTATATTTGTAAGTACTGCTCGTGAAATCTAATAATTGCAAATTTACAAAATCCAATAATTTCAATATATATATGATCATAGTTGATTGAGGAGAATAACACTTTCTGAGTAGAGAGGGTAACCCAGATTCCTTATTGAAGAAGATATGTATGCATGGCTAAAGGATTCATGTTTCTCAATAATTTCCATCTTTTTAATATGTTTCTCTCACCGAACAAAGTAATTTCTATAAATTCTATCCACGTTTTTGCTTTCTGTCTCAATCCAACAAAAGTGGGACTCAGCAGAGAAAAAGATGAGAGTATATATAGGAATTATAAGAAATGGAAAACATATTGCAAATTCGTGGTGTGTTCATGCATGCTTATGTAAGCGTTAAAGTTTAGAGATAACAAGAAGGGTCTCTAAAATGCTGCTTAAAAAGTTGACAAGGACTGGATAAACTCATCGTCTTCTCTTTTTTATAAAAATAAATAATTAATTAATTGAAAGGGATAGCTTTATTCTCATATTTTTTTAAAGGCATAAATGAGGCTTAAGATATTTTACCACTATATGTTTGAGAAAATGATGCGAGGGCTAAGAACTAATATTCAAAACCATAATCTTACATCCTTGAAATGGAAAATGATTTATGCCAGTTAATAAGTTGTATAAAAAATAATAATGTTTCGACTAACAAAAGGTAAATCAACTAGTAAATATATACTATAATTCGTAATTAATTATGTGTGTGTTTTCATATACAGAGCATGCATGCAATGGTGTATTTTAAAGAGCCTCCCAGAAAGTAACATGCAGAAGAAAACTGAGGGATTTATCATGACATAATTAAAATCTTTAATAATACATATATATGAGCTGTTAAAAAAAGAAATAAAAGAAAGGCTTTAGTTAAAGAGTTGATCATGTTTTCGAGGATTGGATTATTTCATGGGGAACTCCCCTATATACTTACAACTCTAATTATAGAGTAGGAATACCAATAATTTTAAAATGTTATTATTTTACGATTTATCTATAATATATATAAAAGTAGAAAAAAATAATTATAGTATTTAATTTTATATTATTAGTTCAAAAAGTTGAAACAAAATAAAATTTTTGATAATTTTACATTTAAAAATAATTATAATTTAATGGAAGTTGTGATAATTATACATTTAAAAATAATTAGAATTTAAATTACAATTATTAATTTTAAAAATTATTCTAATTTTAAAATAAAGTTATTACTTGAATAAAAATCTATGTATAAAATATAGGGAAAAAATGTTATGATAATTTTATTGATATAAAATAGAGTTATTATTTCAATAGAATTCTAAGCATATTAATTATCACTAAATTAATATTAGAGTTAATTAGTTATTATTTTGAATAATGTTACTTTACATTAATTACATAAAATAAAACTATATTGTATGTTGAATATGTTAAAAATGCTTTAATTATTATTTAAAAATTTTCTATTATAATATTTGAATCGATAAGTTAATATATTTTAATTATATTCAATAATTAAGATAAGAAATAATATCTTATACTAATTACTTCAATTAAAAATATAATATTTAAAAACTAATTAAATATTAAACACGTTAATCACATGCAATACATGTGACATTAAAAACTAGTCAATTAAAAAATGCTAGTCTCTTTCTGGAAATGAAAATATAATTATCCAAAAATACGATCAAAATACTAGTAACTATAATTGTTCTATTTGGATAAATAAATAGGAAAATTAAGTTATTAAAATATTAAAAATTACAAAATGATTATAAAAAATAATGATATTAGAAATAATAACATGAGTGATATTCAATAAAAAATTTGTAAAAAATTATAAATATTTTTGATAAAAGTTTCTCTGGTTATGATTGCAATGCAACATTGGCTTGCTTTGTTTGAGAGACTAAAAATGGAAATATATATATAGAAACTATTGCATCAATTCTCATCGATATTATTATGTGCTTAAAATCCTGTACCATTTAAACTTTAATTTTTTATAATTTTTCTAATTATGATTACTGCTATTAAATTTCTATAGAAAACTACATTAAGTACTAAATTTTACCTCCTTAAACTTTGAGCATCTATAAAACTTCCCTTTGTTCCTTAGAGTGTTGGAGCTACATATAGGAGTCCTCAAACTACAATGGAAAAAAATGCCCCTTTCTTGATTCATTGATTTTGAACTTGAGGAAAATATAATTTCAAATGAGAGACTTTTGAGTTTTCATCAAATGAGGGATTTTTGAGTTTTAGTTGAAAAAAATCTATGGGTTTTACAAGGATTTAATACATTTGTTTTCAAATAAGATGGGTTTCAACCTATGGGTTTTATTTTTCAGACCCAAATTCCTTTCTTTTCAATCGAATATGGGAGGGGAGGAGAGCATTATATTTTCGGCAAAATGAAGAAGAAAGCCGCTATTGAAGAACACTATTTCAAGAACGAAAGAAAAAGGTTAAAAAGTGAGAAGATCAATATTTGCCCTATTAAGTAACATTGTTTCCCTAATAAATAAAATATTTATTTTAATTAAAAACACTTATATTCCAAAATTAAAATTAAAATTAAAAATTTCACTTCATCTTACACATGTCATCTTATGATTGGTTGAATCTGTTAAGTCATTAAAATGGTGACAACAATATCTCCGAATACCAAAATATATAATTTTTATCAAACATCAGTACTACATTGGACAAAAAAATATATAAGTACCACATTAGAAAAAATTACTAAATTCAAAGACCAAATTATATACCAAATGAAATTTAAGCTACTCAAATCCTTTGTTGAAATTTCTCTTAAATTTTGAAATTCTATTTTATTTTCAACCTTGTTGGTTTAGTTGTATTATAGGTTGCAATTAAGGAAATAGCTCCCCTTAATCAGATAGCCCCATCAAAACAAAACATCTTATTTTACATTTAAGACAAAAATCCAAAGGAAGTCAAGGTGCATGAGCTAGATATCAATATGATAACAAGCAATATGACTTTTTTGTTGGCAAGTATTTCATCAAATTAATCAATTACGAAGACGAGTTTGAATATTTTGAGGCGTGTTAGACACTGTTATTAAGGATATTTTATCGTATAATGTATCCCCAATATTTAACAAGCTTTTTTGTTATAAAAGGGAACAATAATTAACAATAAATCAAAACAGAAAATATTTAGCAAACTTAAAAGGACGAGAGGATGAGCGAGAGTAGAATGATAAAGTTTTTTTTAGGGTTATTTAGAGTGAAAGTGAACCATAGTATGTATAGGACTTTTCTGGATAAAAATAATAAAGATAAATGGATTTTACTTAGCCAAAAATAGTTTAAAAAAAGGTTTAACGAATTTGCACTTGGTTAAATATAGCTTCAACCCATAAGTTATTTTTAGCTAGGCTAAATATAGGTGTTACTAGTTAAGTAAATTATTTTTCTTAACTCTAAAAAAGTTCGATAAAAAAGAAGTTCAAAAACAAAATGGCTCGAATGCCACGATATATCATGTGCAAGGAAATCCACCGATTTACACTAAGCTGACCATTCGGTCCCAATTCTCATGCACGTGAGTCCATCCTCTCAACTTGGTTTGTGTTAGCCCAATAAAGTGTATTGGCTTGCAACAATGGTCTCAAAGTTTTTCTTTAAGGAGTGAGGGGGTTTGGTAATGTTGAAATATCTCAACTTTCCCAACAACCCCCATATATTTCAAAAGAACCAAGGATAAAATTTTGTTAAGTATCTTTTATTTAGATATAATGCATCAACTCTAGTGTCTTTTGGACTATGAAGCAGAAAGAATAAGACATAATTTACAGAATAAGTGGTGAGGCATAAAGTTTCTAAATCAATAATTCTTTACGTAAATTAAAATTCTCATTAATCACATTATACCTATACTATTGTTATTCAACGCGGTTATGTGTTAATAGGTTGTTTGCGTCTTTAGTTTTTCATGAGTGCTCTAGAGACTTTGCAAGAAATCTTATAAAAACGCCTTGCTTCACTAGGTCAATCCATCAAGTATATTTTGCAGATTAATGCACCACTTTTAAAAGATATGAATTTGATTAATAGTTTGTACTCATCCTCAATTTCATTGCAGTTTTAGCATTATTTACCCCATAAGAGGGATATAATTTTTATAGTGCTTAATAAATTAACTAATGACTTTGTTATTTCCTATATAAACCTAATTCAAGGGATCTCCAATCACATAGGTTGAATTTTCATCATTGTTGATATCACCATTTGCCAGTAGTCTCATTCCATTTGATGTTTCATTTACTAGTTTCTTCCCTAGGGGTTTAGTCAAATGATTGACCAAATTTACTTCTTACTATATAATCTATGGATTATAACTCCATCTTTCTGCATTTATTTTGTCACGTAATGTGATAGACAAATATGCCTATTTTTACCATTGAAAGTTTTATTCTTGACAATGATTATTGTTGATTGGCAATCATAATGTATTGACACAGAAGTTGTTGGCTTTTTACCTAATGAAATACTTGCTAAGAAGTTTTTCAATGAATTGTCCTCATTACTAGTCAATTTCAAAGGAATAAACTTTGACCCCATGGTAGATTTTGCTATTATAGTTTGTTGGGCCGAAATCCACAATATGGCACCACCATCAATGGAGAATAAATATTCACTAGTTGATTTTATCACATCTAAATTTGAAATCCTTCTAGTTTTATTGTATCCTTCTAATACAATAATAAATCCACTAAATAAGATGCCATGACACTCTCTAAATATTTCATAGATCTAATTATAGCATCCTAATGTTTATGATTTGGGTTATGCGGCTTACTTGACATACAACATATGTTATATTTGGTTGAGTAAAATTCATTAGATGCATCATACTTTTAATAATCTACGCATACTTTGATTGAGCAATATGTTCACCTTTATTTTTTTCTCAATTGAGTGTTAGCATCATAAGGAGTACTCACTAGTTTGACATCAAAGTGTCGAAATTTTTTTAGAAGTTTCTCAACATAATGTTCTTGTGATAACATTATGCTATCACATTTCCTTGTTATTTTAACACCCATTTTTACATTTGCTTCCTGATGTGATCCGGCTCGGTTTTGTTGAGTCGATTCACTTAAGTGCCCGATCGTCGATGAGGAGATTGTTCGAAACGTTGAAAAGGTTTAATTTCGGTTAAAAGGTAAGCGGAACTTAACAAGGTGGTTTGAAATGAAAGATAGGTTTGTAAAAATAAAGTAGGCTCGATTTAACAAAGAAATAAAGATAGGTGATATTCAAAAATATTGGATGGAAATGGATTAGCGAAATTAACTTCAAGAATGATTCAACACTATATAACAGTGTCACCCCAATTCTTATATTGTTAAGGTGGAAAGGTCAGGATAGGTGAACGCCACACCAATTAAGGTGATAAGTTCAAAAACAAGTTTGTAGATGCCACTAGCAAGCTAGATAAGTCAGACGAGACTCGTACGAAATATGAGAGGAGGATGCCTCACTCAAGAACACAATGTTCATATAATCAAATGGAAAAAGTCTATTACAATTAAAACATGCTAAGTATTTATAGCCTCACTTAGGATAGCCAAATGGACAAAATTACAAACTTAAAGGCTAAGAAATTCGGCTATTAATTGTACTAGAATAATCTAGAATAAATCATTAATGTGTTGAGTCTATGTTTGGCTGAATGGATCTTCAATGGACAGCTTCTTGGTTAAGTAAAAAATCAGCTTGCATGTGCAAGGATGCATGGTAACTCAATGGCATGTCTAGATTCGGCTATGGGCATAAATGAAGCATTAAAATTCGGTTCATGCTTGAAAATGGTGCATGAATTGACCGAACCATCATGTTGCCTCATTTGATGTATTCATGCATTCTTAACCTTGAAGGAAACCTTAATTCCATGAATGTGCAGCCCTCTAATGTTCCTACATCTCCCTTGGCCGAATGAAGCTTTAATGTGCCTTGAATACTTGAATGTTCATCTCGAAAATGCATGAAGCATGCATGAAACGTCCCAATGTATGTTCCTCTATAAATACGGTCCATGAACCTTCAAATACATGAACATTCAGCAGCTCCCTCTTGCATGAATGTCCCAAATACATGTACTCCTTTAAATGCCATCCATTGAACCTCAATTGTGCATGTACCCTTCCATTCTTTGCACCAAGCCGTACATGAACCTTGTATTAAATACATCTTCACATTCGGCTGAACCTAAACACAAAATGAACACATTAAATCCAAGGCATATTCGGCTGAACCTTAATAAACATACTTTAGACACTTTAATTAAACAAATAATTAAACTAAGACAAATTTAATATTTACTTATCAAGACACATTAAATTCGGCGAGCTCAATTCATACTAAAAACATGTAATAAGCTGTAATGAACTAGTAAACTAATCAATGAGCTGAAACAAAAATAAACTAATTAAAGTAAACACTTAGTTTATTCGAGCAATAAAGTAAATAAGCTGGAAAGAAATAGGAACGAGCTCAAACGAGCTTAAATGAGCTCAGGTGAGCTGATTTGAGCTGCACGGAGCTCGGGAAGCTGAAATTGAGCTAGATTCAGCTTGCTCTCAACTCGACTCGTAGAAATTGAGCTTAAAAGTGCAAGAGGATTGTTTAAAGTGCTAGCCCTCAGCTTGACTCGTAGAAATAATGAGCAGCCTTTCGTAGTCCTTGTTCGAGTTGGACAAGCTCCCGGCCATGCTCACATCATTCCCCCTTCTTCAAAATGACTTGTCCTTAAGTCGAGCCGTTGGTTCACTCGATCATAGCTCCTCTTACATGGCTTCCTTTGGTCGAACGAGGCGAATGGAAAATGAGTCAACTGAAATTTATAGCCATGAGTTAGCAAAAAGCGATCCAAGCAAACTTGTAGTCCAATCATAAGCATATCGAGACAAATATAATTCATGTGAATGGACAGATTCAAAACATCATTTTTACAATCATGCAAACAAACCATTTTACTCTTTAATGCCTCATCAAATGTTCGAAACAAAAATAGACATGTTTTAAGGCATTCGAACATGTCAAACGACTCCCACAAGTCATGGTTTAGATAAATGGAACGCGAGTAATGAGTCAAAAGGTATACATAGTCATCACAAATGGGTAAATGAAAAGATTCACATGATTCATGATTTTGCATGCTTGAACCTTGCATTTGTCGTTTGGCCATATTTTTGTCCACGCATTCATTAACATTACAATTGTCACAAGCAAAAATCTTCTTACCATCATCCCAAACAACTAAATCATCTTCAAACAAAGTAGAGCAGTTAACCACAGCACGGTTCAAGCAATTGTCAAAAACCAAAACATCAACAAGATTTTTGTCATCATCCGAGTAGAGCAAAGCTGTTTTAAAATTTTCAGAATTCATACCTTGTTTACCGTTAGGAACAGGAAAGCAAAAATTGGTTTTACCTCTTTTGATCATCACAAACCTTCTCTCCTCGGGAATATAGGGTAGTCGAAACTCCATGCTTGAATCAACCTGAAATGAATGGTAAACACAAAGGCACTTCGCGCTTTTCAAAGATTCACCTTTACAAAGATGAAAGAGGTTAGAGTCACCATGGATGATGAAATTAAAGGGACATGTTGAAACATGAATCACAAATGGAGCATATGAATTGATGCCAGGTTCAAAAACATGAGTTGATCTTACCTTTCCGTAATGAAATATGAATTTCATGTACAGCCACATAAAATGATCAAGGAACGATTTTAAATTGTAATCAAAATTGTCAAATTTCGTTCCCTTAGTCAAAGACCAAGCATCAAACAAACATAAATTATTTGCACAAATTCTAGGTTGCTTGATTCTCCCACATAGCGAACCAAAATAACAAATTCCAGGTTTGAACACACGAGTTTGTTTACTTCTTCCAGCAAGTAACAAAAATTTCATTTTCACAAGTAAATAACAAATGCCAAGCAAACAAGACTTAGACATGCAAACTTTCAAACAATCAAATCTCTCAAGTCTCGTTCGAATAGGCCTGCAAACACATAAAGGTTTCGCACGAAGAATTAAAGAGTTCACATGGTCAACACAAACAAACAGATTAGATGTCAACTTTTTATCACACAAGTCCAAATTTTGTTTGTGCTGTCTTAATCTTACTCCATCATCGATCTTGCCAACACCATACAAATCAGGTGTGAAACACCCCACACTCGGCCCACGAGCTTGAACCGGATCTGGTATGTTCCTTAAATAAATCGGTTTTCAATGTTCTAAATGACTTAGAGAAAATTTGTGTAATTTTAAAAAAATTGTTTTGGGTTGGGCTTAATTTGAAACCTATTTAATAAATTCTAGAAATCCAACTTAAATAAGGTGACAAAATAATTTTTGGGTTTATTATTTTAAAAGAAATAAATTTACTTATCTTTAATCAAACATAATTTGTATCATATTCAAATAAAAATAAACAGGAATAAAGAAAATCCAACTGGGCCTTATGGCCTTATTACATCATTCAAACCCAAAATAAAGTACTAAAATTTCATAAAGTCCAAATTCCAAATAATTTCTTCAAGCGATGCATGGCCACCTTTAGCTCCTGCCGACCCGGTCCATTACTGCTCATCACCTGAAAAATAATTCCCCAACGGGGTGAGTCAACAGACTCAATGTGTACATAGTACTAATTTCCAACAAATCAGGCATACAAGTCATATCAATATCATGTTCATACAAAATAAAGGATGATGCAACCCAAACCCAAACCTATTTGTCCATCCGCTACACACCACCCGTACCAACCTGTACACCGCAGGGACTACTAAGTCGACCCTCCATCCGCTACACACCATCGAAGGCAGTCGCTGCAGTCGACGTGCTCATCGCCCACTTATGTTGTGTCATTAGACACTGTATTCACTGGATGTAACCGAAGTTACCACTTTTCACTTTATGTGACCGTAGTCACCACTTTACGTTGGTGAGACCGTAGTCATCACCTTCACTTTCTTCCTCCACAAATATCCCGAATGCCCCAATTATTTCATAACATATTTCACATACTTAATTTTCATTCATGTTACTAATCACATGTTCAAAATATATCACATTCACAATCCTATCATAAGTAGGAAACGTACCTGGGTACTCCTTACCACATTTGTGGTGCTTAGCCACATTCACATACTGCTACATATTTACATATCTAATGATTGCCATGCAATTTATTGAAAGTTAGTAAGAGTACACACCTTTTTCGCTTAACAGTTTCTGTGAATTCCCGTAGAGCGATCTACCGATCTAGATCTTTCACTCCTATATTCGGCCATTAATTAAAACATATAAATAAACCTATTTGGTCTTAAAACCAAATCCTACTAGAAGTAGAATTACTTACCTAGTTGCCGAATTGATTTAATCAAGTCCCAACAGTTGCTAGAATTCCTCTTCCTTGAAATCGGCTAATATTAGGTATGTAACCAAGTCAGTTTTCGGTTTTTGAAATAATGGAAAACACTTAAACAATTTATGCCTTGGCCGAATATCCCTTACCTTATGATGGGATTCCAAATCTGAAGAGGATTCCTTTATAAGCCTGTTGAAATCCTATAACTTCGTGTTAGATTAGATCTAACTTTGAAAACGTGAATCATAATCTTTAACCGCATATTTATATTTATAATCCTTACCTTAGATCCTTAGATTTCCCGAAAGATCCCCTTTTGATGTTGTGGATGATTGCCCTCTTTCTTAGAATCCACAAAGATTCAGCTTAACAGTAGAACAGAGAAGAAAATAGAAGAAAAAGAGAGGGATTTTTGCTTAATGAAAATTCGGCAGAGAGGGGTTTTGCCTAGGGAGAATTTCGGCAGAGAGGAAGAGGGAGCAAATGTTGATGAGTAGCCCTCCTGTCCTCCTTTTATAGCCAAAATTATCAGCCTAGGAGTCCTTTACTTGGCCACCACTCCTCTTTTTGATAATATTATCTCTTTTATTTAAAAGATAAAAGCCTTTAATCCATCAATTATCTCCTCAATTATCTCATTAGAAAATAATCCTTTATTTATCTCTTATTATTCACATATTTATGTGAATAAAACTCCTTTATTTATCTCTTATTATTCACATATTTATGTGAATAAAACTCCTTTATTTCTCTCTTATTATTCACATATTTATGTGAATAAAACTCCTTTATTTATCTCTTATTATTCACATATTTATGTGAATAAAACTCCTTTATTTCTCTCTTATTATTCACATATTTATGTGAATAAAACTCCTTTATTTATCTCTTATTATTCACATATTTATGTGAATAAAACTCCTTTATTTATCTCTTATTATTCACATATTTATGTGAATAAAACTCCTTTATTTCTCTCTTATTATTCACATATTTATGTGAATAAAACTCCTTTATTTATCTCTTATATATCCAAGTTTCCCAAAATGTTCAAGTTTCCATTTTTGGATCATTTCCAAAAATGTTTAGGTTTCCAAAAATGTCTAAGTTTCCAAAAATGTCTAAATTTCCAAAAATGCCTAAGTTTCCAAAAATATCCATTTCCATTTCCATTTTCATTTTCATTTCCATTTTCATTCATTTCTAGGTTTCCAAAAGTATCAAAAATTTATTCATAATACTTAAGACTTGTCATTTCATACAATTGATCTGGAAAATGCATAGGCCCTTCCTAGGATGTTACAGTTCTACCCACCTTAAATAAAGTTTCGTCCTCGAAATTTCCTAACTAAACAATTGAGGGTATTGCTGTCGCATTGTCTCTTCTGGCTCCCACGAAGCTTCTTCCGATCCATGATTGCACCATAACACCTTGACTAAAGGCACCGACTTCTTTCGTAGTGTTTTCACGTCACGTTCCAAGATCTGAATCGGCTCCTCCTCGTAGGATAGATCTGGCCTTAACTCCACTTCTTCAACAGGTACCACATGAGACGGATCCGATCGATAGCGACGTAGCATGGACACATGAAATACGTCGTGCATTTGATGCAACTCTGGTGGTAACTCCAATTGGTATGCCACTGGCCCAACTCGCTTCAGTACTTGATAGGGCCCTATAAACCTTGGGCTTAGCTTCCCTTTGCGACCGAACCGCATAACCTTCTTCCAAGGTGAGACCTTTAGAAACACTTGGTCTCCTACTTCAAACTCAATTTCTTTCCTCTTAAGGTCTGCGTACGACTTCTGTCTATCAGAAGCTTCTTTCAACCGTGCCCGAATTAATTCCACCTTCTCCTCAGTTTCCGCCACTAACTCTGGACCCAAAACGCGGCTTTCTCCTAACTCGGTCCAACAAGTTGGTGTTCTACATTTCCTTCCATACAATGCTTCGTATGATGCCATCCGAATGCTTGCCTGATAGCTGTTGTTGTAGGCGAACTCAGCTAGAGGCAAGTAATCTTCCCAACTTCCTCGGAAATCCATCACACAGCCTCTTAGCATATCTTCCAACACTTGTATAACCCGTTCAGACTGCCTGTCTGATTGTGGATGAAAAGCCGTAGTGAAGTCTAGCTTAGTGCCTAATGCTTGATGAAGTGCTTTCCAAAATCGAGACGTAAACCTTGGGTCTCTATCGGAGATGATCGACATCGGTACCCCGTGTAGCCTCACGATCTCCGCCACATATAACTTGGCTAACTTTTGAAGGGAATAGTCGATCCTCACAGGGATAAAATGTGCGGACTTGGTCAAACGGTCCACTATCACCCATACCGAGTCCTTCTTAGTGGGCGTAAGGGGAAGCCCACTAACTAAGTCCATGGTAATTCTTTCCCACTTCCATTGGGGAATCTCAATTGGTTGAAGCAATCCTGATGGGACTTGGTGTTCAGCCTTTACTTGCTGACATGTCAAACATTTCCCCACAAATTCAGTCACCTCTTGTTTCAGGTCTGACCACCAAAATTGTTCCCTTAGATCTCTATACAGCTTGATGCCTCCGGGATGCATAGCATAAGGACTACCATGCGCTTCCTGAAGAATCCTTTGTCTCAACTCCTTATCCCTCGGCATACAAACCTTTTCCTTGTAGCACAGTACTCCTTCATCATTGACGCCATAATCCTTTAATCCTCCTTGCCGTACTTGCTGTAACTTAGTACTTAAGTCCTTATCCGCCAACTGTCCCTCTTTCACCTCCTTCAGCCAGGTTGGCTTGACTTGTAACTCTACCAACAGGCTTCTGTCATCATACAAACTTAAGTGAGCGAACAAAGCCCTTAAATCCGACACAACCTTCCTACTTAGGGCGTCAGCTACCACATTCGCCTTGCCCGGATGGTATTCTATCGAACAGTCATAATCTTTTAATAACTCCACCCACCTTCGTTGCCTCAAGTTCAACTCCTTCTGAGTCAACAAATACTTAAGGCTTTTGTGGTCCGTGTAAATTACTGACCTTTTTCCATAAAGGTAGTGCCTCCAAACTTTGAGGGCGAAAACCACTGCCGCGAGTTCCAAGTCATGAGTTGGGTAGTTCACCTCATGCGGCCTTAACTGTCGAGATGCATAAGCGACTACCTTTCCTTCTTGCATTAGCACACAGCCTAACCCTGTGTGCGAAGCATCACAATATACTACGAAGTCCTTACCTGCCTCCGGCTGAATTAATACCGGAGCTTCTGTCAGCACCTTTTTAAGCTTTTCAAAGCTCTCCTGTTGCTTATCCGTCCACACAAACGGTACTTCCTTCCTTAGTAACTTTGTCAAAGGTGCGGCTATTGACGAAAATCCTTCCACGAACCTTCTGTAAGAGCCTGCCAAGCCTAAGAAACTTCTGATTTCAGCCACCGACCTAGGTGGTTTCCAATCCAACACTGCTTCGATCTTCCTAGGATCCACTCTTATTCCTTCTGCGGATACCACATGTCCTAGGAACGCCACTTCCTTGAGCCAAAATTCGCACTTGCTGAATTTGGCATAAAGCTTCTTTTCCCTTAACACTTCTAACACAACTCGGAGATACTCATCGTGCTCCTCCCCCGTCTTGGAATACACCAAAATGTCGTCGATAAACACCACGACGAATCTATCCAAGTAGGGTTGGAAAACCCTATTCATCATATCCATGAACGCGGCCGGTGCGTTCGTCAACCCAAACGGCATTACCACAAATTCAAAATGACCGTACCTTGTCCTAAAAGCGGTCTTATGAATATCAGCCTCCTTCACTTTCAGTTGATGATACCCCGACCTTAAGTCGATCTTTGAGAACACAGCTGCCCCTTTCAGTTGGTCGAACAAGTCATCTATCCTTGGCAAAGGATACTTGTTCTTGATGGTCAGTTTGTTCAACTGACGATAATCTATGCACATACGCATAGTTCCATCCTTCTTCTTCACAAAGAGAACCGGTGCTCCCCACGGAGACACACTGGGTCGAATGAACCCACGATCCAACAACTCTTGGATTTGAGCCTTGAGCTCCACTAACTCCTTTGGTGCCATTCGGTAGGGAGTGATTGACACAGGAGCTGTTCCTGGTAGCAAATCTATTCCAAATTCCACTTCTCTATCTGGGGGTATTCCGGGCAACTCCTCCGGAAATACATCCTCAAAATCCCTTACTGTTCTAACTCCCTTGACACCTTCCTCTTCTCCTCTTAACGCACTCACGAAGGCTAAGAATGCCTTACATCCTTTCTTAACCATTTTCTCGGCCTTCAGTGCCGAAACTACGTTAGACAAGTAGTTCCTCCTTTCTCCGATCATCACTACTACCTCATCTTCCGGGGTTCTTAGTTCCATATGTTTAGCCGCACAATCCAACACGGCTCGATGCTCTACTAGCCAATCCATTCCAAGTATAAGCTCAAACTCTCCGAAGGGTAATTCCATTAAGTCAGCCCGAAAGTTCGCTCCCTGAATCTCTAGGGGTACATTCCGAAAGATCCTATCTATCCTCACCGTTTGGCCTAAAGGGCTTACTACAGTTATCTGCCTATCAGAAAGTTCAGAGTCTAGGCCTAGTGTTTCAACCACACTACATGCAACATAGGAATGAGTTGAGCCCACATCAATAAGAGCAAAATAGGGTTTGTCATGAATAAAGAACGTACCGGTTATAACATCCGGCGCGTCTCCCTCTTCCCTCCGGCGAACCGCGTAAACCAAAACCGGTTGCCTTGCTTCGGCGTTAGCTGCACCTCGGCCCTGAGCTCCACGGCCTCTGCCACTACCTCTGTTGGCCGACCCACGACCTCTTTGAGGCTGCTGTCCGCCTCTACCAGCCTGGTTAGCATTCTGAGCTGCTGGTTGGCTCTCATCTAATAGCTTGGGGCAATCCTTAATCATATGGTCCTTGGACCCACACTTGAGACATCGTCCCGCCTTTTTCCAACACTCTCCCCCATGCTTCCTTCCACAATGTTCACAAGGGCGAAATTGCCAGCCCGTACCAACCTGTTGACTTTGTGACCTGTCAACTCTTGGCCTCTTATGCCCTTTTCCAGATGGCCCAAAACCTCTTTTGGGCTTATTTCTGTCCACAGCCTGCTTGGTGGCGTCCTTAATTCCCTCAGCCACTTTAGCCTTTTCCACCAAGGCGGAGAATTCCCGCTCCTGATGCGGTGCTATCAAAAGTCTCAAATCGTCCCTAAGTCCATCCTCAAAATGAACACAGCGTTCATGCTTAGTCGCCACTACTCCTCGGGCATATCGGCTCAACCTCAAGAATTCCGCTTCATATTCGGTGACAGACTTACTTCCTTGTACCAACCCCAGAAAAGCCTTCCTTTGCTCGTCTATATACCTGGTTCCCACATACTTCTTCTGAAATGCTTCCTTAGCATATTCCCAGGTCAGATCTTCCGCCGTGGCACCGTCCCGAACGGTTAACCACCATTGATACGCTTCATCGCGTAACAGTACCGTCATCCCTTTCAACTTCGCCTCGGGGGTCAAGTCGAGCTCATCCATGATGCGCTCAGTTGCTTCTAACCAGTACTCAGCTGTACTGGGTGCCACTCCCGATACTCCTCTAAACATTTCAGCTCCATTAGTACGGAGCCGCTCAGGCACAGACTTACGATTTCCTGAATTGTTTCCTGCACCAGCCACCAATTCCAAAACTCGCAGCACAGCCTGCGACACGGCATCTTCCCCTGTCTGAGCCTGCTGCTCAACATTGACAGCTGGGGGTGATGGTGGTGGTGGTATCTCATTGTCAGAACCTTGTCCCGATCTAACAGTCATCCTTCCTCTACCTCTTCCACGACGACCACGTCCTCTTGAGCTCATTATCGACGAGATCTGATTAAGGAATTTTATGTATTAGTATTCTTGTTTCACTTATTACCCGCGATGATATCTTATGAAGAAGAGTTTAAGAGTGGTTCTTTCGTATTCATACATGCATACAGTCTTGCATTCATTCATTCATCCATCAACAAATATGAACTTTCGTTCATTGAAAGAAACGTTGTAATTCTTGTTGTTGTTTTCGTTATTTTGCTTTTCCACTACCCAGGGGCATTTTCGTAATTTTATCCTACAGGGGTATTTTCATAAATTTTCAAAAAATAAAAAGTTCCCTGGTGATTTTGACGAAAGTATTTTGGTACTTCTAAAGTTCCGGGGAAATTTTGGAAGAATTTTGAAATCCAGGGGTATTTCGGTAATTTTTGATCTCAGGGGTATTTTGATAATTTTTCCAAAAATCAGGGTAAATTTGTAAAATTTATTAAGTTAGGGATATTTTCCAAGATTGTAAAACATTGAGGGTTCCTTTGAGAGTTACACTTTTCAAAGCAATGATATTGCAAAAATTTTGGAAATCAGGGTCGTTTTGGTAATTTTGTAAGTTAGGGGCAATTTTGTAATTTTCCAAAATCAAGATAGTTTGATATTTTACAAATTAGGGTTTTTTGAACATTTGATAAAGTAATGAAATTTTGTTAAAACTATGGGTGGTTTGGTCATTTTATAAACCAAGGGTATTTTTTTTTAATAATAGAAAAACGGCTAAGTCCCTTTCGGGTTTTATTCTTTGTGTTTAGCCTATGACCGAGCCCTCTTGGTCAGGGTGAACCAAAGCTACGCACCAGGCAGGATTCGAATGAAGAGGAGGTGGGTCACGCGGACTGCTTAAATACCAAGCTCTCACCGACCTTTCTAGACATGCGCACAGAGGTTGCCACACCACTGAGCCTTCTGAGTTAGGGCGAACCGAAGCTACGCACCAGGTAGGATACCTGCGAAGAGGAGGTGAGTCACTAGGACTGCTTAAATACCAGGCTCTTCCGGATCCAATCCTAGACATGCGTACAGGGGTTGCCACACCCTAGCTTAATAACTTAGTCATAGGTTTGTTAAGTTCATTAAGTCTTATGAGTTTCAAGTGTTTGAGTAGTCTAATCCTAGGGTTCAAGTTCCTATCACACTATTCTACGTTCCATGCCTTTTCTACCCTTTTACAATTCATAATTCACATAATCACACAGATGGTTAAAGGTACTTACCTGGTGGACTGCGGGTCGGAAACTTAGGTGCCATGCCATAAAACCTACTTATTTCAAAGAAATTCATTTGGGCTTGAATTGAAAACGTTTTGGGCCTGAGCCCACAGGCCGAGAGTTTTAAAACTGGGCTCTGATACCAACTGAAACACCCCACACCTGGCCCACGAGCTTGAACCGGATCTGGTATGTTCTTTAAATAAATCGGTTTTCAATGTTCTAAATGACTTAGAGAAAATTTGTGTAATTTTAAAAAAATTGTTTTGGGTTGGGCTTAATTTGAAACCTATTTAATAAATTCTGGAAAACCAACTTAAATAAGGTGACAAAATAATTTTTGGGTTTATTATTTTAAAAGAAATAAATTTACTTATCTTTAATCAAACATAATTTGTATCATATTCAAATAAAAATAAACAGGAATAAAGAAAATCCAACTGGGCCTTATGGCCTTATTACATCATTCAAACCCAAAATAAAGTACTAAAATTTCATAAAGTCCAAATTCCAAATAATTTCTTCAAGCGATGCATGGCCACCTTTAGCTCCTGCCGACCCGGTCCATTACTGCTCATCACCTGAAAAATAATTCCCCAACGGGGTGAGTCAACAGACTCAATGTGTACATAGTACTAATTTCCAACAAATCAGGCATACAAGTCATATCAATATCATGTTCATACAAAATAAAGGATGATGCAACCCAAACCCAAACCTATTTGTCCATCCGCTACACACCACCCGTACCAACCTGTACACCGCGGGGACTACTAAGTCGACCCTCCATCCGCTACACACCATCGAAGGCAGTCGCTGCAGTCGACGTGCTCATCGCCCACTTATGTTGTGTCATTAGACACTGTATTCACTGGATGTAACCGAAGTTACCACTTTTCACTTTATGTGACCGTAGTCACCACTTTACGTTGGTGAGACCGTAGTCATCACCTTCACTTTCTTCCTCCACAAATATCCCGAATGCCCCAATTATTTCATAACATATTTCACATACTTAATTTTCATTCATGTTACTAATCACATGTTCAAAATATATCACATTCACAATCCTATCAAAGTAGGAAACGTACCTGGGTACTCCTTACCACATTTGTGGTGCTTAGCCACATTCACATACTGCTACATATTTACATATCTAATGATTGCCATGCAATTTATTGAAAGTTAGTAAGAGTACACACCTTTTTCGCTTAACAGTTTTCGTGAATTCCCGTAGAGCGATCTACCGATCTAGATCTTTCACTCCTATATTCGGCCATTAATTAAAACATATAAATAAACCTATTTGGTCTTAAAACCAAATCCTACTAGAAGTAGAATTACTTACCTAGTTGCCGAATTGATTTAATCAAGTCCCAACAGTTGCTAGAATTCCTCTTCCTTGAAATCGGCTAATACTAGGTATGTAACCAAGTCAGTTTTCGATTTTTGAAATAATGGAAAACACTTAAACAATTTATGCCTTGGCCGAATATCCCTTACCTTATGATGGGATTCCAAATCTGAAGAGGATTCCTTTATAAGCCTGTTGAAATCCTATAACTTCGTGTTAGATTAGATCTAACTTTGAAAACGTGAATCATAATCTTTAACCGCATATTTATATTTATAATCCTTACCTTAGATCCTTAGATTTCCTGAAAGATCCCCTTTTGATGTTGTGGATGATTGCCCTCTTTCTTAGAATCCACAAAGATTCAGCTTAACAGTAGAACGGAGAAGAAAATAGAAGAAAAAGAGAGGGATTTTTGCTTAATGAAAATTCGGCAGAGAGAGGTTTTGCCTAGGGAGAATTTCGGCAGAGAGGAAGAGGGAGCAAATGTTGATGAGTAGCCCTCCTGTCCTCCTTTTATAGCCAAAATTATCAGCCTAGGAGTCCTTTACTTGGCCACCACTCCTCTTTTTGATAATATTATCTCTTTTATTTAAAAGATAAAAGCCTTTAATCCATCAATTATCTCCTCAATTATCTCATTAGAAAATAATCCTTTATTTATCTCTTATTATTCACATATTTATGTGAATAAAACTCCTTTATTTATCTCTTATTATTCACATATTTATGTGAATAAAACTCCTTTATTTCTCTCTATTATTCACATATTTATGTGAATAAAACTCCTTTATTTATCTCTTATTATTCACATATTTATGTGAATAAAACTCCTTTATTTCTCTCTTATTATTCACATATTTATGTGAATAAAACTCCTTTATTTATCTCTTATTATTCACATATTTATGTGAATAAAACTCCTTTATTTCTCTCTTATTATTCACATATTTATGTGAATAAAACTCCTTTATTTATCTCTTATATATCCAAGTTTCCCAAAATGTTCAAGTTTCCATTTTTGGATCATTTCCAAAAATGTTTAGGTTTCCAAAAATGTCTAAGTTTCCAAAAATGTCTAAATTTCCAAAAATGCCTAAGTTTCCAAAAATGTCCATTTCCATTTCCATTTTCATTTTCATTTCCATTTTCATTCATTTCTAGGTTTCCAAAAGTATCAAAAATTTATTCATAATACTTAAGACTTGTCATTTCATACAATTGATCTGGAAAATGCATAGGCCCTTCCTAGGATGTTACAAGGTGAACAACTTTTCAAACCATCATCAATCTAAAATTGATACTTAGACAAATCAAGATGAGAAGTTCTTTTGTTAACTAAGTATTTGGCAAGCTCACCATTAACATGCACGTAAGATTGTTGAGATTCGACTAACAAAGAATCCTTACCGTCCTTATCTTCGAGCTCTTGTGATTTGATTTCATCTTCAACCTTACCTTTTTCGGTCATGCGAAAGCGTCTCTCATCAGGAAGGTATTGAAGCTGGAACTTATTAACCAAATCTTCGGAAACCTGAAAAGAAACAATACGAGAAAAATTCACATGTTGGTTAGTGGAAACATTTCTCACTTTTTATTCTTCGTCTTTTTCTTTCATTTACTTTTCTAACTCATTTTCCTTTATTTCTTCAATTTTCTTCTCGTTCTCACATTCTTTTTCGATTTCTTTCTCTTTTTCAATTTCTTTTTCCTTTTCCTCTTTTTCAATTTCTTTTTCTTTTGCTATTTTTTCTTTCTTTTTTCTCACTTTTCGTTTCTTTACAACATGAAGATGATACAAAAGAATCATAATGAGATGTTTTTTGGCGGAGAGAAGGAGAAGAATCTACATATGAACCAAATTCAACTCGTCGGGAATATTTCTTCGTGGGTGATCTTTTTGGAGCGCTTGAAGAGATCTCAGACTCAAGGTTTGCTTCTCTTTGTCTCGAATTCTTGGATGAATAGGAATCTCGATAAGAATCTCTTCTCGAATAGTCATTGGATATGTGTCTCCGTGATGGTCCTATCTCCGTCCCTCGACTTGAATAAATTCGCTCCCGTTAGGCTCTTGCTCGCTGGCCCCGCTTTTCAACACGATCCAATCGTTTTTGCAATGGTTCTAGTTTTCTATCAAACAATCGGTCCATCTCTTGCATCACATATTGAAATTCCGATTCTGAAAACTCTTCTTGTAACATGATTTTATTGCTGAAAAAGAAAAGCGATTAAAACAAAACAGAAAGTAAATACCTCACCACAAAATTTCACAAGTTCACTCGGAAAGAAAAAAAAAATTTCACTCACACTTGTGTTTTCATTCGTTTTTAGGCTTTTTCTACACTCTATTGTGCTCACACGCTCTTGCCTTTTACCACTCGACCTCACTCTCATAATTTCATATTTTGTCTCGAATAGACTTATTTGCTGCTTTAGGGTCGATTTCAAAGTGGTTACAAGGGATATATCGTATTGGGTGTAGGGTAGGCTGAACAAAAAGAAAATTCGATTAAGTGTGGTGTTGGAGAGGAAGATGTAATAGGCCAATTTAGCCCGGGCCCATACAAAAAAATAATAAACCCAAAATAATAAAACAAAGTCCAAGTCCAGTCCAAAATATATCATTTGGCCCGATCGGAATGGCCCATTACTTGAAAAGATTGAAGGTCCATCTACAAGCTTGACGTATATGGAAACATAATCTTCAAGGATATGCAAGCTTAGATATGATATGCTATGCAATCCTAGAAGATATGATATGCAATCTTAGAAGATATGATTTTGTAATCTTAGAGATTTAATTTGTAGATATCTTTTAATCTTAGCCGTTGATGTAATTGATCTGTACCGTTGGATTTGGGGAGGCTCAACTATAAATAGAGGCATTTCCCTTCATTGTAAAGGACACTTGAGTTTTGAGTAATAAAAATTCTTGAGAGCATTCACTCAAATTTCTCTTTCTTTTGCGTTCTTATTTTCTGTGGCTTGTTCTTATTTTATTCTTCGCTCATCTTCGTTTCTTTTTTAGTTGCTTTCGTTCGAGTTAGATTTTGGTGGAGGAATTTCGTTGAATCTTCATATTGCGGGAGTTAGGTTGACTTATGCATTTTTTTAACTTTTTTTATTTATCCGTTTAATTGCTTAATCATTATTTATTCATTTATTTTAATTTTTTTCTTTTTTACTTTTCCCTATTTACGTTAAATTGTTTTATCATATATATTATTATTTTTTGTTATATATTATTTATGTATTATATATTATTTAACTTTAATCATATTATGTATTATTTGAAAATTTGTATGTCGTACATCATCTAAATTGTTTTATTATTAAGGCAAAATTTTCCATATATTCTTTATTTAAAATATGTCTATTATCTATTTTTAAATGGTATATTATATACTTATTATAAGTTATCCCTTATACATTTTTATTCAAAGTTTTTATATTATTTATTTAAAATATATATTTATTTTATTATGTATATATTAACTATTTTAGATTTTGCCATATCGTTTTTTTATTTTTTATTATTCTATTTTTTTTAAAAATTGTTATAATATCCCTTTATTGTTTTGCATATATCATTTATCTTATATTGTTATTTTACTTTTATATTTGATCTCATATGTAAAGTTTCATATTCATTTCTTAGTTTTTTTTTTTTTTTTTTGTCTTTCGCGTAGATCTTTTGAATTATTATTGCTTACTTTATATCTTTTATTTGTTATTCACGTTCTTTTTTTTTGATTATTATTCTTATGTTTGCTTTAGCATGGTCATTTTATTACTTGTATCATTTGCTATTTTATGTTATTCTTTCTCTTAATTGCCTATATTAGTATTAAATGTTATTATATCATGTAATTGTAGTATATTGCTTTGGTATTTGTGTGTTGTAATGTATTAATGATACATTTTACTCAAATCATTGTTTTAAAATATATCTCATTTAATTGCCACTTTTTATCCAAAACTTTATTTCTTAAAATAAGACAATATTTGACATTTGGAGTTTTGAGGGAACCGTGCCCTAACTTACTGGGCTTCAATTTTTCTCATTAAGTGTAAATGATCAAATACCCTTTTTGAAATTAAAATATATGATTTTCAAATAAAAAACCTATCTTTGTGAATTTAAGATGTTGCGTCCTAACTTATTGGATGTGACATTTTGATATTTTGAGATAGGGATTTCAAAAAAAAGAGAAAACAAAACAAAACAAAGGATATTTGGTGTTTGAGAAATTCGAAAGGTCGTGCTCTAACTTACTGAGATTCGACTTTTCTTTTATCCAAATAATTGAATGTTCTTTTAAAGGTTCTAAGTTTTGAAAAAGCAAAAGGTCATATTTTAAAATCTTCTCAAATTTTTGACATTAAGACATTAACTAATCAATTAGGTACCAATTTTTTGGGTGTTACGAGGGTGCTAATCCTTCCTCGTTCGTAACTGACTCCCGAACCCGTTTTCTCGAATTTCGTAGACCAAAATCATTGTTTTAATAAATCAAAATGTTTTTTTATTAAAATGATCAATTTCAAGGTGACCCGATCACAACTCGAAAAAAGATTGGCGACGACTCCATTTTCGTTTTTAAAGTCGATCCCTGTTTTTTCAAAAGAAAACTTAAAAATGGTTTCGACAGAAGAAATGATGGTAGAACAAATGGTTTTAATGATCGAGAATACAATTGATAAATAAACAAAATTTTCAACACTTTTTTTTTAATTTTGTATATTTTTTACTTACAATATGCTGAATACAAGAAAACTAGAATACAACTCTTTTTTTTAATTCAAAATTTTTTTACGAACCTTGTAACAGCCCGAATCCGAGTCAAAAAAATATTTTAATATTATTTTCCATGCTCATTATGTGTGAATTGGTGTGTGTGAAAAGTTCGTATTATAATTTGATCGTTTTAGTGCTTAATTGTGAAAAAGGGCTTAATCGCATAAAAAGAAAATTTGGTGGTTAAATGTGTAAGTACTGAATTGATGATGTCTTTATAAACTGGAGGTTTAATATGGCAAATTGACCATAAAATGGATATAGTGGCTGGTCATGATTTGAATGTAATAGTGATTTGGGGTTTTTATTATATTATATGTTATAATGTATTATTTTAATATAAGTGATAATAATATAATAAATAAAAGATGAAAAAGTGTTCATCTTCTTCTTGTTTTGACTGAAAATAAAAGAAAAGAGAAAGAAAAAGGTTTAGCTCCATTCGGCCATGCTTGAGTTTGATTAAGGTAAGTGTTTAGCTCGGTTTTTAATAATTTTTACATTTTTTAGATCGTTGTTATGTGATTTAGCTAGCCCATGCTTGAAATTTTGAAATTGTTGTGTATTTTGTGAATTGCCATTGAAGAAAGTTTGTTGTTTTTGTGGTTTGATGATGGAATATTGATTTTGTGAGATAGATTAACAAGTTTTGTTCTTGAATTTTTGATGAAATTGAATGATTTGGATTAAATTGCAAAAATAAAATTTTGAGGGACTAAAATGCAAAATAAATGGAATGTATGAGCTGGTAATGAGTCAATAAATATTCGGCCCTAAAGAAGTATGTGCAAATTTTGAGTATTTTGTGTTTTGTGCAATAGGGACTAAATTGTAAAAATTGCAAATGTTAGGGGTAAAATAGTAATTTGCTCATTTATGTGTTTTTGGATTAAATTGAATGAAAATATATTTGAATGAGCTTAATTTGAAATTATTTAGATCAAGAACAAAAAAGATTGGGATTGGATCGGGGAAAGGAGAAGTTAATCAAATAGTCGGAAAACGTAGACTGTCGATACTCGAGGTAAGTTTTTAAGCAATCGAGTTGCATTGACTTTATTTATAATGATGTAAATAATTTTAAACGGAAGTAAATATATATATATAAGGGACATTGCCGAATGTGGTAATGATTTATGTAATGAACAAGTTGATTCGAAAATGAATATATATATATATATATATATGTTTGGAGTTAAGTTCATATGTATATGTATGAATAAGGTACAAGTTTGAGAGATGCACTAATGTGCAAATTTAACTTTCGAGCACTAAGTGTGCGAAATCGGATAATGAGCACTAAGTGTGTGAATTTTAAAATACCGAGCACTAAGTGTGCGAAATCGGTCATTATGCACTAAGTGTGCGAATCAAATTTTTGAGCACTAAGTGTGCGAAATTGGACAAGGAGCACTAAGTGTGCGATTAATTTTTATATCTTGGATTGAATTTTGGGTAAGTTGATATTATGAGATGATATTAATTGAAATCAAATAAGAGTGACAAATTAGTTTGGATGGAATGTATCAATTATTTTATAATTGAATTGATATAAGTTGACATGAAGTAATGCTTACAAAATCTCATTGATTTATACATAAATTTTATATATATTATTCGGCCATGTGGAAGTTTGTATAAAGAATTCATTTGATAAATTTTAAATCTTGAATATGTGATTTTTATGGGTTTGAAGTGCAAGTATAAATTCGGTAAGTAACATATATATATATATATATATATATATATATATATATATGCATGTGAAACTATTATCGAAGGTTTGGAAGTTCGGCCTTTAGGCTGTAAAATGAGAAAGTTTTCGAAAGGTGACATGAAGTAAAGTCATGGTTATAAACCTTAGTTGTAATTATATTATTTTGAATTTGTTAGTATAATGTTATAATACATTGTGGTTGTGAAATTGCTTATAACTTACTAAGCTATAATAGCTTACTGTGTGTGTTTATTTGTATGGTTTTATAGATTCTGAAGTCTAGATATGAGCTCAGGGATCATCGTCAAAGTCTATCACACTATCAACTAACTTTGGTATTTGTTCTAGTTGAGTTTTTGGAACTATGGCATGTATAGACTAGACTAGCTTGTGTTTTGGGTTTGTTTTGAAATTGTAAATATTAAGCCATGCGAAAATGGCTTGAAATTATACTTATAATTATGCATTTTCAGTTGTGATAAAAGTTCATGTTTGATATTATGTTTCATAGTATAAGTGTGTGATATGCTTGGTATATATATATATATATATATATATATAATATATGTTTTGGCATGAAGAAATTATATGTATGACTTATGATTATTTCATTTGTAAAGCTTGATAAATGTGGTTGTTGAATGTGTTTGATGTTATGGATTGTTAACGGCTTACTATTGTGATGCATAATTTAAAACGTGAAACAATTTGAAATTTATTTATAATTTAAGCTATGTATTCGGTCAAGTGATGAAATTTAGGTGATGGTTATAAGCTATTTGTGATTCAGAAATGGTGTTTAAATCATGTTATTAATTGTTTAGTATATGATAATGTTAAAATTTTGATATTGGACTTGAGGACTAAGTTAGGCTATGAAAATTTGATTAAGGAATGTGGTTTTTGTGTCGGATTGAAATGGCATGCTTGCATGGATAATTTGGTTTAGAAATGACAAATAATGTGTATATGCATATTCGGCTAAGGCTTGGATTCATAAGGATAAGTATGTGATATGTTATATAGCATAATTATATAATTATATTATATATTGATCGTTGTCATAAATGACTGAATATGTATTCTATTGATTTGGATTGTGGTTGATTACTTAGGTACGTAAGGTAAAGAAAAATAGTGAATATACAATTTGAATGTTTTGGTCAGTTTATTTGGGTAGCTAATGATATATTCGACATATGCTAAGTAAAGTATTTATATACATATCCATGACATGCTTTGTTGTGGTTAGGTATACAAATGTCATAATGATATATGTTTGCATGTTTTAAAGTACGTGAATATAGTTGGTATTATTATTAAGTTAACTCATACATTGATTATTTGAATGCCATAAATGAGAAGTATACATATATGCTTCGAATGGTGGAGTTTTTTTTAAATGCATGTGAATTATGACTGTTCAGAGATGTGCTTTGGTTAGTAGTGCCTTGTAACCCTAATCTGACGATGGATAGGGGTTAGGGGTGTTACAAACCTACTCCGGGGTGAATACGAATGTCGACGCTCCTCGTTTTACAAGCTCTGATACCAAATGATGTGATCCAGCTCGGTTTTGTTAAGTCGTTTCACTTAAGTGCAGGATCGTCGATGAGGAGATTGTTCGAATGTTGAAAATGATTAATTTCAGTTATGGTAAGCGAAAGTTTAATAAGGTGGTTTGGAATGAAAAATAGGTTGATATGAATAAAGTAGGCTCGGTTTAACAAATAAATAAGTATGGCTAGGTGAAATTTAAAAATATCGGAAGGAAATGGGTTAGCGAACTTAACTTCAAGAATGATTCAACACTATATAACAGTGTCACGCCGATTCCTATATTGTTAAGGTGGATGGACGGAATTGTAGTTAGTGTAACACCCCAAACTCGCCCTAGAAGTTAGGCCCGAATCTGGCATGTCACATTGAAGAGTTTTTCGAAAACCATGTTTTCATTAGAAACTCTTCTTAAAGAATTTTAAACTTTCTGCTATTCAAAACCTAAAATTTCGTTTGCTTATTTTCAAAATGTATTTTATTAAAAATCATTCCCTTGCAAAAATATTTTTACTACCATTTTCAAAAACTTTGTTTATAACAGTAATCAGATTCAATGAATTGCGGAAACTTGATATTTTGAGAAGTAGTTATTGTCGTTTTATAAAAATCCAGAGTTTAATCGTTTATAGTTTGAATATAACTGTAATGGTAATTCAAAGAAAAATAATTTCCAATGGCCTTATTATAAAAACCAAACCCAAATTAAAATAAACTTCAAAATAAAGCTAAACAGAATTTTACTAAATATTTTGGAGAAGTATTCCAATGTATGGCCACCACCGAGTCCTTCGCAGTTCCAAATCCTCTAATGCTGGGGATTACCTGCGAGGTTAAAGGAAATGGGGTGAGTTACGAGAATTCAATGTGTAATCCCCTAATCGGTCGTTAACTGGGCTGAGACCCATACAGAAACAAACTGGGCCGAAGCCCATATAAACATGATAATGCAGATAATGTAATGCAATTCCCAACCCAATCCTAATAATCCTACACACCACCCATACCAACCAAACACACCTGTGGGTGATCATCAGTCAACCCACCCCGCCAACACACCAAGAATGCAGCCGAGCTGCTAGATTATAAGTGGCTTAGAGCCTTCGGTAGGTCCACAGTCGTCTTGGGTGACTCGTGCGACCCTAAAAATCAAATCGGTGAGTCCACAGTCATCTTGGGTGACTCGTGCGACCCTAAAAATCAAATAGGTGAGTGAAAATCAAATCGGTAAGTCCACAGTCATCTTGGGCGACTCGTGTGACCTTAAAAATCAAATCGATAATCCACAGTCATCTCGGGTGACTCGGATGACCCTAAAAATCAAATCGATGAGTGAAATCAAATCGGTGAGTCCACAGTCATCTTGGGTGACTCGTGTGACCCTAAAAATCAAATCGATGAGTCCACAGTCATCTCGGGTGACTCGTGCGACCCTAACAAATCAAACCGATGAGTCCACAGTCATCTCGGGTGACTCGTGTGACCCTAACAAATCAAATCGATGAGTCCACAGTCATCTCGGGTGACTTGTGTGACACTAAAAATCAAATCGATGAGTCCACAGTCATCTCGGGTGACTCGTGTGACCCTAAAAAAATCAAATCGATGAGTCCACAATCATCTCGGGTGACTCGTGTGACCCTAAAAATCAAATCGATGAGTCCACAGTCATCTTGGGTGACTCGTGTGACCCTAAAAATCAAATCGATGAGTCTATAGTCATCTTGGGTGACTCGTGCGACCCTAACAAATCAATCACTTCCTCCAATTACATATGCCAACCCATGCAATATGTCATGTATGCAAAGCACATTTCATAATGATGTATGAAATAGATTACCGTCATAACCAGATAAACAGAATACACACACAGTCGTGCTAATCAACCCATAGGAGTATAGCAGTAATCTTACCCATTAAGGGTAATTCGGTAATTTTGCAATCCAAGGGTATTTTGGTAATTTACCTTCCAAGGGTATTTCGGTAATTTCACAACCCAGGGGTATTTCGGTAACTTACCCTCCAAGGGTATTTCGATAATTTTGCAACCCAGGGGTATTTCAGTAATTTACCCTCTAAGGGTATTTCGGTAATTTCGCAACCCAAGGGTATTTCAGTAATTTACCCTCGAAGGGCATTTTGGTAATTTTTGCAACCAAAGGGTATTTCAGTAATTTACCCTCCAAGGGCATTTTGGTAATTTCGCAACCTAAGGGTATTTCGGTAATTTCGCAACCTAGGGGTATTTCAGTAATTGCGCAACCCAGGGGTATTTCGGTAATTTGCCTTATAAGGGTAGTTCAGTAGTTTTATCCACCAAGGGTAATTCGGTAATTTACCCTCTAAGGGTAATTCGGTAATCTCGTAACTAAAACTTAACTAGTAATTTGGGGCATACAAATTTAAACTGTCCATCTGCGTCATACTGACTAAATTGACCATAACTCGAGTTAGAAAACTTGAAACTAGATCCGTAAATTTTCCTTGGAACTAGACTCATATATCTTCTTACTATAATTTTTCCAGAATTTTTGGACTAGCCATTTACTACATTTTATTCATTAAAGTTTTCCTTGTTTCACTGTTTGATAGTTATGCCCTCTCTTCACAAAATCTCAGATATCTCATTGTACAGAACTCAAATAATGTTTTCATTTGCTCCAAATACAAATAGACTCACTAAGGATTCTAAGGATATAAACCATGTCCCGTAATTATGCTTTTACAATTTATAATGATTTTTCCAAGTCAGAACAGGGGATCACGTAATCATTTTGAACCAGTCTCACAAAAGTCTAAAATTCTCAAAATATACTAATCCTTTGCTTGCTCTGTTTCTTTTATAAGAAAATAGACTCAATTAGCTTTCAACTTGTATCTCCTTCACTTTTTAATTCAATTTCCACTATTTTTGGTGATTTTTCAAAATCACATCACTGCTGCTAACTAAAACTGTTTCATTGCAAAATATGGTTACCACTACGAACATAAGTACGCCCGAGTGGTCACAGATGCCGGTTTGCGACTTTTTAGTCTTTCGACCGAGTCACAGAACATTTCCTGCAAACATTCAGAGAGGTATGAGATTACACACCTTATTTGGAATCCGTAATACGATACTCTCCGCGGCACTTAAAGGTACAATCGGTCAACAATTAGTCCAAAGCCCAATTTACAACTTCAACCAAGTATTGCGATTGATTAACAATCTATATCACTTACCAACAATCCGAGTCTCTTATTACGAGGGATAGGTGTTCGATTGGCCCTCTGATAAAGTACTTCGAGACTCTACTTACCAACCCTCTTCCGAAAGCTAAAGGCTAGAAAGATGACGAGAGTGTAAGCTAACACTCTACCGATTCGGTCCACACCAAGAGAACCAAGAGGATGGAAGTAGCAGCGACTTTGCAACCACTAAAAACCCAAGAAGGCAAAGAAGCTTCGGCAACCACAAGAGCCAAGTTTCGATTCGATGTCTAAAAGGCCGGAAGGAACTTTTTGCCCACATTTCTCTTTTCACCCGTTCTAGGTCCGAAACTCATTTTCTTTGATTAATAAGGGAGATATATTGGCTAAAATTTCAAACCCCCAAAGCTCCATTTCTTCTTCAATTTTCGGTGGAGAGAAGATAGATGAATAGTAAAAGATGATAGCATCTTTTACTCATCTTATTTTATTCATTTTATCACCTAATTCCCACCTATTTTGACCAAAATTAAAAATTCTTGTCCCCTATGTCACATGGCCGGCCTACTCACTTAAAACAAGGCCAAATTGCACAATTGGGGCATCCAATTAATAGCCCATAGCTATTTGGCACCTTTTGCAAATAAACTTGAACTTTTGCACTTTATGCGATTTAGTCCTTTTTCACAATTTAGCTAGAAATCGTTAAAATTAAGGCACCAAAATTTTCATACATCCTTATAAACATTTTATAACACATAATTCTCTTGTTCTCAAAAATTTTAAACACTCCTACGCCCAAGGCCCATTGAGCCCAGTCCTACTAGGCCCAATTTCGGGATGTTACAGTTAGATAGGTGAACGCCACACCGGTTAAGGTGATAAAATCAAGAACAAGTTCGTAGGCGCCACTAGCGAGCTAGGTAAGTCAGACGAGACTCGTAAAAATATGAGATGAGGAAACCTCACAAAGAACACAATGTTCATATAAAATTTGTCAAAAGTCTATTACAATTAAAACATGCTAAGTATTTATAGCCTAACTTAGGATAGCCGAATGGACAAAATTACAAACTTAAAGGCTAAGAAATCCGGCTATTAATTATACTAGAATAATCTAGAATAAATCATTAATGTGTTGAGTCTATGTTCGGCTGAATGGATCTTCAATGGACAGCTTCTTGGTTAAGTAAAAAATCAGCTTGAATGTGCAAGGATGCATGGTAACTCAATGGCATGTCTAGATTCGGATATGGGTGTAATAGCCTGGTTTAGACCCTAGTCGAAATAGTGGTTTTGATACCACAAATCCGAGGTCAGAAAAATATTTTAATATTATTTTTAGTGTTTACAGTATGTGATTAAGCATGTGTGAAAATTCTATCGTTTGTGTGTTAATTTGCAGAAAATGACTTAATCGCGTAAAATGCAAAAGTTGTGTGCTAGTTGTTAAAAGTGCTTAATTGACATGGCTTATTAAATGAAAGGTCCTTATGTTGATATTAGACCATTGATAGTGAAATTTGACATAAATGGCCATTAAATGAATGAAATTATAATGGTTTAATCAAGGGATAAAATGGTAAAATGATAATTAAGTTAATATTAATTATAATAAAACATGAGTTAGTGGATTTGTGTTCATCTTCTACCGAAATTAGAAAAGAAAAGAGGGTTTATGAGCTTTGTAGGTTTCAGCCATTGTTGTCTTTGATTGAGGTATGTTTTGAGCTCGGTTTTTAATGATTTCTACTTTTTTGTGATCGTTGCTTTGTGCTCTAGCTAGCCCATGCGCTAATTTATGAATTTTTTGGTGATTTTGTAAGATTCCATTGATGAATACTTGAGCTTTGTGATAGTTGATGATGAATAATGAATAATTGTTGATAGATTTCAATGTTGTATAAAGTGATTTTTGACAAAAATGTCAAAAATGGGCTAAATTGTGAAAATGAGAAATTGAAGGACTAAAATGTGAAATAAATAAAATACCTGGACTTGTATGAACATGAGGAAGATTCGGCCTAAGCATGGTATAATGAAATTATGGGTATTTTGTGATTTTATGAAATAGGGACTAAAATGTCAAAATGTGAAATGTGAGGGCTATTTTATAAAATGACCTAAATATGTGTATTTGGATTGAATTGAATGATTTGATGAATGAAAGTGTTAAATTTGAATATTTATAGATCAAGAAAAGAGAAATTTGGACTTAGATCGAGGCAAGAATAAAGTGCTCGATTGATCGACTTGAATCGTTGTTTCTACATCCGAGGTAAGTTCGTGTATAATTCGAATTGCTAAATTTATGTTCACATATTATACAATGAATGGAAATGTGGTTGTTGAGTTAGTAATGTGAATGATGGGTTTGAGGAGATGTGGCACTAAGTGTGTGTAAATAAGATCGATAGAGTGGTGAATGGCACTATGTGTGCGAGATAAAGAAAGCATCGACTATATTAATTGGCACTGTGTGTGCGATGATATTAAAGCTTCGGCTAAGAAATTGACACTAAGTGTGCAAGTAAATCGAATGGTTAAAGAAGATCGAACGAATTGTGGTATTGAGCATTGAGTAGCAAAAGTGATCATTAATTAAGTGATGGTACATGTATGTATGGAACCTATGTGGTTGATCATATTGTATATGGGATAAATGGATGATCATGTGAGTATTGACTATGGATGAGATTGTGTATTGTTGTGAATTACACCATGTGATAGTTAATATTGTATATTAAATTTGAATTGTTGAGTTAAATGTGTTATAGTACGAACTTACTAAGCTTAAAAAGCTTACTGTGTGAAATCTTTCTCTGTTTTACAGTGTTATTAAAGCTAGATCGGATCCAGGGGTTGTCAGCGACTCAATCACACTATTGGCCATCTGTAACACCCCAAACCCGGCCTGGATGTTATGGCTGAATCTGGCGGCGTCACATGATAGTGTTTTAGAAAACTTAACTAAGTTAAATCCAATTGTAAATATCTTGGGCTTTTGTCAAAACGTGTTATTTATTCATTTGTTGACCATTTTCAAAACATTATACGTTGCAGAAGCTTGTTAAAAGTAATATGCGAATTCGTGTGTTTTTGATAAAACATTTTTTTACTTTGAAAACTCGAGTCTTGTCCTACTACTAGTAGCTCATAAGATAATAATCCAAAATTTAAAACAAAAATCTGTAAAGGCCTTATTACATAAAAATTACCCAGATATAATCAAACCATAATTAATAATTAAGATATAAAACAATAGTAAAATGTCCAGAACTGTGGTCACCGCTGAGTCCTCTGCTGTCCCGATCCGTCTTCTGCTGGGGATTACTTGAACAGATTAAACAGAAAAGGGTGAATTTTCGCAAACTCAGTGTGTAATCCCCACAGAAAATATACACACAGTCATATCAGAAAACAGACAAAAATTCATAGTTCGGGCCTAAGCCCATTATAAAAATAGTGGACCTTAGCCCACTCAAATACAGAATCAGATATATTACAGGGCCTCAGCCCATTTCAATCAGAATATGCAGAAAACAGAGTCCTACCCACCAGCCTCTACACACCAACTCTGTCTAACCCTACACACCATGTGGGGAAAAAATCAACCCACCCAACCTTACACACCATGTTGTACCGAATGCAGCACATAATCAGAAATTTACAGCTGAGCAGCCAGATAATAGGTTTAAAAGCCTTGCAGATACTTCCTCCGAATATCATCAATTCCACCCCGATGCAATGCAACATGCATAGGATGTCATGCTATTATGCAAACACAGTTCATACATTCAAATATCAGAATTCATGCTCGGTACAGAAATCAGAAAGTCAATCACATAATTAGGGGTTTAGGTAAAGCTTACCGACCCTACATTAGGCCCACAGACGACTAAGGTGACCCGTGCAACCTTACAGAACATTATAGAAAAATGGGCTCACATGCCCATGTAGCCTTCTCGTGTGGGCCCATACGCCCGTGTGGCCCACAAGGCCCAAATTGGCCTTGGCCGTGTGGATTACACGACCTCGCTCGGCCCTCACATGGTCGTGCGCTCGTTATCACACAGCCTGGCCTAGAATCTCAGACGCCCGTGTGGTTCACCGGTGTGGGCCCACACGGCCTAATTAGTCGAGTCCGTGTGTCGCACACGGTCTCGCCCAGCCGTCACACGACCATGTTGCTCACGCACGGCCTAGATCGTCGGTCCCACGGCCGTGTGGTGACTAACAGTCTCGCACACGACCTGCCACACGGGCGACCACACGCCCGTGTGGCGTCAACAGAATGGTTTTCGGCTTTTGCTTAAACCTCGTTTTTTTCATTTTCAGGTACACACCTGGTATCGAAACGATGCTAACGCAATCTCGAGCAATCCCGAACCTATGTTTGACATAATAACGCCCTTATCTAGTAACATCTTCCAAACTTTAATAGAAAAATTCCACGAGCAAAATCTCATAACAGTCAACAACGTTATCGAAACTTACCGGAGATGATCAGAACCTCTAACGCTTAACCCACGATAGCAGCACCCACCGAAACTTGTTCTTTCCTTAATCGAAAAAAACTGAAACAGTCCCCTTTTAGCAAACCAACACGAAGGATAAAGTTACAGTAAAATAGTTACTTACCGATCAGCGTGAAACAGTCGAACGATTTGAAAACTATTGCTAAAATCGAGAAGGGAAACAGAGTAAAAATTTCGCCCGAGGGAAAGGAAACCCAACGTCAGAAAGTTTTTGGGGAGGAGAGGTTTTTCGCAAAAAGAAAGGGAACCAAAAATCTGATAACCCTCAAATCCCTTATTTTTCTCACCCCTTACTCCACTACTCAATTTTCGAACCCAACTCAAACTCTCTGAATCGTGATAGACAAAAATAATGCTCATGTCGCAACTCGAACACAAGACCTTTTTCCATTACATCACTCCTCTTAACCACCAGACCAGTAAGTCCATTCTGACAAGTTCTTACAAATAAATACTTATAAGCCTACTAACCAAAGTTTGGGCTTTATTCATAAAAATACCAAAATTTACCCAAGTTGAGACTTGAACTTGGGACCCCTCAGACACACCCAAATCACTCAACCACTGAAGTAGATAGGTATTTGTGTCTTGAAATTACAAAAATTGAAATTAATGGAAAACCGGGGCGTTACACCATCTATTTTGGTACTTTTGGAAGTTGTATATTTGGTATATGGCATGTATAGGCTAGTGATTATGTTATGTTTTGAGATGTATAGATCTTGCCATGTGATATGGCTTGATAGTTAAATGACTTTTGCATGTGTTTTGGATATGTGAAAATGATAGTTATAAGATGAATATGCGATGTTGTGTAAATGATTATTTTGGTCTGTTTTGGTGATATGTAAGTGGTATGTTTCATGCCTGAATTGGTTGATGGGAATGATGGCTAAAATGTATGTTTTGGATGCATTTGAGATATGAATTTGGTATGGCTTGATGATTGTAGGAGTGACCCAAAATTTTGGTGGCAATTTGGCCTTGCAAATGGCCTATATTTGCCCACACGGTTGAGCACAAGGGCGTGTGTCTCGACCGTGTCTCTTAAGGTTACATTTCGAAACAAGTCAGACTCGCACACGGCCAGACACATGGGCGTGTGGCAGGCCGTGTGAATTAAGTCAGTGTTGCCCACGGGTCAAGCACACGGGCATGTCTTCGACTGTGTGGACAAGTCAGTATGTATGCCCTGTTTTGCTACGGCTTGGACACACGGGTGTGTCTGAGGCTGTGTAAGGCACACGGCCTGCCCACACAAGCGTCTGACCACTGTAACTTCGATTAAGGTCTCATAGACATATTAAAGAGACTTTATGAATATAATTTGCTACGATATGATGATGATGTATTTATGTTTGAGAAGTGATCGTACAAGTTTCGATATGACTGGTAATGCCTCTTAACCCTATTCCGGTGATGGTTACAGGTTAGGGGTGTTACAATGGGCATAAATGAAGCATTAACATTCGGTTCATGCTTGGTGCATGAATTGACCGAACCATCATGTTGCCTCACTTAATGTATTCATGCATTCTTAACCTTGAAGGAAACCTTAATTCCATGAATGTGCAGCCGTTTAATGTTCCTACATCTCCCTTGGCCGAATGAAGCTTTAATATGCCTTGAATACTTGAATGTTCATCTTGAAAATGCATGAAGCATGCATGAAACGTCCCAATGTATGTTCCTCCATAAATACGGTCCATGAACCTTCAAATACATGAACATTCAGTAGCTCCCTCTTGTATGAACGCCCCAAATACATGTACTCCTTTAAATGCCATCCATTGAACCTCAATTGTGCATGTACCCTTCCATTCTTTGCATCAAGCCGTACATGAACCTTGTATTAAATACATCTTCACATTCGGCTGAACCTAAACACAAAATGAACACATTAAATCCAAGGTATATTCGGCTGAACCTTAATAAACATACTTTAGACACTTTAATTAAACAAATAATTAAACTAAGACAAATTTAATATTTACTTATCAAGACACATTAAATTCGGCTAGCTCAATTCATACTAAAAACATGTAATAAGCTGTAATGAACTAGTAAACTAATCAATGAGCTGAAACGAAAATAAACTAATTAAAGTAAACACTTAGTTTATTCGAGCAATAAAGTAAATAAGCTGGAAAGAAATAGCAACGAGCTCAAACGAGCTTAAATGAGCTCAAGTGAGCTGATTTGAGCTGGACGGAGCTCGGAAAGCTGAAATTGAGCTAGAATCAGCTTGTAGTAAGATGCAAGGATTATTTAAAGTGCTAGCCCTCAGTTCGACTCGTAGAAATAATGAGCAGCCTCGCGTAGTCCTTGTTCGAGTTGGACAAGCTCCCTGCCGTGCTCACATCACTTCCCCCATATCTTTCATGTCAAATTTGGAAGCAAGAAATCTCTTTATCTCAAGTACTAACTCATAATTAATACTAAAAAGTAACATATAATCAACATAAAACCAGATAATCACACAATTACTATTAACAAGTTCTATATATACATATTTATCTACTTCAACAGAAAAAAAAGTTATCATTTACTAGTATTTGATCAAATTTCTCATGTCACTATTTAGGTGCTTGTTTCCAGCTATACAAGTATTTGAGAAGACTTGAAACGATTTATTTTTACTGATTCTCTATTAATAAAAGCTATTTTAACATCTATTTAGTCTACAAAACATTTGTGTATAGACCCCAAAGCAATTAAAATACGAATTGAACAGATCCTTGTTACTGGAGCATAGATTTTAAAATATTTAATTTTTTTTGTTTTTGTGAAAAACCTTGTGCAATCATTCTAGCTTTGTATTTCCCAATAGAACCATTAGATTTAAATTTATTTTAAAAATCTACTTATGACCAAATAGGTTTTACTCTAGGAGGTAAATAAACTAATTCCCTTTTTTTTTTTTTGTAAAATAGGATCAAGTTTTATTTTAATAGATAATTGCTTTAGAATAAGTTAATGAATTATTGTCCACCAATTATGTATAAAAACCTTTTCCAAAAGATTTTTCCACCTCTAGGTATTTTAGACCTTATCAAATCCTCATATTCACGATTATTTTTATAATAAGTGTATGAGAAATATTATCTATTTTTAAAGAAAAATTGCTCATAAAATTCAACTTTTTTTTCAAGAATAATATTACAGTTAAGCACATCACTATTCACAATAAAAAAAATCCATATACAACACTATATTTAGCATGCAACCAGAGCTCATATTTCTTTTCTTTAATCTTTAGACACTTTCACATATTCAAACGTTTTAAGTTAGAAATGATAATATTCAAAACGTAAGGTGTCTTATCATTCTCATAAGGAATCTAACATACAAATGATATGCAAATAATTTTAAAGTATATTTGAATAACAATCATACTATAATAGCCCATTTGTGCCCAGGCCCATACAAAAACCAAAAATAATAAACCAAATAAAATGTCCCTTTACAGTCCAGATTTTAAAATGAGACCCAAAGTGTTTTACAAAGCTCAAAATAAAATTAACCTAAACCTAATTGGCCCAATCCTAACATAACCGGTCCAATCCTAACCCAATCCAAAACCCATAACCCAGTGGCCCAAAAATTAAATGAGCCTAATTAGCCCAAAATATTTTCAGCCTCTGGAAACCCTAGCAAGGGCCTTGCGCCGTTGCTCGTTGTAGCCCCTCTCACTGTCAGACATCACGTCGCCATTAGCGCGTGAATCGCGCCTCCATCAAACCGTTCACCTGCAAAAGGAAGGAAAACATGATAGAAGTAGCAAGTATAGCAAGACAATATATTTGTATTTATTTTTCGATTTATTTTTGGGGCTATAAAAACCCTAATGGAATCTGTAAAAAAAACACGGTCTTCAAATACAGAAATTAGAACACCAAATTTTCAAAAGACAGATGTGATTTTTGACAATCTTATTTTGTTTAGTTTTTTTTGTTTCATTTTTGATACAGGCAAAGACATACAAATCGTTTTTTTTCTTCTAATACTACTAGAAATAAGTAAAAAGGGAGTTACCTCTCGATTTTCGTTGAAAAATGGAAGTCTCTGGCCTCCAGCCGCCGTACATGGCGGCGTTTACGGTGGAGCGTGTGGCATGTGTGGCGCGTGTCCGTAGGTCCGATGATCGGAGTCCAGACAGAGGAAGGGAGGAATTGAGAGGATTTTTGAATTTTTTTTTTGAAAAACAGATTCAAATGAATTTGTTGCATAAAAATGATTTATATAGGAACATAGAAACGACGCCGTTTTTGCTTAAGTCAATAAGCACTGAAATGACGTCATTTAAGGGCCAAGATCCGCGTGTTGACCCGATACCCGGGGAGGATCCACATGTTTTTGCTAGAGGGTCTAATTACTCTATAGGCCCTTCCGCATTATTGCAATTTTATAATTATGTCCAATTTGCATCTTTCTTTATTTTCAATTTGGCCCTGAATTATGGTCTTTGTTTCAATTTGGTCCTTAAGGCCATTTTAAGGCAGATGCTGAAACGGTACCGTTTTGGGAATAGGGCATATTTGCCCAGTGAGTCCTTCCTTTGGGGCACGTGTTTCAATTGGGTCCCTAGTTTGTTCTTATTCTTTTTTTAAATTTCACCCCTAGAATTTGTTTAAATTTAGTTTTAATCTTTTTTTCATTTTATTTTTATTCTTTGGTTCTTTTAATTTATTTATTTATTTATTTATTTTATTACTTTGTATATATATTATTTATTTTAAACTTTTTTATAAAATTGTTTTATTACATATTACTATTTTTTTATTTTGTTGTATATTATGTATTATATGTTGTATTGCTTTAATCATATTATGTATTATTTAAAATTTGTATATTGTATATTATTTAAATTGATTTATTATTAATGTAAAGTTTTCTATGTATTGTTTATTTTAAATATATATTTTTTTATATATGTTAAGTTGTTATATTATATTTATTATAAGTTATCCCTTATACATATTTTTTATATATATTATTTATTTAAAATATATATTTATTATTATATATATATATATCCATTTTAGATTTTGCCACATCATTTTTTTTACATAAATGTTTTTTTTTTTAATTTTGTTGTAGTATCTATTTATTATTTGGTATATGTCATTTATCTTATATTGTTATTTTACTTTTATACTTGATCTTGTATGCAAAGTTTCATATTCATTTCATATTTTTTTTGTTATTTACTATTTTATATCTTTTATTTGTTTATTCATGTTCTTTTATTTGCTTATTATTTTTATGTTTGCCTTAGCATAATCATTTTATTTCCTGTATCATTCGCTATTTTACGTTATTCTTCCTCTTAATTATCTATGTTAGTATTATGTTAGTATATCATGTAATTTTCGTAAATTTTTTTTGGTATTTATGTTTTGTAATGTATTAATGCAATATTTTACTCAAATCTTTGTTTTAAATAAAAATACATTTTGCTAAATTGTCACATTTTATTCAAAAGTTTTAAAAAAAATATACGGCGATAAATAATAATTGGGGGCTTCAAGAAAAATTGCACCCTAACTCACTGGGTTTCGATTTTTCTCATGGAACTTAAGAAATCAAGTATCCCTTTTTGAAATCGAAACCTATAAGTTTCAAATCAAAACTTATTCTCGGGAATTCGAGATGTTGTGTCCTAACTTATTGGATATGATGTTTTGTTGTCTCGAAGTAAGGATTGTCTACAAATAAAGACAAGCTTAGTTTCGAAGTCTTGAAATGTCGCATCCTAACTCATTGGGTGCAACATTTTATTTCTTTGAGATAAGTGGGTCTTGGCGTGCAATTTGATTTATTCAAGTTTTCTTTCAAGTAAAAAGGATGGTATTTTAAAATTTTCAAATTTTCGACATTAGGACATTAATTTATCAATTAGGTACCAATTTTTGGGCGTTACGAGGGTGCTAACCCTTCCTCGTACGTAACTGACTCCTGAACCCATTTTCTTGAATTTCGTAGGCCAAAACCAATATTTTAAATAAAACAAAAAAATGTTTAATAAGGTGATCCGATCACACCTAAGCAAAAAGATCGGTGCGACTGCCATTTTCGTTTTTTTTAAAGTCGATCCCCTTTTTTAAAAAAAATTAAAAATGGTTTCGACAACTTGGCGACTCTGCTGGGGAACATAAGAGAGTCAAGCCGTAAAATTGATTATTTCCTGTCCTTTTGTCGAAATTTGAAAATCTAATTTGAAAAATTACGATCCTTTTATTGCATTTCATATAATTGTTGTGGTTCGAGTCTTGTAGAATACTCCTGCATTACATTGCATGACCGTTGTGGTCGCACCTTTAAGTGGGAGTGAGAAACTATGCCTTCGTGAGGTTTTCACCTCCGCATGGGCTAGTGGATTGCTTCCGGGATACATCTGTACCTATGTCTTCGTGAGGTTTTCACTTCCGCATGGCCATAGGGGAATGTATTCCCCTGAACTGAACTCGATCTGTATGAGCCTATAATGGGTGAAGATTGAGGAATCTGCCAGTTCAGGTACCCTTGCCTTAGAGCCGAACCGCATATAGAGAGACCTAGGAGCCTACCTTAGGTAGAACCATGCCAAACCCCAGTAGTCACCCAGATAGGTGTTCTATGTTGTTTATTTCTCCTGTGCTAACGTGTTTTGTTTTGTTTTGGTTGCATTGCATTCTCATCATAGAAATGAGGTGTTGATTCAAATTCGATTGCTAAATAGAAGAGTTTGTCATGGGAAAATGGGTTTCTTGATAAAGTGGATTATAATACGGTCATTCGAATATGATCCAAGCAAACACAACGAGAGAAGACTGATAATTTGCAAAGGAATACAAGACTTTGTTTTATGGCCCGAGGATTCAAGCCGGCAAAGATTATTCGAGAGCCATCACATCTCGATTTTCTAACAAGCATTGCAATGATAAGTGAGTAATGAGTCGCGGCCCAAGCAAAAAGGAGCTAGTAGAGGCATCTATTAGAAGTTTGCAAGATTTGACCTTTGCGAATAAGGGGATTGATGTTTTTGCTTGGAATATGAGGGCAAGGCCGCATATGTAATCCGTTTTATGTAAAGAAATTTACTTTCTAGAAAAGTTGTTCTAATGGAATTGAATTTAGAATCAACGCCTCTCTTTCTTTTGCATTCATTCCATGCATCTGCATTGCATTGCATCATTTGCATTAGACTTTTACAAAAGGACCCTAATTGGGTAAAATTATTTCAGTTAACCTAGAAAACATGGAACAAAGGTTGGAGAGATTAGAGCAAAGGCAAATACAGATGCAAGAGCAATTGACCAAAATTTAACAAGATATGCGGGATCAAATGTTAGAATTCCAAAAGAATGTGATTGGCCGGTTAAGTCAGTTACTAGTCGAAGGGCTTGAAGAGAGGAAAGGCCCAGTAGTCAACAGTGGGGATGATAATGAAGACATCGTTTATCCCCCAGGTGTCCAGACTCAACCAGACGCACATCTGAAAGGGGTACCCATTACTATCAACCCCAACAGTATTAGGCCGGTATGTCGGCACCAATAAACTACTCGATAGGTTTAGGTCCCCATCCGGGGGGCAATCCGACCAATCCCATTGTCATTGATCTGACTAGTATAGAAGAAACAAGGAAGGCTAGTGTAGAGATCCCGAAACAATGTGAAGACCGTTACAAAAGGAAAAAGAAAGACTCGAGCTCCCAAGTTAATACTTTAAGGGCCTCAAAGAAAAAAGAAAATGAGGCGAATAACACGAGTATGTATAGCAAGGGTTATTCAAAACCGAATACCATAGGCCAGTCAACTACTAGCCATCAGGTCCCCTCAAGGCAAGAACCCAATCCGAGACCGAATTTAGAAAAATCCCAATTTGCGCCCATTCCAATCACGTATAGGGAGCTGTACCAAATTTTGTTTGATGCACATGTAGTATCCCCTTTCTACCTAAAACCTATACGATCTCCATACCCTAAATGGTACGACACGAACGCCCAATGCGAATACCATGCAGGAATCACAGGACATTCGATCGAGATCTGCACCGCTTTCAAAAAAATGATCGAAAGACTTCTCAAAATGGGTATTGTCAAATTCGATAATCCCTCTGGGGCAGAAAATCTATCACCCAACCATCTAGATAAAGGGGTAAATATTATGAGATCTATGAGATCCAAGAATGCATCGAGTTCAAGGCTTTAGTGCAAGACCTGATATTGGGAAATCTGAATATTAACGACGTATCTGAAGAAAGAACTAAATTTTTCCAAGCATATGCCCTTACATACTTGGGAGTATTTTGAACAATGGGACTGTGGAAGAGATCCTTATATTTTTTAGAGCTAATTTAGAGTAATATTCAAAATACGCTTGTTGCCTTAAGCCTAGAGGCAATAAGAATCCTTTTGTGAAATAGGCTTGTGTCCGGAATTTTTATTTCAATAAAATGCATCTTTTTGAGCAAATATTCTTTTATTTTTTTCCATTTTATATTGTACAAACCATTGTTCTTAGTTTTTTTCCTTCTTTTGTTTGTTCTTTGGACTTTCCTTCAAGTATTCTTTCATTCTTCATTCATAACCATACAAATAATCATTCTTTGAATCATTTATTCTTTGGAATCTTCCTTCGAACCTACAATAGGTCTCTAGATATCAACGATGTGAGCAACGCTGCTACTGACTCAGAGTCTCCTTTCGAGTAAGATATGTGTCTAAAAGGATCTTAGGACTTTGAAGATGACAGAGATTGTAACCTAGCTTCTGATTTATTAAGAATGGTAGAATAAGATGAAAAACAGACCCTACTCTACAAAGGGTCAGTGGATATTATGAGCCTAGAAAAGATGTGAAGATTGTAGCCTAGCTCACCACAAAAATAAGGCAAGACATTGCCGAGTTATTTTCAAGAATTCAAAGATGCTTTTGTACGATCATATCAGGACATGCCTGGGCTACTGAGACGCGGGTACGTTGAAATCTTAAAAGAAGTCCATAAGGATGTCAGAAGGACACATGCTAATGGTTTTACAATAGCCAAGCTAATGATGAGGTTTGTGTATTGCTAATCTACATAGAAGGGGATGGCATCAGTTATGCCGTATTTAAGGAGACAAGATTCATATGCCTCATTAATTTCTTCACAAACTTTCTCTATGTGGGGCAGGCCAATCTCGACAAAATTTCTAGTATACATCGATTTATCTTGGTGGTCGTCGATTACTTCACTAAGAAGGAGAAAGTAGCTTCACATGTTAATTTTACAAGGTTGAAAGTAAAAAAAAAAAAAAAAGATCAGGAGCCGACAAAGAATGCCAAAAAGGACAATGTCAAAAGTTTGTAGTCTATTCAAAGATCAGACGCCATATCATATAGCAACAAAGGCAGCCAAAAAGAAAAAAAAACAAAAAACAAAACAAGGATTGTAGGAAAGATGACCGAGACTTGTAAAGATTGGCATAAAGAAGTTACCATTTATGATTACCGAACGTTGGCCAGGACCTTTGCCGGGGTAACATCTTACCCCTTGGTTTATGGAATGGAAGCATTTTTGCCAATTGAAACTAATCAAAGAAAAGGTTAAAAGTTATCCATCACAGCCAGATGATGCAAGCTTACGACAAAGAGGTTCATCCTAGAGAATTCCACGAGGGGAACCTGATATTGAAAAAGATCTTTCTTATACAAAATGATTTCAGAGGAAAGCAGATGCCAAATTGGGAAGGACCTTATGTAGTAAAAAAAGGCATGCCAAACGGATGGCGAAGACTTGTCCAATTCAGCGAATTCAGGTTCAGTCAAGAAGTATTTTACCTGAAAGGGGAAAGGCCAAGGTGAAAACCCGCAAAGGGCGCTTTGAGACCAAAGGGGTTTTGAGTCGAAAACCCAAAAAAGGCGGCTCAAATTTTGATCAAAGATAGGGCATGTGGTAGTCTTGCTATGCTTAAATTAACAATAAGGAAGTATGCTATGTCTTGGGGCATTGACAAAGTACTCCGGATCCTCTAAACACGTATTGAGCTCAAAATGGTCCTCAAGAAGTTTGTGTAGAGAAGCTCAGGCTACGATATTTGGGGCACCTAGCTTCTATCTTACCCATTTTGGATTTGCTATCTTTGATTATTTTATTCTTTTCAAGATACACCTCAATCAATTTTCTTTTATGGCCTTGGCTATCTTTGATTACTTTATTCTTTTTAAGATACACCTCAATCAATTTTCTTTTATTGCCTTAGTTATCTTTGATTAACTTATTTGTTTCGAGCTATGCTCCTGATTAATTTCTTTCTCGTCCATTGTTGTGATCTTTTTCAAGTATTTTATATTGAAATAGCGATTAATGGACTAATAATACTTTCATAAAAAGAGTTTCGCGTATTACTCTGGAAGCTTTTAAATAGTATAAGAACCTGAAACAGGACTATTGTTTAGAACTCACCAAGCTTAAGGGTTGGAAATATTTGAGCCCAAAGTGAGTTTATCTCTTCAGATTTTCTGTCAAGGACATTGATTGATCAAAAGACTAGATATTGCGTCGGTGATACAAATCCGACAGAAAATAAGCAATGACAACCTAAGCGTAGAAGGAATCATTCTCGAAAAGAAAAAATAACATTCTGCATCCATGCGAGTATCATGCATACACATCTGGCCGGGTCACTGGGGAGTGATCAGTGGATGGAACAAGTTACAGATCCTATATCCCAGAGTTGCAATGGGATGAATTGAAAAAGATACAAGTCATATACCCTTGAATTGCAGTGGGAACGAATCGAAATGTTTCAAATCCTATAATCCTGAACCGCAATGAGATGGTTTGTAAATGGTACAAGCCTTATGTGAAACACCCCACACCTGGCCCACGAGCCTTGACTGGATCTAGTATGTTCCCCGGTGTAAACCGTTTCTGTAACATCCTGAAAAGGGCCTATGCATTTCCGGATTAATTGTATGAAATGACAAGTTTCAAGTACTATGAATAAATTTTTGATACTTTTGGAAACCTAGAAATGGAAATGAAAATGGAAATGAAAAGGGAGATAGAAATGAAAATGGAAATGGAAATGGAAATGAACACTTTTGGAAACTTAGACATTTTTGGAAACCCAAACGTTTTTGGAAACTTAGACATTTTTGGAAACCTGAACATTTTTGGAAATGATCCAAAAATGGAAACTTGAACATTTTAGGAAACTTGGATATGTAAGAAAAATGGCAAGTTACAGAGCCGATCGAAAATTTTAGGAAACTTAGAAATGATGCTGAAATGTCAAATTTTAAAGTTTAAAATAGGAAATAAAGGCAAGAGGGCCTTAAAAGAAAAAGTTGGAGAAATTTGACACACAAACAGGCTTGGAAAAGTGGCCTGAAGATGTCACTTAGGGCCTATGGAAATGGCGCCATGTGCAAGAGCTGTTGGGCCTGGGTTCGAGTCACTTGGGAAGCAAATAATGAAGTTTTATTTTTGCTTCTAGACACACCAAGGTGGACGGCACAAGCATTCTAGAAATAGAGGTGTTTTATTTCCATAAATATTTGATTAATTAGGGGATAAATAAAGGAGTTTTATTCACATAAATATGTGAATAATAAGAGATAAATAAAGGAGTTTTATTCACATAAATATGTGAATAATAAGAGATAAATAAAGGAGTTTTATTCACATAAATATGTGAATAATAAGAGATAAATAAAGGAGTTTTATTCACATAAATATGTGAATAATAAGAGATAAATAAAGGAGTTTTATTCACATAAATATGTGAATAATAAGAGAGAAATAAAAGAGTTTTATTCACATAAATATGTGAATAATAAGAGATAAATAAAGGAGTTTTATTCACATAAATATGTGAATAATAAGAGATAAATAAAGGATTATTTTCTAATGAGATAATTGAGGAGATAATTGATGGATTAAAGGCTTTTATCTTTTAAATAAAAGAGATAATATTATCAAAAAGAGGAGTGGTGGCCAAGTAAAGGACTCCTAGGCTGATAACTTTGGCTATAAAAGGAGGACAGGAGGGCTACTCATCAACATTTGCTCCCTCTTCCTCTCTGCCGAAATTCTCCCTAAGCAAAACCCCTCTCTGTCGAATTTTTATTAAGCAAAAATCTCTCTCTTTTTCTTCTATTTTCTTCTCCGTTCTACTGTTAAGCTGAATCTTTGTGGATTCTAAGAAAGAGGGCAATCATCCACAACATCAAAAGGGGATTTTTCGGGAAATCTAAGGATCTAAGGTAAGGATTATAAATATAAATATGTGGTTAAAGATTATGATTCACGTTTTCAAAGTTAGATCTAATCTAACACGAAGTTATAGGATTTCAACAGGCTTATAAAGGAATCCTCTTCAGATTTGGAATCCCATCATAAGGTAAGGGATATTCGGCCAAGGCATAATTTGTTTAAGTGTTTTCCATTATTTCAAAAACCGAAAACTGACATGGTTACATACCTAGTATTAGCCGATTTCAAGGAAGAGGAATTCTAGCAACTGTTGGGACTTGATTAAATCAATTCGACAACTAGGTAAGTAATTCTACTTCTAGTAGGATTTGGTTTTAAGACCAAATAGGTTTATTTATATGTTTTAATTAATGGCCAAATATAGGAGTGAAAGATCTAGATCGGTAGATCGCTCTACGGGAATTCACGGAAACTATTAAGCGAAAAAGGTGTGTACTCTTACTAACTTTCAATAAATTGCATGGCAATCATTAAATATATAAATATGTAATAGTATGTGAATGTGGCTAAGCACCACAAATGTGGTAAGGAGTACCCAGGTACGTTTCCTACTTTTGATAGGATTGTGAATGTGATATATTTTGAACATGTGATTAGTAACATGAATGAAAATTAAGTATGTGAAATATGTTATGAAATAATTGGGGCATTCGGGATATTTGTGGAGGAAGAAAGTGAAGGTGATGACTACGGTCTCACCAACGTAAAGTGGTGACTACGGTCACATAAAGTGAAAAGTGGTAACTTCGGTTACATCCAGTGAATACAGTGTCTAATGACACAACATAAGTGGGCGATGAGCACGTCGACTGCAGCGACTGCCTTCGATGGTGTGTAGCGGATGGAGGGTCGACTTAGTAGTCCCCGCGGTGTACAGGTTGGTACGGGTGGTGTGTAGCGGATGGACAAATAGGTTTGGGTTTGGGTTGCATCATCCTTTATTTTTGTATGAACATGATATTGATATGACTTGTATGCCTGATTTGTTGGAAATTAGTACTATGTACACATTGAGTCTGTTGACTCACCCCGTTGGGGAATTATTTTTCAGGTGATGAGCAGTAATGGACCGGGTCGGCAGGAGCTAAAGGTGGCCATGCATCGCTTGAAGAAATTATTTGGAATTTGGACTTTATGAAATTTTAGTACTTTATTTTGGGTTTGAATGATGTAATAAGGCCATAAGGCCCAGTTGGATTTTCTTTATTCCTGTTTATTTTTATTTGAATATGATACAAATTATGTTTGATTAAAGATAAGTAAATTTATTTCTTTTAAAATAATAAACCCAAAAATTATTTTGTCACCTTATTCAAGTTGGATTTCCAGAATTTATTAAATAGGTTTCAAATTAAGCCCAACCCAAAACAATTTTTTTTAAAATTACACAAATTTTCTCTAAGTCATTTAGAACATTGAAAACCGATTTATTTAAGGAACATACCAGATCCGGTTCAAGCTCGTGGGCCGGGTGTGGGGTGTTTCAGTTTCAAATTCTTTTGTGACTTAGGAAAAACTTGTGTGTTTTGAAAGAAAATTTGTTTTGGGTTGGGCTTGAGTTGAAAACGGGTTTATTTGATTAAAAATCCTTTAGCTTTAGGTGACAAAATGTTTAGGGTTGGTTTTGATAATAAATTTACTTAATCTTTCAATTAATAAGTATTTGTAACATAATAAATCAAAGTGAAGTAAAGAAATTCAACTATGGCCTTATTACATCAAGTAATCCCAAAATTAAAATTTAAAATACTTGAAATAAAATAAAAGTCCAAATCGTAAATTTCTTGCTGTGCATGGCCATCCCTAAGCTTCTGCCGAACCCGGTCCATTACTGATCGTCACCTGAAAATAGTCCCACAGCGGGGTGAGTCAACAGACTTAATGTGTAACCAACACTAAGAATCAACATTTCAGGCATGCATTATCATATCACATGCATATTCATATAACAAGTAAAAACAATGATGCAAACCCAAAACCCAAGCCTAGTTAGCCATCCGCTACACTTCCTCGTACCAACCTGTACACCGTGGGGACTACTAAGTCGACCCTCCTCCCGCTACACTCCATCGAAGGCAGTCGCTGCAGTCGACGTGCTCATCGCCCTTATAAAATTCGTGGTCTTAGGTCACCACATTCAGATTTCGTGGTCTTAGGTCACCACATTCAGATATCGCGATCTTAGGTCACCGCATTCAGATTTCGTGGTCTTAGGTCACCACATTCACTTCCCCTTTTCAACAACCCATATGCCCAAATCATATTATACATTAACATGCCAAAGTTCACATTCTTATTATTATTCTCATGTTTATAACATATTTCATAATCCTATTGGGAGTAGGAAACGTGCCTGAGTACTTTGTACCATAGCATGGTACTTAGCCATATTTTCACATTCTTAATATTACATTAATTTAAACATAGCCATGAACATATCAAAACTTAGGGTAGGGTACACACCTGATTTGCTTAGCGATTCACTTAAATCCCGAAAAGCTTTGATCTAATGCCTTTAGATCCTTAATTCCCTACAATTGGCCACACTTAATATTTTTAGGGACAAAGCCTATTCGGCTATAAAACCAAATCCTAGTAGGATTTGTATTCTTAAAACTTACCTTGTTGCCGTTTTGATGATTAATCAAATCCCGGAAACTTGTATTCTTCCCCTTTGAAATCGGCTAGTCACTAAATCCCTTGAATTGGTTAGTTTTTGGCTTAAAACACATAATAATAGATCTACTACTAAAATAGGGTCTTGGTCGAATATTCATAGTTACTTACCTTTAATCTTAGAAATCCCGAAACCTTCCTCCTTGTAGTCGACAGACACAGAATCCCGAAGTTTTCCTTCAAAGTTTCGGCCAACATGTATATGGCATTAAAATCTAGACTTTCGGTTTAAAGAAGGAAGAAAATAATAGCAATAGATCCTTACCCTTACTTGAAGAAGTCGACAGCACCCTTGTTAAAAGCCCCTTAAAGAATCGGCCTTGATGACTAGATGATAAGGTTTTGGCTTTTGGGTTTTAATGGAGAAGTCGGCTAGGGGTTCTCTTGGGGTATTCGGTTTCCACAAAATAAAGAAAAGAAAACTTGAGAATTTTGGCAATGGTGGACTATAGATTCGGCTTAACAAATGAAAGAGAAGAGAAGAGAGGAGAGCACTAAGAAATTCGGCAGAGAGAAGAGGAGGAAGAAAAATTGATGAGTAGCCCTATTTTTTTCCTCTTATAGCCGAATTTTCTACTCAGAATCCCTTACTTGGCCACCACTCTTCTATTTTGATAGCTTTATCCTTTGAATTATCACAAAATAAAAGAATTTAATCCAACAATTATCTCTAAAATAATCTAAAATAAATCTATTATTTATCCATCCTTTAGCCGAATTTTAAAGAGAATAAAACTCCCAAAATATAGCCTTGTGCCGTCCACCTCTCTACTCCTTGTAGCAAAATAAAATTTCTTTTATTTGCTCCCCAAGTGACTCGAACTCAGGCCCACTCGCATAGCTGGTGGCGTCACCTACCTGGGCCTTAAGTGATATCTTCAGGCCACTTTTCCACGCCTGTTTGTGTGTCAAATTCCTCCTATTAATTTTCTTAAGGCCACCTTGCCTTAGTTTCCTCTTTTTAAACTTTAAAACTTGACATTTCCTTACATTTCCAAGTTTCCAAAAACGTTCGTTTCCCTCCTTTAACCTAACATTTCCTTACATTTCCAAGTTTCCAGAAATGTTCACTTTCCTCTTTTGAATCATTTCCAAATCATTTCCTTACATTTCTTAGGGTTCCTAAAACTCCTCAGAACCCATCCAACACACCCACTGAGCCCACTATCTCATGAATTACGCACGAACGCATAACCCCTAATCTAGGATGTTACATTATGACCCTGAGGTAAAGTGGAAAGGACCCTGAAGTTAATGGGGCAAATCAGTTGAACAAAATTATTTTCGGGTTTTCTATTAATAGCCAGCCGAGTAGGAAGACAGTGTACTACGTTAATGATGGAGACCTGATGAGCTATAAGTGGTGACATCCTAATTATTAAAAAGGATCGTCCTCATGACATTTTGCATTCGTACATATTTCATTCGGTTAGAAGCAATTGATTCGTTCAGATCATAGCATCCTAACCATTTTGCATAAGCATAAACACATAAAACCGATTTTACAGGATAGGTCCTCTAGAGGACGGTGTCGCAACACCGATGAATTCACAGATCTTGTCTTCCTGAGTTTGCAGTGAAGCGGATCGAAAACATTAGCCTGACATTCTTGAGTTTTCAGTGGAGCAGACTGAAGATAGCAGATCTTGTCTTCCTGAGTTTGCAGTGAAGCGGATTGAAAACATCAGCCTAGCATCCCTGAGTTTGTAGTGGAGCAGATTAAAGATAGCAGATCTTGTCTTCCTGAGTTTGCAGTGAAGCGGATCGAAAACATCAGCCTGGAATCCCTGAGTTTGCAGTAGAGCAGACTGAAGATAGCAGATCTTGTCTTCTTGAGTTTGCAGTGAAGCGGATCGAAAACATCAGCCTGGCATACCTGAGTTTGTAGTGGAGCAGATTGAAGATAGCAGATCTTGTCTTCCTGAGTTTGCAGTGAAGCAGATCAAAAACATCAGACTGGCATTCCTGAGTTTGCAGTGGAGCAGATTGAAGATAGCAGATCTTGTCTTCCTGATATTGCAGTGAAGAGGATTGAAGATACTAGTCTAGCATCCCTGAGTTTGCAGTGGAGCAGACCGAAGATAGCAGATCTTGTATTCCTAAGTTTGCAGCGAAGCGGATCGAAGATACCAGTCTGGCATCCCTTAGTTTGCAGCGGAGCAGACTGAAGATAGCAGATCTTGTTTTCCTGAGTTTGTAGTGAAGCAGATCGAAAACATCAGTCTTGCATCCATGAGTTTGCAGTGGAGTAGACTAAAGATAGCATATCTGGCCTTCCTGAGGTTGCGGTGAAGTAGATCAAAGACACCAGCCTTGTCTCCCTGAGTTTGCAGCAGAGCAGACTAAAAATTGCAGATCTTGTCTTCTTGAAGTTGTAGTGAAGCAGATCGAAGACATCAGCTTGACCTCCCTGAATTTGCAACGGAGCAGACTAAAGATTGCAGACCTTGTCTTCTTGAAATTGAAGCGAAGCAAATCGAAGACACTAGCCTTGCCTCTCTGAAGTGGCAGTGGAGCATATCGAAGAAAGCAAATCTTATGGCAAATCTTATTTTCCTGAAGTTACAGTGAAGCAAATTGAAGCCGTCATACTTATTTCCTTAAAAGAGCAGTAGTAGTCCAATACTTCTAAAGTTGCAGTAGTTGTAGAGAAGTAAAGTTAAGTTGAAATTCCAATACCCCTGAAGTTGCAGTTGGGTTGGAAGCCATTTGGAGAAGACGAGGACCAAGAAGTCAAGACTCGGCAAGACCTGGCAAAATTGGTCCTTTTATAGTCTTTGCTTTATTTTCGTTACACGACAATGAGCAAAGAGGGGCAGCTGTAATAGCCCATTTGTGCCCGGGCCCGTACAAAAACCAAAAAAAATAAACCAAATAAAATGTCCCTTTACAGTCCAGATTTTAAAATGAGGCCCAAAGTGTTTTACAAAGCCCAAACTGAAATTAACCTAAACCTAATTGGCCCAATCTTAACATAACAAGTCCAATCCTAACCCAACCCAATACCCATAACCCAGTGGCCCAAAAATTAAATGAGCCCAATTAGCCCAAAATGTTTTCAGCCTCTGAAAACCCTAGCAAAGGCCTTGCGTTGCTGCTTGTTGTAGCCCCTCTCACTACCGGACATCACGTCACCATTAGCGTGTGAATCGCGCCCCCATCTTTGCCCTTCACTTGCAAAAGGAAGGAAAACACGGCAAAAACAGCAAGTATAGCAAGACAGTATCTTTGTATTTATTTTTTGATTTATTTTTGGGGCAATAAAAACCCTAATGGAATTTGTAAAAAAAAAACACAATCTTCGAATACAGAAATTAGAACACCAAATCTTCAAAAGACAAAGGTGATTTTTGACAGTCTTATTTTGTTTAGTTTTTTTTATTATTTCATTTTCGATACAGGCAAAGACATACAAATCGTTTTTTTTTCTAATACTACTAGAAATAAGTAAAAAGGGAGTTACCTCTCGATTTTCGTTGAAAAACGGAAGTCTCTAGCCTCTGGACGCCGTATATGGAGGCGTTTACGGTGACGCATGTGGCGTGTGTGGCGCGTGTCCGTAGGTCCGATGATCGGAATCCAGACAGAGGAAAGGAGGAATTGAGAGGATTTTTGAATTTTTTTTTAAAGAGATTCAAATGAATTTTTTTATAAAAATGATTTATATAGCAACATAGAAACGACGTCATTTTTGCTTAAGTCAATAAGCACTAAAACGACGCCGTTTAAGGGCCAAGATCCGCGTGTTGACCGATACCCGGGGAGGATCCGCGTGTTTTTGTTAGAGGGTCTAATTGCTCTATAAGCCCTTCCGCATTATTGCAATTTTATAATTATGTCCAATTTGCATCTTTCTTTATTTTCAATTTGGCCCTAAATTATGGTCTTTGTTTCAATTTGGTCCTTAAGGCCATTTTAAGGCAGATGCTGGAACGGCACCATTTTGGGAATAGGGCATATTTGCCCAGTGAGTCCTTCCTTCAGGGCACGAAATTCAATTAGGTCCCTAGTTTGGTCTTATTCTTTTTTTAAATTTCACCCCTAGAATTTGTTTAAATTTAGTTTTAATCTTTTTTTCATTTTTTATTTTATTTTTATTCTGATTTGGTTCTTTTAATTTATTATTTATTTATATATTTTAATACTTTGTATATATATTTTTATTTTAAACTTTTTTATAAAATTGTTTTATTACATATTACTATTTTTTTATTTTGTTGTATATTATTTATTATATGCTGTATAGCTTTAATCATATTATGTATTATTTTAAAATTTGTATATTGTATATTATTTAAATTGATTTATTATTAATGTAAAGTTTTCTATGTATTGTTTATTTTAAATATATATTACATATATATATGTTAAGTTGTTATATTATATATCTATTATAAGTTATCCCTTATACATATTTTTTATATATTATTTATTTAAAATATATATTTATTTTGTTATGTATATATATATATCCATTTTAGATTTTGCCACATCATTTTTTTTTACATATATGTTTTTTTTTAAAATTTTGTTGTAGTATCTATTTATTATTTGGTATATGACATTTAACTTATATTGTTATTTTACTTTTATACTTGATCTTGTATGTAAAGTTTCATATCCATTTCATATTTTTTTTTTGTTATTTACTATTTTATATCTTTTATTTGTTTATTCATTTTCTTTTATTTGCTTATTATTTTTATGTTTGCCTTAGCATAATCATTTTATTTCCTGTATCATTCGCTATTTTGCGTTATTCTTCCTCTTAATTATCTATGTTAGTATTAAATGTTAGTATATCATGTAATTTTCGTAAATTTTTTTTGGTATTTATGTTTTGTAATGTATTAATGCAATATTTTACTCAAATCATTGTTTTAAATAAAAATACATTTTGCTAAATTGTCACATTTTATTCAAAAGTTCAAAAAAAATATACGGCGATACATAATATTTGGGGGCTTCGAGAAAAATTGTACCCTAACTCACTGGGTTTCGATTTTTCTCGTGGAACTTAAGAAATCAAGTATCCCTTTTTGAAATCGAAACCTATAAGTTTCAAATCAAAACTTATTCTCGGGAATTCGAGATGTTGTGTTCTAACTTGTTGGATATGACATTTTGTTGTCTCGAAGTAAGGATTTTCTACAAATAAAGGCAAACTTAGTTTCGAAGTCTTGAAATGTCGCATCCTAACTCATTGGGTGCGACATTTTATTTCTTTGAGATAAGTGGGTCTTGGCGTGCAATTTGATTTATTCAATTTTTCTTTCAAATAAAAAGGATCGTATTTTAAATTTTTCAAATTTTCGACATTAGGACATTAATTTATCAATTAGGTACTAATTTTTAGGTGTTACGAGGGTGCTAACCCTTCCTCGTACGTAACCGATTCCCGAACCCGTTTTCTTGAATTTCATAAGCCAAAATCAATATTTTAAATAAAACAAAAAAATGTTTCATAAGGTGATCCGATCACACCTAAACAAAAAGATCGGTGGCGACTCCCGTTTTTGTTTTTTTTAAAGTCGATCCCCTTTTTTAAAAAAAAATTAAAAATGGTTTCGAGACATACATTTGAAAAAGTATTTTAATGCACTAATTTTGTTTCAGTTACACAATGACATGCATATTCACAAATTCCATTATTAACATGCCACGTAAATCATGAAATTTCAATCAGGTAAACGACAGGCTAGCATTATCATTATTAATTTCTAAATCAAACAACAAATAATATATGGTTACAAAAGCCTTTTCTCACACAAGTATATCTCTAGTAATTATAACCTTGTCACATTCGAAGGAAACTCTTCAGCTTTTCCTAATAATCTAGTGCAAACCAAATTGGTTTAAACATATGGAATATAAAGCACCCCACTTAGGCTAAGGTCGTTCTAGATGTAGTTTTGAATAGAACCTTGTCTTTTCCAAGCACATGTGTCATTTCAAGAATTTCTAAGACAACATCTTCTACTTCTTCCACTTGAGAGTAGGGCCCAAAGATATTTTAATTGCCACTAAATTGCCTAGAAGAATCATTGTCTATCGCCTACTCTTTCATATTAGTCTCAATATTGACTTGAAAAATAACCACAAAAATTATATCATCTATTTCAACGAAATTGATATTTGACTTAATAGGATTATCATTTCTCCATTATTGAGTTTTGTACAAAGTTATATAGTGGCCTATTTTGTCATCACAATTGGATACCGAAATAATGAGCACAATTTATAAACAAAGCACTAGGTAGGCTCCAAAGAAAGAGAGGTGGTGTATATTACACCCTTAAGTACTAAGTCTTTTCGAACCAGAACTATTCCTAGGCATGCACTTTCACACTATCACACCAGCTATGGATTTGCCACACACAAAACAATTGTCCATTCTTTTCTCAAAATTTTATTTTGGACTTGTGACCAATGAAAAAAAATATTCATCATAAATCATACAATTCAAAGTAAATTTAAAAATAAATAAATTAAATTTATATACTTATTCAAATATGATAACATGGAAAAACAAGAAATTATTGTCAAACTTAAAATTTTAATACAACTTTAACAATAAAATAAAACTGAAGTTAAACCCAATGTCCAATTTAATAACTTATTATTAAAACCTTGGTCTCTCAACTTGGGTTTGGCCCAACCCATATCCAAGGTAAAAATAATAGTAACCAAGTTCAAGGTAAATTCACATTAATACAATATTAATAATTCCACTTTATTAAACTCTAATTTAAGGCCGACTAATTTTCCAATAATAATAAATGAATTCATGAAACATAAAATCATGGGTTCATCCTTCATTTAAACAATTTATCATAGAAATAACGTGTAATAGGGGAGTGGACCAAGATCGCATTCAAGTTGTTTGACTCGAAAAAATATTTGGGTTTGACCTTGAAGAAAAAACTAAACAAATTTAGAAACAAAGAAAACGAAAAAGACTAAAATAAGAAATTCAAGAATTAAAGAAAAATAAGGATTCAAAACATAGATAAATAAAGAAAACAAAAATTAAAAGGAGAAAGATGGATAGAATAAACCGATGGATATGGATAGAAGATAGTTGTCCAACTGAACCTTTTAAAATATAAACCCCAAAAAATTCAATTAATGGCTCCAATTTGTAACACCCCAAACCCGACCTAGACGTTATGGCCGAATCTAGCGATGTCACATGCAACAGATTTTAAAACAACTAACATGATGAAACTATTTCGGATCTGCTAACTCTATTTGCGTAGAATTATTATCAAAACGTTCATTCCTGTTTAAATAACTTTCCTTAAAAGTGTTTAAAGGCGGAAGCTTATGAAAAACCATTGTAATTAAGTAAAATCATTCGTGATTTAGAAAACATTTGCTTTTGGTAAAATTTCGATTTTTATCAAGTTTTGCAATTATAAGATCATAAACATTGTAAAAACCCAAGTTTAAGCAAAACAGTCCATAAAGTCCCGAATACAAAAGAAATACCTAGCAAAATGAAACCATAAAACAAAAGTGTAACTGTTTTAAAAGAGTGGTCACCGTCGAGTCCACCGCTGTACCAATATACCTAACTCTGTGGGTTACCTATACAAAAACAGACAGAAGAAAGGGCGAGTTTTCGTAAACTCAGTGTGTAACCCCACAGATTCAAGCATGCACACATTCAGTATAACAGATATCAGTCAGATACAATCTTGGGCCTAAGCCCATTACATATTCAAATGCAGATTTGGGCCTTAGCCCATCTCAGATACAGATACAAGCACGCAGTCAGAAACAGAAATCAGGATCCTACCCCCAGCCTCTACACACCATCTCCGACCATCTCTACACACCATGTGGGGTTTAAAACACCCACCCAACCCTACACACCATGCTGTACCGAATGCGGCACATATCAGATATATTGTAGCTGAGCTGCCAGATAGTAGGCGTAAATGCCTCTCAGAACACTTCCTCCAATATATATATGTCAACCCCAACCCCAAAATAGATACAGTAAATGCAGAACCAGACTTACAGAATAACCATGCTTACATGCTTAATTACAAATAAAGATTTATGGAACAGATCAGTCTGATATGCATGATAATAACATGCTCAGAACATAATATCAGTCATACAGATCATACAAGTTAGGGTCTAATTACCCCTTCCCGATTCTACAGCAAGCTCATAGTCATTGGGACGACCCGTGCAACCCTAGGAAAGATTTCGGTTAAATGGGCTCACATGCCCATGTGGCTAGCCCGTGTGGATCACACGGCCTGGCCTAGTTATCACATGCCCGTGTGGGCCCACACGCCTAATTCAATCTAGCCCGTGTGGCCCACACGGCCACACTCCAGCCATCACACGGCCGTGTCTTGCGCACGGCCTGGCCTTCGTCGAATCACACGGGCGTGTTGTCACACATGGCCTCGCCCGTGTGGTGTCGAAAGTTTACAATTTTGGCTTTCGCTGAATTCTATTTTTCTGCGTTTCGAGTACACACTTGGTACAATTATGGTGCGAAATCAATCCCGAGGCCTTCGAAACCGAAGACACGAACAGTTCCTAGTGCGATTTAGGCTATCAGAACGAAACTTCACTGACCACCACCTTCTTTTAAACCAAAATAAGCAGAAGTCAGTCCTTTAACAAACCTTTCAAAACACCAACACCAACGGTCAAGCCTCACCCCTCGAGTTGAAAAGCCATACCTTAGATATGAAGATCCCACTTACCAGAATCATGTGAAACACCGAACTAATAAGCACTAGAAATGCAATCCAAGAGGAATAGAATCAAAAGAGAAAAAGAAGAAAAAAGAAATAAGGCAGAGAACAAGAACTAACATCAAAAGTTCTTAAGAAGAGAGAGAAAAATAAAATTTGAATAAATAGAGATAATCCCCAAATTCTCTACAAATCCCTTGTTTTCCTCCCACTAACTCCCACTCTCAGACTTTCAAAATAACTGAAACTCTTTTAGGCAGCAGAACAAAATTAATACCCACACTAACGCAGGGATTCGAGCTTAGGACCTCCAGCACACCAACTCCCTTACCACTCGAACTAGCATGCTCATTCTGATATGGAATTACAGACATTTAAATATGAGCCCACTGAGTAAGTATAAAGCTTAAGTCAGTAAAATACCAACATTTACCAAATATAAGGCTTGAACTTAGGACCTCACACACACACCCAGAACACATAACCACTGAAGCAAATACACAATTGTGTCACATTTCTAGAAAAGCAGAAATAAGAATTTTGGGGCGTTACACAATCAACCTCCAATAAGTAATCCTTGACAAATTGAAGGATGAAAAATGGATTTTGACTACTCCTTAAAGAAAATCAAAAAGAAAAATTGCTTCTAAAAATTATAAGAAATCAATTTTGCACGAAAGAATTAACTCTCAGAGTTAAAAATTTATTAATGAATGAATTAACCAATGCCTTTAATGAACAATGAAAAGGCCTTGTAACACCCAAATTTGACTGTTTGACTAGCAAACAACGATGTTACAAGAAAACAGAAATCATTTTGTAATGACAAAAACATTGGTTTTGGTAGTTAAGTGAATCAATATGATTTAATAAAACAATCTTAAAATGGCGTTTGGTGAAGTAGTATTTTTAAATCAAAACCAAAAGAAAATAAAGGTACACATTCCAAAATGTCACTCAATGGATTAAAAGAATTAATACATTAAATCAAGGAAAAATAAGAGTAAGCCTTAATTCATATAAAATAAAAGTTAATAAATTTGCGAAGTTTCATCATTCGTTATATATAAACGGTTAAATAAAAGATATTCAAATTAACTTTTACATAATTTAATGACAAGAGACTTAGACTATAGGCCACATCGATTTGATATACATGTTATGATAGAATGATGAACGGCTCATAAAAAAGTCCACTATCTGGCTGAGTCCCTTCAAAAGTTCACTTTCTCAATAGATCCTGAAATGGTAGGGGAAACTAAGTAAGTTCATAACAAACTTAATGAGTTCTAAGGATAAAATAAACTTTCGAACAAGGTTTTCAAAAAGTGAAATTAAGCTAGGCTTTTACAACACTTAGTAATACCAACAATTTACACACAGATACACCAATATAATTGTGTACAATCCGTTGGTGGACTCATAACACCAAACAATTAGGGTTTATTGGCAGATACTATCCGCAGCTAAATGTAGTCACCAGTAACTTCAATTTTCATGCGAATATTAGTTATGTCTAATCACAAACATAGACAATTTCACACCATAAATCAAGTTAGTTCACATGCGGATACTTTTCGCTGTTAAGCACAAATCATGAAGATACCCATTCATCTAAGCATTATTTGTGTGCATTAAATTTACGTAACACTTGTATGCTTTGCATGCACTATTCATGGACCCCTTCCTTGCGTTAGCTTTCGATCCACATATCATTTCACAAAGCCACAGTTTCATATCCACTGTATTGCTCCATTGAGCTGGTATTTCACATATCCAATCAAACCTTCGCAAATCCTTGTTAATTTGAATACTTATGTATTCCCTCGCAAGGTTGGGGCATTCACCAATCGCGGTTTACATTTACATATCCTACCGGAGGTAAATTTCATATCATATCATTATATTCATGAATTTCTCCCATCACATTTCAACAATTTCCACCATTTCCCCCTTTCACCAATACGGATATGAAGCTTGTGCGCCAATGAAGAGTATCAATTTACAATCACTCATGCATACACTATTATTATCATTTTAGTTTGTTAACACAGACATGCACTACTGATTTTAAATAAACTTACTTACCTGGAAGGCAACATTATCATGAAATTAGCTGGGATTTAACAAGAACACAAGTGAAAGGAACTCACCAAAGATTACCAAGAAAAGCTTTGCCTAATCTACGGGTTCTTTCCCTTTTGGACTTGGGTCTTCTCCTATTTCTTTAACTAAATAAAATTAAACACTCTATTAAGTACAAAAACAACTGAACTTTAATGTAAAAACAAGGATAAAATACACCCAAACATTAACCAGAAAGAAGTTTCCTTCCTTTCCACCTTTAGTAAAAACTTATATAAATGGTTCTTACAACCCTACCATTCCTTGATATTAAACTAAAGAAGGACTTAAGAATTTACTAGCAATTGGCTTGAAAAAGTTGATTACTAATCAAGATGAAAGTCGGTACCTTCTTCACATAGCAAAGAACATACTAGGTGTGTAAAGGTACTAGTTTTCTTCTAAAAGAACAAGGATGAATAGAGAAATGGATAATAAAGTCCTTCCCTGTTAAGATTTTATCCTATTTATATAGGAATTTGCTCGTAATTCCACTATAATAGGTTACCTAAACATTTTACATGTACACATGGTTCCACTAATTAGACACAATTAATGAGGCTCTACAAGTGTCATGCAAAATGACACATTTCCTACATAGAACTTGACATGCTTCCTGTATGTGCCCTACTAATTGCGGATTCTAAAACAACAAACCTATTCGCCACAATTGAACACGCTAATGGTGGGTTCACAACGGAAAAGCTCGCCAAATGCAGAATAGGGGTCCATAAGATGGTGAAACCTAGAGGAACATTCCTCAAGAGAAACTTCGCCAAATGAAACAAGTCAATTCTCGCGAATTTGACTAGCTCATATGCGAGTCATCGCTAACCTCACTTGGTCAACCAACCAAAACGTGGACTAGAAAAACTTAGGGTGTGATAGGCATTTATATAAGTGATGAGTCTCTAAACTAACTAAAATCACGACAAAGGCAAGCGCACCAATCGAATAGTAGTATAGCTATGGTGAGTCGGGAATATCGTATTCACGAGGACTAAAAGTACTAGTAATTACTATCTTTTTATTATCTAGCCGATGAATTGAAGGAATTGTTTTTAATCTTAAAATTAACTAAACTAATAACTAAGAACGCGACAGAGAGCAAATTGGGAAAATATTTGAAGAAAACCAATGAGATAGACAATAACCAGGAAAGAATCCACCTAGACTTCACTCATTATTCTGAATCTGAATTAAACGATTTATTCATTTGTGCCTTCATCCGTAGAAATTCCTAAATTATATTAATATCTCTTTTGAGAGTAAGAACAACTGACTCTAGGTTAATTAATTGAAATCTCTTTCTAATTAAAACCCCTATTGTCGCATTAACTCGATCTATGGATTCTCCTATTAGATTTGACTCTAATCTGGTAGATTTATGTCATCCTATTTTTAGGATAGCATGCAACTCCACTCAATTATGCCAGATCGACTCTTAAATAGGGACTTTTGCTCCACTAAAATAAGCACATCACACTTGAATTAATATCCTGAAAATATTAAAGTAAGAAATAAGCATGTATAATTGAGAACAAGAATCAATTATTTATCATGTAATTCAGAAAATCAAATAACAAGATCCATCATAGGTTTCATCTTCCCTAGGTATCTAGGGAATTTAGTTCATAATCTGGGATGGAAACATCTCAAAATTAGAATAACAACAAGACATAAGAAACCCAATAAAACTTCGAAGAAAATTCGAATGGAAATCTTAAATCTTGAAGGAGATCTGCTTCTGAGTTGATTCCAACGGCATTCTTCGAGTAATTTCTTCGTTCTTCTCTGCTACCTCTCTTTAGTCCATTTCTAATATATATTTATAAACTTTAGAATGCTCAGAAATCGTAAAACTTGTGTTTTTTTGAGTAAAATAGAAGCAGGGTTTAAAATCGACACAGGCTGGCACATGGGCGTGTGGCCAGCCTATGTAGCTCACACGGGCGTGTGCCCAGCCCGTGTGGTTCCTGAAAATAGCTCTTTTTGTTTGATTTTGGCCTGTTTTTCACTCATTTCACTTCCCTATGCTCACCTAAGTATAAAAACATAAATTTAAAGGATTAGGTGCATCAAATTCACTAATTCACATAATAAATCATCCAAAAACATGCCAAGCATGGGATTAAAACATGTTACTTTTATGGTTTATCAATAAGCTAGCTAATTACATCAAAATAAAACTCTAAATATAATAGAACTCTAATTAATCTAAACAAGTAGTTTTAGTAGAACTAAGCTTTCTTTTGATTAAGAAAAATAAAACTCCTAAACAACTATGAATACTTAAAAATATCTTAAAATTTAGAATAAATAAATAATAAAATAGTAAAACCTAATAGATACAATATTAAGCTTATAGATAATAAAAATTAGGACTTAAACTAGAACCCGATATGATTTAAACTCAAATTAAAGTCTGAAACTCGTAGTTTTTCGTAATAATCCCATCCAAAAATTTTGCTCACACAGTCTTTAGTAAAATTTCATAACTGGAGTTCTCAAACCCAAAATTGAGTGATTCAAAGTGCATTTCAAGGATAAGAGATAGCTCTTCAAACGCTATGCAAACATCTCAGCCCAAAAAATTTGTCGCAAGTCAATTGATCTCCCAAACTTGAAAATTTGATGTTTGATTGAATTGACTTTAATAAATTTCACCCCATCCGTGCATGTACAATATGTTTTACATGTTATCGTTTTGTTTTTAAAAATTAAATCATTTCCAGCCTTTTGAAAAATAGTTAGATCTCACTCTTTTTATATATATTATTGATGCATGAGATTCTCGAACAACAAGAATATCGGTAACATTGGGATACAAGTAGTAAGACAATAATAGCAAAAAACACATGGTACGCTCATGGGAGACATGTCATAGGTAGCATTAGAACAATAATGGCAACAATGAGCATGGGCATTACTAGTGCGGACAACATCTAGGTACGAAAATATCTTTAAGATTGTTGGCAAATATAGCACCAAGCAAATGAACCAAGAGTACGAGTTAAATAGTTTGAGGCATGTTGGCAATTTTCCTTAAGGATATTTTATCGTGTAACATATCCCTTAAGATTCAAAAGCTCTTTTGTTATAAAATGAGAACTAGAATCAACAATAAATCACAATAGAAATTACTCAACAAACTCAAAAGAAGGAGAGGATGAGCGAGAGGAGAATGAAAGAGTCCTTTTAAGGGTTATTTAGTGTAAAAGTGATCCATGGGACATATAGGACTTTTACTAGATGAAAATAGGAAAGGTAAGAGGAATTTACTTTACCAAAAGTAGTTTATCTAGACTTGGCTAAATATAGCTTCAATCGATTAAACTATTTTTAGTTAGGCTAAATATAGATATTACTAGTTAAATGATTTAATTTTCTTGGGCTCTCAAAAAATTCAATAAATACAAGTCCAAAAATAAAAAGACTCAAACGTCACGATATATCACATGGAGGGAAATCCATTGATTTAAACTACACTGGTCATTTGGGCCCAATTCTGATGCATGTGAGTCCACCTCTAACTTGGTTTTTTACTATCCCAATAAATTATAATGACTTATATACACCGGGTGACTTTTCATCTCCTTAGTCTATATACTCTAAGCCTAAACTACTAAGTTCCGTTCTTGCAACAACAAGGAGTTCATTCAGCTTCTCGCTTCTAGAGCCTATCTTCTTTAGTATAAACTAAGCTACTGTCAACCTTTAACAGCCTCACTGAGTTTGGCTTCTTTTTTATTTAACATGGATTCCTTTTCCTTAAGGTTTCCCATAAACCTTTAGTTCTCTTGTTTCACCATTGAATTTTCATCAATTAGTCACACATTGATCTTACAAACATGATCCCACTTGTCAAGCATGGTATTGTAAGTATTTGTGAAATATATTGTAGATTTAATATCAATATCATTGTTTTCAAAATTAGTTGCATCATTAGTTGCCACTTGGGAAGTGAATGCAACATAATTACTCAAGTGTTCATCATCCTTATCTTTTTTGCTGGCTAAGTCATCATCACTTTATGTTATTCATAGAGACTTCTTTTTCTTCTTTTGTCTAGTGTCACACTCAACTTGTATATGACCATAACTCTCACATTCTTGACATTGTATGCCTTTCTTCTTCTTTTTAAGGTTCTTTTCATTGGCTATAACTTTCTCTTTTACTTTTTTTGAAACATTGCCTCTTTAAAATCCTTTGTTTTTTTTATTGAAGTTCTTAGTAAGAAGGGCTAACTACTTCTGTAATTCTCAAGGGTAGTTTATCCTCAGTTGCAGCTAAAAAAATAACTTGTATAGAATTCTTTTTTGGTCTTATGTTTCCCCATCTTAGTTTCTTCTAAATTAATCTCAAACATTTGCAGAGACATAATCAACTCATCAATCCTCATTGTATTGGTGTCTTTAGCCTCATTTATGGTAGTCACATTCATGGAGAAACGCTCTAGTAAAGAATTTGGTACTTTGTGGACCAACTTGACATTGGACTACTCCTCACCAAGAGCAAATGCTTGGTTAGATATGTCACATGACTTAGCATAAAAATTAGAAAAATATTTAGCTTCTAGCATTCTTAAATTTTCAAACATAGATGTTAACATTTGGAGTTTGAATTGCTTCACTGTAGAAATTCTTTCGCAATCTCAAAGATGATCCATGCTTTTCGAGTAGTAGTGCACTTAGAGATATTCTTCTAAATTCCTGAGGATTCGCATTGTTAAAGATGGAATTTGGAGCCTTTGAGTTAAAGTTGGTTGCCTTATCCTCCTCAGTAGTCCAGGTGGTCTATGGCTTAGGCATCCTCACACCATTTACTCAGTAGTTGGTGGATCTCAACTAGTAAGCATTACCCTCCAGACCTTCTCATCTATGAACTTAATAAACACCCTCATGTAGGCTTTCTAATAGGCGTAGTTGGAGCCATCGAGCATAGGCAATCAGGATATTAAGCTTTCTTCCATGTCTTAGTGATTCGATAATAATATCTTCTTCACTGAATTCGCTTAGTGTTTGGCTCTAATTCTAATTGTTAGTGTTTAGTTACTGATTTGGTTGTATTGTAAGTTATAATTAAGGAAACAATTGATACTGAAAAATTAAATTAGAGAATATATTAATTGGTTATGCAGTTCAAAACTTCTTCATATGTCTATGGGGCCCTTGTCTAGAGGTTAATATACTATAATTCAACAATACAATAGATTATTTAAGCTCAATTCAACTTGTTACGTTTCACCCCATACAATTTTGTAGATCCAACTCTACCACTAAATCTTTCCCATATGAATGCTTAGATCAAATTGATAAAACAATTTGTTTACAACACAAAAATACATAAATGTTCCTCATAAGTATAACTCTTTAATTTGCATGCATAGTAAATGAGTCTTTAATATATAGACATTTTTAAACTTGTGAAACTAGGTTAGTATGATTGCATTAAACCATTTGATTTTCGTCCCAATTAAGCTCCTTGTTAATTTATGAAATAAATAAAAAAATACCGATTAAACTTCTTCTAACCCCAAATCTCTCTAAATAAGGCAAATAAATCATATTAGAATTCTTCAAATTATCGTTGTTTGTGTAACACCCCAAACCCGGCCTAGACGTTATGGCCGTATCTGGCAATGTCACACAATAGTGTTTTTGAAACCTCGTTGTTACGATGAAAACATTCCATGTTATTATCTTTAGTAAACCTTTGTTAGAGCTTAGGAAGTCGTCTTTATTCATTTAAAACATTTGTTTTGAAACATCCCTCGTTGTGGAAGCTTTAATAAAACAGTCTAGGTGATCATACGTTTAGAAATTACTTTAACTTTTTGAAAACCGAATTTTCTACGACCAACAGGTATAAATCCATAAAGTAAAATAAATAAATAAAAACCCAAATTCAAAGCCAAAGTCCTAGAGGGTCCTTAAATTACAACCCAAATAATCAATAATAATCAAATCATAAATCGTAAATTGAAAACCATGAAGCCCATAAATTACTGTGGTCACTGCTGAGTCTTCTGTCGCACCGATCCGTCTAAGTCTAGGGATTACTTGTGCACATTAAACAAAAAGGGTGAGTTTACGTAAACTCAGTGTGTAATCCCGCAGAAACAAACAAACAATCAGTATTCATAATGCACAGTTGAACAATCTTGGGCCTAAGCGCTTTTCAGTAGCAGTGATAGTTTGGGCCTTAGTCCATCTCATTAAAATGTCAAAAATGCAGTAGGGCCTTAGCCCATCTCAGTATTAGTAGCAGTAAAAGTTATGCAGTAGCAAAATCCTACCCAACCAGCATCTACACACCATCTCTGCCTAACCTTACACTCCATGTGGGGATATAATCAACCCATCCATCCCTACACTCCAAGTAGTACCGAATGCGGCACAAAACAGTAGTTTGCAGCTGAGCTGCCAGTAAATTAGGCTTAAAGCCTTTCAGTACACTTCCTCCGAATAACAACCCCCAGCGCAATGCAATGCAACATACAATGGATGATATGCTATTATGCAATTTCAGTACATATATTCAGTTTAGATATTAACATGCTCAGTACATATATCATCCAGTCAATTTCACACCTTTAGGGGTCTAAGTAGCACTTACCGACCCTACAGTAGGTTCACAGTAGACTTGGGCGACCCGTGCAACCTTAAAAACATTTCGGCAAAAATGGGCCCACATGCCCATGTGATCTGCCCGTGTGGCCCACTCGGCCCAAATTGGCCTTGGCCGTAGGATCCATCTTTAAAGTAACCCATGCTAGCTCAATACTCATATATGTTTTCACTATTTACTTATATGTTCATTCAAAGCTCTCTACTTGAGTCATTATAACTAAATTATTTATATCTTGAGCTATAAAATTCCAAATTAAGATCTGCTTGATGTTATTGAAACTAGACTCTAATACCTTTCTACCATAAAATTTTCAGAATTTATAGTTTATCAAATAAGTACAGTAAAATCTTTAAAGTTATCCCTATTCTGCTGTTTGACAGCTTCATCCTTTCTTTACTAAAAATTATTTATCTCTTAGTACGGAATTTAAAAGATGTTTCTGTTTGTTTCTCTTGAAAATAGACTCATTAAGAATTTAAAAATATAAATTTAAGCCCCTAATTATTTTTTTAAAATTTTTGATGATTTTCCCAAGTCAGAACAGGGGAACCCGAAATCATTCTAACCTTGCCTCACAAAATTTATTACATCTCATGATTTATAATTCCAATGCTTACACTGTTTCTTCCATGAAAAACTAGCCTCAATAAAATTAAATTTTATATTTTATTTATCCTCTAACTCAATTCCCACTATTTTTGATGATTTTTCAAAATTAGACTATTGCTGCTGTCCAAAACTATTTTAGTGCAAAATGTTGATTTCCAAGTTTATAACACCTTTCCTTTCTCTACAATTTTTCGCATCATTTTCTCTTATTTCTCTTATTTCTCGACAGCAAGCAATTTCGACTTTTCGCCGAATCCCATTTTCTGTGTTTAGGGTACACACCTGGTATCATTTCTGATGCGTAAGCACTCCTAAGCCTCCAGAACCTAAAAATCGACCAACATATCCCCATATTAATCACTTAATTCGTTTTTAATCAACCAATTTCGGAAGGAACTCAACTAAAACCCTATCAAAACCCTTACCCCGCTTGAGTAACCACGACTTCACAAAATCATAGCGTCGATTCAAAACCACCAGCCCCTTGATTAACTCCTAAACACCAAAAAGGAATCCCCCTTTTAGAGATTAACCAAGAACAATTAACAATAGACAAAACTGTTACTTACCAAACACGCGCAACAACGATGAACAACTGAATAAATTGGAAAAAAAGAAGAAGAAAGAAACGGATGGGGAAAAAATAATGGAAATTTCGGCAGCAACTAGGGGAAAGAATCGGCAGAGGAGGGAAAAAGAAGAAGAAGAAGAAAACGTCAGAAAAAGTTTGGGGAATTGGAGAGAAAACCGAAACTCTACTCTTTTTTTTGCAACAAAAAGATAATTATATTATTTTCTGATAACCTCTCCCCAATTATCTCCTAAAATCACTTCCTATTAACCCACTAAAACACAACTACTCAGAATTTTGCCCCAACACAACTCTTAGCCGAAATTGGAGCAAAAATACTATCTCCACAACATCACAGAGAATTGAACACAAAACCTCCAACACTCCAACACTTCACTTAACTACCAGACCAACAAGCCCATGCTAATATAAATTTACCAACAATTAAACTTAAACCCTTTACACAAGGTTAAGGCTTTATTTATAAAAATACCAAAATTTGCCTAAGTAAAGCTTGAACTTGGGATCTCACACACACACCCAGAACACATAACTACTGAAGCAGATAGGCATTGTATATCATACATACACGAAATAAAAAAAAATTAAATTTTGAGGCGTTACAGTTTGATTGAATTTACTCACCAATAATGATCACAAAAATTACTACTCAATATCCTTTGAAAGTTTCCCAAAAATAATCATAATCTAATCAAAATATACTAACAAATTAGGCAAGTTGCAACTAACCCTATTACAAAATGAGTTATAAGTAATGGTACAATTTTTAGCAGTAATATATATATATATATATATACTTTAAGAAAGAAGTAAAATATGATACTTGTATATATCTTTATCAAAACAAAATTTTAATTCGCACAGTCTTTGAAATACTCACCATATAAATATAAATACTATATTCATCTTATTTGGACTCAAGTGTGAGTCCTAAACATTAGTAGGTGTTTAATATTAACAAGTTAATATATTTTTTTTCAACATTTCATATAATTAAAGAGTTTCTAAAAGATTTTATGTTTACGTTTATGTTTATGTTTATATTTATATTTATATTTATATTTAAGTATGCCTCAAATATAAACATTAAACATTGATACTAAATAAAAAAAATACAAGCAACATAGATATATGTATATATTATTAACATATTATTAATTTATTAATTTCTAGTGTTATATGTATTGTATGTGTTTTTACACATTTAATATTTAATGTATTTTTTAATATTATATTTTAATTTTAGTATTTAACAATTTAATGTAAAAATATTTTTATTTGAATTATTTAATATAATTCAAATGTGTTAATTAATCAATTTAAATATTATAATTTTCAAATTTGATTTATGAAGCCCAAGTGAGTGCTCACCTTCTCTAGAAATAGCTTAGGCTAAAATTTCATTATACAAAAATAAGTTTTGAATATTATAATAGAAAATTTTCAAATCATAATTAATGCATTTTTAACATATTAAACTTATAGTATAGTTTTACTTGATGCAAAGCAGCATTATTTAAAATAAAAGTTTAATTAATTCTAATATTAATTAAGTGATAATGAATATGTTTATGATTCTATTTTAGTAATAACCTTATTTTAACTCATTAAAATTGTCATAACTTGCTTTAAAATAAAATTAGCACAACTTTCATTTTTTCCATCACAATTATCACAATAATGTTCATATATATTATGCTTAGAGTCCATTCAAGTAATAACTCTAGTTTAACATTTATATAACTTTTTTAATTAATAATTGTTAATTAAATTATAATTATTTTGAAATGTATGATCATCACATCAATTTTTTATTTTTCAATATGAATTAATAATGTAATTAAATTCAAAAGTTATAATATAAACGTAAAGCTAAGAGGCTCCCTTTGGTTAAGAACTTGGTTAATCCTAAAGTGGCGAAAGGGTGATAATTTGTTGCTATGGAGACGGGAGAGCCATATACGCTCAGTTGAACTCCTTTCTTTTTAAGCAGCCCACGTCATGAAGAAAGAAAGCTTATAGGTGAAGAAAAAAATATGCCCACTTAAACCCTAAAAATGTATATAAAAAAAAACCAAAAGCTAAAGAGATGAGGGAATATATAAAAGAATAACAAGAGCGAATAATAATAAAATAATCATAAACAAAAGCCATCACCTCCCCCATCCCCTATCTTTTCTTCTTCATCATCCTCTCTCTTTAATTCTCTTTTTCATTTGCTTTCTTGGGCTCTGGTATTCCCTTTGTGTGGATTCTCCACCTTATTTTTCCTAAAGAACCCATCCACTTTTATTAAAGAAAAAAAAAAAGAAAAGTTAGCAAAGAATTATTAACCATGGTTTTCTCATCTCATGTTCCAATCTACTTAGATCCTCCCAACTTGCAACAGGTAAGGTTTTTATTTTTCTTCATCTTTAATTGCTTTCCACAACTTCTGCACCCAAAATGATCTAAGGAAAAAATAAAGATAAATATTCTTAATTCCCTTTGTGATCTTTTCCTGAATATACTAAATATTTTGTTCTTTACAAATTATAAAGATTTAAGTTGGATTTATATATATATATATATATTTTCTTCTTCTTTTTTTTTTTTTTTTTTTGCTGCAGCAGCATCAACAAGGAAATGGCAGTGAAAACCCTCAGTTTTCACCTCTTCCTCCTCCACCTCCTCATGTTGGAGCTGGTGGTCCAGCCTCCATTAGGCCTAGTTCTATGGCTGATCGAGCCAGGCTAGCCAAGATTCCACCGCCAGAAGCTGCTCTGAAATGTCCACGTTGTGAATCCAGCAACACCAAATTTTGTTACTTCAATAACTATAGCCTCTCACAGCCACGCCACTTTTGCAAGACATGTCGACGGTATTGGACTAGAGGAGGTGCTCTTAGGAATGTTCCAGTAGGTGGAGGGTGCCGAAAAAACAAGAAAAACAAAAGCAGTAGCTCAGAACCCCCAGCGGAGAAGCAAACTGGAAATTCAAACTCAAAAAATAGTGTTGTTATTCCTACTGAAATCACTGGTCATTTGCCCTTCATGGCTTCTTTGCAAAATTTTTCTCAGTATGGTGTGGGAAATATCGGGTTAAACTTTGGTGGAATTCAAGGGGAAACAAGTGGAGCTAGTAGGCAAGCTGATATGGGGTTTCAGATAGGAACTAACTCGGGCATGAGCAGTGCTAGTATTTTATCATCGTCATCAGGAGGAGGAGGAGGAACCCACCAGCATCAACAGCTCCCTTTCTTTGATCCAAGTAATGGTTTATATGCATTTCAAAGTGAGGGTATGGAAGGATCATCATCCATGGTGGGAGAAAGCCAGCTTCTTCGTTCCATGAGTCCATGCTCTAGGGCTTCTCATCTAGCTCCAGTGAAAATGGAAAACAACCATCAAGGGCTAAATATATCAAGACCACAGTTAGGTGTTTCGGAGAATAATCAGTACTGGGGAGGAAATAGTTGGACAAATATATCAGGTCTCAACTCTTCTGGTAGTACTAATCATCTCTTATAGCTAGTTTCAATCCTCCTCGACTTTCAGCAGCTTAAGCTGATCTTCAAGTTTCAGCTGCATGCTTCCAGTTATATCACAAGATTCACAACAGCTTTAGTGACAGATAGTTGACATAAAGATGCAATGTTCCTTTGATCACCTTTTACTCGCTCACAACTTCCAACATCAAATGATTCAAATTACTAAATAATGGAAGGTGAAATTGCAAGGTTCAGTCAGGAACATGTCTCATCATCATCATCATCATCTAAGGAAGGAAAACCTTAAGATTGGTAGAATTAATGTTGTGTCATATATAATATATATATTTTGGGTTTTCTTGATCTATGTGTTCCTTTTTCTGGTTGCATGGGCTTGTAATTTCTTTTTTGTATGTAGTCATGGGATCTGTTAATTGACATGATGAGTTAATTTTCTTTTGTAATTTCTTTTATCCACCATCATTTCCAAAGTTACAAACACAATAATCTCTTACATGGCGTGTCTAAAGCATGTTTATGAAGTTAAAAATCTTAGTTTTTATGTAGTATCTTATATTTGTTGATCTCTCTTTCTTTTCCATTCGTTTATATATACATGTACGTGCGAAAGCTTGAACCAAAGCTACTAGTCTCTCAATGTTAACTAATTAAAGTAGGTGAATTTCCTTAAAATTTTAGTTTCTTTTCTTCATTAGCAGGACATGCATGCATAACATATCCAAGTTTGTGCACCAGACAAAGCGAGCATTTCTTTGTCTTTTTACAGTAAATTTAATGATTTTTGTAATTATATGCATCATTGTGGGATATTATTATAAATTTTGCTAATATACGTCCTTTTAATATAATATATCTTTACTACATACATGTTAAATAAAAGAAAAAATTAAAGTAATAATAGGAAGGTTGTTGTAAGTTGGAATCAAAGGTTGAAGTTTAATGGGCTGAAACTCGTCAAAATATTGAATAGAACAAAATTTACATTAATTGTTATCGGTTTAGGATGCAAATAGTACGCAAAGATTGGTATGGTCATGTTCACCTTATTCTTAACTTCCGGATATTTTTGTTTTATTTTTTACCTAAATAATAAAAAAAATGATTAATTATGAAAAAGTTATGAAAAATAAATTATTACTAAAATAGTTATTTATTACAGTGTTATGATAGTGCCGCCTCACATATTCAGGGGCCTAATTTATAAATTTTCTGTTTTGATTGGCAGCTGAAAAAAAGACTTTAAGGTGTCGCATGACAGTATAGCAGCACAAATTTTGAATAGGGTAAATTGTTTCATAAACCCCTCTTATTTATTATTCTTTTTATTTCTCTTTAACACCATAATAGATAGGCCTTTTACCAATCAGCCCAAAAATTTTTCTACCAAAAAGTATTTTATAAAAAATCTGATTCCAACTGAAAATAAATTTTATTTATTTTTCAGAAAATAATTATAATTTTATTATCAATTTGATTTAAAAATACAATATAAAATTATAATTCTAAAAGCTTTACAAAAATCTTATTATGTATAAACTATAATTATTAGTTAAATTATAGTTTCCAAATATAATGTGAGCAAAGGAAACTATTATATATGAATACTATTAACTGCTATGTCAAACATAATTTGAACAAAAATTGACATTTAAAATAATAGTTGACTCTGGCAACTAATAATGTGAGTTCAATTATGGCTTTATTTGAATTCTCAAGTTGACAAGTCGTTTAGCTTATCGGCTTCTTGGACTTGGCTAAGCTTATTACAACTCCAACTTTAGAAGTTGATAATTACAGAGATACTTTCTTTTTCTTTTTAATAGGGGGTTTGAGGGTTAAAGTTGCTATTACGCTAATTTTAAAAACTAATACTTCATTTTCTTTTTGTTAGCCATTTAACGGTTAGTGGTTAAAATTAAAAAATAATTGAATAATTAGGTGACCATTTTGTAACATTTCATAGTTAAGTGACTAAAAAAACTTACTGATCGTTCAATGACTACCGGTGTAATTTTGCTCTATTAAATATCAAATAATTGTAAAATTCAAATATATCAAATAATATTGAAAATATTTTTTTTTGTAATGAAAGCAAAACCAATCAAATAATACTCAAAATTGATATATATATATATATATATATATATATATAGTAATTTTCTTTAAAAGCTACTTGAATGAAAATGTGTAAGTGTTTGATGAAAATGCATCTATTTATAGTGCTAAATTTTAATTTTTATAGTTATTTAATTATAATACTAATTAAGTGATAAGTAATAGAAAATAAAAAATGTAAATTAATATGAATATAAAGTCTATTTAAATATTGCTACAACTTTATTTAATTAAATTATTTCTCCAATTAATATTACTTCTTGTTAATATATTAAACTATTATTTTAAATGTCAATTTAATGAAGTGTATTATAATTTTCATAACTCTCCCTTATGTATATAATAAATTAATTTCTCTTTCAATTGATTAACATTAAGGTGTTGTTTGATAAACTCAAAATTAAATATTAAAAAATTAAGTTTTAAATTTAAATTATAAAATCAATTTGATATGTTTAAAATTAAGTAATGTGTCATTTCCAAAGAGTTGAGGGTGGTAACCGAGCATGTGCAAATTATTTTTATCAACATGACAAAAAAATGCGAATTACCAATGCTAAAAGTCATTGCACATACCTCGATTATTAAAAGTATATATAACAACTTTAAAAATTGAAAATTCATTTTCAATTATACATATTGGAATCATTTTTCTTGTTACCAAATATAATACAACTTTTTAACCACTTAATTTAATTGTCTAAATATATTTTAGTAACAAAAAAAATGGTACAATATTTTGAGCACCCATAATATTTCAATTATCAAAATTATTACGTAATGATAATATATTGATTGCAAAAACAAATTTGCAACTATGTAAATTTAAATACTAAATATTTCACGTAACGTTATCGAATATTATTTTGTAATGATATTTTAATTGTCAAAAACTTATTTTAACAACTATAAAATTTAATTATCAAATCATTTCTGTAACAATAATACTATTAATACTATTGGTTGCACAATATTTAATTTTATATAAATGAAAACGGTAACAGTTGTATATCAAAGAAAGTGTTTTTTTTTTTTTAAATTTCTTTTCTATTTTTTATATTTTTCGTTAAAGAAAATCACTTCATCCAATTAAGCGCTATCACGTTTAACAAAAAAAACTAAAAATTCCTTAAAAATTAAAATATTTCATAAAAAATTGCAAAAAAAACCATAAATTTCTTTAAAATTCAAAAGATTCTAAAATTTTCTAAAAAAACCTAAAAATCAAAACAAACGGATTTTATTTTATTTTTCGAAGCATAATTATAATTTTTAAAATAATTTTATCGTTTTCAAAAATAAATTATAGTTTTTTAATAGTTTTGTAGGTTTTAAGATTTTCTTAACATTAATATCCTTTCAAATGTTTTCCATTTAAAAATTCATTACAAAATTGTCGGCAATGTTATTAACGACACAGTCCGACGCTTTTCTATTTTTCACTTTCTTCTGGGTACCTGGAAGTAAAAAAAAAAAAAACCAAAAAGAAAAAAGAAAGCCTTTTACCGGATAAAAAAAACAAAAAGACAAAAAGAAAGCCTTTTACCGTATTTCTTCCCATAAATTCCCGAAAACATATACACCGTCCCCCAAAGAAGTACTGTTATACCTATAAAACTCTTCAATACAAAATTTAATATATTAGGATTTATTATCAAGAATAAAATTAGATGTGAAAACGTATTTAAATTCCTCGATTTCTTGACATTTTTGAATCCAGTGGTTTTAATATTCCAATTTAACACACAAGTAATAATTTAAAGGATGTGACTCTCCTTTTTCAGTTGTTTCTTATCTACAACTTCTTTATTTTTTCTTTATATACCTCATTGAAATTAGATTTGTTGTAAACGTACCAATTCCAATCTTTTTGTTCTTAACAAATCTCTTTTCATTGTTGGCCATAAATTTTATAACCGTGGTGATCTTATCAAACGTAATGCCCTTAAATGTTTCAATGCATGTAGTGATATTGACAGGTATAATAGTAATTGATTCAAGCAAAATAAACTCACATAAGACCTCAAATTTTAAACCAAAATAATTTGAAACGTAAAGCTTATCTTAGGATATCTGTTACTCCATTAATATTTCATCTTTGGACAAAACATTAAGTTGTAAGTGATATCTTGTTGAAGTAATCAAACACGGACAATAAGAACATGCCAAATATATAATTTTACCAATTTATTACACACATATAAAAAGAATAGTTGTGGCAAGTTTATTATCATAGTTGAACATATAATTTTGTTAACTATTTGCCTTTCTTTGAGTCAATCAATATTAATATAACTTAAGTTACATATAAATAACTTTTTATATTGTAAAACAAAAAAAAAAAAGTTACACATTAGATGTCACTTTGTCAACTTATTGCTTCGATTAAGTTATTTTAAAAATATATATAAACATACCAATATTAAAATTTAAATTTTCCATAACAGTCAAAGGTCAAAACTAAAATTTTTAATTAAGCAAAAATTTCAAAATAATTCAAAATAAAGTTATCTTAATCTTTGACCGATTTTAATATCTTAAACAAGCAATCATTGAAAATTTTACAATGGAATTCAAAACCAAATTTTATATAACTGAACTTAAAACCAAATTTGTATTATGATCTATCTGAGTTTGCATCAAAATACCAAAAAATTGAGTATATGTCCTTATAAAAAAAATAACAACTTAGATAAATGCCAATCAAACTAATTTGACAAAAAAAATCATAACTTAATACATAAAAAGTTATCAATACCCTTAACATCAATATACACAAAACCTAATTTCATCATAATTAAACCATAAAACAAATAACCCTTACCGGTTTACTTTGCATATACCATATAAATTCAAAATTAAATATATGATTAAATTGATTAACATGAAAATCCTTTATTAAACCCAATGATAAATGTCAATGAACAAATATTATCCCCCACAGTCAAGCCAAAAACAATTAAAACCATAAACATGCAATTATCAAAATTTTTACAATAAAATCAAATATTATATTTACCCTAAACCCGCAACAGTTAAAAGAAATCAAATGCTGCCAATGAAATTACGCACATTCAAAACCAAATAAAAAACATAGCAATTCATAATCATCTAACATCACTATAAATCAACTTTAAAAAAAAAAAGAAAAATCTCCAAATGTGATTTTTGAACTCCAACCATATTGTATATTTTATCAAATATATACGCGACTCATAATGAAATCCAACATATTTACCATTCAAATCTTTATCTACAAGGTGAAATTAGAAAATTCTTTTTGGGTCGGAATTAAATTGTATCTTTTTTATAGTAAAAATATAATTTTATCATTTTAATAGTCTATATTTTTATAATTTTTAAAAGACTAAATCAAATTTTTATCATTTTTGGGGTCAAAGTATAATTTTACTATTACTAATTTAAATTTTTATAAATTATAAAGAGTCTTAAATGAAACTTTTTCCATTTTACGAGGGGCCAGCATATTTTTACGATAGTAAAAATATAATTTCACCATTTTAATAGTCTATATCTTTATAATTTTTAAATGATTAAAGCATATTTTTATTATTTTTGGGGTCGAAATGTAATTTTATCATTATTAATTTAAAATTTTATAAATTATAAAAAAGATTAAACGAAAAATTTTCTGACCAGCGCCTGACTTCACTAACGTCTATATATACAATGAATGAACAAAAAATTTTAAACAGAATATCCTTAAAAAAAGGACACATAAACCATAGAAAAAATCATAAATCAAAAAATCCAACATTAATATTTAACATTAAGATTCTATCATAACATAAAATCTATAAATTTAAACAACAAGTCATTCCAATATATATATATATATATATATATATATATCAATAATTTAACATGTCGAGGTTTGATATTGTAGAAGCCCATTTGTGCCCAGGCCCTTGTAAATAAAAAAAATAAAAAAACCAGTGTTTTTAAACAACCCGTTTTATAGTAAAAGGGCTTAAAGCCCAAACCCAAATGCTAAAACCCGGTACACCCCACTAGTAGCCCAGATTACACCCGAACCCAAATCCTACCCAGACCCAACAGACCTTAACTAAAACCCAATTGCCCTGACCCAAATTACACGGCCCAATGGCCCAGTGACTAAACAGAAACCTAGGGTTTCCTGAAACCCTCGTGCTGCAAGCGTCCCAGCAGGATCCCAACAGTCGCGCCACAAGCCTCACGCCCAGGCCAACAGTCGCACCGCAGCCGACTCTTCGGGCCAGCGCCAAGCCTTCGGTTGCACCACGATCTGCGCCCGAATCGCGCCATCATCGCCTGATTCTCCGTTGCTCGCCTACAAAAGGAAGGAAACAGGACATCAAACAAGGAAAATGGGCATATTTCCTATTTTATTTATTTTAAGGGTTATAAAAAACCCCATGTAAACCTGTAAAACGGAAAAAAGAGAGGCAAAAAAAACAAACAGAATACGCAAAAAATATATTTGAATATAGAGAAATAAAAAGCCATTTCAGAGGTGATTTACACTTTTTTTATCTTTGCTTTCGAATTCCTGCATATTTCATAAACAAAATAATAGTAAAAAAAAAAGGACGAGTTTCATACTTGAGAGCCGCCATGGGCGACTGCGCGTAGGCGCGTGTAGCGCGTGGAGGCGAAAACCCCTAAGCCCGATGACCAGGCTCCGTCAAAGGAGCTGAGGGCCTTTAAGAGCATTTTTGAAAATTTTTTTTAAACTCAGGTTACTGAATGATTTTTTTACCTAAACATTAGCTTATATAATATTATGAAACGACGCCGTTTTAGCTTAAACAAATAAGCGTTGAAACGACGCCGTTTAAAAGGCCAGGATCCGCGCGTTGACCCGACTCGGGGAGGATCCGCGCGTTTTCATTTAATGGTCTAATTGCCATTTTAGTCCTCCCGCATTTTTTATTATTTTTAATTTAGCTTTTTTTATTCTTAATTTAGCCCTAAAATTTTCTTTCTGTTTTAATTAAGTCCTCGGAATCTTTAAAGGCCAAAATCGGAACGACGTCGTTTTGGAAAGAAGGCAGAATTGCCTAATGAGTCCCTATAACACGACGCGCGTTTTTAATTTAGTCTTTTTCATATTTATATTTATTATTTAATCTTTATTTCTTTATTTATTCTTAGACTTTTTATTTTGTTTTATTTTTAAATTATTCTAATATTATTTTCAATTATTTTATTTAAATTTTTAAATTTTATTATTATTTGTGTATTAATCTATAAATAGTATAAATGCATATGTATTGTTTTTTATATATATTATCTCTATAAATATGTTTGTTACTATATATTATTTTATAATTTGTATGTTATCTATATGATACACAAAATACTATTATTATATTATATTATATATTATTTTTAAAATCTAATTTTACGTAAATTTAATTATATCATGTAATATATTATTTATTCTTAAATATATAGTTTCTTTTAGGTTATTAAATATGTTTTTATTTAAAATCATTTATTTATTTTGAAATGTTTTTTTATTTATTTGTTTAAAATACATACTTTTTTTTATTCCTTTTTGTATTTTTGCAATAATTATTTATTATTTGGTACATGTAGCTGCATTGAAAAGTTTAATATTGTATAAGAAATTTTCATGTTTATTTAGTTTTTTTATCATTTATTGTTTTATATTTTATCTTTTATATACTCTTTTATTATTAATTGCCTTAATGTAGTTATTGTAATAGTTGTTATTTTATATTGTCTATATTAATGTTAGTATTTCACGATTGTTTTGATATTTATACGATATTTTCATATGAATCATCGTTTAGAATAAAATACATTTTTTGCAAAATTACTATGTTTCATCTAAATATTTTTTAAAAATAAGGCAATATTTTGGTATTTAGAAATTCGGGAAATAGTGCCCTAACGTGTTGGGTTTCTATTTTCCGTTTGACTAAATAACTAAATATCATTTTCAATAAAGTTTTGTAAATCATGAGATGATTTTAGTCGAGAGTTTAAAAATATCATGACCTAACGTGCTGGATGTGATGTTTGTATTCTTTAGGAACAAAGGAATCTCCAATTTCAACTTAAATTGTTCAAATTTTTTAAAGAAACCATATTTCCAAATCTTTTTCAAATTTTCAACATTAGGACATGATTTTATCGATTAGGTGCCAATTTTGGGGCGTTATGAGGGTGCTAACCCTTCCTCATACGTAACCGACTCCCGAACCCATTTTCTTGTTTTTCCTAGACCAAAATTAAATGTTTTAAAATAAAACATTTTTACAAGGTGATCCAATTACACCCAAGTAAAAAGGATTGGTGGTGACTCCCATTTTCGTTTTTAAAAGTCGATCCCCGTTTTTAAAATCAACTTTAAAAATGGTTTCAACAGCTTGGCGACTCCGCTGGGGACCAATAAGAGAGTTAAGCTGTAAAATCGATAATTTCATGTCCTTTTGTTCGAATTTAAAATTCTGATTTTCAAAAACATGATCCTTTATTGCATGTGGTTTTAATATATATTTCTGCATTGCACTACATGACCGTTGTGGTCGCGCCTTTAAGTGGGAGCGAGAAGCTATGCCTTCGTGAGGTTTTCACCTCCGCATGTGCTAGTGGATTGCTTTCGGGATACATCTGTACCTATGTCTTCGTGAAGTTTTCACTTCCGCATGGCCATAGGGAAATGTATTCCCCTGAACCGAACTCGATCTGTATGAGCCTATAATGGGTGAGGATCGAGGAATCTGCTAGTTCAGGTACCTCAACTTTAGAACTAAACCGCATATAGTAAACCTTAAGAACCCACCTTAGGTAGAGCTATGCCAAACTTTAGTATTTACCCAAATAAGTGTTCATTTACTTTATTTGTTTTATATTTTATTCTGTGGTACTAACTCACTGTGTTTCATTTTTGTGCATGTCATTTCATATTTTTAGAGGTATCGATTCACGGTCAGTTTCTAAGTTAGAAAGCTGGTTATGGAGAACGAGTTCCTTGATAAAGTGGGAGACAATGCAGCTGTTCGCACATGGTCAGAGCAAATGCAATTGGAGAAAGGGAATAGCTTAGTTGACAGGTATGTATCTGAACTATGGGATTTTACTCGTATTAGTATTACACAGAATGAGTTCCAAGAGTTGAAAGAAATATGGACCCAGTGGGACGATGAGTCAAAACAAATGTTCTATCGTAATTATGGCGATATACCTTACTTACTCGACATCAAGGTAGATAAGCATCTATTCCGGGATATGATTCAATTTTGGAACTTTACTTATAGCTGTTTCACTTTCGGGGAAGTAGATTTAGTGCCCACGCTAGAGGAATATACGACCTTGCTTTGCTGTTCAAGGTTCCAAGACGACAAAGCTTATTTTAGGGCTGCCAATGTTCCAACTTTTGTGAAGAAGTTGATGAGTATCACATGGATGAGTGAGCAGTGGGTTACAGCTAGAATCCAAGAGAAAGGTGAAGGTAAATACATACCTTGGGTGAGTTTGAGAGACCTGATCCTAGCATATCCAGATGAAAATAAAAAGATTGACGTCTTTGCCTTATGTATTTATGGTTTGGTGATCTTCCCCAAAGCCCTAAGACATATAGATGAAGCAGCTACTGATTTATTCGATCGACTTAACAAAGGAGTTACACCCGTACCTGCGATATTAGCTGAGATGATCAGATCTTTGAATGCGTGTCGGAGAGCTGGTGAAGGTAGAATCATTGGATGTGCATAGTTATTAATGGTTTGGTTTCACAGTCATTTTTGGAAGGTTGATAGAGTTCCTTACCGAGTGTTCTCCGAAAAGTATTCTCCCTTAAAGGAAGCCACAGCTATGACAAGGAGAGACGATATATCAGAGGAAAGATGGATGAAAATTCTTCAAAACCTCCGAGAAGAAGATGTTGAGTGGAAAGCCCCTTGGTTGGTTCCCAACGGAGTTCTTTATCGGTGTGAAAGTTTTGATTGGGTACCTCTGCCTGGAATTTGGGGAGTTGTTGGATATGCACCGTTGCTCGTACTAAGGTAATACAAAGCAAGACAGTTCATACCGGAGACACATGGGTTAGCTCAAAGCGAATTCTCATATAAGGGGGATAATTATAAGAAGAGGATTCGAGAGATTTCTGAGGCTTGGAAGCGAGCTCGCTGTTTGATGATATTGATTGGAGGACCAACGACAACCCAGAATACAAGGAGTGGACAAGTAAAAGGATCAACGATAATGTCCCTGGGCCAAGTTTGGAGGGTGCTTGATTGATGAAGTAGTATTTACAAGTGGTCCCATCGGAGTTAGAGATTATAAAGCAAGAATTCGAAAGGTAAAGTTTAGAGCTCGGAAAGAAGATAGAGAAGCTAGAAGAAGAAAAGATGTATTTAAGGCTAGATGTGGATGTTCAGAAATCAGAAGCCAAGAAAGTAAGAAAAGAGAAAAGGAAGATCGAGATAGCTTGAAGACAGAGTATAAGAAGATGCGACTGACGATGAAGAACGCTGGATTGGAGAAGACTTCTGAATAATGGCAACGAGAGGTCTAGGAGGAAAATACCAAAGCTGACTATTGGGAGAGGAAGTTTCGAGAAATGCAAGCGTAAAACGAGGTCTTAGAGAAAAATTTGGCAGAAAGTTTAAATGAAAAGGGAGAATTAAAAGCTAGAGTGGCTGAACTTGGACGGTCTCTTCATCACCATCGAAGCCGTAATTCCGCGATCGAGTTAAAGTCAGGCCTGAACAAGATCGAGGAAATGAAGGGTAAGATTGAAGAGTTAGAAGCAGCATTGCACAGTTGTGAACTACGAATCGAACTTCTTGAAACAAGAGAAGGGCGTTGGAAGGAGGAGCTTCACCATTCCCGTGACCAAGTTAGAAGTCGAGATTACCTCATGGGTGAAGCAATAGTTCAGATTCGAGAGGTAACTGATCATCTACAGACTTTGGCATCACAGGCTGATACGTTGAGCATGAAGTATGAGCTACAGTCCGATCGTAGTCAAGAGCTAGCTTCATTACTTGGGAAAATCAAAACTTTTGGACTTAGGGCGAAAGCATATTTGTAGTCCGTTTTATGTAAAGGATTTTGTTTTCTAATAAAGTTTTCAAAAATGAAGTTGAATCAGAATCGATGCCTCTTTGCATTCATACATTTGCATTACATAACATCATATGCATTCAAATCCATAGAGAGAGTCTAATTAGTTTAAATTATAACACAGAGAGAGAGAGAGAGAAAAAAAGAGAAGAAAAATCTGGAAGCTGAACATCCTTACAGTACACGTGCCAAATCGAAAAAAATGGATCAAAGATTGGAACAATTCCAAAGAGATATTCAAGACCAGATGCAAGAACAAATGGCAAAACTCCAAAAGAGATGAGGGACCAGATGTTAGAGGTTTAGAGGAACATGATGACCCAAATAGCCCAGATGCTGGTGGGGTAATGGACAAGGGAAAGGGTCCCATAGTTAACACTGAAAACAATGAGGATTTTCCTAGGGGATTCACTCCACCACACGTGCAAACACAACCTGAGGAATATCCCAGAAGGCCACCAGTCACAATTGGGCCTCAGCAAGGGCAAGCTGATACTGGAGTGCCCATGAATTTTCAAGTTGGCATAGGATCCAACCCAGGGGATAATCCTGCTAATCCTATTATCCCTGACATAGACATAGCAGATAGAGAGGTGATCAGAACTGAATCTTCAAGACAGTTGGAAGATCGCTGTAGATGGTTGGAAGAAAAATTTAGGGCTTTGGAAAATGCCGACCATCACCATGGTATTGACGCAAAGGACTTGAGTTTGGTCCCAGATTTGGTGCTTCCTCATAAATTCAAAATGCTAGAATTTGAGAAGTACAATGGGACTAGTTGCCCTGAAGCCCACATCACTATGTTCTGTAGACGCATGACTGGCTATGTGAACAACAATCAACTTTTGATTCATTGTTTCCAAGATAGTTTGATGGGAGCAGCGTCTAGGTGGTACAATCAACTTAGCCGCGCTAATATTAGCTCATGGAGAGACTTAGCTCAAGCCTTCATGAAGCAATACAATCATATCACAGACATGACGCCTGATAGAATCATGTTGCAAAACATGGAAAAGAAATCGAATGAAAGCTTTAGGCAATACGCGCAAAGATGGAGGGAAGTTGCCATGCAAGTTCAACCACCTCTCCTGGAAAAGGAAACCACCATGTTGTTTATCAACACTCTAAAAGCGCCTTTTATCACCCATATGATAGGAAGCACCACCAAAAGCTTCGCGGATATAGTAATGGTAGGGGAAATGATAGAAAATGCCATAAGGGGTGGTAAAATTGAAACATGAGAAACCACTAGGAGATCTGCTCCTAGGAAAAAGGAAAATGAGGTGAACAATACGAGTACATAGAACAAAGGGTACTCAAAAGCAGTTACTGTTAGCCAGCTGAAAGTAGTTACTGCTGGGCAACAAGGGTCGACAAGACAAGAATCAGGCCCTAGACAAAATTCTGAAAAGCTCCAATTTACGCCAATTCCAATGACGTATAAAGAGCTATATCAAAGTTTGTTCGACACACGTGTAGTGTCCCCATACTATCTATATCCGTTACAACCCCCATATCCTAAATGGTATGACTCCAATGCTCATTGTGATTACCACGTAGGAATATCAGGGCATTCCATAGAAAACTACACTGCCTTCAAAAAGGTAGTTGAGAGGCTCATCAAGTTGGGGGTTGTCAAGTTTAATGGTACACCCAGTGCAGAGAACCCGTTGCCCAATCATGGAGATAAAGGGATAAATGCGATTGGAGAGGAGGTCGTGAAAAAGATTAAAGGGGATATTTCGGAAGTGAAAACTCCGTTGAGAGTAGTATGGAAAGAAATGGTAAGAAGGGGACTGATAGAATCAAGTTCTGAGGAAGGAGGTGAAGGACTAAGGAACTACTGCGAGTTCCACGAAGCTGAAGGACATGGGATCCAAGAATGTGCAGAGTTTAGGGTGTTGGTATAGAGCCTTATGGACAATAAGGAACTGGAATTTTATGAAGAAGGCTCAGAAGAAGGAAACATACATGCCACCGAAGGAGAGTTGACAACTCAAAAATTAATATCCAAGGACCATTATTTCCTGACTGAGAAGTACAGAAGGCGGAGCACAAATCGCGCCTAAAGTTGTAATCTAGAGACCTGTGTCTTTTCCTTACAAGGATAACAAGATGGTACCATGGAATTACAATTGTAACGTGATGACACCAGGAGTAGAAAACTCAGCTAGCACTTCCAATGAGGTTCAAAGAGAGGGATTCTACACACGAAATGGGAGGAGTTACGACTCGGTAAACATCAGGAAAGAGCCAATAAAATCAAAGAATGTGCTAGTTGAACTAGAAAAAGGACTTGATACCCTTATCAACGTATCTGTAAAGGAAGAAGAGGCTAAAGAATTTTTAAAATTCCTAAAGCACAGTGAATACAGTGTGATAGAGCAGTTGCGCAAACAACCAGCTCGCATATCGGTGCTAGCCTTACTTTTTAGTTCGGAAGTTCATCGTGAGGCTTTGATAAAAGTGTTGAACGAGACTTACGTTACTAAAGATATATCTGTCAATAAACTTGACCGATTAGTTAGTAACATAAGTGCTGACAACTTTATTTCCTTCAGTGACGATGAAATTCCACCTGGGGGTATGGGATCGACCAAGGTCCTACACATAACTACTCGTTGCAAGGGATATTCTCTACCGAGCGTGCTGATCGACAATGGATCAACCTTGAATGTCTTACCATTGTTGACACTAAAGAAGTTGCCAATAGATAGTTCTCACATGAAGACGTGCCAGGACATAGTGAGAACGTTTGATGGCACCGAGAGAAGGGTGATGGGGAGAATTGACATACCGTTGCAGATTGGGCCAAACACATATGAGGTGGACTTTCTGGTGATGGATATAAAGCCCTCGTACAATTGCTTACTGGGAAGGCCCTGGATTCATTCGGCAGGAGCAGTGCCCTCATCCCTTCATCAAAAACTGAAACTGGTGACGGATGGTCGACTGGTCACTATAAATGCGGAGGAAGACATCATAGCGACTGTTACCAATTACGCGTCATATGTAGAGACAAATGAGGAGGCCATTGAGTGTTCTTTCCTGTCTTTAGAGTTCATTAACGTTACATTCATTTTGGAAGGAAATAAAGTTCTAGTGCCCAAGATATCCAAGACCACGAGGATGGGCTTACAAATAATGGTGGGGAAGGGAGCCCTACCAGGAAAAGGACTGGGTAGACATCTCTAAGGAGAGATTCAAGTGCCATTGCTGAAAGAGAAAAGAGACTGTTTTGGCTTGGGTTTTAGGCCAGATGCCAGATAGAGGAGAAAAGAAATCGAGAAAAAGTAAGAGAGAAGAAGGGCACGCTTGAATGGAGAAGAAGTCCAGTGGGAATCGATGACATTCCCCCACATATCCCAGACCTTCGTATCCGGAATGATAATTCACCCTGAGAGAGGGTTATTGGAAAGTCCCCACGTCAATGCCATACATGAGGAGGAAATTGAACAAAGAAACTTGTTGGGCATTTGCCCTTATGAACCTGAAAGCGTTCTGAACAATTGGACTGCAGAGGAACTTCCTGTAGTTTTTAGAGATTATATAGAGTAATATTTAGAACACTCTTGTTGTTTTTTAGCCTAGGAATAATAACATTTCTTTTGTGAAATAGACTTATGTTCAGAAATTGTTGTTTCAATAAAATACATTTTTGATAATTAACTTGAGCAAATATTCTTTCATTTCATTCTTTTGACTTTCTAATTTCATTCCAAAATTTACATTTTTCATTCATATCATGTGAATAATTGTCCTCGAATTCATTTGTTCTTCATACATTCTTTGGTGCCCATCACAGGTCCCTAGATATCAATGATGTGAGCAACGATAATACAGATCTAGAGGTCCACTTTGAGCAGGATATGTGTTTAGAGGAATCTCAGGATTTTGAAGATGACCGAGAATGTGATTTATCTCCAGATTTGTTAAGAATGGTAAAGCAAGAGTAGAAATATATCTTACCCCATGAAGAGGAGGCAGAGAACATAGCCTTGGAAGAAGGAAAGGTTGTGAAAATTAGGACGCGCATAGCTGAGGAGACAAAACAATGCATTGTTGAGTTATTACGGGAATTTAATGATGTCTTTGCATGGTCGTACCAAGATATGCCTGGGCTAAGTACTGACGTCGTAGTACATCGCCTTCCCATAAGAGAAGAGTGCAAACCAGTTTAGCAAAAGCTACGAAGGATGAAGCCTGATATAGTGTTGAAAATAAAAGAAGAAGTTCAGAAACAGTTTGATGTTGTTTTTCTACAAGTGGTCAAGTACTCAGAATGGGTTGCCAACATTGTTCATGTCCCTAAGAAAGACGGAAAGGTCCGGATGTGTGTGGACTATAGGGATTTAAATAAAGCTAGCCCAAAGGACAATTTCCTTTTACCGCAGATCGACACATTGGTGGATAATACGACAGGATTTTCATTATTTTCCTTCATGGATGGCTTTTCAGGATACAATCAGGTCAAGATGCACCTTGATGATATGGGGAAAACTACCTTCATAACACTGTGGGGTACCTTTTGCTATAAAGTAATGTCATTCGGACTAAAGAATGCTGGGGCAACATATTAAAGGGCCATGGTAACATTGTTCCATGACATGATGCATAAAGAGATCGAAGTGTATGTTGATGACATGATCGCCAAATCTCGAACAGAAAAGGAACACATCGAGGTTTTAAAGAAGTTGTTTTTGAGGTTGAGAAAATTTCAATTGAAGCTCAACCCTGCAAAGTGTACTTTTGGGGCTCGGTCAGGGAAATTACTGGGTTTCGTGGTCAGCGAGAGAGGACTCAAAGTTGACTCAAACAAGGTCAAAGTAATACAAGAATTGCCTCCACCACGCATTCAAAAGGAAGTTTGAGGTTTTCTTGGAAGATTAAATTACATTGCTCGGTTTATTTCACAATTAACTGAGAAATGTGATCCCATATTTCGTCTTCTTAATAAACACGACCAGGGTGTATGGGATGATGAGTGCCAAAGAGCTTTTGACAAAGTCAAACAATATCTGTCAAACGCACCAGTACTATCTCCGCCTAATCCAGATAGACCGTTGATACTGTATTTGTCAGTATTCAATAATTCCATGGGATGTGTGCTTGGTCAATACGATGAGTCAGGAAGAAAAGAAAAGGCGATATACTATCTCAGCAAAAAGTTCACTGATTGTGAAATGAGGTATTCATCGATCGAGAAATTGTGTTGTGCCTTGATTTGGACAACTCGGAGATTGAGGCAGTATATGCTATATCATACAACCTGGTTGATTTCGAAGCTTGATCCGTTAAAGTACATGATGGAGTCTACTGCTTTAAATGGAAGGATGGCTAGGTGGCAGATTCTGCTATCTGAATTCGATATAGTCTATGTGAACCAAAAGGCTATAAAAGGGAGTGCAGTAGCAGAATTTTTGGCTAGCAGAGCTTTGGAGGATTATGAACCTTTGAGCTTTGATTTCCCAAATGAAGAACTGATGTACGTGGCAAACACTGAAGATTGTCTGTGGAAGCTAAACTTTGATGGGGCGTCAAATGCCATGGGAAATGGAATTGGGGCAATCTTGGTATCCCTAGTGGTGATCATCACCCATTCACATGCAAACTCGATTTCGATTGCACGAACAACAAGGCAAAATATGAAGCATGCATCATGGGAATTCGAGCAGCCGTAGAGCGTAAGATCAGGGTATTAGAAGTATATATAGATTCTACCTCAGTAATCTACCAACTTACAGGAGAGTGGGAGACAAGAGATCCCAAACTAATTGATTACCGAAAAATAGTTCTGGGATTGATTGAAGAGTTTGATGATATTACTTTTAATTATCTCCCACGTGAGGCAAAGCAGATGGCGGATGCTTTGGCAACCTTGGCTTCATGATCAAAGTGAATAGACCAAAGGATATGAGACATATTCAGATGAGTATCTTTGAAGTTCTAGCTCATTGTTATAATGTGGAAGAGGAGGAAAAGATGACCACCCTTGGTATCAGGATGTATTACGATATATAAAAAATCGTGAATACTCGGAGCATGCAACTGAGAATGAAAAAAGAACTCTAAGAAGATTGGCCTTTGACTATGTTTTAGACGGGGATGTCTTGTATAAAAAGAGAAAATATCAAGTATTATTGAGATGCGTGGATGCCGTCGAAGCTAGGAAGATCTTAGAAGAAGTTCATGAGGGCGTCTGTGGAACACACGCTAATCGGTTCACAATGGCCAGACAGATAATGAGATTTGGATATTATTGGTCCACCATGGAAGGAGATTGTATCAGCTATGCTAAGAAATGTCATAAATGCCAGATTTATGGAGACAATTCATGTTCCTCCATCACCTTTGCACGTTATGACTTCTCCATGGCCTTTTTCCATGTGGGGCATGGATGTTATTGGACCAATCTCACCAAAAGCTTCAAATGGGCATCGATTCATCTTCGTGGTAATTGACTACTTCACAAAATGGGTAGAGGATGCTTCTTATGCTAACGTTACGAAGTCAGGAGTTAGTCGGTTCTTGAAGAAGGAGATTATTTGTCGATATGAAATGCCCGAGAGGATCATATCAGACAACGCACTGAATTTAAACAACAGTACGATAGTAGAAGTTTGTAGTCAATTTGGGATCAAACATCACAACTCATCTCCATATCGTCCAAAAATGAATGGGGCAGTGGAAGCGGCCAACAAAAATATCAAGAAGATAGTAGGGAAGATGACTGAGACTTATAAGGATTGTCATGAGAAATTACCGTTTGCACTCTATGCTTATCGAACGTCTGTCAGAACCTCTACTGGGGCAACGCCCTTCTCGTTAGTCTATGGAATGGAGGTTGTTTTACCCATTGAAGTGGAAATACCTTCGCTTTGAGTTTTGTCAGAAATAAAGCTGGATGAAGCTGAATGGATCCAGGCTCGGTATGATCAGTTGAATTTAATTGAAGAAAAGAGGCTAAGGGCTATTCGTCATGGTTAGATGTACCAAAAACGAATGATGCGAGCCTATAATAAGAAAGTTCGCCCAAGAGAGTTTCATGAGGGGGACCTTGTATTGAAAAAGATCATTTCCATACAAAAAGATTCCAGAGAAAAATAAATGCCAAATTGGGAAGGACCATATGTGGTGAAGAAGGCTTTCTCTAGAGGAGCACTGATCTTGACCGAAATGGATGGGAAAAGTTTACCCAACCCTGTGAACTCTGACTCAGTTAAAAAGTATTTTGCTTGAAAAGGAGAAGAGGCCAAATTGAAAACCCGCAAAGGGCGCTTTGAGTTTCTAAAAAAATAAAAAAAAATGGAGAGGCCAAGGTGAAAACCCGCAAAGGGCGCCTTGAGACCAAAGGGGTTTTGAGTTGAAAACCTGAAAAGGGCGGCTCAAATTCTGAATGGACCCGCAGTCATCTTGCTACACTTGAATCAAGGATAAAATGAAGAATGTTGCATATCGGGGCATCAACAAAGTACTTTGAGTCTTCTAAACACATGTTGAGCTCAAGGCATTCTTCATAAGTTTGTATATAGGAGCTCAGTCGGCGATATCTAGGGCATCTAATTTTTGTCCTATTCATTTTACTATCTTTGGGATTTTTTTTCTTCTCAAAGATATGTTCCCAGTTAATTTCCTTTGTATTTTTTGATAATTTATTCAATTTTAACTTTTTTTTAGATCAATTTATTACCCATTATTCATAAATGTGTTACATTGAAATAATGATTGACGAACTAATAATTTCACAAAAAGAAGTTCTACATATTACTTTGGAAATTCCTAGATAAGACAAGAAACCAAAACAGGACAATTGTTTAGAATTTCCATGTGCATAGAAATATTTGAGAAAGAAGAGTCTGGATAGAGACTATTTTTCTGAATTCTTGGTCCAATTGATAATTGGACAAAGTAAATGAGTTGATGTGATGGAAGTAAGTGATGTCATCAGGTCATTCGAGGGGTGGTGTGATGAACTAAGAAACCCTGAATTATGGTGGAATGAGTTAAATTCAAAATAAACCCTATACCCTAAAAATTTCAAATGGGTCAGATTGAAAAGTTTCAATTCCCATTGTGGTAGCATGGTATCAGCCTTGCATTCTCAAGATTCAAACGGAGTTGGCTCAGAAATTACATTGGGGCAAGCTTGTTGAGTAGAACATGATCGATGAACAAGAATGAAGAACAAATGAGTGATAACACCTAGTGTAAGAGTCATACTCGTAACATTTCTTGTATCATAGCAAATTTCATTAGGAGCATTTGATTCATTTCGGTCATTGCATCCTAATCCTAATCCTTTAAAAGGAATCATCTTCATGACATGTTACATGTAGCTAGAAGCATTTGATTCATTCTGATCATAGCATCTTAGTCATGTGAGATAAACATACTAAACTGAGTCTACAGGACATGTCCCTCAGCAGACGGTGTAGCAATAATTCATTTATTTATTTTGAAATGTTTTTTTATTTATTTGTTCAAAATACATACTTTTTTATTCTTTTTTATATTTTTGCAATAATTATTTATTATTTGGTACATGTAGCTGCATTGAAAAGTTTAATATTGTATAAGAAATTTTCATGTTTGTTTAGTTTTTTTTATCATTTATTATTTTATATTTTATATTTTATCTTTTATATACTCTTTTATTATTAATTGCCTTAATGTAGTTATTGTAATAGTTGTTATTTTATATTGTCTATATTAATGTTAGTATTTCACGATTATTTTGATATTTATACGATATTTTCATATGAATCATCGTTTAGAATAAAATACATTTTTTTGCAAAATTACTATGTTTCATCTAAACATTTTTTAAAAATAAGGTAATATTTTGGTATTTAGAAATTCGGGAAATAATGACCTGACGTGCTGGGTTTCTATTTTTTGTTTGACTAAATAACTAAATATCCTTTTCAATAAAGTTTTGTAAATCATGAGATGATTTTAGTTACGAGAGTTTAAAAATATGATATCCTAACGTGCTAGATGTGATGTTTGTATTCTTTCGGAACAAAGGAATCTCCAATTTCAACTTAAATTGTTCAAACTTTTTAAAGAAACCATATTTCCAAATCTTTTTCAAATTTTCAACATTAGGACAGGATTTTATCGATTAGGTACCAATTTTTGGGCGTTATGAGGGTGCTAACTCTTCCTCATACGTAACCTACTCCAGAACTCGTTTTCTTGTTTTTCGTAGACCAAAATTAAATGTTTTAAAATAAAACGTTTTTACAAGGTGATCCAATTACACCCAAGTAAAAAGGATTGGTGGCGACTCCCATTTTCGTTTTTAAAAGTCGATCCCCATTTTTAAAATCAACTTTAAAAATGGTTTCGACAGATACTACTTGTTAGGACTGTAAAACTTTTAAATACAAAATCTAATAAATCAAAATTTATCATATCATATCGTCAAAAATAAAAGTAGATGCAAATTAAAAGTATACTAAATTCATCAGTTTCTTGAAATTTTCAGATCTTATAGTTTTGATATTTTAAATTAGCTCATGGGTAATTTAGAAACGGTGACTCTCTTTTTTTGACACTAAAGATGAAATGTTAGAAAAGTTATATATGTATAATTTGGGGATAATAACCTTAATATATAACTTTTACACATTAACTTTTAATTTCTAGTCAACCCGTCATCAATTAAAAACTAGTTACTAGATTATCTACACATATTTGACACATACTTTAATTAATAATTGAAGTTACAAAATGGTCACTAAACTATTCTGAAAAATCATTATACTATTCAAAAGTTTTTATTTAGGTCATTGGGCTGCTAAATTTTTTTTAAAAAAAAAAAATCTAGTTAGCGAACTCCAAATAACGATTCAACGATCGGTATAATAGATCAATACTAAATGCGGCATTGCAATTCAGTTATAAAATTAAGATTTCAACGTTATCAACCGATTAATAGGCAAATTAAATGAATGCTTACCTTAGCCATTGCAGACCATTTCCGAGGCTCATCACTTGTTGGTTTGGGGAATAAAGTGTGCAACCCTTCTCCTGATACAAAAATCATTTAAAATTACTGTCAACAGAAAATAAATAGAAGTTTGGAAACCCGACTGAGCAAATTGTATCCTTATTTAAAAATACAATCACACCAAACCATTTTCGAAAACGACATACAACATATAATCTATATCTCAAGGAAATAGTATATTTATAATACCAATGGCAACAAAAAGAAGCATTATACTAATGAAAAGTGCCACAGACCTCTGGAAACAAGGAACCAGCTTGAAGCTTGGCTATGTGGGCATTGCCACATACCTTTATTTTGTAAGTTCCAAAACAAACAGCAACCGACATAGCCCCATTTAGTCATAAAATTATTGAAATTTAAAAGTTATTTATAAAAAATATAATGTCCAAACCATTTTTTTGACAAAGGTGTCGACTTTGATTTAGAAAAAGAAAATGAAAAACGGGAGTTGTCACCAATCTTTTTTGATGAGGTGTGATTGGGTCACATCGTAATTTGGTCATTTTAATAATAGATTAATTTATTAAAACAACGGTTTTGGTCTACGAAATTCAGAAAAACGGGTTCGGGAGTCTGTTACGCACGAGGAAGGATTAGCATCCTCGTAACTCTCAAAATTGGTACCTAGTTAGATTAATTAGTGTCTTAGTGTCGAAAATCGAAAATTTTAGAGAGGTTTTAAAAATACGATCCCTTGTTAAAACATTGCTTAATAGAAAATTTTTCAGAGAAAAGGACATATTTCATGTTAATTGAGAATAAAGAATTACGTCCTGTAAGTTAGGACACAATATCTTAAAACCCGAAACAAGAATAAATACAAAAAATTTATTTATTTTAAAAGACATTTGATATTTGATTGTCTTGGTTTTAGAAAGAAGTCATATTCCGTAAGTTAGAATACGATCTTTTCGCAACTCTCGAGATTATTAAAAATGTTTTAAATACGTTCGTTATTCGGATTTACCAAGAAAATCGAAACCCCGCAAGTTAGGGTTCAACTTTTCAAATCTCAAAATACGAAAATTTGCCGATTTAGATTTTATGTAACGGGTAAAGATTAACGTGGTACGATTTTGTAGTAAAGTGTAAAAAATGAATTACGATACTAATATGCATAATGAAAGAATAATGAATGCATTAGTGTGAATAACAATAATAAGGGCGAAAATAAAATAAAATAATCAAGCCAAAAATAAAAAAATAAGTAAATAAACACAAAAAGAAAATATAATTATAATAGTAATAAAAATAAAAATAAAAATAAAAATAAAAATAATAATAATAATAATAATAATAATAATAATAATAATAATAATAATAATAATAATAAAACGATAATAATAGTAAAAGATAAATAAATAATAGTAATAATAAAAATGATAATAAAAATGAAAATAATAATACTAGTAATAATAATAGTAGAGGAATATAATAATAATAATAATAATAATAATAATAATAATAATAATAATAATAATAATAATAATAATAATAATAAACTAATAATAGTAAAAATAAATAAATAATAGTAATAATAATAATAATAGCCATAATAATAATAATAATAGTAGTAGTAGTAGTAGTAGTAGTAAGAATAATAATAATAGTAATGATAATATTAAAATTAATTAATAAAGTAGCAAAAACAACCAAAGAAATAAAAAAAGGACTAAATTGAACTTAAAACAAAAATTTGGGGCAAATCTGTGGTGAATGTAAAAGGGAAAGGACCCCATTGCAATGCGCGAATGAAGTGGAAGGATTGAAAAAGAAATTATCCCTTCCCCTCAAAACGACGTCGTTCTTCAAAGGGCCAAAATAGAATAAAACAAAATTATGGGTCAAAATTCAAAGGGAAAGAAATGAGAGAGGACCAAATTGAAATAGGTCATAAAGGCGAAAGGGCTCGCAGCGCAAATAGCCCATTTGGCCTTAAAAACATGCGGATCCTTTGTTCAAACGGGTTGGGTCGGGTCGGCCTCCCCAAAACGACGTTGTTTTGGCGTCTGGGGAGGCCATGTAAAACGACGCCGTTTTAAATTGTTATAAAAACCAAAATTTTTCTAAAAATTTCATTTTCTTCTTCTTCCTAAAAAGAAAACACCAAAAACTCTCTCAACTCTTTTCTCCCCTCTACAATCCAGTCAAACGCCGATCAATGTTCGGGTCCGCCACCGTTGACCACCGTGCATGGCGGCTGGAGTTCCCAAAATGGCCCCTTTCGACCGTTTTAACCTCTACGACACCGACCTGCCCCTAAAACGTCCAAAGACGCCTTCGAAGATCAAAAGAAAGACTGAAACCTTTCGGTTTCAACCCTTCCGGCCACCAGCGAGGTAAGATCTCTTTCGTTTGTTTGTTTATTTCTTTAAAGATTAAAAGCAAAATGAAAAAAAAATAGAAGACAACCTTAGATCTGTTGTTCGTATATCGAAATTGTTTTTTTGTATTGATATTTTGCCCTTTTTTTTATTCAAAATCTCTTCCATTACATCTGAAAATTTTTGCCTTTATAGCCGATTTACAAATATTTTTATTATATCCGCTGTCCTTCTGCTACTGTTGTTACGTGTTTGCGTTGCTGCTTCTTTTGTTTCATTTTACAGGTCTTGAGGGAGTCAACGAAGGCATGTTTTTCCATCTTGGTGCTACATCGATGGAGGAGCCGTCCCTCGGGCAGTGTGCGCGCCGAGGGCGCACATGGGGGGTTGCGGCGCTAAAAGAAACTCTAGGGTTTCTGTTTCCTAATTTTGGTTTAAGTTTTGGGCCATTTTGGGCTTAGGGTTTAGTTGGGTTTGGTTTGGGATTCTAACAGGCCCGAGCAGAAATTGGGCTGTACATATAATATCATCAATAAGTAATTTACTGTACAACTCATGAACCAATATTGTTCTTGTCGAAACCATTTTTTTAAAAGGGGTCGACTTTGATTTTGAAAACGAAAATGAGCATGGGAGTCGCCACCAATCTTTTTTGATGAGGTGGGATCGGATCACCTTGAAAAGTTGTTATTTTTAATAAACAGTTTGATTTATTAAAACAACGATTTTGTTCCACGAAATTCAGAAAGACGGGTTCGGGAGTCGGTTACGCACGAGGAAGGATTAGCACCCTCGTAAAGCCCAAAATTGGTACCTAGTTGATTACTTCGTGTTTTTTAGTGCCGAGAATTGGAAATCTTGAAGAGATTTAAAATACGAGCCTTTGCTAAAATATTTCTTAATTGAATTTATACAAAAAATGGGTTTATTTCACGTTAATCGAGAAGAAAGATTACGTCCCGTAAGTTAAGATATAATGCTTTAAATTCTCGAAACAAGAATAAACACCAAAAATTTATTTATTTTAAGACATTTGATTATCTCGGTTTTAGAAAGAAATCATATTCCGTAAGTTAGAACACGATCTTTTCTTCATTTTCGAGAATATTTAAAATCCGTGCTTTGAAAACGTTCGTTTATTCGGATTCATTGAGAAAATCGAAACCCCGTAAGTTAGGGAACGACTTTTCGAATTCCGAAATACGAAAGATTGCTGATTTAAAAAAAACGAAATTTTATGTATCGGGTAAAGATTAATGTAACACGATTTTATAGTAAAATGTAAAAAATGAATTATGGTGTTAATATGCATAACAGACTAATAATAAATGTGTTAATATAAATGACAATATGAAGGGCGAAAATAAAATAAAATGAACAAGCCAATTATAAATAAAAAGAAAAAATAATAAGTAGGCTTAAGAAATTTAAAATTAAAAAACTAATAACAAATAAATAAATAACTATTATGTAAACGGTTTAAAAAATAATATTAATGATAATGATAATAATATTAATAATAGTATGAATAATAAATAAACCATAGTTTTGAAAGTATATAAAAAGATATAAATAAATGACAAATAATAAATAAAATGATAGAAGTAACGATAAAAATAAATAAAATAAGTATATTTTTAAAAATGATAATAAATAAAACAATAATAAAAATAAAAATGATAAAAATAAATAAATAAGTGTAATAAAAACAAATAATAACAAGTAAATAAACAAAAAAGACTATAATAATAGTAATTATAATATGAAGTTAATTAATTTAATAGTATAATAATAACAACAAAAGAAGGACTAAATTGAACTTTTAAATAGAATTTTGGGTAAAATCAAAAATAAAAAAAGGTAAAGGACCAAGTTGAACGCGCGAATAATAAGGAGGGACCAAAATGGGAAATAATCCCCACCTTCCAAAACGCACAACTTCAAGGTGGACCAAATTGAAATTGAAATAAATTATAGGGCAAAAATTAGAAATAAAGAAAAACTTAATTGCGAAATGATTAAAAAGCAAAAGGGCCAAAAGCGCAAATAGCTTGTAACTCCCCTAACCCATTGCCGTCGCCGGACTAGAGTTACGAGGCATTACTAATCATTTCCGAACATTTCATATCACTCCAAATCCAAACTTAGCAATTCACATTCAATGCATCCCATAAATAGGTCTACGAGACCTTAATCACATGTTAAAAAGAGGTCGGGACTAAACCAAACGCATACGAAAATTTTTGAAATTCTGACATTTTTCTAAGTTACAGAGGTCACACGCCCGTGTGGGTAGGCCGTGTGTCTCACACAGCCTCGGACACGCCCGTGCATCCAAGCCGTGGCAAAACAGGGCATACATACTGACTTGTTCACACGGCCTGAGACACGCCAGTGTGCCTCACCCGCGGTCGACACTGACTTGCACCACACGGCCAGTCACACGCCCGTGTGTCCAGCCCGTGGTCGCTACTGACTTGATCCACACGGCCAGCCACATGCCCGTGTGTCTTGCCTGTAGTCGAGTCTTTTTTGCATCAATTTACCAACTTAAACAACACGGTCGAGCCACACGCCCGTGTGCTCAACCGTGTGGGCAATTATAGGTCATTTTCAAGGCCAAACTTGCCTCCCACACATTGAATTACCTACAAGCCTCAAATCAATACCAACTCATGCCTCAAAATGCAACCAATACCAATACAAGCACCAATTCAACAATCAACTATACCATCTATAACCATACTCAATCTCATCTCAAATAAGTCTATCTAAAATACCAATTTCACATCCTAATTTATACAAAACAAGCATCATGCAATTCATATCATAATTCCACATTTAAATCTCATTTCTCAACAACCAATTTAAGCATGAAACATACCATATTCATCACTCACTACTTCATACCACATTCATCATTTACATAGCTCACACATAATAACCAAAAGCATCTAACTTCCAAGCCATGTCACATGGCAAGGTCCACCATCTCAAAATACACCACATCTACTAGCTTATACATGCCATATACTAAATATATACATATTTCAAAAGTACCTCAATAGATAGCCGATAGTGTGATTGAGTCACTGACGATCCCCGGATCTGAGCTAGCTTTACTGACACTGTAAAACAGAGAAACAAATCACACAGTAAGCTTAAGAGCTTAGTAAGTTCGTAACATAATACATTCAATTTAATAAATCAAATACAATATACAAAGTGAATCCATCACCTAGATCAACTCTCCAATGTTCACACCATATCATCCATAGCTAATATACTCACTCAACCATTCATAAATCCATTCACAATTTCACCAACCACAAAGGTTCAATACATACCTTAGCCAACACATAGTTGTTCACCATCCATGCTAATTTATGCTCGATATAGCATTTCGATCAACCTTTATTATTCATTTGGTTTAATCGCACACTTAGTGCCAATTTCGTAGCCGAAGCTTAATTGTCATCGCACACTTAGTGCCTATACTTTAAACTGAACTTATCTCGGTATCGCACATATAGTGCCAAATTAATAAGCCGAAGCTTCTATTGTTTCGCACACACAATGCTAATCATCTCTGTCTCGTTTCTAATTTCGCACACTTAGTGCCTCATTACTCGATCTCATATGTAATACATTTCTATTTCATTAACTACACATTCATTCAATTCTCATCACAGAGATATAAATTTAACAACTTGTATTATATCCGAACTTACCTCGGACGTCGAAATACCGAAACTAGCCGATCAATCAAGTACTTTGTCTTTGCCTTGATCTCGATCCGAATCTCTCCTTTCTTGGTCTATACATATTCAAATTTAGCTCATTCAACAACCAATTCATTCAATTAAGTCCAAAAACACATATTTAGGGCATTTTACAAAATAGTCCTCACATTTTCACATTTCGACACTTTAGTCCCTATTTCACAAAATCACAAAATACACAAAATTTCTCTTCACTTATGCCTAGCCGAATTTTCCTTGTGCTTATACAAGCCCATATATTTCATTTATTTTACATTTTAGTCCTCCAATTTACACTTTTCTCAATTTAGCCAAAATTAGCCAATTTCACCAAAAATTCAAAGACAAAATATGTTAACCCAACATCAAACTTTCATATTTCACCAACTATCAACACAAATTTCAAACATTCATCAATGGCACTTCTCAAAATCATAAAAAATTTAAAAAATTAAAGCATGGGTTTTGAAGAACACGAAGCAACGATTACAAAAACGTAGAAATCATCAAAAATCGAACAAAAATGAACTTACAATTAAACTCCAAGATGGCTGAATGCTTCAAAGCTTCCAAGCCCTATCTATTTTCCTATTTTCGGTTGAAAGAAACAAAGATGAACATGTTTTCATCTTTTTGTTTTATTTAATACACATTAATAGACTTTTTACCATTTTGCCCTTTTATTATTTCATTAAAATTTCCACTAACTATGTACATATATGTCCATCTCCTCTATCTATGGTATAATTACAGCATAAGGACCTTTCATTTAATAAGTCATGCCAATTAAGCACTTTAACAATCAGCACACAGCTTTTGCATTTTATGCGATTAAATCCTTTTTCATAATTCGACACACAAACGATAAAATTTTCACATCAAATTTTCACATATGCTCAATCACATATTATAAACATCTAAAATAATATTAAAATATTTTCTGACCTCGGATTTGTGGTTCCGAAACCACTATTCTGACTAGGGTCTAAATCGGGCTGTTACATAGCCCATTAATAAAAAACACACGGATCCTCTGGACGGGTTGGGTCAGCGCGTGGGTTGAGCATGAAACGACGCCGTTTTGGCATTTATTCTTTGGCCCAAAATGGCACCGTTTGGTCCTGCATATATAAGCCACTTTTTTTTTTTAATTTCATTTTTTCTTTCTTTCTTCAAAAAAACAAAAAAAAAAAATCCTTTCTTCTCTTTCCCTCTCCCCTGGTCAGCCCAGAATCTGGCCAAGCTCCAGTCATCGGTCGCCGGCGTCGACGCCGCCATATACGGCGGCCGAAACTCCAAAAAAAGGGGCTTTTTCATCCTTTCGGCTCATCGAACCCCGATATGGGGCTATTTTTCATCGAAACTCGGCCAAAATGGTAAAGCCCGAAGGAAACCCTTCGGCTTCCCTGTCGACATATTGGCAAAGGCAGTCCATCATCGGGGACAGCGTCCTCTTCCCCATTCGCGGTGGTGACTAATCAGTAAGTTTTTTTTATTTATTTTATGCCTTAAAGAAATAAAAGTAAAACAATATAAAAAATCACCTCTTGGCGATTCCTGTTCTCTTTTTCGATTAATCTCGTGTGTAAAAAATACAAATCAGTGCTTCGACTTTTTATAGCCGAAAATATTACAAAGTTTATTATTTTCTTATGTTTCTCTGCTCCCATTTTTCTTTTTTGTTCTCTTTTTCTTTGTTTTGCAGGTTTAGGCAAGGTCAACGGAAAGGGCCTTGCCATTTCGGTGCAAGGCGGCCAGGCACGTCAGGGGGGTAGGTCTCGGGATGAGGCGCGAGCGGTGTGCCCGAGGAGGAGCAGGGCGACTGAAAAAAAAAAGGTTAGGGTTTCTGCTTATTTTGGGTTTTGGGCTTAGGGTTTTCTTTTAATTGGATTGTTTTGGACTATAAATATTTTGGACTTTATTATATTTTGGGTTTTATTTTTTGTTTGGTTTTTTTATGTGTCTGGGCCCGGGCGAATTGGGTCTGTTACAGTTCTTAGTAACATTATCGGCTCATGAACTACTCATCTTAGCTTTGAAACACAAAATCCAAGTTTCCATATACCCAAAAGAATAAATGCAATAATAATGAAACAGAATAAGAATAATCATTAGTTTTTTGTTCTTAAGAGGAGTGGCAACACATTTAACTATGTTGATGCATTTCACTGGACCTGAACCACTTTGGGTTCTGCTACATTATCCCATGAAAGAAAAACCCAATAAAAGATAACAAAAAAAATATTACATTGAATTATACTGGTTGGAGCCAAGAAAAACTGAGGAAGATGAAGAAATCAATGAAGTTGATAGATTGTTCATTAGAGACACTTTCAGATTTTTTTTCCCTTTTCGTTCTCCAAAAAATACAGGAAAAGCTGCTTTCTTATGCGTAAAAGAAACAAAAGGTTAAAATCTTCTATTAGTCCCTTTACTTTGAGAAAGTTGTGAATTTAGTTTCTTTGCTTTAATTTGATCAATTGTAGACCTTGTACTTTTCGAACTAGTCAATTTTAGAATATGTACTTCTCAAATTTTAAAAATTTAATCGTAACCCGGAATAGTAACAATTAAATCTATTTGATTAAATTCAATTATTAGTCGTGTACTATGTGTTTATTTGTAGCTATAGTCTATATTCTCCAATTGGGTTATTCTAAAAGTCTCTATACTTTTCAAAATTTGAAATTCTAGTCTTGATGCAAATGATAGCCGTTAATACATTAATTGAAATTTTAGCAAGTAACATGTGAAAATAAAAAACTTACATGCGTTAGACAAAATACGTTAGCGAAAAAATAAATTAAATATAAATAAACACATATGAAATAAAATATAAATAGAATGATTTATTATTAATTTATCAAATACAAAAATCAAATAAAATAGCATAATAAACGGTTGAAATAAAGGAGAACCAAGATTTTACGAAAAGTTGAGACACATACAATTTCCTTAAGACAGATTCGGCCACTCCTATGGTACTCAGAGAAACGTTGGTCGAATTCTCTCAGGATACAACAACAACAACAGTGATCAAAGTAGTAGCACCTCTACAATGATCAACGAACGAACTTTACCTTTTTCTATCACCAGAATATTGTAAAAATACGGAGAGGCAAAAGAAGAGTTTTGAAAAGAATAGAATTTCGGTATAAGAAATTAATCGAATGTGTGTGTAATCCTACATAATAAACAACCTTTTATAGGCATTTAGGATAGTAGAAAATTTGGAAATAACCATAAAGTTTGCCATTAAGGAGCCAAAAAATCAATTTTATTTAAAAATTAAATTAAATTAAATTAGATATTGTCCATAAATAAGCAGTTATGTTTGTTGAGGAAAAATAAATTCGTGTTGGGCTTAAAATATCCACAAGCCCATTTGGCCACAACGATCCAGACATTTCGCGTCGCCCATGACGTGTGAGTGCGTCCCAACCCTGTCGGGTTTGGACCTGCACCCCCTTACACTGAGGCAAGGTTACAAGCTTAGTCATTCAATTACCCTTCAAGAGGGTTCACATATATAAACACATCTCACACTTTGGTATTTAACCAGTGTGGGATCTAAGCCTTTATTTTTCCTCACAATATTTCCAAGTAGCTTACTTTGAGCATCAATTTCTCATTCATCACTCAATCATTTTGAGCATATGATATACTGTTGTAAAGGTCTCATTGAGTAGAATATGAAACCATAATTTTATGATTCAACTCTCCACCTTTACCTATTGAGAATATGCCTAAAAGTTCCCGTAAAAATAATTTTTCCAACAATTTCCTAAATGAATGAAAATTGATAGTTTTATTGAAAAACATTGACTCGATGTGGTAATAGAATCTATGATCGATAGTTGCATAGGATAGGTAGGTATCCACCCTTGAACCTTCCATTGCGAAAGTATATTTATTTTACTAGCTGACCAGTAGGCGTGATGTCCTTGAACTATTCTGCCTTTTGTGTAAACGATGATATACCTCGCACAACTACCTCCCTGACAATGTTTTAGTTCTCATGGTTATGTTCATATAGCCATAAAAATCTCTTGGTTTTGCAAGAATTTGAAAGAAATAAGCCCCAATAGTCTCCTTGAAGTGACCCCACTTCACTCTCACATAGGTGACTTAGGTTGTTCAGCTCACCGAAATACACAATGGTCATTAAAAGCATTGCTTAACCTGTCCCATTTTTAGTCACTGTTTACATCTTAGGAACGGATTTGGGATACGTACCCCCACAGTGACCTTACAAGGTCTATGCAATTAGGTTGTCCCTTTGAACCTAGATCTTGGGATCTCTAGTCAAATAGGTAGGATTTTCCTTCACATAGCGCCTTTTATTTTCATGGGCTTTAGTCACATTCCTTTTGATGTTTTAACAACATGATCTCGTTTTAAGCCTTTAGTTAGCGGATCTACAATGTTATCTTTTTATTTTCTAAAATCAATAGAGATGACTCCATTTGAGATCAGTTGTTTTAACGGTATTGTGTCGACGACGCATATGTCTCGACTTACCATTATACGTTACTTTAGCAAGACACACTTTCCAGTAGTTGTAGGATGGTTTTCTACTTTTTCATAACTCATATGGTGTCTTGTTCCTTTTCTTTTGGGGTACCTTATTTAAAAAGGTAATTAACTCATAGAAACGTTCCCCCCACATTTTATGTGATAACTCAGAGCTTTTTAGCAATTCGTTCATCTTTTCCTTTAAAGTTCGATTTTCTACTCGGCTACTCTATTTTAGGAAAGTATGGTGTTGTTATTAAGTTGTGTACATTATTCAAATGATTCAACATATCCACCACCACGATCACTTAATCTTTTTTATTAAGTTGGTTTTCAACTTCTTGCTTATAGAGAATAAAATTCTCTTTGGCTTAGCTCTTAAGCAAATATACATAACAATAAAGGTAATAAACATTTTTATTTCTTCCCCTCATTTAAACAAGCTTTACAAGCATTGCTATGTATTAGATTAAGTGGTTTTTGACCTTTGTTAATTTTGCTTCAACACATGTTTAACATTTATAATTAAAATTATTGTGAAACAAAGGAATGTTCTCTAAGTTAATTTCTATACGTAAAGTGTCATAATTAACATGTTCGAGCCTACTATGTCATAAATTAAATGACTTAAGCATATAAACAAAAAAAGAATAACATTCTTATTCATAGTTTTTCTTTTACAGAGATAGCATTTAGTTTAATACATATCCCCTTCCCACAAAATTCCCCCTTTAAAAAGAACATTCTTATTCATAGTTCTTGCGTAGGTTACGCACATAATTCCATATCAGACACTTTCGTGGAAATTTCTTCCACAACATTAGCCTCGTTAACTCTAACTTTCTTTGGTATCCTACAGTCAGATGACTTCTGCCCTATTTTGTTGCAATTGAAGCATTTTCCTTGAAATTTTTGCTTCTTGGAAACACCACCTTTTCGTCCCAATTTAGACCCATTTTGCGGTTGTTTTCCCTTCTTAAAGTCTTTTTTAACTTCTACGACGTTTGCCCTAGCAACATTATAATTTGCTGCTTTGTTGAGTCTCTTTTCCGTACCTCTAACTTTCTTTAGGATCCTACAATCAGATGACTTGTGCCCCATCTTGTTGCAATTGAAGCATTTTCCTTGAAATTTTTGCTTCTTGGAAACACCACCTTTTCGTCCCAATTTAGACCCATTCTGCGGTTGTTTTCCCTTCTTGAAGTCTTTTTTGACTTCTACGACGTTTGCCCTAGAAACATTATAATTTGCTACTTTGTTGAGTCTCTTTTCTGTACCTCTATTATCTTTTTCAATCCGAAGTCTGACAATTAGGTCTTCCACTGACATTTCCTTTCTTTTGTGCTTTAAGTAATTTTTGAAGTCATTCCAAGTAGGAGGCAACTTCTCAATAATGGCTGCCACTTGGAAGGATTCACTTATTATCATCCCTTCAGCAAGAATTTCGTGAATGATCAGTTGAAGTTCCTGCACTTGATTCATAACTAATTTAGAATCAACCATTACAAAATTCCAGAATTTAGAAACTAAGAACTTTTTAGTTCCAGCATTTTTGACTTTGTATTTATGGTCCAATGATGTCCATAATTCCTTAGTTGTTTTTTTAACACTATACACTTCATACAGTGCATCCGACAATCCATTCAGGATGTAGTTTCGGCATAGAAAATCTGAATGTTTCCAAGCTTCAACAGCAGTGAAAGCAATAACTTCATCTACCTCGGCCTCTTTAAGAGTAGGAGGGTCATCTTTCAAAAATTTGGTCAAGTTCAACATGGTCAAATAAAACAACATTTTCTATTGCCAAGTCTTGAAATTCTGTCCTGAGAATTTTGCAGGTTTCTCGTTGTGGATTACAATAGCCGCCACTGGTAATACTAAGTTTTGGATCGAAGATTGCGTTTGAACCAAAACTTCAAATTGCGAATTGATTGAATTGGTGGGAGTCTCCATTTTCTGTTAAGAAACAAAACCAGAATTAGAAAACTTATCAACTTTTGTTAGATAATAGGAATCTAATAAAAACCCGAAACAAAAGTTTATACTGTCTTATAAAAAATACAATAAAACAATGCACCAAGTAGGTAACCCTAAAAGAGAGGTGGTGCACTCGGCACACTTAAATACCAAGTCTTTCAAAGAACTAATCATAGACATGCATTCTCATATTGTCTTTTTAATTCACCATTGATAAATTTCTTTTAATGCAATTTAAAGCCACAATTAAGGTCACCATAAACAGAAAAATTTCCTTTTGATTTGTTAAACGGTAGAATAAAAATTCTGAAACGAAATCAAAAAAAATTTTATTAAACGACAGGATTAAATCCCGAAACAAAATTATATCATTAAATCAAATTAAAATTGTAACATCCTGGATTAGGGGTTATGCGTTCGTGCATAATTCATGAGATAGTGGGCTCAGTGGGTGTGTTGGATGTGTTCTGAGGAGTTTTAGGAACCCTAAGATGTAAGGAAATGTATGGAAATGTATGGAAATGTAAGGAAATGGAAATGTAAGGAAATGATCTAGAAATTATTCAAAAGAGGAAAGTAAACATTTCAGGAAACTTGGAAATGTAAGGAAATGTTAAGTTTAAAGGAGGCAAACGAAAATTTTTGGAAACTTGGAAATGTAAAGAAATGTCAAGTTTTAAGGTTTAAAAAGAGGGAATTAAGGCAAGGTGGCCTTAAGAAAATTAATAGGAGGAATTTGACACACAAACAGGCTTGGAAAAGTGGCCTGGAGATGCCACTTAGGGCCTCTGGAAATGGCGCCACATGCAAGGGTGTTGGGCCTGAGTTCGAGTCACATGGGTAGCAAATAAAAGAAATTTTATTTTTGCTTCCAGAAGCACAGAGGTGGACGGCAACAAGGCTTTTAAAAGGGGAGTTTTATTCTCTTTAAAATTCGGCTAAAAAGGGGATAAATAATGGATTTATTTTAGATTATTTTCAAGAGATAAATGAGGATTTATTTTTTAATTTTTAAATAAAGTGATAAAGATATGAGAGTGGTGGCCAAGTAAGGGACTCTAGCCTAGTAATTTTGGCTATAAAAGGAAGAGTAAGGCTATTCTTCATTCATTCTTTTCTGTTCTTTGGAAGCCTCTGCCGAATTCTCTTCACCAAATCTTCTTCTTCTTTAATTTTTGCCAAGCCGAAATACCTTGTGTTCTAGCCGAATCCTCCATCTTTATTCTTCCTTCTCTTTTCTTTCTAATCCCTCCAAAAGCCGGAAGTAAGCCTTTTAAAGCCATAGCCGAATATCTTAAGTGGTTTCAAGCTTAGGTGCTGTCGATTTCTTCAAAGGTAAGAACAAGTTTGATTTCTATTCTTTTCTTTTAGATTTGTCGAAATCTAGGACTAATCCCATCAATATTCCTGTTGCCGAAACCTTGAAGAGATCTTTCGGGATTTACTAAGTGTCAACTACAAGGAAGGAAAAGTTCTTTTCCCGAAGGTACACCATAGGCCGCGTGTTCCCTAGTTATTCGGTGAATTTCGGGATTTAAAATCCATAAGGTAAGTCATATTTAACATTCGGCTAAGGGTTATTTGTTATGAATAAATGTTAGAAATTGATCTAACATGAAGTTATAGGGATTTCGACAGACATATAAGGCAAGGAATACTTTCGGGATTTGGAAATTGTAAGGTAAGTGCATAGATCCAATCGGCCAAGGCTTTATTTTGGTATGAAGATCTATTTCTTATTTCGTTTAAAAGCCGAAACTAATTAGTTAAGTAATTTTAGTGCCTAGCCGATTGCAAGGGGAGAACTCTGCGAAGTTTCAGGATTTGACTATAGTCAATTCGACAACAAGGTAAGTTTTAGTGTACTAATCCTACTAGGATTGAGATTTATGGCCGAATGGCTCTTTACTAAGTATTAAATGATTGATTAAATGTAGAGATCTAAGATCTAAGGCATTAGATCAAGCTTTTCGGGATTTGGACTGGAAACCCTGATGTGTACCCCACACTATCTTTAATACGTTTTATGGCAATATTTAATATAAGTATGTATAAGAATGTGAATATGGCTAAGGTACCCTAATGTGGTACAAAGTACTCAGGTACGTTTCCTACTCCTACTAGGATTACGAAATATGTTATATTTTAACATGTGAAAAGTGACATGAATGTGAATTTAAGTATGATATGCATGATATGAATAAAATGGGGCATTCGGGTTATATGAGAAAGGGGAAGTGAATGTGGTGACTTCGGTCTCACTATCTGAATGTGGTGGCTTCGGTCACATTATCTGAATGTGGTAACTTCGGTTACATTATCTGAATGTGGTAACTTCGGTTACATTATCTGAATGTGGTGTCTCATGACACAATTATCTGGTGGCTATGCCACGAATTATATATGGGCGATGAGCACGTCGACTACAGCGACTGCCTTCGATGGAGTGTAGCGGAAGGAGGGTTGACTTAGTAGTCCCCACGGTGTGCAAGTTGGTACGGGGATGTGTAGCGGATGGCATCTAGGTTTGGGTTCGGGATTGCATCATTATCTTGAATTATTATGTGAACATGATATGTATGGTATGCCTAAATCTATTAAATTTTAGTGTTGGTTGCACATTGAGTCTGTTTGACTCACCCCGTTGGGGAATATTTTTTTCAGGTGATGAGCGGTAATGGACCGGGTCGGCAGGAGCTTAGGGATGGCCATGCACAGCAAGAAATCTATGATTTGGACTTTTATTTTCTTTAAGTACTTTGGTTTTAAATTTGGGTTATATTTGATGTAATAAGGCCATAGTGAACTATTTTATTTCTGTCTTATTGTTTAATTATGTTTACAAATTTTTATTAAGTTAAAGATTAAGTAATTTATTTTTGAATATACTCTATATGTTTTATCACTTAAAAATTAAAAAGGGTTTTCAATATAAAATCGAATTCGTTTTCAACTCAAGCCCAACCCAAAACATATTTTTTTGAAAATCGCACAAGTTTTTCCTAAGTAACAAAAGAAATTTGAACCGGTTTAAAAGAGGAACATACCAGATCCGGTCAAGGCTCGTGGGCCGGGTTTGGGGTGTTTCAAAAATCTATTAAACGACGGGAATAAATCCCTTAACAGAATTATTTGATTACGTCTTTGTTTGGAAACAAAACAATATCAAATAAAATCTTGTTAAACGGCTGGAATAAATCCCTAAACAAATTTTATTTAATTTTATTTCTTGTTTTTGGCAACAAAATCAAATCAAATAAATCTTTATTAAACGGTGGGAATAAACCCTGAAACAAATTTAATTTAATTTAATTTAATTTCTTATTTTTGCAACAAAATCAAAATGTAATAGATCCGTTGAACAGCGGGAATCAATCTCTAAACATATTTTATTTTACTCATTTTTTAAATAAAACAAAATTTGAAATGAAATCGTTGAACGGCGGGAATAAATCCTGAAACGGATTTAATTTACTCGTTTTTGGAAATAAAACAAAATTTCTAATAAAATCATTAAACGGTGGGAATCAATCCCGAAATGAATTTTATTTACCTTTAATTTCCTTAGGAAATAAAATCAAAATAATAAAATTCGTTGAACGGAGGGAATAAATCTCGAAACGGAAAATCGAATAAAATCTGTTAAACGGAGGGAAAAATCCCAAAACAGATTTTATTAGTTTTAATATTCATTTGGAAAAAAAAAAACAAAAATGGAGGAAAAAGAAATCTGTTGAACGGCGGAAAAATCCTGAAACAAATTTATTTTATTTTTAAAAGAAAATTAATTTTTGAATTTTTTTTCTTCGCCTTGGTGTCTCATTTGTCTTGCATTAGAGAAATAAAAAAATAATCGGATATGTCTTAAGATTGTTAGACGACACGTTAGCGAACAAAATAAATTAAATATCAATAAACAAATATGAAATAAAATATAAATAGAATGATTTATAATTAACTTATCAAATACAAAAATCAAATAAAACAGCATAATAAATAGTTGAAATAAAGGAGAATCGAGATTTTACGAAACGTTGAGGCCTGTGAAACACAATTTCCTTAAGACAGATTCGGCCGCTCCTACGGTACTCGGAGAAACGTTGGTCGAATGTCTCCCAGTATACAACAACAATAGTGACCAAAGTAGTAGCACCTATACAACGTTCAACGAACAAACTTTGCCTTTTTCTATCACCGGAATATTGTAAAAATATAGAGAGGCAATAGAAGACTTTTGAAAAGAATAGAATTTCGGTATAAGAAATTAATCGAATGTGTGTGTAATCCTACAGAATACACAGCCTTTTATAGGCATTTAGGATTGTGGAAAATTTGGAAATAACCATAAAATCTGCCATTAAGGAGCCAAAAAATAAATTTGATTTAAAAATTAAGTCAAATCAGATACTGTCCATAAATAAGTAGATTATGTCTACTGAGGAAAATAAATTCTTGTTGGGCTTAAAATATCCGCAATCCAAGCTCGACCGGTCTAGACATTTCTCGTCGCCCACGACATATGAGTGCACCCCTTGTGCGCGAGGCAAGGTTACAAGTTTAGTTATTCAATTACCTTTCAAAAGGGTTCACACATATAAACACATATCACACTTTGGTATTTAACCAATGTGGGATCTAAGCCTTTATTTTTCCTCAACAACATTTCCAAGTAGCTTACTTTGAGCATCAATTTCTCATTCATCACTCAACCATTTTGAGTATATGATATACCGTTGTAAATGTTTCATGGAGTAGAATATGATACCATAATGTTATGATTCAACTCTCCACCTTTACCTATTGAGAATATGCCTCAAAATTCCCATAAGAATAATTTTTCCAACAACATGGTATTACACATATGATAAATGTTTGTCACATTAGATTTTAAAAATAGATGAACTTAACTTAATAAATTTAACAACTATCGTTCGGTGAGGACTGAAATTTTAATACTTAAAAAATACAAGAACTAAAAATGACCAAATTAAAGTATAAAGACTAAACCAACAACTTTTGTAAAGTACATGGACTAATAGCAAAATTTAACCGAACCAAAATGTTATGGTCTTTTTATTGTAGGCAATAATGATAAATTTAACCTTCGAAATTTACACCTTTTGTTAATTTGACATTTATACTTTTTAGCTAAATTTGGCCCTTAATCTTTTAGTTAATTGGACTTGATAGACGTCATATTAGTCTTTGAATTAGTTTGCTCATTTCTGATTAGATTAAGGACATGTTTAGATTTTGTCTACTAATATAAGTTGTCTTTCCGTATTATGATCCGATAAAGTAATACCGTTTAATATTAGTTTAAACATTAGACAACTAGCGAGCCAATATTTGCTTCTATTTTGTTTTGCATGCAAATGCCATATGAGGAAAATTCTACAAAGTATAATTACAAGTTTACAAACGAATATGCGGCACTCAAGGCACCAGATCCAACATCATACTGTTGGAAACTGGTGATGTCATTCCGCAATTTAGTTATCTTTGTTGGAGGGAAGAACTTAGCCAAAAACTTCTCCACAACTTGATCCCAAGTTTTAATTGAGTCATTTGGTAAGCCATCTAACCAATCAGCAACTTGTCCAGATAAAGAGAATGAAAACAACCTTAATTTGATAGCTTCTTTCGAAACACCATTAAATCAGAATGTATTGCATAATTTGATGAACTTCCACATATGTTGGTTGGGATCTTCATAGGAAAAACTAGAGAATTAATTAGCTTCGACCATCTAAATAACCGCTAGCTTAATCTCAAAATTGTTCGCTTCCACAGTCAGAAAACAAATACTATAGTACGAAGCCCTTTAGCATGCATCATGGAATAGTCTTTCATAGACCTAGGCTCAACAAGAACAGTAGGAGGAACTCGTACATTAAGCTATTTATTATCATTATCATTCCCATTAGGGCCAACCATTGTTGATCATTTGGATTCAACCTCAGAATTGGTATTTAATTGTCTTAGTCTTCGTAGAATTCTCTCAATCTCTAAATCAAATGGTAGCAAATCTAGATTTTGGCTTTTGTGCATACGCAAGACAAAAGTACCCGAAAATTAAAAAAAAATTTGAGCCAGGCGAAAAGTAATTAAATCAATGTTAACAAAATTAGCAATTGACTCCCCAACAATTGCACCAAAAACTTATTGAACGAATATTGCACACACAAGTATACATATTGTGACAATTCATATAAAAAATATCGATCCCATAGAGAGCTATTACTAAATATGACGCTAATCATCAATTCTTACTCCAATACCTATCCAAGTAAATCAATAATATAATTTTTCAACTCAATCAAATAAACAAAAATAGACAAAGAAATTAAAACGAAATAATCAATCAATAAATGTATTAGCTAATTCTTTTATCTTCACTCAAATTTATCCTAATAAAGTTGATTACTAACCTAGGGGACTAAATTTCCTTTAATTTTTTTCTAAGCAGTTAAGAACTAATTCAATCTAACTATTTAGTTATATTCCTATATACCAATAATTTAGACCAAATTAATTAAAAACAAACCCCATTTATGGCTACCCAAGATAATCAGGTATATTCCTATCCTAATGATGAATCATGATTTGACTCATTTAATTTAGACCAAGAGTTATTCATTTTAGACTTAAAAGTGAAAAGTCATTTTTCAATTTCTTTAGGTTTTGTCAAATTAGTAGTTGATCAAGTTATTGTTGGAAAAATTGTTATTTTTGGAAATTCTGAGGCATATTCTCGATTGGTAAAGGTGGAGAGTTGAATTATAAAATTATGGTTTTATATTTTACTCCATGTTATGTTGAACCTATATTGAGTAAGAAACACTAAAAAATGAGTAATACTAATAATATATAATTAACTTAAAACATAAATAAAATAAAATTTCAAGCATTTACTAAAACTAATCTAAAAAAAAAAAATTTAAATCCTAATAAAATAAAAGACAAATAACTCTAAGATATTAGAGTTATCAGAAGATTTTACAAAATCGAAGTTCTCTCCAAAATCTCAAGCAATTCCTAAAAAAAAAAAAATTGACAAACACCATACCAATTTTTGAGAAATGTTGTCTTTTGATCCTGTTCATCTGAGGAAACTGGAAAGAGGTCAAAATTCTTTTTTGAAGAAAGTCTTTTTTTCAATCCATTTAATTGAAGGAAGGAAATTCAAACCCAAGTCACCACAACACTGGGAGCAATCCACATTTTTTCAAATTAAAGTTTAGACAACACTTAAATTTAAACTCAACCAAAAAAAATCAAAAGAATTTTCTTTGTAATTAAAAAAATCCAGATATTGTAACACTTTTCAAAATTATAAATAAAAATTTGTTTCTAAAATTTCCAAATAATTGTTCAAATCAAAATTTATGTGTACAATATAAAATATCGTTATAAAATGTAGTTGTTAAAGACCACTTCTCTTGTAGCGGAAAGCATAGGTAATATACATTCCGAAGGTGTTACGATAGCCTCCTCACAATAATTTAGGTTCTTTACTCTCTCTTAAAAGGATTAAATCCAGGCATAGAGCTCATGTAATGTTGATACACATGTACATGTGTGTGCATAATTAAAGAATTTATCAAAATCTCTAACCTAAATCCTCTCAACAATTATTGATAACAAGAAAATAAATCACCAAAATAAAAACTAAAATATGAATGAGAAAAGAAAGAAAAAAATAAAATTAGAGAAAATTAAATTTAAATATTGATTAAATTCATTGAATCAACAAATTTAGATAATACATTAGGCTAATTTTAAAACAAATGAAATCCCCAATGATATATTTATTTAGGTGTGATTTTTCACCTAGAAAATTATAATTTTAAAATAAATTAAAAGTTATTAAAATAACAATTTTTGGTCTATAAAAATAAAATTAATTTTACTAAACAATATATGAATTTGTTCTTTAGCCATCCATACAGATCATTAATCCACATTTACATATATTCTCGTATTTTTTAATTTATTCAATTTTGATAGTTTCAAACACTACTCGACACTTTGGAAAATCAAGAATATATCACTTGATTTTTAAAAAAAAAACTTATTTATTTTATTTTTGGTCGAAATTAAAGTGTCCACTATTGGTAGTAGTAACTAATCATTTTGTCACAGGTGCTTTTTGAAGAGGTAAATGACTGGCCATGAAATATGCTTCATTCCTATGAGTGGGGATCAAACTCCGATCTCATAATTAAGGGATCAAATGAGCAACCACCATATATTATGATTTTTATTTTATTTTATTTAATCTTAATTTAAAATACCATTTCTTGATAAATTTATTATTGGTCAAATTTGAATACAAAATGTCACAAATAACAATGATAACATATTTATAATAATACACGCCACACCAAAATACAAAAACCTTAACACCATGTTTGGTTCAATGTAATGGCTATTCCATTACATGCCTATTACAGGCTTATTCTATGGGCCCACACAAGCAGACGTTTGCTTCAATGGAATACCTATTACGGGTGTATTCCATGCCGCGCTTAAGCAACGATTTTTGGGGATTTCTATTCACTTCCTTCTTCACCGTTTAGCTATTCGTTGCTTGAAGAACCCTTTTTTACCCTTACCAAAATTTCACCTCAAAAACACTCTCAATCGGCAGCCATTTCACGTACCCTTCGACTCCAGGCATTCCTCCTCTTCATCCAAGGTCAGGAAAACATTTTTGCTTCTGCTTCCTGCACATCATCTTCCTTCATCATCTTAACTTGAACTTTGTCTTTTGCCTTTTCTTTTTTGTTTTATGTGTTCCTTACTGATTCATCGAAAGAAACAATGGCAGAGCCTTGAAGAAGTAGAGTATCTCGACGTTCTCATTAAAATCAGTAAAAAAATCGGCATTTTCAAGCCCAGGCAGGTCCCTTCGTTCTTGTCCATTTCTGGATTATCTGTTTCTGGATTATCTGTTGGCTTTTCCTTAATTTCTATGGGAGATGGGACCCTTTTCATATCCAGTCCATTAGCTTTCATACTTTTTTTTTTGGGTTACTTAATCTATAAATCTTTAGGATCTCTTCTTGCCTCAAACAGAAATGGTTTATTTGATGGTCCCTATCATATGCAGGACCACTGCAGTAGGACCGTAAAAGAAAGATTTCAGTTCATAAAAATGCAACAATGGCATTTTTTTTTGAAATATCAGAAACAATTTATTAAAATAGTTGAAGGAAGATATTATAAAGATGTACAATATATGGCATAGTGATGAATACATAAATGACTAAAAAACTATAGCTAGTACCAATAAGTGTTAGAGTGGAGTAGTAAGATTCACTAGAGAATGCAAGTTTAAATTTATATTGTTGACGGAGGCAGTCACCAATGCATGTTTATGCATTTGGTTTAGAATTTTGGCTTCCATTTGGATAAGCATGACCAACTCCAGGGCCTTGGCGGTTCTGTTGTGATAACAAGTTTAAACTAGGTGGACCTTATTTCTTTTCCCAGTTTTCAAGAAGTCTGATTCTGTTTTAAAATCTGTCTCTGAATTAGATGACTGTTAAGTTAATTACAGCATTCCTCAAGATGATAAAACAAAAAGGAAAAACTTTATTCTGTTTTCTTGGATGGTGGGTGGGATAAGGAGCTAGAGGAATTGCTTTCGATTCTTTTCCAAAAAGCATTATGTTAATTTTGAACATTTGTTTTCTGGTTTCAGTTTAGTGACGGGAAGGGGAGAAGCATTTTGTAGATTTAAGTGAAAAAGATAGGTTATGAGTTTAAAAGTTATGTACTTATGCCTCTGGATAAAAACTCTCATTTTCAAGAGGTGGTTTTTTAGAAGGTCTAAATTTAATTTAACCTTGTCGGGTAGAGCTGCAAATGAACCATGGCATGTGCTTGCATGTTAAGAGCTTAGCATGTCTCAATGTTGAGCTTTGCTATCAGTTCCTCGTCTTACCGTTTCTTATGCTTCATCTAGGCTGCCCTTTGCTTGTTATTTTCTTGTTACATAGAAGCCCAAAATCCATAAAAATTGAACTCGTATCTACAGAGGCATAGAAACAATATTCTTTTTTTTTGGGGTCACCATGCCTCGAGTGATCCTGACAGATGGGATCTCTATCTCTTGCTTTTCTTCCTCTTATCATCACTTGCAACTTTGATCATAAAGAAATGGGAAATTATGTGTATTGTTGAGAATTTCCTTCTAATGCATGTTGATTAGAAAATGATAATGGGAAGACAGATAGGAAACTAGGATGCAATTTATGCAACTTCATGATATGCTTCTTAAGTTTAACTATGACTAAAACACTTTTCATTTTTTGTATTAAAGAATAGTTGGTTCTTCGTTTCACCTCTGTTGGCTAATGATATAGTTTTAATGCACTGCTTCCTTGGATGGGATTCATCCACTTTGTTTAATGCATTTTTTAACTATTCAATTGCAATTTTCAATATCAGATGTACTTTTCAGATGCTTTAAAGTTCACAGGCACTACGAAATAAGTCATTTTTTGGGAGCACTTTTCTCCCTAATTTTCTTTTTAAAGTGAATAGAATACCAAGAACTTCGAGATTCACAATCAGTTTGTTTAGTGCATTTTCCCATTACACGTGATGATGATACTGTATAATCTATTTGGTTAATGCAGATTTGATTACACATAAATTTCCTGTATAACGAAATTGATGTTGCAAATTAGCAGGTTTATAGTTGTGAGGTTTTCTACTTCTGCATAGTTATCTTCTATAAGTTGAATTTGAGATTAAACAACTCCATAGATGGATGGTTAACATGAACCTACAAGGATTTCAGCTGAAAAATGCAAGAGAGCCATTATATGAAATTTGAATGTGGAAAAAGGACACATAGAGCAAAGGAGAGCCCCAAGTGCTAGTTAAGGTTATCATGTAGCTTTTTTAATATTTCATTAATTCTTGTGTTAAAAGCCAGTTCCTCTGAGACATTACAACTGCAATATTAGACAATTGCAGGTTAGCAAGACCACTGGCTTGCAATGGCACTTCCCCTTTTTGTGTTTGTAATATTTGGGACGGTATGTATTAGCTTGGTATTATATTAATCTATTTCTAATTATCTCCATATAGCTTTTTCCTTCAATAGCCATTGAATGTTTTGATCTTCTTGAAACGAATCTGTCAATTCTTAGTGCAATTTTAGCAGTGGCATGGATATGATTTTAGTACCAATAGTCATTCCAAATTTCACGAAGTCAAGGAATTAAGAAAAAAAATACTTCTTTATGCCTATTGGCTTTTTGAAACTAGCTGAGAGTTAGGACAACATTAAATTATTTGAATAGATTTGCATGTCGTCCAATTACTGCTACTTTTGCTTCAAATAATTTGTTTCTTCTACAAGATGAAACATGTTTCTTGATCTAAAATCAGTTCTTTCTTATTAATTATATATATGGTAGATCATAGATGATGGAGTTACTTGTCATATGGTAAGAACGTATTTAGTAAAATGTTAAGAGCCAATAGAACAATAGACTCAATTTTTATTTTCAATCAATCAAATTCGAATGAGACTCGTAATGAATATTTTCAAGGATATATAATTTTGACAAAAAAATACGTATGGTGTCCTTCTCCTATTTTTGAGAAAATTTGAATAAAAAAACTGCATTGACTGTAACATCCTGCATTAGGGTCATTTGCCATACGATTGTTTATTTTGGGTTTTCCTGATTAAATGCATATTTTGGTTTAGCCAAAATCCCGAGTTAGTCGGGTATAGGGTTAAAAAAAAAAGTTCCTTAAGTGCTTGGGATGAAAAGGCTAAGTGTATAAGCATTTTTATTAATTTGGGGCGAATATTGACACAAGGGAATGGCTGGTTCAGTGGCATAATGGCGTGGGGGAGTGTTTGGAGGGAGGAGGTTCGAGCAGTAGGAACTGCTTTTGGGGGTTTATATTTTTGCGTTTAATGGGGGCAAGGTAAAAAGGCTTTAAAGGGTTTTGTGTGCATGTTTGGACATGAAAATCCAGGTGGGAGAGGTGGCTAGGACGCTAGCAGCAAGGGAGCTCTCGAGGTCGGGCGTTCGAGTCCTGTTCGGCGCGAGGGTGCTTTTATTTTCTTTTGTTTTAAACGCTAAAGCATAAGGGACCAGCAAAGCATAGGTTAAAAGAAAGCTTTGGCAGATTATGGCATGAAAGTCTCAGTAGCAGAAACGGCAGAGCGCTTGGCATGTTCCTCCAGGTCCCGTGTTCGAGCCCTAGGAGTCGCGCTTAGGGCGTTTTAAATTTTGCTCTTAGCGCTTAAGCTAAAGAAGCCATTGGGGGAAGGATTAAAGGAAATATGCGACGTGTTTATGTCATGAAAGGAGCGCTGGCCGAGTGGCTGGGGTGTGGGGTTTCTCCCTCACGTCCTGGGTTCGAAACCCGTGTGCAACACCTGGGAGCTTTTGTTTTCTTTTGCTTTGGCCGACGTGATTGGGGACAGCATGCGCATGCATGCGTGGAAGCATGCTTGAGGGCTGCTGTTACCCTTGAGTTCTTCTTACTATTTTTTATTTATTTTATTTATTTTATATTATTAGGAGTATGGGATGTATTTATTTTATAAATATTATTATTATCATTTATTTTAATATGGTGTATGGGTAAGATTCCTACCATTAATTTATTAAAGCATGGGAGAAATTGTTTGGTTCTATGGTGATGGGCATATTAAGCCATTTTATTATTTTAAATGGTGATGGGAGAAAGAATTGTTAATGGTTATTTTGAAGTGGAAATTTACCACCAAATTGGGAAGGAAGCACGGCCAGCAACCTTTTGTTCTTGGTTCTTCTTGTCATGCCTTTGTTTATGGCCGAAACTCCTTGTGCTTCTTACATCATTTTGTGCTAGCCGAATAGGGGAACATTAGGGGCTTGACATTCTCGGTTTTGAAGGTGTTTAGGGGATGATCTTGGCTAACACCTTCTTCTTTGGTTTTTTCCTTGGTTACTCAAGCCAAAATCCATTTTCCTCTCTTTTGTAACCTTGTAAGATTTTTCCCGTTGAAGCATGCAAATCACCTTGTGCCTAAAGAGATACCTTGGTTGATATTTTGCTTGTTTGGTCGAATCCTTCCTAGTCCACACGTACCAAAGTTCTTTAAACCTCTTTCATTCTTTTGGGGCTACTTGGTCGAAGTTTTCCCTTAAAGAAAGGTATTTTCGAAGGTTGGTAAACACTCCCCTTTTTACTTCGATTCCTTACCTCTCCTTTGATGTGCTGAAAGCATGAGTTAAAACACTTCTAAGGTGGGCCGATTTTTTTTTCTTTCTTTGCATGGGGTCTTATTAGTGTACGTTGTGAAGCCGACATCGAGGAGCTAGAGGAACCTTTCGAGAACTTACTTTTCGAGGTAAGGCAATGTGCCATTCGACCATAGGCCACTTTCCATGGATATATTTTATATAGCCGATTTTAACAAGGAACATGTATGGGTTTTCGACAGTTTCAAAGAATAGGAGGGGCTTCCCAAGATTTCAAATTCCTTTGGTAAGTGGTTGTTTATATTCGACTATGGACCAAGTGTGGCATTTAAGTGATAACCGAATTTTGTACTATGATTTTAGGAGGGGACTAATCGGCTAGAAATCTGAAGTTTCGGGTTTTCGATCACGTTGGTTCGCGTTAATAAAGGTTCGGCCTAGGGCCCTATTTTGTTATGATACGACCAATAACTCTGGAATTGTTAGTAAATCGAATGAGACCCCTAAATACTAAACTATGATGGCCGAATATAGGAACAATACGAGGACAAGTTCGGGACATTTGTAATATCGCGTAGATACGAGACTTCTATTTAGACCTTCGATTAAATAGATGTGTAAGCTCTTACACACTTTATTAGTATAAATTGTTATTTAATGATATTCATAACCTCTCATGTGGTAACTTTGCCTAGTGGGCATAAGCTGGTTTTCGGGTAAGTCCCCTACTACTCGATCTACGATGTATGTTGTGTATGCCATCACGTGCTGTTAAATGCTATGCTATATACAAATGCATGATATATGGGATCATGATACTTGTTATGTGAGCATGATGATGATGGGATTGATGAGAGGGAGTAATAATCGTGTCGACGGACACCAGTGGTTTGGTACCACATTTTTGTGACTACGGTCACCAGAGGTTTGGCACCTCCAGAGGTTTGGCACCTCATAGTGTCTCGTCCCTGTGGACTAATTCCACCGTGGGTTGGCCCCACATTTGAGATACGGGATCGACGCCAGTGATTTGGTATCACACGATGGGTTGGCCCCATCATTTGATTGTGACTTTGGGTCACCAGTGGTTTGGCACCACCAGTGGTTTGGTACCACACGGGGTAGAAAAGAAGCATGGATGGCTAGGTTGGGTTGCATAATTGCATGTCATACTAATATCTTGTGTATGAGTGGTATTTTCGGGTTGGGGATTTATACACTGAGTCTTGGTGACTCACCCCTTCCTATATCATCTTGCAGGTGAGTAGAGCGCGGATGCGGAGCCGGGGAGAGCTCGAGGCGCCCATGTTTGTTTTGTGGACTTGAAACTTTATTTTGCCCCGTTTTAAGTCTATTATTCACTAAATTTCGATTGGGTTGTAATATGGCCGCTTATTATTTTGGATGTTTAGGTAGTTGTTTTACTTTATTATATAACTGACGAACTTATGAACTGTTAAGCAAATCGGTTAAAGGTAACGTTTTCAAAATAAGTGCTCGTATGCGGTTTCAAAAATGTTACCATCGGGTAACCAAAATTTTCTAAGTTATCAATCACCCCAATGTTTTAAAAATCTAAATAATCAACTAGTTTCAAAGGAAAAAGGAAAAGTTTTCAACTCAATCGCATTTATCAAACCAACCCACCTAAGTTTTAGCAAACACCATTTTATTACCCCAACAAATTGAAAATTTCCATTGAATCTTTCGAAACATTTTTACTCAGTGACATACCAGATCCGGTCAAGGCTTGTGGGTCGGGTTTGGGGTGTTACAGTTTTGGTATCAGAGCCCGGTTCAAAACTCGGCTGTGAGGGCCTAAGGCCTAAAAATGTTTTTCTAGATAGGCTTTTGAAAACCTCTATGAAAATCTTCTTGGTTGAACAACATGGCGTCGAGTCTCCGGCACCGATCCGCTCTTGTAAGTATCTTTAATCTATGTGTGAATGATTATCTGTAAAGGGGTAGAAATGGGACGTAGATAGTATAAAAGTATGTGAACTTTAGGACTAGTTTACCCCAACAATTGCATAAGATTTTAATTGCCTTAATAAACAAACCCATGACTAAGTCACCGAGTTAGGGTGTGGTAACCCTTGTACGCATGTCTAGGATTGGTATTCAGTGGGAGCTTGGTATTTAAGCAGTCCGCATGACTCACCTCCTCTTCGCGGAAATCCTACCTGGTGCGTAGCTTCGGTTCACCCTAACCGTGAGGACTTGTTTGTGGGTTAAACCCTATTATTAAAACCCAAAAGGGAATTAGCCGCGTTTTGATAAAAACTCTAGTTTTAAAGACTTCCCTCAAACTTGTGAGATTTTTATTACAAAATTCTCTTGATTTATGGACATTTTAAAATACCCTTAGTGGTAAATTACAAAAATACCCTAGTTTTAAAATCTACTAAGCTACCCCAAAATTTTAACAAAATTTTTCTTATACCCAAAATCCCTAATTTGCAAAATATCAAAATATACCACGATTTCGGAAAATTACAAAATTGCCCTAATTTGCAAATTACCAAAATAACTCTGATTTTTAAAGTTTTTGCAACACTACCAACTTGGGAAAACAATTTATCAAAAAGAACCCCCGAGTTTTGTAAATTCTTAAAATTCCTTGATTTGTCAAGATTTTCAAATTCACTCTGTTTATTTTTACCAAAATACCCCTGTAGGGTAAATGACGAAAATACCCCCGGGTTAAGAATTGGTCAAAGAGAGTGATGGAATAAGTGAGTGTGTATCTTCGAATTACAATAGAAGACTTGAAACTTGTTTGATCGAAAGAACAACTTCTTGACTTTGCCCATAAAATTCTTTGCTAACTCATAAAACTTTTTAAGACAGATTGCGTTATAAGAAATGAGTTCTAGAGGTCGCAGCCGTCGGGGACGCGGTAGAGGCCGGATGGCCATGTCAGAACCAGTTAGGTCGGGCCAAGGATCGGATAATGAAATACCACCTCCACCACCACCCCCAACTTTCGGTGTTGGACATCAAGATCAGACGGGGGGTGAGTCGGTATCCAAGCTATGCTGCGTGTTCTAGAGATGATGGCTGGGACCGGTAGAGGTTCAGGAGCTCGGAAGTCTGTGCCCGAGCGACTCCGATCCAATGGAGCGGAGGTATTCCGGGGTATGTCGGGTGTGGCACCCAGTACGGCCGAATATTGGTTAGAATCGACCGAGAGGATCATGGACGATCTTGATTTAACAAATGAGGAGAAGCTGAAAGGAGCAGTGTCGCTTCTAAAAGACGAGTCATACCAATGGTGGCTCACGGTTCGAGATGGTGCTACGGCAGATGACCTTACTTGGGAATACTTCAAAGCTACTTATCAGAAGAAGTATGTGGGCACCAGTTATACTGATACTCAGAGGAAAGCTTTTCTGGGATTAGTACAAGGAAATAAGTCGGTATCTGAGTATGAGGCAGAATTCCTGAGGCTGAGCCGCTATGCTCGGGGAGTTGTATCAACTGAGCATGATCGTTGCGTCCGTTTTGAAGACGGATATGTATTAAAAGAAATAAAAGAGATAAATAATAAAATTATTGAGCTTTTTGAGCCCAATAAATTTACTACAGAAATTCAACCAAAGCTATTACATTTAAAAGATTTATCGATTCCAAAAGACTGGATAATTGATAAAACTAATAATACTAGTACTTCTAAACCAGTAAGTACTATTGAATACATGTCATCTGGTGACAAGTTATATTTCAGAAATAATCTGATTACTAATACAGATGATAATTTAGTATTACCTTCTAATTCTCAACCAGAGGAAGAAGAAGATATAAGTACTTCTACACCAATAGGTATGAAAACAGTTCATATTCCTATTTTTCCTACTACACCAAGTAGAAATTCTAGAAACACTAGAATGGAAGATATAAATTATTCAATTGAGAATATTACAAATTTCAATAAATATATTGAAATTACATTACATAGTAAAGATTATAAAAAATATTCTTTACATGCTTTATTAGATACAGGAGCTACAACTAGTAGTTGTAAAAAGAATATTCTTCCTGAAGAATATTGGAAACCTGTAAAAAAGATAATAAATATTAGTGGAATAAATGGTAGCAAAACTACTGTTTATTTTAAAGCTAAAAATATACCAATCTACATAAACAATGTTAGGTTTATAATTCCAAAATTATTATGTTTACCTGATATGTATGGAGACATATTATTGGGTAATAATTTTATAAATCAATATTTACCATTTACTGTTAATAAAAAATCGGTTATATTATCTATAGAAAACACTTCTATAGAAATACCATTAGTAGAAAGTAATAAATTTATTTTTACTAATGTTTGCTGATTTTCTTAGCAGGCCTTATGGATAGAGGTAAACAACCTCTAAAAGAAAATGATGGATGGAGAACTGTCCATAAAAAACCCAACAAGGGAAAATCACCTATAAGTCCTAAACAAGGATTTATGGCTGCACCTGCAAAAATAATTCCTAAACAAGGATTTATGGTTGCACCAACACAGGTACAATTTTATCCTAACCAGGGATATTATTTACCATATCCATTGGTAAACCAACCAATTGGATCACATTCACCAACACCGGTGGACTATTCTCAATTTTCTCAAAAGCCTCCTACCGATTCTGAAATTCTCAAATATGCAGATGCTTTGTTGAAAAAACAACAAAACTCTGAATTCTCGAATCTAAAGGATTTTTATAATCCAGGCTTAACCCCAGAATATTACCATTTCATAAACAAGATATGGAAAAACCATATTTTGGAACAAAGGGCTAGTTTCAGAAAAGCTCTTACCCAATTCTCAGAATTCTTAGTTGAAAAAACAACTCAAGAAAAATCTGAAGAATTATTATTAAAATCTATATTATACAGAGATTGGGATGATGTCCTAATTGAATATATGGATATTAAGGAGATAAACAATCTTCTTGATACATTTCAATATTTTATTGATAAAGGGAGAAACACTCCTATTATTAATAAGATGTTTCGAAAATGTCTATATAACAAATGTAGACAAATTTTACCCTCAGAAATATTTTCGAAAATAAAAGAAGTTATTTGCAAACAGCAAGCTCTATTTTTAGAAACTTTTTCTAAATATTTTTCGCAAGCATTTGTTTATACAAATGATATAGGAGAAAAAACTCCTGCTATCAAATTTCGATTAAATCATGAGCCATTTGATATAACCAGTATTGAATGGGGATTTGTTAAAGAAATAACAGTTCAAAATCTCTCTTTTGATTTATTAAAAGATTTTCCGGCGATAGTCAAATCCCGGCTATCAAATTTTGTAAACATAGACGATTTTGTCTATTACTTCCATATTGAGATAAACAGTCTCATTGGTATTGCTGAGGAAGAAAAATTTCATCAGCCTTATCAAATTTGGAATATAAATACTATGTTTTCGGGAAAAGCCCTGGCAGCAGTAAGAGAAGATCCAGAACATTTGTCAAAAATCATTGATGAGTGTTATAATAATTTCAACAAGTATCAAGTCCAAGCAGGAATTGATCTTATGAGCATGGCTCGGCACCTTCTCCATCAAGACACTTATATGTTTTGGACCGATGGAAGAAGAATTTTAGCTTACGACACCGGAAAAAACGGGGAAGAAAGCAATGAAGAAGTCATTATGTTATTAACAAAAATAGCAGAGATGGAACTCGATGATTATCCGTTAACAGCGGAAATCAGAGAAGTATGGGAGCACTGGAACACACCAGCACCCTCACCAGAATCATTGCACCTTGACGAGATCGAGGAAATGAATCTGAGAAACATCCAAGAAGGATGAAGGCAAATTGGAAGATGACAACCAGTCAGCATCCAAATGACGCAGACAATGATGTAAGCAACAATCAATGTCATGAAGCAAGCAATGATGCAAGCAGCATGTACTGCCAGAAAAAAATTTTTGGCGGTGACTTAAAAAGAAGGAAACCACCAAAAGACAAAAATGATGTCATGCATGATGGAAGCAACCATTTAATGCAATTGAAACGTGGAAGCAACCACAACAATTTTGTCAAGAAAAGGAAGCTACGTGGAAAACCCAAAAGCATCCTTATCAACACACTGTTCAAGGAAGCTACGTGGAAAAACCAACATAGCATCCACCAATTGACGAAAGCAACTTGGAAGTCACCAAGAAGCTGACAATTAAAGTGTCCTTATCAGGATACTATTCGGATTCCAATTGTAATTAAATTAGAGTCTATTCTTTAATTCTTATCCGATCAATTATTTCGGACTTCAATTGTAATTAGATTCTAGTTTAGAAATTTTGTTATAAATAGGCATTGTTGTAGCCTGGAAAAGGCATCGAATCCTGAATCGGATTTTAGAATAGCTTATTAGAGTTTTTAGTTTTGCTTAAGAAATCAAGAAATCTTTCTTGATCTCTCTTTGTAAATTATCTATTTTCTTCTAGTGAAATATTATTCTACGATATAAACCCTTCCGCTTGTGCACATATCCCTCCCTCCCCGGTAATTGGTATCAGAGCAATTAATATCCATATTATTAGAATTATTACTACTTTCTGTTTCTAATATAAACAATCCATTTTTTTCATTATTATTATTAATAGTATCATGATTACTATTATTATTATTATCATACTCTAACATATAATGATACTTATATTTTTCAAACAGATCTTTATGTTCTTCATAAAGTTCTTCTATTAACTTTAGGTATTCAACTCTTTCAAGATTATCTTCCGTTTTAGAAAATTGGTTTTTCCAATGTTCTATCAAAGTTTTATAAGAGTCAAAATCATATTTTTCTTGTTTTTTATCCTTTTCTCTTTTTTCTTTTGTTTTTTGTTTTTTATTATTATTATTATTAGTTGAAGATTCATCCGAAGACTCATCCTCATCTGACAAAGCTAAAATAACATTACTATTACCGTAATATAAAGGTCCTAAATTTAAGTCTGATTCTATATTACTATTAATAACCTGATCTAATTTATTATTAACATCGGATAATAACTCTTTAGACTTGCTATTCAAATCTAAATTCGTTACTTCTCCCATATTATCTATTTTTTCTTCTACTTTACTAACCTTAGTATATAATCTATTAAAATATATTGACGTCATGTCTATTAAACTATTGATACCCTTACTAAGAGCCGAAATATTATTTTCATTCTTAGAGTCTATATGTATAGTATGATTACAAGTTTTATCTTGATATAAACAATCCATTTTTTCCATTATTATTATCCCTGGTACCTAAAACCTTCTGTGCCTTATTGTCCTCTCAACGCCAACAACGTCCCACTCGGACTCAACGGCTACGAAGACTAACGACAGATATATGGGTCAGGGAGTCCGTGAGGCAGAACTATGATAGGAGCAAGCAGAAAAGAGGTGTTGGGTCATCGGGATCGGGAAATAATGCACAAAAGAGGGCCAGACAGAGTGGGCCAAATCAGGCTGGAAGACCCATGGCTACTAATCAGAGACCGGCTCAGTGTAATCGTTGTGGGAAGTCACATTAGGGAGGTTATTGGACCGGTGAGAGGGGTTGCTTTGAATGTGGATCATTGGATCATCGTGTAAGGGATTGTCCTCGGAAGTTGGCAAGGAATCAGCCAGAAGGTCAGAACCGTACTCAGGGTAGGAATGTGGGACCACCGCAGAGGGGTCGTGGTAATGGTAGAGGAGGCAATGGTCCTAATCGAGGTCGCGGAATTCAGGGCAGAGGTGCAGGCAACACAGAAGCTAGGCAGCCTGGCTTAGTCTACGCAGCGAGGCGTCGCGAGGAGGGTGACGCACCGGACGTCATCACCGGTACGTTCCTAATTTTTGGTCTTCCCTATGTTGCATTAATTGATGTGGGTTCGACGCATTCATACGTTGCTAGTAGTGTGGTAGAGACTTTGAACTTGGACTTTGAGACGGCTTCTAGGGAGACGACTGTAATTAGCCCTCTAGGACACTCTGTGGTAGTGAACAAGCTATATAGAGATATACCCCTAGAATTCCAAGGGGTAGTGTTTGTGGCTGATCTGATGGAACTGCCGTTTGGGGAGTTCGATCTAATCCTTGGAATGGACTGGCTGGTTAAGTGTCAGGCAAGGTTGGATTGCGCCACTAAGCGTATGGTTCTAAAGACGGCTAAGGATGATGAAGTGGTCATGATAGGTAACAGAAGAGATTATCTATCCAATGTAGTGTCTGCCTTGAAGGCCGAGAAAATGATCAGAAAAGGTTGTGAGGCGTTGTTGGTTCGAATTTATGCCTTGGAGGCTAAGGAGTCAGCAGTTGAGGATGTCCGAACTATAGGGGAATTCGCTGATGTATTTCCTGAAGAACTCTCGGGTCTGCCTCCAGATCGGAAGTTGAGTTCGGTATAGACTTGTTGCCCGGAACAGCACCTATGTCTATAGCACCCTACCGAATGGCACCTAAGGAGTTGGTGGAGTTGAAGGCTCAAATTCAGGAGCTCTTGGATAGAGGGTTCATTCGACCTAGTATATCTCCGTGGGGAGCACCTGTGTTGTTTGTCAAGAAGAAAGACGGGTCAATGCGGATGTGTATCGACTACCGGCAGCTAAACAAGTTAACGATCAAAAACAGGTATCCGTTGCCTCAGATTAATGACCTGTTTGATCAATTGAAGGGTGCATCGGTGTTCTCGAAGATAGATCTTAGGTCGGGTTATCATCAACTCAAGGTGAAGGAGGTCGATGTGCACAAGACGGCATTTCGTACCCGGTATGGGCATTACGAATTCCTAGTGATACCGTTTGGATTGACCAACGCGCCGGCAGCGTTCATGGACTTAATGAATAGGGTGTTTCAGCAATACTTAGATCAATTTGTCGTGGTGTTTATAGACGACATATTGGTTTACTCAAGGACGGAGGAGGAGCATGATAAGCATTTGCGTATAGTTCTACAAGTATTGAGAAAGGAGCAGTTGTATGCCAAATTCAGTAAGTGCGAATTTTGGCTTAGGGAGGTGACTTTCTTGGGTCACGTGGTATCAGCCGAAGGGATTAGAGTGGACCCTCGCAAGGTTGAAGCGGTGTTGGATTGGAAACCGCCTAGGTCAGTGGCGGAAATACGAAGTTTTCTGGATCTGGCCGGGTACTATCGAAGATTTGTGGAAGGATTTTCTTTAATCGCAGCACCGTTGACTAAACTATTAAGAAAAGGAGTCCCATTTGTTTGGTCAGAGAAACAACAAGAAAGTTTTGATAAGCTAAGGAAGATTCTGACGGAAGCTCCAGTTTTGGTTCAGCCTGAGGCAGGGAAGTTGTTCACAGTTTATTGTGATGCGTCCCATACTGGTTTGGGATGTGTGTTGATGCAGGAAGGGAAGGTAGTGGCCTATGCATCCCGTCAGCTAAGACCACATGAGGCTAATTATCCGATCACGACTTGGAGTTAGCGGCAGTGGTCTTCGCTTTGAAAATATGGAGGCACTACTTGTATGGGGAAAAGTCGATAGTCTACACGGATCACAAAAGTTTGAGGTATCTTTTGACGCAGAAGGACTTGAATTTGAGACAACGCCGATGGATTGAACTATTGAAGGACTACGACTGTTCAATTGAGTACCATCCAGGTAAGGCTAACGTGGTGGCTGATGCGTTGAGCCGAAAGGTCGTGACAGACTTAAGGGCAATGTTTGCTCGTCTCAGTCTATACGACGATGGAAGTCTTTTGGCAGAGCTGCAAGTTAAGCCAACTTGGATCGAGGAGATCAAGGAAAAACAATTAGGGGATGACAGTTTAAACGCGCGGAGATTGCAAGTTCAAGATGGCGATTTGGAAGGGTATAGTTTGACTGGTGATGGTGTGCTATGTTTTCAAGGGCGGCCTTGCATGCCGAATGATGTGGGATTGAGGCAAAGAATTCTTCAAGATGCACATAGCAGCCCATACGCTATGCATCCTGGAGGTAGCAAGATGTATGGAGATCTACGGAAGCAGTTCTGGTGGCCGGGATTGAAGCGTGAGGTAACAGAATTCGTGGGAAAGTGTCTCATGTGTCAGCGAGTAAAAGCTGAACATCAGTTGCCATCTGGGTTACTTCAACCAGTGAAGATTCCTCAGTGGAAATGGGAGAGGATCACTATGGACTTCGTCAGTGGACTACCCCTCACGCCTAGCAAGAAGGACGCAGTTTGGGTGATTGTGGACCGTCTGACCAAGTCGGCTCATTTCATTCCAGTAAGAGTGGATTACTCGCTCCAGAAGTTAGCTAAGTTGTATATGGCGGAGATAGTGAGGTTGCATGGTGTGCCAGTGTCGATCATCTCAGACAGAGACCCCAGATTTACGTCGAGGCTTTGAAGAGCGCTACATTAGGCTTTGGGTACACGGTTGGATTTCAGTACAGCATTTCATCCACAGTCTGACAGGCAGACGGAAAGGGTTATTCAAATTTTAGAGGACATGTTAAGAGGCTGCATTTTGGACTTCAGAGGTAGTTGGGAAAAGTTTTTGCCGTTAGCCGAGTTCGCATACAACAACAGTTATCAGGCGAGCATTAAGATGGCACCATATGAAGCGTTGTATGGTAGGAGGTGTCGCACACCTACTTGCTGGACAGAGTTGGGTGAGCGACGGATGTTAGGACCGGAATTGGTTGCAGAAACTGAGGATAAGGTGAAGAAGATCCAAGCTCGGTTGAAAGAAGCCTCGGATAGGCAAAAGTCTTATGCCGATCTCAAGCGGAGGGACATAGAGTTTGCCGTGGGAGACGAAGTTTTTCTGAAGGTCTCACCATGGAAGAAAGTGTTAAGATTTGGGAAAAAGGGCAAGTTAAGTCCAAGGTTCATTGGACCGTTTAAGGTGTTGAGGCGAGTGGGGCCAGTAGCTTATCGGCTCGAGTTACCTGCAGAACTGAGTCAGATTCATAATGTATTCCATGTCTCCATGCTTAGACGCTATCGTTCTGATCCATCACACGTCTTGGCAGTTGAGGAAGTGGAGGTAAGTCCAGATTTGACAGTGGAAGAGGAACCTGTGCAGATCCTAGATCGGGATGTGAAAGTTTTGTGTAGGAAGTCAGTTCCTTTAGTGAAGGTCCTATGGCGGAATCATGGCGTGGAGGAAGCTACGTGGGAGCCTGAGGATGTGATGCGGCAGCAATACCCCCAACTCTTCTGACCCAGGTAATTTCGGGGACGAAATTATTTTAAGGGGGTAGAACTGTAACATCCTGTATTAAGGGTCATTTGCCATACGATTGTTTATTTTGGGTTTTCCTGATTAAATGCATATTTTGGTTTAGCCAAAATCCCGAGTTAGTCGGGTATAGGGTTAAAAAAAAAAGTTCCTTAAGTGCTTGGGATGAAAAGGCTAAGTGTATAAGCATTTTTATTAATTTGGGGCGAATATTGACACAAGGGAATGGCTGGTTCAGTGGCATAATGGCGTGGGGGAGTGTTTGGAGGGAGGAGGTTCGAGCAGTAGGAACTGCTTTTGGGGGTTTATATTTTTGCGTTTAATGGGGGCAAGGCAAAAAGGCTTTAAAGGGTTTTGTGTGCATGTTTGGACATGAAAATCCAGGTGGGAGAGGTGGCTAGGACGCTAGCAGCAAGGGAGCTCTCGAGGTCGGGCGTTTGAGTCCTGTTCGGCGCGAGGGTGCTTTTATTTTCTTTTGTTTTAAACGCTAAAGCATAAGGGACCAGCAAAGCATGGGTTAAAAGAAAGCTTTGGCAGATTATGGCATGAAAGTCTCAGTAGCAGAAACGGCAGAGCGCTTGGCATGTTCCTCCAGGTCCCGTGTTCGAGCCCTAGGAGTCGCGCTTAGGGCGTTTTAAATTTTGCTCTTAGCGCTTAAGCTAAAGAAGCCATTGGGGGAAGGATTAAAGGAAATATGCGACGTGTTTATGTCATGAAAGGAGCGATGGCCGAGTGGCTGGGGTGTGGGGGTTTCTCCCTCACGTCCTGGGTTCGAAACCCGTGTGCAACACCTGGGAGCTTTTGTTTTCTTTTGCTTTGGCCGACGTGATTGGGGACAGCATGCGCATGCATGCGTGGAAGCATGCTTGAGGGCTGTTGTTACCCTTGAGTTCTTCTTACTATTTTTTATTTATTTTATTTATTTTATATTATTAGGAGTATGGGATGTATTTATTTTATAAATATTATTATTATCATTTATTTTAATATGGTGTATGGGTAAGATTCCTACCATTAATTTATTAAAGCATGGGAGAAATTGTTTGGTTCTATGGTGATGGGCATATTAAGCCATTTTATTATTTTAAATGGTGATGGGAGAAAGAATTGTTAATGGTTATTTTAAAGTGGAAATTTACCACCAAATTGGGAAGGAAGCACGGCCAGCAACCTTTTGTTCTTGGTTCTTCTTGTCATGCCTTTGTTTATGGCCGAAACTCCTTGTGCTTCTTACATCATTTTGTGCTAGCCGAATAGGGGAACATTAGGGGCTTGACATTCTCGGTTTTGAAGGTGTTTAGGGGATGATCTTGGCTAACACCTTCTTCTTTGGTTTTTTCCTTGGTTACTCAAGCCAAAATCCATTTTCCTCTCTTTTTGTAACCTTGTAAGATTTTTCCCGTTGAAGCATGCAAATCACCTTGTGCCTAAAGAGATACCTTGGTTGATATTTTGCTTGTTTGGTCGAATCCTTCCTAGTCCACACGTACCAAAGTTCTTTAAACCTCTTTCATTCTTTTGGGGCTACTTGGTCGAAGTTTTCCCTTAAAGAAAGGTATTTTCGAAGGTTGGTAAACACTCCCCTTTTTACTTCGATTCCTTACCTCTCCTTTGATGTGCTGAAAGCATGAGTTAAAACACTTCTAAGGTGGGCCGATTTTTTTTTTTTCTTTGCATGGGGTCTTATTAGTGTACGTTGTGAAGCCGCCATCGAGGAGCTAGAGGAACCTTTCGAGAACTTACTTTTCGAGGTAAGGCAATGTGCCATTCGGCCATAGGCCACTTTCCATGGATATATTTTATATAGCCGATTTTAACAAGGAACATGTATGGGTTTTCGACAGTTTCAAAGAATAGGAGGGGCTTCCCAAGATTTCAAATTCCTTTGGTAAGTGGTTGTTTATATTCGACTATGGACCAAGTGTGGCATTTAAGTGATAACCGAATTTTGTACTATGATTTTAGAAGGGGACTAATCGGCTAGAAATCTGAAGTTTCGGGTTTTCGATCACGTTGGTTCGCGTTAATAAAGGTTCGGCCTAGGGCCCTATTTTGTTATGATACGACCAATAACTCTGGAATTGTTAGTAAATCGAATGAGACCCCTAAATACTAAACTATGATGGCCGAATATAGGAACAATACGAGGACAAGTTCGGGACATTTGTAATATCGCGTAGATACGAGACTTCTATTTAGACCTTCGATTAAATAGATGTGTAAGCTCTTACACACTTTATTAGTATAAATTGTTATTTAATGATATTTATAACCTCTCATGTGGTAACTTTGCCTAGTGGGCATAAGCTGGTTTTCGGGTAAGTCCCCTACTACTCGATCTACGATGTATGTTGTGTATGCCATCACGTGCTGTTAAATGCTATACTATATACAAATGCATGATATATGGGATCATGATACTTGTTATGTGAGCATGATGATGATGGGATTGATGAGAGGGAGTAATAATCGTGTCGACGGACACCAGTGGTTTGGTACCACATTTTTGTGACTACGGTCACCAGAGGTTTGGCACCTCCAGAGGTTTGGCACCTCATAGCGTCTCGTCCCTGTGGACTAATTCCACCGTGGGTTGGCCCCACATTTGAGATACGGGATCGACGCCAGTGATTTGGTATCACACGATGGGTTGGCCCCATCATTTGATTGTGACTTCGGGTCACCAGTGGTTTGGCACCACCAGTGGTTTGGTACCACACGGGGTAGAAAAGAAGCATGGATGGCTAGGTTGGGTTGCATAATTGCATGTCATACTAATATCTTGTGTATGAGTGGTATTTTCAGGTTGGGGATTTATACACTGAGTCTTGGTGACTCACCCCTTCCTATATCATCTTGCAGGTGAGTAGAGCGCGGATGCGGAGCCGGGGAGAGCTCGAGGCGGCCATGTTTGTTTTGTGGACTTGAAACTTTATTTTGCCCCTTTTTAAGTCTATTATTCACTAAATTTCGATTGGGTTGTAATATGGCCGCTTATTATTTTGGATGTTTAGGTAGTTGTTTTACTTTATTATATAACTGACGAACTTATGAACTGTTAAGCAAATCGGTTAAAGGTAACGTTTTCAAAATAAGTGCTCGTATGCGGTTTCAAAAATGTTACCATCGGGTAACCAAAATTTTCTAAGTTATCAATCACCCCAATGTTTTAAAAATCTAAATAATCAACTAGTTTCAAAGGAAAAAGGAAAAGTTTTCAACTCAATCGCATTTATCAAACCAACCCACCTAAGTTTTAGCAAACACCATTTTATTACCCCAACAAATTGAAAATTTCCATTGAATCTTTCGAAACATTTTTACTCAGTGACATACCAGATCCGGTCAAGGCTTGTGGGCCGGGTTTGGGGTGTTACATTGACAAATGCTGGGAAAATCAATTTCTAAAACTAATGGAGGTAGATTTAATTTGTGTCCCAATTCGTCCAATAGTGGCCATAGTTATGAAGTGGAGAGTAATGTGGGTCACTTTTAAGGAAATATAATAGGAATATTTTGCATCTTTTATCTCATTATGTTTCTCCCTTCACAAATGAAAAATATCTTTCTACTACCACATATAAAATCAATTATTAAATGTTAGTTTTGGAATATATTACTTAATGTAACTTAAAAAATTAACTTCCTTATATATGTTTTATGTAACCTTTTGTTAATATATGAATATTATGTTTATGTAAAATATAATTCTCAAGTTATTTATTACTTCTAATATTTTTTATTGTAGAATAATTAAATTATTTGTTTCAATAATGATATTTTAGCACATTAATATGCATTGCAGTTTAAAAATAATAAAGTAGATTATATATATTTTTAGTATTATATATTTTGATTTTTTAATTCATATAATAATTATATTAAGAATATTATTAAATTATTTTTTATTAAATTATATTTAATAATAATTATGTTAAAATATGATTAAATTATTTATTATTTTTATTAAATTATTTTCAATAATAATCTTATTAAAATTTAATAACAATAACAATAATCATCTACCCAAAAAAAATTCTGCTAAGGGTATTCTGGTCATTTTAATTCTTTTCCTTATGCTATTACAACATCATTCCATTCAACCAAACACAAGAATTCTATTACAGCTCTATTCTATTCCATTCAACCAAACAATTGAATTACTTATTACAGCTCTATTCCATTACAGCTCTATTCCATTACAGCTCTATTTCATTACACCTCTATTCAATTACAGCTCTATTCCATTACAGCGAACCAAACGTGGTGTAAATAAATTGAATTTAAAAAGCAAAAGCTAGAAAGCAATTTACCCAAAAAGCCTCCAGGGGCTGAAGAGCAATGTGCCCCCTTTCTCCTTTTTCTCTTTTTCACGTGAAGGCCACAGATGTGTCTTGGCTTTCCTTTTTAAGGTTTCATGTAGGTCCTGCCCTTATTTATTTATTTATTTCTTTTCCCTTTTCTTATATAAATGAACCATATTATGGATGAAACCATTAGTTTTTAATTTTTTAGTTTATTCAGTTTCATTAAATAAATTATTAAAAAATAATAAAAATAAAAAATTCAAATTCAACTAATTCAATCATCGATTTAACCTCTTTTTTTCGAATTAAAGTATTGATTGATTCTTGGTCTTATTAAATGTTCCAATCCAACTCCTAGAATCTTGCATTTTTCTTTTTTTTTTCTTCTCCTTTCCCCTTTTCTTTATTTTTCTTTCTCATTTTCTTTATTTCTTCTTCTTCTTCTTCTTCTTCTTCTTCTTTTTCTTTTTCTTCTTCTTCTTCTTCTCCTATTTTCATAATTTTTTTTGAACTTTTACCTTATTTTTTTCTCCGTTTACCCTAAGTATCACTAACATACATCGCTGTTACCGAAGCTCCAGTCAACCCCCTTCTCACACCAAAATGAAGCTCTCCCCACCCTTCTTCATCCTACGAATTAGGTTTCCTCGAAAAATGACTAAAACACTTTAAAACCAAACAAAGGTTTGAAGCTAAAAACTCTTATTTGCAATCATTCACTGTTAGATCACTATGAACTTAGAATATGTTAATCTCCTCGACCTCCTTTATAGTCCCACTGTTTGGATTTGCGAGTAAGTAATCGGAGCCCCAAGAATTCAAAACTTGAAATAGGGAGTCTTCTTTCTCTCTTCTTCTTTGTCCTGTTAGATTTGTAAAATAAATCTAAAATAAAACTTAATAAACCAGGATCTATCATGTCAAATCATCAAAAATAAATGAAGAATAAAACTAGAAGCAGAAGCGTACCTAATCCATGAATTCCTTGTAGTTTTACCAGATGTTGGGGATTTGATCTTCCAAATTAGCACACAAGAAGCTCTCTCTTTTTCCTAATGATTGGATCATCTTCCATCATTCCATTATCATCCTCATGTTCTTGGAGAAATACAATATAATCATCTGGAATAGCATTTCTCCTTTGTCTTGTGGACCTTCTTAATGGCACTTGTTCTTGAGGTTGTTGAGTTTGTTCTTCTGGAACAATTACCTCATTTTGAATGGGAAGTTGTTCAACATTTTCTTGTAGAGGTTCTGGATTCACTTCTTGATCAATGATAGGTATAAGAACCTGAACATGGCCAAAAGTGATAGTAGGAACTGAGTTAGAATCCAATTCCTCCTCAAAAATAATGTCTCTAACCTTATTTCTCCCTCCAAACTCAACATCTTCAAAAAATATTGCAGTTCCCATCTCAAAAATATTCCTTATTATGGGATCATAAAATTTACAGCCCCTAGATCGCTCAGAATAGCCAATAAAGTAGTTGCTTATTGTTTTAGAGTCCAATTTCTTTTCATATGGCCTATAAGGCCTTGCCTCAGCTGGACATCCCCAAATGTGAAAGTGCTTTAGACTAGGCTTTTGACCTGTCCAAAGCTCATAAGGTGTTTTTGCAACTGCTTTATTGGGTACTCTATTTAGAATGTAAGCTGTTGTCTTTAATGCTTCTCCCCAGAGGGACTTAGGTAAGGTAGAATGAGCAATCATGCTCCTTACCATATCCTTAAGAGTTATGTTTCGTCTTTCAGCTACACCATTCATACTAGGTGATCCTGGCATGGTGTACTGTGGGACAATACCGCATTCTTCTAGGAATTTCGCAAATGGTCCTGGACATTATTCACCTGAGCCATCATATCTACCATAGTACTCACCACCACGATCAGATCTGATGTTTTTAATCCTTTTGTTGAGTTGATTCTCAACTTCAGCTCCAAAGACTGAGATTTCTCATGAATAAGACATAGGTACCCATACCGTGAGTAATCGTCTATGAATGTTATGAAATATTGTTGACCATTCTAAGATGCCGTAGGGAATGACCCACAAATATCTGTATGAATTAATTCTAAGACGTCTGAAAATCTGTTGGCACCCAATCTCTTAGTTTTGGTCTATTTTCCCTTAATGCAATCGACACAGAAATCAAAGTCTGTGAAGTCAAGGGACTCTAAAATACCATCAGACACAAGGCGTTCAATTCTAACTTTTGAGATATGACCTAAGCGCCTATGCCATAATGATGCTGAATTTTCCTTATTTAATTTGCGTTTAATACCATGTGATTCCACATGCAAGGTTTCATTATAGGATGCAACAGTTTCTAGCAAATAAAGGTTGTCATAAGTATTTAAATAACCAGTTCCAATAACATTTGAATTTAAAGACAAATTAAATTGATTGTTTTCGAATGAACAATAATATCCAAATTTGTCCAACGAAGAAACAGAAACTAAATTCCGTCTAAATGACGGTACAATAAAAGTGTCTTTTAAATCCAAATAAAAACCAGTTCCTAATAACAACCTAAAATGCCCAGTCGCTTCCACTTCTATCGATTTTCCATCACCCACAAAGATGTGTCTTTCACCATCACTTGGCTTTCGGTAACTCAGGCAACCCTGCATAGAAACACTTGTGTGAGTAGTAGCACCAGAATCTATCCACCAAGTGTTTCTAGGTACTGAAGCTAAATTAATCTCAGAACAGACCAAATTAAGAATTATACCTTTCTTTGCACGCCAAGCATAATATTTGGTACAATCTTTCTTTACGTGTCCAGATTTATTACAAAAGAAACAACTCTCTGTAGCTTGTTGTTGTTTCTTTTGAGCTGGGCCCTTAGCAGCTTCACTCTGATATTTTCTGTTCTTGCCCTTGTCTTTAGGGGCATTGGCCAAATGAGCACTTTCAGACTTATCACGCTTCAACCTTTCTCCCTCTTGCACACAATGAGAAATGGGCTCATTTAGGGTCCATTTCTCCTTTTGACAGTTATAACTAATTTTAAATTGGTTAAACTGTGTAGGAAGAGATACCAAAACCATAAGAACAAGCAATTCCTCAGAAAGCTTGATCTTAAGTGCCTTAAGTCTTGAAGCGGTATGGAACATCTCTATAATGTCCCTTACGTTTCCTTGACCTTTATACTTCATAGACATCAAAGAAGTCAGAAGTGATGTCATCTCAACCTTATCGTTTTTAGCAAAACGTTTTTCAATTTCATCAAGAAAACCCTTAGCCTGAGTAATCTCTTCAGATTCTGTGCCCCTAAATGTAACAGCCCAAATATGACCCTAACTGAAACGGTGGTTTCGGGACCACGGATCCGACTTAGAAATCTCGTAATATATATATATATATATTTGATAGCTAGATTATGCATTAGAGTGTGTGTTAAATATTTTGGAGTTATTTGTATGTTTGAGTGGTTAATTTAAGAAAATGAGTAAATGAGAAAGTAGCTATTGTGGAAATTAGGGCTAAAGAGATTTGATCTCTTTTCACATGGGATTTGAGTTGCAATTTAACCATATTTTTACTCTTAGTGGACGACAATTACCATTAGTAATATATATGTATTATATTATACATTAGATTATTATTATCATTAGTTAGTGGGGTGATATTTTTAATATAGCATTATTAAGGTTAAAGAAATAATAAAATAAGAAAACCAACATCTTTCTCCCCACTTACTTCATCTTCTCCACGAAAACAAAGAGAAAAAGGGTAGAAAATTTGAGCTCCATGGCCGATTCTTGCATGTCCTATTAAGGTAAGCAATTAAGCTTCATTTTTGTTAAATCTTGCACGGTTGTGTTAGTTTTCATGTATATTTCAAAGTACATGTGAAAATTTCGGAGTTTGAAGCTTATTTTAGGTTCGGCCATGGATGAGTACATTGTTTTAAACATGGTCGATAGGAGATTTCTTTTAGTATGAGCTAGGAATGAACATGTTTGAGTAAGAAATTGGATAAGAGGGATGAATGGAAACTTGAATTTCGAAACTAACTAGTTGAGGGTATAAATGCAAAACAAATGGCTTTTATAGACTAGAATAGGAGTGGAGAAAATTTGGTTCTTAAGGTGCTAGTTCAAATTTCATGTAATTTTTGTATTTTATATTAGGGGACTAAATTGTGAGAAACCCGAAATAAGAGGGATAAATCGGTGAATTGGAAAAATTTCATAGTACGAGTTATTTTAATGTATAAAGAGAATAAATACATCTTGAGGGGTATTCAGCATTTGCTAAATGTGTATGAGTTTTTACATATTCGAATGAATGGAAAGAATTGGTATTTAACTTGTAAAGATTATGAAACTATGAATGATTAATTGAAAGAATGGTTCTATGACGTGTTCAATTGAGATGAATGAAATTCGTTTGAATAGACTCCTTTCGAATTTTATTTAGAGCAAGGAAAAAAAGAATTGGAAAAGGATCGGGGAAAAGCTAAACTAGACGAGTAGCCAGGACATCCTTACCCTCCAACCATCAAGGTAAGTTTTAAGCAACTGTATTAAATTGAACTACATTTGATATTATGTCTAAGATTAGGGGTGACTAATATTTTGAACATTAAGTGCCGAATGTGTATTTACATTTGGTATAAGCTAGCTCAATGTAGGGTTGCTTGGAGATTTGAAATTTAAAGTAATAAGTGTATATCTAATTGTTGTGATGCATGTAATTAGATGGAGTATTAAATTTTGATATGAGTGTATAATTCAAGTGAAGCTAGTTACTCGATATTATGATAGCCGAATGTGAAATTTTATTTGAGCATGAGATTGTAATATTATGCTAGTGTGAATATGCGTGCATGTAATGGTATGAATTGGATCATGAATATATAAATAATATATATGTAAAGTATGCATATTGAATGAATAATGAGTTATGAGAAGCATAAGTTGCGAAATGGTTTAATGCGCACTATACATGCAAACTTTTATGTAACGGCTCTAAGTAAGCGATACGTTACGGAGACTCTTATGTAACGGCTCTATGCGAGCGATACGTTACTATAAGCATGAAGTAACGGCTCTATGTGAGCGATACGTTACGATAAGCATAAAGTAACGGCTCTATGTGAGCGATACATTACTATAGGCATGAAGTAACGGCTCTATGTGAGCGATACATTACGATAAGCATAAAGTAACGGCTCTATGTGAGTGATACATTACAATAAGCATAAAGTAACGGCTCTATGTGAGCGATACGTTACGAGAAATATTAAATATTAACAATGTGCAGGTGTGAGGTTCGTTTTATAGACTTCATGAATATGCATGAATGACTAAGTTTGGGGTTGGAAAGCAAACTAGAGGTAAGTATCATGTCTATAAATTTCAGAGTGATAGAAGTTGATGTGTGAGTTGAATTTTTGTTAAGCATGTATTATGTGAATAAATTATTTAGAATGCGGTTATGCATTCAACTTTTGGAGGGTTTGGTTATTCGGTCTAATGGTTATACATAGATAGGGTTATTTATTTAATTATTTATTTTGTTTTTATTTGAATAAGTTTATGGAAAGGGAAAATAATTGCTTAATTCTTACTAAGCTACGAAAGCTTACTTTGTTTTTGGTTATTTTCTAAATGCGTAGGTTACTTTTGGATACTCAATTTGTGCTCGGGGATCACTTCGGAAGCTCACCACACTATCACTTATTTTTGGTACCCTTTTGAAGCAGTAAACTATGACTATTATGGCATGTATAGGTTATATCACTCTCTTAAGTCTATTATAATCGATATGTTTATAAATGCCATGTGAAAATGGCTATGTTTCTATGTTAATGATGTTTTAAAAATGTGTTTGATATTAGCTCTACTAATCACGTAGGTTCGGTCTTTGTCATAAGCAAATTTGAAAGTTGTTCTTCGACATTATATGTATATAATGTGCATGAGTGATATCCGAATGCTTGTAGATATTTGAAATGAATCATGTAGTAAAATTTTAAAGATTGATTGATGTTATACTTATTACCTATAATTATTGGATAAGTCAGTTATTGATAATTATGACACATGCGTGTGAATGAGTGAATAAAAGTTTTCGACCACTAGTATGGTTTTGATCTAGGTGTGAATTTTAATTAGTAATGTTTCGGTTATATATATATATATATATATATATACACTTAGCTATAGTGTACGAAAATGCTCAATTGAATAGTACTTTAGTTATTTGAATGAAATTCGTACCAAATGTGGTAAATGATATTAGTTATGGTATATTTATTAGCGCATTAAAATTTTTATGTATAAGTTGACTTGGGGTTTGTTGATTCACACCTCGTAACCCTTATCCGGCGACGGATACGGGTTAGGGGTGCTACAATAAAGGCTTCTGGAATGCTGTGTTTCATGATCATTAGACTAATGCGATTTGAACGATCCCACCTCTCAAAATCCCTCTTAACATCAGGGGTGGTTTCCGCAGTGAGAGGTGTAGGTTGTCCTTCCCTTAATGCAAGGTCTATGTCCATACAGCCAAGCACTATAAGTAAGTGCCTTTTCCATTCCTTAAAATTAGTCCCATTAAGCATGGGTATAGAATTTATATTAGCAGATATTGTGGCAGCAGAAGATGAATTAGCTGAATATAGAACAAAAAACAAGCTTGAATCAATATTCATAAGTAAACAATAAATTCAGGATAATGGCTAATCCCATCTCAAGATACCAAACACAACATTAATATCAAGTCTTTGGACAGTAATATTAACAGTAAGCGATACTCTTGTTGTAGCAATCAAACATTGACAATAAATTATGTCAAATAATGATTCAATCTTTGGACTAACTTATTGCTCACATAAAATACCTTATAATTGTCACACATTTATCACCACAGATGTCGTTGAAATTCTGCCAAATATTAACTTACCTTTGGGTCAATTAATAAACGCATGAATCACAAAAATATATAATCATCTTAATATTTCAAATAAACTAATCTACACAAAAGAGGTCACTTTGGTGGCATTTTGTTTCAACTAATTTATTTAAAATATTAGACATCCTTAATTAAAAGCCAAAATATGAAATTTATTTGTTTCAAAATGTTTACCTTAATTTCATCTTTCAATCAGATTGAAAGATAATTATATATAATTATATATATATATATATATATATATATATATATATATATATTTCCAAAACATGCATTAAACCAATCAAAGCATGCATATATTATATAGCAAAACATATATATATGAATCAATTTATATATATATATATATATATATATATATATTTAAATGTCATATAGGATTAAAATAATAATCACATGCCTTGCAAATATTAAACCAGATTATATTTATAAAATCTTAAAACTTTATTTAAAGAATCAAAACCCAAAAAATTATCAAGAATCTCAAAGATTCAACATAATGTATAATTAAAATATCAAATTCATAAAGAATAAATTCATTCTCAATGATTCAACATGACAAAACTCTGATACCACTTGTTAGATTTGTAAAATAAATCTAAAATAAAACTTAATAAACCAGGATCTATTATGTCAAATCACCAAGAATAAATGAAGAATAAAACTAGATGCAGAAACGTACCTGAATCCATGAATTACTTGTAGTTTTACTGGATTTTGGGGATTTGATCTTCTAAATTAGCACACAATAAGCGCTCACTCTTTCCTAATGATGGGATATTAGAAAAGATATCTTGTGTATAATTTGGGGACCATAACCCTAATATTTATAACCTTAGCATATTAGTTCTAATCAAATTCTAATTAGCCCATCATTAATTAGAATTTGATTAGAAGAGTATCTACACATATTTCATCCATACTTTATTTAATAATTAAAAGCCCAATAAAATTCTAACCAAATTAGATCACTTTTAATTTGGGCTAACCTATCATGATAGTAGATAATAACATGTAATTATCCTTATTATATATATGTGATGTCCAAATTTTCCAACATGGCCTTTATTAAATACCAAGCGCTAATCTAAGGAGCAGGCAGGGGCCTTAGCTCCCAAAAATAGAAAATTGCAATTCAATCCATTTATAAATGATAAAATTATAAATTAATAAATGGTAAAATTATACTTTCACCTCAAATGAAAAAATAGTTTAGTACTTTAAAAAAATAATGAAGTAAAATTTCATGATAAAATTATATTTTGACATTTCAAAAAATTTATAATTCAATTCCAACCCCGTGAAAAAAAGTTTCTAGATTTGCCCTTGGATTTTGTTGTTGGTTCTCTTTTCCTTTCTTTTTTTTTCTTGCAGATTTTGACTATAAGTCCTTTTTGATTTGTTTCTCTCTCCCTCTCTCTTTCTTTTCGATTGTTGTTGCTTATTGGTTATTGGCTTGAGATGTGAGCTAAGGGATGGTGTTATCAAGAGGTTGGATGGTGGTGGTGAGGGGATGTTGAAGGGCTATCAATGGAGGGAGCAGCGGCGAAGCCGGGAGGGGGGGAGGGGTGGCATGTGCCCCGGCCCCCTCTAAAATGTAAAATTGCTATTTAGGCTCTTAGAATTTTTTAAAAATTTTAAACTAGTAAAGGTAAAATTGCACTTTGGCCCCCTCTAAAATTATAAAAATTCAATTTAATCCTTTACAAATTATAAAGATATAAATTATAAAAAATTAAAATTTTATCCGCCTCCCCATAAAAAATTGTTTTGGCTTCGCCCCTGGGAGGGAGTGAGACGTTAGATGATGAGTTGAGAATAAATATGGTGATTTGATAGCGTTGAGGGCTCTGATAGTGGTGTTGAGAGCCTCCTTTGTTGAAGGTGAATGATAGTTAACTTTATGGGGACGGTGGTAGCAGTGGTAAAATTGGGAACTAGGGTTTTCAGAACTAGATTGGTGGTTGAGTTGGTCAGGTCACAGTTTCAACTATTTTGTTCAATTAGTTTTCTATCTTGTTCAACCTGTCCATATCAAGTCGACTAGTCTAATGACTTTTTTTGAATTAATTCTCAATTCAGTCGGTCCAACTAGCTAATTTGACTTGGTACAAACTGACAATAAGGACTAGTTGGTTAAGAGTGATGGGTTGTGAGGCATAGAGTTTCTAGCAGAAGTGTAAGGTGGTTGTGAATGGGAGAGAGCTGGTGATGGCATAGTTAAATAGATAGGCCATATGGGCCTATTGTTTGGTAGGCTCAAGTTTTACTCAAGTTTGTGTGCCTCAGATTTAAAAAGTCTTATGTCTCAAATTTGTGTTTTAAGCTCATAAAATAAAATTGAAACAAAATGTTAGAAAAAAAAGAGAGTACAAATAAAAAATCAAAATCTAAGTTAAAAGGCGAAATCGGAATTGAAAATTTGCAACTTGACTTTATCAAAATTTGGACTTAAAATGAGACATTGAAGTGAAATTGACTCGAAAATCAAATTAGCCTGAGCATGTAATATAACTTGTTTGAGTGGGTGTGGAAGTGAAGCTGCTTTCAATGAGAATTTGATTATATTTTCTAAAATCCTCAATATAATGTGTTGGCTAAAGAAGCTCATTAGAGGATGTCAGATTTGTGTTTGATGTATAATGCGATGTTTTCTTAAAGCAGCCTTAATTAAAGCTTATTTCACTAACTTTAGAGTAAATATTTAAAGTATGTTGAAGCCATTGACACTTATAATCTTTTATCATTTTTTGAAAATTTTATACTTAATATATTTTAAAAAAAAATAAGTAGGAAGTTGTTAGTGTATTTTAATTAGAAAAAATAAACAATGCCAAGCAAAACGTTTACTTGAAATTTAAAACAATCGTAAAAGGATAATTTGAAAAATTATTGTGGAACTCAAACTTTTCTTTTCTAAGTGGGTCATAATTTAAGTGCATTAATTGTTGTAAGTTAAATGAAGTAATAATTACTAGTAGATTATATAATTAGTTAATTTTGGACTAAAAAACTTTTAAAAAATTAAAGCTTTATTTAATGTGAATCCTATATTATAAATAGGGTTCTCTTTTGCTTTTAGGGCACCAAACTTTGAAAAAAGAAATAAATTTGTTTAAAGTAATATTGTTTACTTTAAAAAACTTTGAGAGCGATTTTAGAGTAGTAATTAAGTGGGAAGATATTAGGATAAAAAACAATGATAATCTTATAAGATAACAATTATACATGGATGTTAGGATATTATTATAAGGAAACAATAAAAGGAGAAAAGGGAGGAAACTTAGCACAAAAGTGTAAGGAAACAAGGAATAATAACATGCACAAATAAAATCACAGCTTTGCAATGACAATAAGAAATTGTTTTCTCTTCACATTAAGACAAGACAAGAAAAGCCAACTTTGTGAGAGCGTGGAATCTTAGCCTTACACTGTTTTCTTCTTGGTTCTCCTTTTTCCTTTATAACTTTAAATTGGGCACGTCTTTCCATCTTGTCTTTGCTTTAGATAAAAGTTGGAACATCATAAACCAAAAAAAAAGAGAAAAAATTGAATAGAAGATAATCAATTCTACCCTTAATGATCTGGATTCTGGAAAAGTTGGAATATTATTTACCTGCATTAAAAGGAATAATAATTAATTGAATTTCAAAGAATCATGTCAGTATATTCTGAATCAAATAAAAAGATTATAGAAATTTTACTTTCTTTTCTTTTTCGTAATTTATATATATAGTTTATCATAGATATTCAGTAACCAAATCTAATTTAATTAAAATTATTTAAGTTAATAGACGTGAAAGTTTAATTTCATTAATAATTTTGCGTCAAGGAAAAAAAATGGTTATGTAATTTACCATTTCGGTCCACCACTTTTCTTAGGAAAGCAAGAAAAATGATGAGCAAAGCGATCCCAGCCAGTAATCCAATGATAATTGCAAACGTCTTCTCACCGTCGTTGCCAGATTTTTCTACAAATAATATATCAATGCAAATGGACCACTCTCATGACATGCTTCTTTTTCTTTTTAAGAAAAAAGGGCTAAACTATTTTATAGATTTATTATTTATTCAATAAATAAAATATTTATAATAGCACAATGATGCAATCGGAAACTAAGCTGAACGAAAATAGCAACATAATTACGTAATTGGAAATTAAACTGAACTAGAAGAGATTTTTACAAAAACTTCAGACCTCATTCAACTAAAAGATTAGGTATAAATTAATTTTTTTAAGGGAAATCAGATTAAAACATTAACTTTTCAATGATATTAGCATGGTAATTCTTAATGATAATACACGTATGCATACTGTTGTATTTAATAATTTAATATTTAGTTAATATTTTTATTAAAAAAAATAAAAATTCAACCCTTTTAAAAGATTTAAAGTTAAATTTAGTTCAAGAATAAATAAGAGTGAAATTGATAAAATATATAAGTTTAAAATCTACCATGTCATTTGATATACTCAAATTAGGGCGTGGTAAATGAATTTACTTAAATTTGGTAAAAGAAAAGGGGTGCTTGAGAGGTTTTACCGTTATGGGATTTAGGATAATAGTGGCCATTCTCTCCAGCAGTGGAGAACCTAGCATAACACTTGCCTAAATACATGTCACCATAAGCGGCTGCGGCGCATTCGCTTTTCAGCCGTTGGATGGCGGAAGACAAACAATCCTGACATTCCGCCAAGCTAAGGTCCCCCACACATTGGGCCAAACCCTGGACTTCACCCGACCCACCGACTCTGAACAGCCCTCCGCCGCCCATCAACCCCGCCATCATCGCATCTCTACCCCCTACAATCTCCGACTCCTTCTCAAACTCCACCGACGGCCCACACTTCTTGAGCACCACATTCTTATCCTCAACTCCCAGGAACGTAGCGTTGTCGTACTTAATGAAGCAGCCTTGCAGCTGCACCGCCCCACCACAGGAGGTTGGGCATAAGGAACCGGTTTGGGTCACTGCACGGGCAACGCAGGTGGCGCAGTCCGGCATGGAGAGATCGCCACGACACTGGTAAAGGCCGTAAACAACATCTTGGGGACTTGAACCCACGATGGTGAAGTTGTTGTAGGAGGAATAAGTGGCTGAGTTAACAAGGGAAGTAAGCAAGGAGTTGAGGTTGGACTCATAGGGCGAGTCGGGTGCGTACTTTTGTTGGGTGCAGCCCCCGAACACGAAGGAATCTGTTGAAGAAGAAAGTGCGGTTTGGATGGGGAGAAAGGGGAAGGAGATAAGGAATAAGGAGAGCGAAAGGAGTGAAGTGGCCATTGTTGGTTTGGTTTGCTTTAGGGAGAGAGAGGGGACTGATAGTGATAGCGAGAGGTTCACAGCCATATCATGCAATGCCTTCATATATACTTAAAAGCAGTGCTTTGAGAGGCATTGCCATCTCAGATTCACAAAAAGGATGCATGGCCTTAATTTACCCTTTATTTTATAATTTTTATTCTAAACGATGTATTTAACAAGTTTGTTCTTTTATGCATCCATCCATATCAATACTATTTATAAAGCTTTTCATTCGTCTTAGAATCGAGTTAATCACGTTGGTCAAGATGATATTCAAGTAAAGTATTTGTTAGAATTAAGTGACCCGAATCCTTATTTAAGTAAAATACAATGGTAAAATAAAATAAAAGAAGAATCCCTATAGAACTACACTTCTTTTATTTTATTTTAAATAAGGTTTTTTAAACCTTATTAAACTCCATCTATTCAATATTGATTAGAATAAGGAGTTTCAATCTTACTACACTCATATTAGAATATAGCTTGACAAGCTTATAAATAGACATAGTCTATTCCTCTTGTAACTGAATTCGAATTTGACATAGTGAATTTTCTTCTCCTCTGCCCGTGGTTTTTTTCCCGAAAGGGTTTCCACGTAAAATCTGTGTGTTCTTTATTTCTCTTTTCTTTGCGATATATTTTCATTACCGACGTTATATTTTTTTACAAATTGGTATCAGAGCTTTCGGGTTTTTTTTCATCTCGATTACAGTAATTGCGTCTTTGAAGTATGAAATTTCGATGTTGGATCGTAACACCAGATTCGCGTTGTGGCAGATAAAGATGCAGGCAGTTCTTGCACAGATGGATTTAGAGGAAGTCCTGTTAGGAGTAGATAAGATGCCTTCGACATTGAGGGAGGAGGAGATCAAGCGTAAGGATCGAAATGCGTTAACACAGTTACATCTGCATTTGTCTAACGAAATTTTGCAGGATGTGATGAAGGAGAAGACCGCCTCTGCATTATGGAAGAGGCTAGAACAACTATGTATGTCGAAAACTCTAACTAGCAAGTTGCATATGAAGCAACGTCTTTATGCTCATCGTTTGGAGGAAGGTGCGTATGTGCACGAACACTTAACAGTGTTTAAAGAAATTCTCTCAAACTTGGAGGCCATGGAGGTTCAGTATGATAAGGAAGATCTAGGGTTGATTCTACTTTGTTCATTGCCCCCGTCTTATTCAACCTTTAGAGACACGATTTTATATAGCTGCGAGTCTCTCACAGTTGATGAGGTTTATGATTCTTTGACCTCATATGATAAGATGAAGCATCTTGTGGTTAAAACTGACTCTCAGGGAGAGGGTCTCATTGTTCGTGGGAGACAAGATCGGAATGCTGATGATGATCGTGGAAGGACACAGGAACAGAATCTTCGCGGTAAATCTAAGGGTAGATCGAAGTCTTCAAACAGAGGTAAAACTTGTAACTTCTGCAAGAAGAAATGGCACATTAAATCTGAGTTCTATAAGCTACAGAACAAGATTAAAAGGGAGGCTGCGAATCAAAAGGAAAACAACCAAAAAATTCTGGTGAAGCTGATGTTGTAGAAGACTACAGCGATGGTGAACTTCTAGTCGCTTCTGTCAACAATTTTAAAGTGAGCAAGGAGTGGATACTTGAGTCGGGTTGCACCTTCCACATGTGTCCCAATGGGATTGGTTTACAAATTACGAAATATTGTCTGATGGAGTCATTGGGTATGTTGATGCTGATTTTGTTGGAGACCTTGATAGAAGAAGATCTCTCACTGGTTATGTCTTTACAATCGAAGGTTGTGCAATCAGTTGGAAAGCTACTTTGCAAACTACAGTCGCTTTGTCTACCACTGAAGCTGAGTACATGGCGATTACTAAGGCTTGTAAAAAAGCTATTTGGTTGAAGGGACTCTTTAGTAAGCTCAATGAAGACCTTCAAATCAGCACAATATTTTGTGACAGTCAGAGTGCCATCTTCCTTACAAAAGATCAAATGTTTCATGAGAAAACAAAACACATTGATGTTCGGTATCATTTTGTTCGTGATATTATTGCTCGTGGTGATATTGTTGTGAGCAAAATTAGTTCTCATGAAAATCCTGCAGATATGATGACTAAGTCACTTCCTATAACCAAGTTTGAGCATTGCTTAGACTTGGTTGGTGTTCATTGTTGAAGTTAAACCCTTAAGGGGTTTTATGGAAGAGGTGAAGAACTTGTTCGTTAAGAGTTCGCGATGAAGAACTTGTTCATTGAGAATTCGTGTCAAGGTGGAGATTGTTAGAATTAAGTGACCCGAATCCTTATTTAAGTAAAATACAATGGTAAAATAAAATAAAAGAAGAATCCCTATAGAACTACACTTCTTTTATTTTATTTTAAATAAGGTTTTTTAAACCTTATTAAACTCCATCTATTTGATATTGATTAGAATAAGGAGTTTCAATCTTACTACACTCATATTAGAATATAGCTTGACAAGCTTATAAATAGACATAGTCTATTCCTCTTGTAACTGAATTCGAATTTGACATAGTGAATTTTCTTCTCCTCTGCCCGTGGTTTTTTTCCCGAAAGGGTTTCCACGTAAAATTTGTGTGTTCTTTTTTTTCTTTGCGATATATTTTCATTACCGACGTTATATTTTTTTTACAGTATTCTTAACTTTTAATATTATAATTTTTTTACAAGAAAATTCATTAATTCATTCCATAGGAAAAAAACAATGAATATTTATTATAGGTGGCAAAGAACAAGCTTCATCAACACAACAAAGTCTTCAACCTCAGCATCAGCATCAATAGAACATTATGGCACATTGACAATTGGCTTTGTAATAACTCAAACACAACATATCCGAAATGATTGCAAGCACTTAATACGATAAGGAAATCAGCACTGGATGGTCCAAAACGGCAAGCAAAAACTGACAAAAGAACCAAGTATCCACAAAATTAGAGAAGAAGTGTAACACCCCCCACCCGACCCATTCGTCTGATCCGAGCGCCGGCGTCACAATTGAACCGAGTTATCGTTCATACTACGATCTCACTAAGTTAAAAACAAATCGTATTACTTGTTACAAAAGTAAAATTACATCAGACTTTAATTCTTATACAAAGTTTACTATTAGAACTCCGAACATTGATGATCTAAATGAATACAACATAACCGTCCCATGGGCGAAGTTCCTAAAGGTGCCTCCTTCCTATGTGCATGACACTTTACTACGAAGTTCTTTGACTTAATAAGGTCTAGCTAAGTCCCTCCTCGAGTACCTTAATCTACAATTCCTGCAACCACAAATCAAACCCCTGTAAGTTCAAACGAATTTAGTGAGTTTCTTCTTTACACAAAACGTACCCCACCTTAACGGGGCTCAATTAAATAATAATGATACAACAACTCCCTACTCTTTTAGGATATTTCTCTGAAGTTGCTGTAGTGGACTATATCTTATTCTCGATCCTATCCATTGGCAGATAGATTGTTGAACGATTACTCTCCAGCCACTCTATCAGCCCTCTTTGATAGTTCTTCTGAATGTCTCACCATTTCTAAGAACTCTATTCCTTTCTCTTGTGTATGCCCATTTTGGTTCTCATCATCTTACTATCACGCCTCTTCAACACGACCTTCCGGCTTACCCTCCTAAAGGCCTTTGGTGAGTGTTCTCATCTATTTAGTCCGTAACAGACTCTTTCCTTATATTAATTCTGCGTGACTTGCTCACCTCTCATCCTTTGGTGTGGCTAACCAGGCCCCACGCCACCTTGGCGGGCTAAATCCAACTTAGTTTAAATAGTGGTCGGATTACTTCTTTGTAATCTACTTAGTCGAACTACTGTATCCAAAAGCGTAGCACGCCCTCCTGCTACGACCCACTATGACCTTTAGTACTCATCCGAATGCCACTATATGGTCATCTGAGTTCACGATTTCTCTTTCATACTACATTTTCCCAAAACTCGTCATTTGGAAGATACTCCCTAAATGATTTCCCCCTATAGAGGAATAGTCTTGACAGACACATCTATCATATCATGTACTCATCTTTGTTAATGGGTTTTTTCTAACCGTTCCTTTCTTTATAGTTTAACCCACGTTCTCATAACAACCCCCTAGAATATAGGGTTTCTCTAAGCGTCCTCTAGTGGCACTTATTGGTGGATCCTTACCTACGATCCTCAATTATACCAACTTTCATTCACCTACACCAGGCACCATTAGTGCATCAACTTCCGTGACTATCCCTGTGGGGTTACCACCCACATGCTTTACTGGCTTTTACATCTACTATTCTAGTAGTTCTTTCCCTCTTTATATTTCCCCTTTTTTATTACCAGATTCCTTCAACCCGATGGTTATCTAATGCATGCCTATACTTCCCTTTGCCTTATACCCCTCCCACGTTTAATGTCCTGACTGACTCCATTAGTTGTCATAGTGTAACTATGGTTCTTCATTTCAAGATACCCGTGTCTATCATCTCGACAGACTATCTACGATGCCGTAGCGTATTTCAACTATGGTCTTACATGATATAACCCCATTTTACCGTCCCAATGGACCATCTTGTGTTTAGTGTCCTGTTGGACTATCCCGTGATTATTATCCCGTCAAACTATCTATGATGTCGTAGTGTCTTTCAACTAGGGTCTTACACAGTATAACCTTGTGTTTACTGTCTTGGCGAACTATCAAAGGATGTTGTAGCGTCTTTCAGCTATCATGATGCCATAGCGTCTTTCAGTTATGGTCTTACTCATCCTTATCATGATGCCATAACATCTTTCAATTATGGTCTTACTCATTTTAGGCGTATGGCCTCCGATCGATCCCATGGCCTAGCCATGATATTTATTTATTTTTCCTATTACAATCCAACCCTTCCTCCATTCACCATACTAGCCTTGATGCTCGAGTACCGCAGTGTCCCCTTCGCAGGTGTAACATCCGAAATTTATGGGCCTATGCATTTAGTGTAAGGATATGTTTAATATGTTAATTTGAGTGATAGGGGTCCAAATTAGGCTCAGAACTAGGCAAAGGCCTTGGTTAAATTATCTGATTGGGCATTATAAAGTTAAAAGGTGCTAATTGTGTTTAAAATACCAGCGTGGGCTTGTGGCCCAACAAAAGGTGGCACTGCAACGGAATTAGAAGGTGGCGTCATTAACAATTAAAGGGGCCCAAGTTTTGGCCGCAAGGAGCCCATGTTTTTGGGCCATTTTCGGCACTTAAAATGGAGCAAGGGGTGACGCCACACACAAGGAGTTAGGGGCCCAAAATTTAAGTTTTATGAAGCCCAAATCTTTTAATTTAAGTTAGCTAAATTCGGCATTAGGGTTAGGTGAGATGGATGGCTACAAGGCTCAAAAATAGGAGGATTTATATGGATTTTATAATTGATAATTTAGAAGATAAAAAGGAGAAAAGATAGGAGCCTATCTACAAGGAAGGTGATGGCCGAAAATCCACCACTTAGAGGAGTAAAGAAATCGACTACTGCATGGCAAAGGGGTGCCGAATTTTCCCTTTTATTTAGCTTGAATTTTAATTAATTAGGAAGGGCGTTTTCAGTTTTATACAAGAGGTGTCGAAATCTTTATAAATAGTGGGGATAGCTCCTTGATTCTGGCATTTAAAACCCTAATTGTTTCTTCATTCTTTGTGCCGAAATTTGTAGTCTCTCCCTCTACAATTTCTTTTCTTTAATTTCTTTAAAAGCCGAAACCTCTCCCCTTCACTTTCTTCACTCTCTTTTCCTCTTGTGCCGATTTCTCTAAAATGTCGAAATCTCCATAGTTTTTCTCTCTTCATTCCATTTGTGAGTTAGATCTATTCTTCCAGCATCTAAATCTCTTTCTTTGGCATTGCCGAATCTTCTCTCTAGTGCTAGCCGAATTCCCTGTGTTAAGGAAACTTGGTCGACTAGATCTAAAAGCCGAAAATCGTTAGTCTCAAATTTCGGGATTTCAAGGAAAAGGAGAGAATCCCTAAGTTTAAGAAACGAACGGTATCTGCCGTTCGAGATTGGCCACTTGGTTGTGGACCGGCTTCTGAACAACACCTTAGGCAGATAGCAGTGGTGTTGGCTACGGATAGCGTCAACTTAGAGGGTCTCGTTCTAACGGTAATCAGCCGGAAAGAGGCTGTATAGACAGTCGAATGGAACCCTAAATGGGTTAGGCAAGGATGCCAGGTACGTAAACATAGAACTCTCTATGTGTAGATTACCCAGAAAGGGTAGGCAAAGGATGCCAGGTATGTAATCATAGAAACTTCTCTATGTGTATCGATGTATGTGAAAGACTGTAATCTCTTAGGTAGTATATTGTTTAATTTTGCATGAATGTATGCATGGGATGGGTTTGATATGGAAAGGGGAAGAGCATGATTGGTCACATGGTGATCAGTGGTAGAAAACCCACGTAATGAAATGTTAGGTTACATGGTGATCGGTGGTAGAAAACCCACGAAATGAAATGTTAGGTTACTTGGTGATTGGTGGTAAAAAAATCACGTTAAAATTCCTGATTGATAAGGAGTAGGCAGTATGACTGTCGATATAGTGTGTAGCGGTTGGTGGGTTGATTGTAGAAATCCCCAAGGTGTGATGGTTGGTACGGGTTGGTGTGTAGAGGATGGAATTCTAGGATGGGTTGGGCTTTGCATCATTTATTATCTGTCATGTGATTATGATTGTTGCCATTGTGTATGGGCCAGGGCTCATAATATGTTTGTGGGCCCAAGCCGTTTATGTGTTTTCGGGATTTACACACTGAGTCTTGTTGACTCACCCTATTATTTTTCCCTAACTTTTCAGATGAGCAGTAGATCGTGGACATGGGAGCCGAGACGGACTCGAGGGGCCATCAAGTCTTTTTATTTTCATAGTTTATTTTCGGTTTTCCTTTAAGTTTTATTTTGGGAATATTTAGGTAATAAGGCCCCATAGTTTATATTCACCTAAGTAGTTTTTTTAATATTTGCAACTTATGAATTTATGTCAGGGGTTTATTTATACCAAATAATAATAATACAAGGTTTCTTTTCAAATGTCACTTATTTATTCAAATATTGCCTAATAACTATGATTTTCTAAAACCAACTTAGCAAAAGATTTTAACGTTCAACCCGTAGCATACCAGATCTGGTCGAAATGTATGGGCCGGGTTTGGGGTGTTACAGTAGGGCCCGGAGTTTCGCTTATCACGAGTGCACACAGCAATACAGTATGTCAGTATCTAACAAAATCACATATTCTCCATTTTCCCCTCCTAACTTCGCCTAAATCCTACAATGTTTCCCTTACATACATTGTATGCATTCCATGGACTTAATACCATTGAATCGTAGCTAACTCATGCACATTGAACTATAATGATTGATACTTTTAAACACATGTAACCTTACAACATACTTAGCATCTCAAGGGTTGAATGAAGAAACTTTCCTGATGCTTCTTCGCCTTGTCCACTTAGGGCACGTTTGGTTCGCTGTAATGGAATAGAACTGTAATGGAATAGAGGTGTAATGGAATAGAGGTGTAATGTAATAGAGCTGTAATAAGTAATTCAACTGTTTGGTTGAATGTAATGGAATAGAGATGTAATAGAATTCTTGTGTTTGGTTGAATGGAATGATGTTGTAATAGTATGAGGAAAATAACTAAAATGACCAGAATACCCTTAGCAGAATTTTTGTTAGGCAGATGATTATTGTTATTGTTATTAAATTTTAATAAGGTTATTATTGAAAATAATTTAATAAAAATAATAAATAATTTAATCATATTTTAACATAATTATTATTAAATATAATTTAATTAAAAAATAATTTAATAACATTTTTAATATAATAATTATAATATGAATTAAAAAATCAAAATATATAATTCTATAAAAATATATAATCTATTTTATTATTTTTAAACTGTAATACATATTTAATGTGCTAAAATATCATTATTGAAATAAATAATTTAATTATTCTAAAATAAAAAATATTAGAAGTAATTAATTAACTTGAGAATTATATTTCACATCCAAACATAATATTCATATATTAACAAAAGGTTACATGATTTCACTAGTTTATATGTCATAATGATTTCACTAGTTTGTAGGTCATAATCCATATGTTATAAAATTTTACAACATAAAAAAATTACAACATTATAATGACATATATCATGTCATTATACCGTCCCAAATATTACAATCACAAAAAGTTACCAAAATATCATCTACACAATCATAATTTTGTAAATTTGATTAATTGATAACTAACATTTAATAATTTTTTTAAAAAATACCCATTTAATTAAATATAGTGTGTTAAATATATTCCTTTTCTTTAAAAAAAAAAACATGATTTGTTTTTTCGATGAAGCTTCAAGTGAGTTATTAATAAATTTATGTTAGGATAGAATAAGTAGTCTATTTATTTCTAGTAGTTTGATGTATTAATTTTGATTTTATTTTTCACCAAAAAATAATAATATGCAACATTAATTGTGTTGTAGAATAGTCGTGCATTCAATCTGCTTTGATTCATATGTAAACTTGTAGCCCTAAGTCAATATGGCCATTACTAAGAAGAATCATCTAACAACAGCTAGAGCCAACTGCAACAGAAAGATGCCAGTGACGATCAAGAACCATCTTTCTCCAGCTGAATTAATATGAGCTTTGAGATTAGATGCCACAAAAGTTGCTGACATGAACCCAGCTACACTGGCAATTACCCATTTGAAAATTTCCAAGGGGACAACGGATAGACACTGCAATCAAGTACAAGCAACAATAAGTTATGTTGTTCGGATAATAGGCCTCACTTTAAAGAAATCTCTAAAAGTCCAGGCATTAGCTTTAACATTGTTTTTATTCGGATTGTTTTCTCAGCTTTTTCAATGTTTGGAATCTTTTTAAAAGTTGGGGGGCAAGGGAGTTGAGGCAGGGGATCAACTTGGAACTTAGGCAATAAATTGATGATAAGATTACTTGAACCAGCATAAACGGAAGATACTCTCAGTAGTAATCGAGACAATAACAACGAACCGCCCTTCAAATGCACCTGGAAAATTAAAAACTGGATCCAAATCAATCAAGCCGGATAAACACAAGCAAAAAATCAAATTATAGTTCTAAAATCAACATCTAAAGATTAATTAGAACCAATTATAGTCTAAAAATGGCGAAAAACGGTTTTGAACCAGAGGCAAAATTCATTAAAGTTCACATACAGTGAACCTTATAAGCTATATATACCACAAACTAGTTTTATTTCACCAAAACAAAAACAGTATGAATTAAATTCAACCAAGCAAAGCATTCAAAGCACCATCACCATTTTTTTTTTTTTCAGTTTTTAAACTCAGTTTCACCATTAATGCTAATCAATAGTAATTGAATATCAGTACATAAAAAAAACCCCAAAAATAAACAAGCTCAGATCTTCAATAAACCCCACAAAAAGAATCCCAAAATTGAACTAAACCCTCAAGAACTAAAATCAAAAGAGAATTCAAGTTTTATGGATCTGATTCAACTCAATAAAATACAATAAAATAAAATAAATAAAATTGAAAGTGGATTATATACATAAAAGGAAGAAACCCAGAAAGCTAAAAAAGAACAACATAACAATTAGAAGCTACACAAAGCTAAAAAAAGAAGAAGCTAAAATTAGGGATTTGTAAAGAAAACTTTTCTTTTAATTTATTTTACCTCTGTGGTGAAGTTCATGAAAGGTTGTTTTCTTAAAGCTTTATTTGCTATCCTTTTCTCTAGCAATATCTGTCAAAAGTATGGGGGTTTTAACAGGGAGAAAACTCACAAATCAGGGTATTGAAAACTCAAATATGGGGGTTTTAACAGGGAGAAAACTCAAAAGTATGGGGCTTTATTTGTAGCGATGGTGAATGTATGAAACCAGCCACTCCCTTGTGGTTCACCATATCCAGGTTGAGATCCACCAGCAGGTTTTGAAAATGTATCTGCCTCAATAGCAAAGTAATCATTTGCCACCAACATAACACCAACCATTGTTCATGTGAAAATCTAATTAGATTTTTCATTGAACTACAACATAGCAGATACTACATCCGATTTATTTGATCTATTAACTGTTGCTCAACTATTTGTTTTATGCAAAATTCCACTGAGATCATGACTCCAAGATATATAAGCACCAGGATAAACAAATCAAAGCATAAGCACCATCACAAAAGGAATTCAAATCAAATGGAATCAGGAATACCATCAGCATCGTGAGGAGGTTGAGTTCCAACAAAGATCTTCCCTTGTGCACCCGATGGAGGAAACATTTGAAGGTTCGAATCTATAAATTTAAGCAAATTAATTTATAAAAGTAGAACTAAATCCACAAATTAGCTACCTTAAAGCACTAAACAACACTTTATTGACCTTACAATTTCATTATACATTAAAACACACATTCAATTCATTCATTTTAAACCCCGATTTCCTTCCCTTTCCTACATTTTCCAGCAATCAATCAACTAATACTACTACATATAAAATAAAATCAGGGTTGGTAGCCGTTTTCTCTGTATATGTTCCACTAGCAATTTTTTTTAAATTGAAATGGTTACGTAACTTCCTTAACGAAACAGAAGTAAAATTGAGTTGATTAACGTTGTCTAAAACAAATAAAAATTTCTTCAATAACCATTTCACTGCATTTCTTCGAGCGGTTTATTCTGGGTTATGGGCCTTTTTTAGTTTCTCACTTAAAGGGTGAGCTGCAAAAATAGGGTGCTTAACTGCCTATGGAACGATGATGGTGGTGGCCGGTGGAGAAATTAGTGGCATTTTCTTTGTTACTGTTAGGGATTTAGAAATTGGTATTAAAAAAATTGCAACTTTAATAAAGACAAAAATTAATTTGTCATCAACAAAATCAAGAAATTGCAGCTGTCCATAGAAAAAAAACCGTCCATAGAAGCCATGGAGATACCTGGAATTGGATGAGATTGACCGATGGAACAGCGTGACGGAGACGGATGAAGGCTGGAGCGGAGAAGGCGACGGCAGTGGTGAACACCGACAACAGAGGAAGCAGCAGCATGACTGGAACGACGACAGTGTCTTGATGGAAGAACGAGCGGGACAACGCAACGGTGATGGGCGCCGGCGACAGAGGAAGCGGGGAGGAGTGGCCGCCAGAGTGGAGATGACTATTGACGAGCAGCGTCGATAAATCGCAGTGAAACAGGAGGAGAGAGTTTGAGGCAGATGAAGGAGAAGATGAAGGAGGGCAAAATTTGGAAAATGAGAAAAAGAGAGCGAACGTAATAGCTATGCAGGTGTGTGGGCACCGAATGGCTATTACAGCCTTTACCTGTAATAGGGCCTGAATGGAATCAGGGTGTAATAGAATTACAGCCAACCAAACGTTGGTTTGGTGGTGGGCCCACCGAATTGGGGGGGAATGCATTCCTATTCCCCCCAACCAAACATGCTGTTAGGTTTCTTGAACGCCATAGCTCTCATTCTTATAGTAGCTAAGCATGAAAACCAAATCATGGGTTGAACGCAGTAATCCCTCTTTAAACTTAGTTTTCCAGAAGTAAGAAAAACCCTAAAAATTTGTTTCTAGAAACTTTTAACCCTATTTCTAAATCTTACGTACACTAAGGATTCATAGCCTTACCAGGTTACTGGATTATTTATTTTTTCTACTTGAACCTCGTAATTATCGCTCCATGCAGAGCTTCCCTTAACCGTCTCTTCTTCGAAGCAACAGAGAAGAAGGTGAAGAAGAAAGGAAAATGAAACAAATTGGAGAAGAAGTTTTCCGGGAAGTCATTTCTCGGCTATTTATAGCCCTTCCCGTACGATCCTCAACCATGCCACATTCACCCATTCTCAATCATTTTGTCCCCTATTAAGGAACCGCCTGGTTCTAATCTGACGGAACTAGAATTTGATTTCAACCATGCTCCATTCCGTTTCTCACTTTTCCCGTTTTTCCGTTAGAGACCGCCAACTTATGGTTTTTTTTCAATTTAACCCCTAGAGTTCTTAATTTTCGGGTTTAAAATATTTCAGATGTATAAGCAAGACTAAAAAACGTGCTACAAGAGCATACAAAAGCTTCTAAAAGTGAAGAGTTATTAAACAATAGAAAACAAACAAAAAAAAACATATGAAACTTAAGACCACACGAGTCCAAACCGACTCATGAAATCATTTATTATTCTGAAACACTCTCAAAATAGAAACAAATTAAAAAGTTGACGAAGAGCAATCCATTTTTCAAGAGAAACTTCTGGTGGCCACTAGAATTTCAATGAGGACAAGCACCGTCATCTATCCATCACAAATTGTGAAGACAAAAAAAATATCCACAAAATATATCTGCAAATTGAAAAGAGAGAAAGCACATAAAGTGAATGAGATGAAGAAAGAAAGAGAGGGTTGGTGAGAGGGTGAAAAAAGTGGGCAGTAGCCAGTCCGAAGGTTGGCATCGTCGTTGGGCAAAACAAAATAGAAGAAGCAAACGACTTGGAAAAAGTTTTTAAGGTTTTGAAATATTGATTTTTGAAAGAGAATATTATAAATTAATCTGATATTAATTCACTTTAAAAAACACTAAAACTTAAATTTAAAAAATATTTTTTTATTATAAGATATTTATGTGTTTAAATAAGTTTATAATTTTTTTAACATTAATCTCATTATAGGTTATTATCATATTTTTTTCTATTTGATACAATATCTAAAACTACCTATAGCCCCTTCCTAACCCTTAAATAGGAGGATAATGCACTTTAGCGCACTCGAACCCACGTCCTCCTACATTGGTAATAATACTGATACCAATTAAATTAAGACTCCATCGACTTTTCAATGCAAATTTTATCTTTAGTGATAGATGTTGATTTTTTATACTTTTCATATAAATTTTATTTTCACCTACAACAATGTGAGTATCATATAATATGTTTGTTTAAATTGATATCAAGAGTTATCAATTTAAAAAAAAAATTAAAATATTATAAAATAAAAAGTGAGGTTATATATGTCCTATCTACGTTAATCATTTATGTTTAACTTTCGCACTTTTCCTAAGCTCACTTTATGTTTTCATTTTTAATTTTTTATTATTATTTATAATTTTAAAAAAAGTAAATATCACATGCACTTACATGAAAAAATCTTGTACGTTATTGAGGTAAGATGTAAAAAAATAATTTTTATCACCCACGTAATGGTTGAAAGATAATCTGATGTAAAAAAATTAACTCTAACCAGTTACATTATGTGGGATTTTTTTAAATTTTACATGTCTGTAAAAAAGTTAGTATACTATCTTTTGTCTATTTATTAGCTTTCTATCTCTGCTTGATTTCGGATAAACAGATAACTATTTTAACTAATTTAATTCAATTAAATTTTAAAAAGAAATCTTTTTAAAAATATATACCAAAATTTTTATTAAATAAAATGGAAAAAAATTATGGTAGGCATAGATTATTTTAAGTTAAATTATAGTTATAGTCCCTCTATTATGTTTAAATTTAGGATTTAATATTTATACTTTAATTTGACATAATTTAATTCATGTACTTTTATAATATCATTAGTTAGTCCAAACAGTTGACACGTCTAATTATGCCAGTTAAAGTGTTGAGGTTGGATTTTTTCTTAAAAATATCCATTTCAACTTATCATGTCGAAATACTTTTGGTGCGTGTTAGGAATCTAGTTTTAAGAAAAATTCACATAATTTTAGTCAAAATAGTTAAAGAGTTGGGTTAACTAATGTTATTGTAAAAGTAGATAACCATATTATGTCAAATTAAAATATGAAGACTAAATCTCAAAATGTAAGTATGATAGAAAGATCAAATCTACAATTTAATTGTTATATGGCAAAAAAAAAAAAAAGACACGTGACATGAGGAAGGCCCAAGGCCCAATAGAGCATATAGATTATCTTTTTTTTGTACATATAACAAATAGAGGAGGGAGATAACAATCACAAGGTTTGAACCTGGTATTTGGGATGTTAACAAGGGACTTAACTACTGCACCTTTTATAGACACCCAAATCAGTCCAAGCAGTTAATTTCAAGTTCATTGGGTCTGGATTTTCTTGAATTAGAGGGTTATATGGATTTTTTTCTGAAATTGACTTTTAAGCTAATTCTAGAGCCAAGTTGAGTTTAATTTGGTTTTAGACTTAAGGTTAGAGATGTGATTTTAAGACAAGGGCTAAAATTGATTTTTTTTTTTTTAAGTTGCGGGTTGTTGAACTTTGGCAATCAAAATTTGATCATTCATTTTAGGTTTCAACTAGGAATTGATTTTAATTTGAAATATAAATGAGACTGAGCTTTTTTTTTTTTTTTCTCAAATTTGAATTAAGACATGATTTTTGAATACAAGCTTTAATTTTAAATGTAACGGCCTGACTTTCAGTGGTATCGAAAAAAGTAGTTTTGGAACCCCGTTTTCATATGGGTCCGTAAATATAAAATAGGAATCTTTATGAAGTTTGGATAAAAATATATTGAAAAATGATCAAGTAATTTCGTCAATAAAATGGTTAATTAAAGCTCATGGACTAAATTGTAAAAGTCCAATAACTATTGAGTTTTCATTAATAAAAGGCTTAAGGACCTAAATAACAATTGAACAAAGGCTGGTTAATAAAAGGCTTAATGATTATCAAACCATTATATATATATATATATATATATATATATATATATAGGCTGGTTAGTGGGAGGAGAGATGAAAGCATGCTCATCTTCTCCATTTACCCCCATTCACCAAGAAACCAAAGAAAGCTTTAGAAGTCTCTTATCATTCGGACATTCAATTCATGTAATTTTTATAGATTTGTGATCATGGAAGTTTGATTTAGCTAGCTCATGTACCAATTTGATCAATTGTTAAAGTTTAAGCAAGTTTTCATTGTTAATAAATTGATGAGTTAGGCTTGGGATTGATAGATAATGAGCTTAGATTATGAAAAAGACTAGATTGTAAAGTTAATTAGGCTTCTTTATTAATTTTGTAACATTAGGGACCAAATTGAATAAATGCAAAACCTTGTAACACCTTATACCCGACCTGATCGCCGATCCTGGGCACAGGATGATACAATGTGTAATACCCTTCACCCGACCTGATCTATCGGATCCGAGTGTTGGGTGTTACTTCCTAAAATAGATGTAACCTAGACCCTTCTATTCGCCTATGTACTAAACGAGTAATAACTTAAATAAAATTTTATTCTTTCGTTTACTTTGAAATACCTCATGTAATCTTAATACAAATGTCTTTACATACGTTGTACTTTTACATTCTGAATAACTACGAATACCATTGATATCGTTTCAATTTACTTCATACATATACAGATTTCTATAACTTATACGCAGACATTAACTATGCCATATAACCCTACATATAAACGTAAACGTTAACATATCTTCATGATTGTTCATATAATCTTCTTTTGGCTTTCCTTTGGCGTGGACTGTAACCTTGCAACAATCTTTATCTTCTTTGTATACATATTAGCATGGACCGTCGTTTTTTAGCGTAGCCTTGGCGTTATCTCTTGGCGCACTCTTTACTATCAACTCTTGCATTCAGAAGCAACCACAATAAGTTCACAAGAACTTAATAAGATAAATTATAAGTGTTTGATCTATTTCATCGTAATAAGTCTAGTGCTTGACACTTCCCTTTTTCTCTTGGCGGATATTTACCAGATTCATTCCTTACATTTCTAGGTTACTCTTATTGTGTTCTCCTTTGTTGTATTCCGCATAGAGACCATACCTTATATAGAATTGCTTGTCTTATCCATGGTCATACACTCGTGGTGTACTATTTGATTCCTCTTCTCATTCTTATGGGTGAGAAGGACTACATTCGTTCCTCAACACAAAACATTCATCATCAGTTTTCCTTTGCTTTAAGCTCTTTGATTTACCCTTATATTACTCCTTCAAATTACACTTAGTCGGCATTATCTTCAGATCATTTCCACTAAGGTCATTCTGTTGGAACGCCGGTACCCCATGGCGCAGCAAAATAAAATTAGATCCGGCGATCCAAACCATGAATCCATGTGTGAGGAATGAATCGGGGTGAAATAAAGGTTTCGAAATTACCAAAACTTCAATCTGAGTAGACAGCGACGCCTTGGCAACAAGAGTTTTGATCTATTGTCGAATCAAGCCACAACCTTTTCCGATGTCTGCCTCTACGTAATCCACCCGGTTTGACTATGAACGGAAGAAATCTCCAAAACTGTTTTGGAGGTTTATTTGCTTGACGGCTGCTAGACCTAACAAGCAATCACTTAGGGTTTTTCATTTTTCAGCTTTGTCTCCTTTTAATACCTTTTATAATGGGTGTCCTTTTAATTGGGCCTTTTAATTGGGCCTTTTATAATTGGTATCTCTTGAATGTATTATAAGATTAAATAAATACAATAAAGTTTTTAACCGAAAATTATAATTACATTAATTATATCCGAAAATTATAATTACATTAATTATAATAAGGATTTCGGTAAACTATATTTATTTAAATTTATATATGAATCAAATTCATATATTAATAAAATTATGTTATCATTATGTGTACAACATCCTTGTACATATAATATGTTCAATATTTGATTGCCCAATTAAATTAATTCTTTAATTAATTTAATTCATGTGACAACCAAATACAATACCAACTATATTTTATTCCGTTCATTTCAACCATAGGGTGTGACCCTGTAGGTTCTTGCAACGTTAGCAGTAATACTAGAACGATTCTATTGTCACAAACAATGAGTGGCATCTAGCAATGCATCATTTCTACCTAAGTTACAAGAAGTCATGATTCGACATAACCTTTTGTGATTAACCTTTCATGCATTAATCCTTAAGTCCTTTATCTCTGGAACGGATACAAGTCATGGGATAGTCACACTTGCATAGTCCATCCCATGTTTCTTGATATCTTGAGTAGACTACGATATACAAATTAGTATGACATCTCATATCAACTTATTTGAGCATGGCCATGCATTTCTAGTCTCACTCAATCAAGTGGCCTAAGATATTACTCCTATTATGTAGGAGGGACTTATCCTTTATTGATCAACCATATCCCTCTACATAGATTGTGGTATATCCAACATCAGCCTTTATAGAACAACCTGTTATGGTGTACGTTTGACTATATCAAAATATACAACTCACGATGCTGGGATAATAATGATCTCAAGTTTGAGGATCATATACATATTAATCACTATGAGTAATGTTGTGACAATTACATAATAATCCAAGAAACATACTCATAGTGGGTCAATCCAATATGTTGTTCTCTAACACACATATTCATGCATTGATTTTGACACTCCATATCAATGACAACTCTTTATCATCAATCAACTACATGTTAGTCTTAATGCATTATTGTTGTCCTAGTCAACAATAATACTCGACTAAGGATCTTTTAAGAATAATCATATTATTCTCAGGACATTATTATAAAACAGTTTATCTATACACACAGAAAGAAAAACTGAAATAATAATGACAACACTTTATATTAATAAACATGGTAAATTAAGTATGTTATTACAACCATCTCATGATTGATCTTTGGGCATACTCTTACACATTCTTCTAATTGCGCCAACAAGGTGTACTCTTCCCTTAACATGGAGAACTACGGAGACATCCTTGCATGATAGATAGATAGATAGATATCCATAAGGGTGTCCACATAACATTAGATAACCACAAAGGCTCCTACTTACATTAAATAGCCACAAGGGCGTCCAAACACATGCACAAGCTAGCCATAGAGACGTCCATACAGATAAATAGCCACAAAAGTGTCCACATAATAACAGACTTTGCCACTAAGGCATTTAACAAATACAACCACAAAATCTTTTATACAACAAAATTAGCCACTAAGGCTTTGCTTTATCAGAATCAGCCACGAAGGCTCTTCTCATAACAGAACAGCCACAAAGGCTTCTACATATAACATATTCCGCCACTAAGGCTCACAAATAACAGATTTCACCGTCAAAGCTCATGTATAATAAAGAACAGCTACAAAGGCTTCCACTTTTTGATAAATGGCGCTTTCGGCGATAGGGATTTGCCTAAACTCAACATCTTGATGTATGCCCCTCATCACCTAATACTCACTTAACCATCATTTATCCTTTTTCCCACATGATGCCATAGTCCTAAACTAGGTCTTACACTATGTGGTCTTCATTTCCCATATGATGCCATAGCAAATGGCTAGGCCTTACACTATATGGTCTTCTTGCCATAGCCATCATTCGTGTTTACTGTCCTGACAGAGTCACACACAAACAAAATCCTTATGCAAACTTATGCAACTCACGCGACTTATACACATACTCCTCATGCATAAACTTACTCATACAGAGACTCCATCATGTTTTCAAGCGTGTTTATGCATGTACATACTTATAGCGAACAAAAACATATCATCAGGCTCACGCCTTCTTTACACATTCATCATGCATACATTTCTCTTTTTCTTAACAAAGGTGCGTTATCGTTTAGGCATCAAGCCACACATGCAAGCTTATGAGATACATATTTTCAAAGAATCAGCATATCACACATACATAGCTCATCAAGTAATCATTTTCACAGAATCAACATATTACATTTGCTTTCTTTCTCATTTCACAAAACAGTCATAGGCATAGAGAGATCAACATGCAAACATACAAACATACATATATACGTAAAGAGGTCAGTTGGACATTTGCGAGGTACTCACCTGTTAGCCTCAAAGGCAACTTAACTTCAAATCATTTGCCTAGCTAGACACTGCAACCTCTTTTTTCCCTCGACTGACAGAAACATTTCACTAGAACTCATTTGGGTAACCTTTATCATCACTTTTAACCCAGACGTAACTTCATTTTTTCATGCATACTTACAAATCGGTGTTTTCAACAAGCAAAAATCAGGGGACTTACTTTGATAGAAGGTAGACTTCTTAACAAAACTAGAGCCTAGACTTAGCCTCCAGAGAGAAAGACGTTGCTCTCTATGCCTTAAGCCTCAGATTTAAAGAGGAAGGCAACCCTTCTTTAACTTAGGCTGAGCACTCTTTAACTTAAGTCTTCTTTGGAATTGGGCAAACGTCACATCAGAATTGAGTTATTTTTTACCATTGTTTGCCACTTTCCAAAACATACTTAGCTATCTCGTTAGCCTTCAACTTCCTTAGTTCTCATTTAGTTAATTCCAAATAAGCCTGTCGCTTACATTGACTAGCGCGGGACCACTTTAGTTACGTTTATGCCATATCATGGGCGTATATCCATTCATTCAGTTCTTTTTTCTTATGGCTACTAGTCAGATTTCACTCATCGTCGTAATCTAACCAAGAACTCATGTCTACTTATTTATATCAGAGTTCACCCAATCTTATACGCCCAAAAGAGTGCATTCAGGCGATTACCATTTCACCAGTCATACTTCACCTCATTATTATTATGATTCCTTAACCTTTCCTATTACAGAGGGCCTTACAAGCAGAACACTCTTGGTTCGCCTATTCTAAACGCCAAGACGAACTATTGGGTGAACACTACTTCGCCGGTCATGCTTACTTATAGCCATGCGCCTTATCACATATATTCATTTACATGTTACTCTTTTTTAATCCATTACACTTACATTTCTAAAAAGTTCGCTTTTACTCATTCGGAGCACCTTATACACTATTCGCAATAATGTTCTTTTCCTTTAGTTTAGAGTCCGCCAGACCAGGCGCTTTTAGAAAATAAATTACACTTAATCAAATCTCACGTTAGGCACTAAAACTAAATCTTAAGCCTTATACACATACTCAAAACTTGCTCCTTGTGCCTTGCTTTTACGAACATCGTTTTGTTACTGGAACTTCGTCAGCGGGGTGTGACATAATGACCCAAGTAATTTAACGCTATTTAAGATTCTATTTTTGCTACATACTTGAACAACTTACAATTTCAAAACTAAACAATTAAGGTTCATACAGAATTGGGGATAATTCTTACAACTTTAATTCTTACATTTATTTATCAGTTTTAAATTGAGACTCGATTATTGACATAATTACTAAAACCCTGAGGCATGGCCTCCCAAAGAAACCCCACTTTATATACACAAAACAACTATCACGCCCTTCACAAAATTTGGAGAGGTCTGGCTTGATACCTCCTCTCGATTTTCAGGTCTTTATCTACCTTGTATCCAAGCAATGGTTTTATAAGTTTGGAAGAATGTAGTGAGATCTGCATATAAAATTCATTGAAGACTGTTTAGATCTGAATGAAATAAGATTCTTGGTACAGAATTAAACTCCTTAAATTTTCGTAGGAGGATTTGCAAACTTTTTGGCGAGGCCAATACCTCATTCTCTTTAAGCCAACCATTGGTGAACATAATCTCTGGTACGGTCATAACCATACTCTATCTAGATATGTTCTCTCATGGGTCTTACCTCCGGTTATCATTGTTTTAGGCTTTGATTATACCCTTTTTATGATACCATATCCCAAATACTCGTATACGCTACCTCTGACTGGCGACAATTATTGGCGTTTACCCAAGTATTCACCATAAGTTTGGATCCTTACATGAATAAGATCTCTTCTTAACATCCCATTTTCCCTTGGTGGCCTAATCTCCAAGATGTAACTCCACAATACTTATTCTCTTGATCCCGTCTTTTAAGGTACTCTAATGAACAGATAGTTCCCAATGTACCAATTCCTACTCAGGTATTCCTTGATAGTTTCCACTCTTTGTAGCCTTGCAAGGTCTTCTCTATGTTAAATGGCCCTCATGGACTCCTACCTCTAACTATTTTCTTACAATCTTTATTGGTCAATTGACCTTGTGCAAGCATTTCCTCCCATGTGGTCTCTTGACGAACCTCTCACCCTTCTAACTACCTCTTTGTTAATTTCCAAATTAAGATCTTAACCTATAATAATCCCTTTTATACTTGCGTATCCAAAGTGGGCTCTGCAATTTCTCTAGCGGATTCTTATAAGCAAGTACTACATATGCTAGTTGTTTAACAAATTTCTCCCTTCTTTCATGCATACCGGTGTTGAGATGCTTCTTTGGCTTAACTCACCATTTCCCTATGATGAATCCCCTTGTTAACCTGTTTACCTGTGTTCCCAAACGTTCCAAGACCACTCTATCTTGCAACTTGTCAAGCGAGTCTGGAACGACGGAAATGTGCAAGTGTACACAATCGCAACAAGTAATAAAGTGACAAGTAAATGTCGAGTTATCGTACCCACAGGGATTGTGAAAAGAATTATTTATGAATGCTATTTAAAACACTTTGGTGAAGAAAAATATTTTGCTTGAAGAGGGTAATTGAAAACTAAGTAAACTAAATAAATAAATCTCAAGTGCACGATTTCAAAATACGATTTTAATCAAGATGACATAATTGTGTTAGATTAATTACATTTCTTAACTTAGAATTGTTAAACTCATCTTTATATTGTCATGAATAAATTCACGGCAACTTGGTAATTTGCTAACTTATGAACATACTCACCTATCAAAATCCATTCATCTTTTGACTATATCCCTATGTCAATTCAACCGATTAAACAAATCTTAATAGGCAAATATGTTATTGCACATACATACTTATTAAATCGAAATAATCTCTTGTACATATCCTTATGTCAATTCAAACGATTAATTAAATCTAATAAGCACACAAAAGACTACGTGAGGTAACAAAGTATCCCTACCTTGAAACAGTTTAATCACAATAATCTTGCAGTTATGCAAGGCAAATGTATTGTCAAATACCGTTGCTAATTTAACCCTCAGCTACCTTAGATGATTAAACATGCACTGATTAAGTACTGTATCCATTAATTACAATTTCAATCCGTTTAAATAATTAATTCATTAGCTACCTCACAATTGTAATGCAAGAATAACTTAGTCATGATTTTACTTAATCAAGCATCTTATCGAGGCCTATAACAACATAAACACAATTTTAACAATTTTAGCAAACGAAATGGAATCAACCTAACACGAATTAAATTCAAGCTAAATTGATTAAATTAACCATTCCAACAACATAAATATTCATAGATATGTTCATCATAACAACAAAAAAAATTAAAAAGATATGGAACAAGAATCAAATCCGGTGTTTTTCCGTGGCCTAACTAGTTTGCTCCGTTCTTCCTTCTCCGTTGTCCTCGTCGACCAAGGCTGCTATGAACACTTAATTCCTGCTCCAAATGGCTGATGAATGCCCCTTTTCTAAGAGGAGAAATTGGCAAGAGAGCAAGGGAATTTAGAATGGAAAAGAAGAGAGAAAAGATGTGAATGCTTGAGATGTGTTTCAAATGACCAGCCTAAGTGGGTTTTTATAGCTGAAGAGGGCTGCTAAAAATAGCTAAAATTATCAGCCAAACAGCCCCCTTGGCCGACCACACATGTGGCAAGGTTGAAAGTTTTAACTTTGCTAATTTAGGCTTGGGGCAAATGTAATACCCCTATACCCGGTTTAATTATGCAAACCGGTATAAGACTATTACATTTGGTGCCAAAACGGTTATGGCTAGGTATTTTTTAATTAAAACATTTGTATATAATATTTTAACTTACCAACCATTTTTGCTAACATATTTATTGTTTATTAATTCATTCCATATATACCAAAATACTTCAGGTAACTGAAAATAGATAGAATTTCAAGAATCTACATTTTAGTCCCTATCACATGGGAACACCTTTGAACTGTATATGTACATGCCATTTTAATACAAAATACAATACCTACTTTTGAAACTCGTGAGGATGTGATGAGGTGAGAGATCTTCTAGTTGGACTCTATCTCTTCTAGTTTAATTGTACCTACGCGTTAAGCCGGTGAAGGCTTAGTAAGCACTACAAGAATAAATAAGTAAATGATCATAACAAAACATTTTAAACTCATTCAATTATTACATATCTACTCACATATAAGTCTCCTCAACTATGCCTTGCAATAATAAAAATTCAACTTATCTTTTGTAAGGTATAAAACTTACCTTAACACATCAGTGATTCACTTTTGTTCTCAATTCACATTCTTAGCCCAAAGCAGACTTTATAGAACACACCGAATATACGGAACAAATACAGAGGTGCATTATGATGCACAAGTGAACAGAGAGCACCAATGTGCTAATAATCAGAGAGCACCAACGTGCTAATAATCAGAGAGCACTGACGTGCTAATAATCAGAGAGCGCGCTAAAGTTCCTTAATGGCATGCCACTAATATCCCAGTAGTTCTAAATTTCGTCTGCTTGGGCATTAAAGCTGAATCTCATATATTTAAATAATTCACATAAATATTTCAAAAAAATAAATAACAATAATTTAAAATTCTTGTAGTACTTACAACAAAAAGGTTGAGATGATATATGTTCTTCTTCCTTCACTCCTTAACCTTCTCTTTTCCTTTTCCTTCAATTCGATCCTCTCCTTTCTTTTCTTTTTCTTCAATTTCATATAAACATATAGCATTTATATGTTAAAATAATCAAATAAATTTCCTGTACTATTTAATAAAACAGACATGTATAATATAATAAATTCATCCTTTCTTACTTTTGCTCACATTTCAATTTAATCCTTTACTCATAAATTTATTCAAAGTTGTCCATTTGTGTCATAGTCACTAAATTATTTATTTCCAGAGCTACAGAACTCCAAATGAAGAACCGTTAATTTTTTCTGAAACTAGACTCACATATATTCATACCATAAAATTTCCAGAACTTTTGGCTTAGCCAATTAGTACAGTTTATTCATTAAAGTCACCACTATTCTGCTGTCTGGCAGTTCTGACCCTTCTTCACTAAAAATTAATTATCTCTTCATACAAGATTCAGATGTTGTTCCCGTTTATTTTTATTGAAAATAGACTCATTCAGGATTCTAAACATATAAATTTAAGCCTCTAATTATTTTTATCCAATTTTTGGATGATTTTCTAAAGTTAGAACAGGGGAACCCGAATTCATTCTAAACTTGTCTCACAAAATTCATTATATCTCATGATTTACATATCTATTGCTTACAACGTTTCTTCTATGAGAAACTAGACTCAATAAGCTTTAATTTCATATCTCACTTAACTTCTAATTCCACTTCTACGATATTTGGTGATTTTTCAAAATTAGTCTACTGCTGCTGTCCAAACTGTTTTAGTGCAAACTGTTTATTACCATTTTTCCCTTAAGCTTTCAATAAACGATAATTTCGTCCCTGCTCAATTAACTTCTCAATTGAGCTGATTTTTCTCAATTAACACTTTATTCTATCACTTTAAACTACTTTATAACCTTTAGGAATCAGAATTTCAGTAATAGACTTTAATTCCATACATTTTCACAATTTAGTCCCTAAAAATTAATTTCTAACTAGATATTCCATCAATTAAACCCCTAATTCATCAATTTGATCCACATAACTCATGTTCAAAAATCTAAAAATTTCCAAAATTTCAACTTAATTCAACAAAACTTTGTTCTAAAACTTATAAAGCATCAAAATTAAAAGAGAATGACTAAATTAACTTACCAAATTAAACTCCAAGCTTTAAAAACTCTATTCTCCCTTTTTCTTTCTTTCTCCCCTGTTTCTTCTCTGTTTCGTCTTTACTCTCTGTCTTTCCTCTTTTCTTTTTTTTTTTTTGTTTCTTTAGCTTATACACACATATATAAATATAATAATAACAACATAATATAATATATTATAATTAAAACATAAAATATTTTTATTATATAATAATATAATAATATATATTAAACATAAAAATCTCATATTTTTATACCTTACACCGCCTCAACTAGACAAAATGGCTTAATTGTCATTTTGGTCCTTTATAATTTCTTTTAATCTATAATTCAACTTTTACTTCTATTTCAATTTAGTCTTTTTCATTTAATTACCTACCCAAACGTTAAAATTTTCTAACGAAATTTTAATACCACATTACTAACATTTTATAAATATTTATAAAAATATTTCCTATCATATAAATATTCATACAAATATATTGAAATAAATTTCTCTTTAAATCGGATTTATGGTTGCGAAACCATTGTTCCGATAACCTTAAATTTAGGCCATTACAACTCTCCCCCCCTTTTAAGAATTTTCGTCCTTGAAAATCTTACCAGTAAAGAGGTTTGGATATTGTTTCCTCATTGTCTCCTCCGGTTCCCATGTCGCTTCCTCAATCCCGTGCTTTTGCTATAGTACTTTTACCAAACTTATTTTTTTATTTCTAAGCTCCTTTGTTTCCCGTGCCAATATCTTGACCGGTTCTTCACTGTAAATCATATCCGGTTGAATCTCCCCTTCTGTCGGAGAAATAACATGTAAAGGATCTGACCGATATCGTCGTAGCATAGACACATGAAAAACATTATGGATTCTATCAAGTTCTGGTGGTAATGCCAACCGATAAGCGACCGGTCCAATTCTTTCTATGATCTCATATGGCCCAATAAATCTTGGACTCAATTTACCCTTTCGACCGAACCTGAGAACTTTCTTCCAAGGAGACACTTTTAGGAATACCTTATCACCCACCTGAAATTCAATCTCTTTTCATTTAAGATCGGCATATGATTTTTGACGATCAGATGCTGCTTTCAAACTATCCCGAATCACCTTTACTTTTTCTTCTATTTCCCGGATCAAATCAACCCCATGTATCTTCTTTTCACTGAGCTCTGTCCAATATAACGGTGTTCAACATTTTCTACCATACAAAGCTTCATACAGAGCCATTTTAATACTGGACTAATAACTGTTATTGTAAGCAAATTCAATCAAAGGTAGATACCTCTCCCAATTACCTTCGAACTCTAGTATACAACATCGGAGCATATCTTCCAATACCTGAATTACACGCTCAGATTGGCCATCTGTCTGAGGATGAAATGCAGTACTGAAATACAACTAAGTACCTAAAGCTTCTTGTAATTTATCCCAAAAACGAGACGTAAATCGGGGATATCTAATATAATGGAGACAGGCACTCTGTGTAGCCTGACAATCTCAGATATATACAGTTTAGCCAGTTTATCTAAAGAATAATCCATACGTATCGGAATAAAGTACGCTGATTTTGTCAATCGGTCAACAATCACCCAAATAGCATTTTTTTTCCTCGGAGATAATGGTAACCCCGATACAAAATCCATAGTGATTCTTTCCCATTTCCATTCCGGTATAGTAATTTGCTGGAGTAACCTCGAAGGTACCTGATGTTCTGCTTTGACTTGTTGACATATCAAACATCTTGATACAAACTTAGAAATATCATGTTTCATACCTGGCCACCAGTACATCTTCTTCCTAAATCTAACCAACTCTCTCTCGAATTATCCATCAATTTGCGGATGAAAAGCTGTACTGAAATCGAGTTAAGTACTCAATAATTTCCTGTAATTGTTTTCAGAACCCCAAAGTAAACTACAATCTCGATCAAAAATTATCAATACTGGAATACCATGAAATCTTACAATTTTTGGAATGTACATCTCCGCAAGTTTCTGAAGCAATCAATTAGTTCTGACTATAAATTAATCAATTATCACTCATATAGCATTTTATAAGTTATTCCGAAATCAGAAAGTGAACCGTAAACTGTAGATCTCTTTCAAACATTTCAAAGACTGATACTCCATATAGTTTGTCAATTTCATAGACTTATATCTCATTTCCGTCCCAGTATCTTTATTAGCTGTAATAATTTTGTAAACACCAATACCGGATATTCAACTAAAATTAATCCTTCATCAGACAATAACAATCGAATATTTATTACTCATAGGGCAAACAATTATTTTCCCATTCAAATCATCTACAACTATATTTATTTTTCCCTGTATGATAATCCATTATCACATCAGGACATTTCAATAATTCAAACCATCTACTATGCCTTTCTTCATCAAAATACAATTTAATCCACTTAATAAATTTCTTACCCAATTCAGACTGAACCAGAACTGATGCTTCAATTATTAGAACTTCCATCTACTCAAAATTCTACTAGCATTGATTAGTCCATTCAAACCTTGTGTCTTCCTGTAGTATTCTTATCATTGATGTAGCTATCATAGAAAACACTTTCACAAAAATTAAAAAAAAATCCCAACACTTCAAATTATCCCAAGTCCGCAGTCATTAGATAGAATATGCCATAGTACTATAATAGATCTCACATTTCAATAATATAAATGGATCAATACTTCAACTTCAATAGTACTTTAAAATAGAAGAAGAAATCCAAAAGTAGTCTCAATAATAACCAGTATAATAATACAACTTCTATAATCTAAGATCCATATCACCAAGCTCCCATAACCGAACCAGGATTTATAACAGTAATATATATATATATATATTTACCTTCTATCAATGAATACCCCTTCACGGATGAATCATATTTGATAGATAAGATCAGACTATAAAATAATAAGAAAACCAATATAATGAAATCCCAGATGTGGAGCTATATTGAATTTTCGAGAATAAAAACCACATTCAATGATAAAGAAATCGATAATATTCCAAAGAAAAACCAGAAGAAGAATACCATTTATCCTCACTAGAAACGATTATGATAAAGATAATACAAATTGCGTATATGTACCGGAATATCAACCGGTAGAAATAGAAAATAACTTCATATGAATCTGACCATTAAGTCTTCTATCTAACGGAACAAATTAGAAAATCCAAAGAAAAATAGAGCAGTACCGATCATGAATCAACCAGAACTTCCATTTTAATGTTAAGATTCCAAACTTTCTACACAATAAAAATCACATCTGAACAGTTGCATATACCTCTGAAGATAAAAGAACATATAAAATACCCAGAAGAGATCATTGTAAAATACCCGACTATAGCAGCTGTATTCAAATATTTCTGGAATTTCATTACTAATCCGTTAACATATATAATCATCAACAGTCCCATATCATTCACTTCACTCACAAAGCTTATTCGAAAGAAATTTTCAGTTAACTCATTCTGTAGTTACCATATCTGAATAAATCAGTTTCTGATAAATGACTTCTTTCTTTAATAGTAGCACTGTGTATCCCCAAACAATTTTCAAAAAAGAAATCTGATATCTCTCTCAGAACCCATCTCTATTTATTTACCCATTCTCAATTTTAACTGCTTATTTATCATTCCATCATTGAACTCTTTAGTTCCACACTTCTGAACTAAATCATTATAATTCTTATCAATTTCACTATATATATAACTGTACCAATAAAGGGGTAGAGATCGTAAGGCCTCATAATTTAGATTCCTGTATATACTCATATAACATAACATTTATCATTTCTTACTTACTATAAGACATTTATCCACATCTTTTCAAATTTTGTTTCATCATAAGTAACATTTTTACTTAATTATTTCGATTGGAAAACATTTCTTTCTTTAACATTTCCTCTTTCTATACTAAGAGGTAACCAACTCTATTTTATTAAATTCATAAATTCCAGTATACATCATAAAATCGGTATCTTTTATTCTTTCATAAGACATCTTTTATTCAACAATATTCATAAATTACACAATTAAATAACTAAACCTCATCTCATCACATCAATTTATAAAATGGCATGTACAGATAGACTCATACTCGACCCAAGAATTCAGAAAACCTAGGCTCTGATACCAATAAATGTAATACCCCTATACCCGGTTCAATTTGCAAACCGGTATAAGACTATTACATTTGGTGCCAAAACGGTTATGGCTAGGTACTTTTTAATTAAAACATTTGTATATAATATTTTAACTTACCAACCATTTTTGCTAACATATTTATTGTTTATTAATTCATTCTATATATACCAAAATACTTCAAGTAACTGAAAATAGATAGAATTTCAAGAATCTACATTTTAGTCCCTATCACATGGGAACACCTTTGAACTGTATATATACATGCCATTTTAATACAAAATACAATACCTACTTTTGAAACTCGTGAGGATGTGATGAGGTGAGAGATCTTCTCGTTGGACTCTATCTCTTCTAGTTTAATTGTACCTACGCATTAAAATAAACGCGTTAAGCCGGTGAAGGCTTAGTAAGCACTACAAGAATAAATAAGTAAATGATCATAACAAAACATTTTAAACTCATTCAATTATTACATATCTACTCACATATAAGTCTCTTCAACTATGCCTTGCAATAATAAAAATTCAACTTATCTTTTGTAAGGTATAAAACTTACCTTAACACATCAGTGATTCACTTTTGTTCTCAATTCACATTCTTAGCCCAAAGCAGACTTTATAGAACACACCGGATATACGGAACAAATACAGAGGTGCATTATGATGCACAAGTGAACAGAGAGCACCAATGTGCTAATAATCAGAGAGCACCAACGTGCTAATAATCAGAGAGCACTGACGTGCTAATAATCAGAGAGCACTGACGTGCTAATAATCAGAGAGCGCGCTAAAGTTCCTTAATGGCATGCCACTAGTATCCCAGTAGTTCTAAATTTCGTCTACTTGGGCATTAAAGCTGAATCTCATATATTTAAATAATTCACATAAATATTTCAAAAAAAATAAATAACAATAATTTAAAATTCTTGTAGTACTTACAACAAAAAGGTTGAGATGATATATGTTCTTCTTCCTTCACTCCTTAACCTTCTCTTTTCCTTTTCCTTCAATTCGATCCTCTCCTTTCTTTTCTTTTTCTTCAATTTCATATAAACATATAGCATTTATATGTTAAAATAATCAAATAAATTTCCTGTACTATTTAATAAAATAGACATGTATAATATAATAAATTCATCCTTTCTTACTTTTGCTCACATTTCAATTTAATCCTTTACTCATAAATTTATTCAAAGCTGTCCATTTGTGTCATAGTCACTAAATTATTTATTTCCAGAGCTACAGAACTCCAAATGAAGAACCGTTAATTTTTTCTAAAACTAGACTCAGATATATTCATACCATAAAATTTCCAAAATTTTTGGCTTAGCCAATTAGTACAGTTTATTCATTAAAGTCACCACTGTTCTGCTGTCTGGCAGTTCTGACCCTTCTTCACTAAAAATTAATTATCTCTTCATACAGGATTCAGATGATGTTCCCGTTTATTTCTATTGAAAATAGACTCATTCAGGATTCTAAACATATAAATTTAAGCCTTTTGGATGATTTTCTAAAGTTAGAATAGGGGAACCCGAATTCATTCTAACCTTGTCTCACAAAATTCATTATATCTCATGATGTACATATCTATTGCTTACAACGTTTCTTCTATGAGAAACTAGACTCAATAAGCTTTAATTTCATATCTCACTTAACTTCTAATTCCACTTCTACAATTTTTGGTGATTTTTCAAAATTAGTCTACTGCTGCTGTCCAAACTGTTTTAGTGCAAACTATTTATTACCATTTTTCCCTTAAGCTTTCAATAAACGATAGTTTCGTCCCTGCTCAATTAACTTCTCAATTGAGCTGATTTTTCTCAATTAACACTTTATTCTATCACTTTAAACTACTTTATAACCTTTAGGAATCAGAATTTCAGTAATAGACTTTAATTCCATACATTTTCACAATTTAGTTCCTAAAAATCAATTTCTAACTAGATATTCCATCAATTAAACCCGTAATTCATCAATTTGATCCACATAACTCATGTTCAAAAATCTAAGAATTTCCAAAATTTCAACTTAATTCAACAAAACTTTGTTCTAAAACTTATAAAGCATCAAAATTAAAAGAGAAGGACTAAATTAACTTACCAAATTAAACTCCAAGCTTTAAAAACTCTATTCTCCCTTTTTCTTTCTTTCTCCCCTGTTTCTTCTCTGTTTCGTCTTTACTCTCTGTCTTTCCTCTTTTCTTTTTCTTTTTTTTTTTGTTTCTTTAGCTTATACAGACACATATATAAATATAATAATAACAATATAATATAATATATTATAATTAAAACATAAATATCTTTATTATATAATATATAATATATATTAAACATAAAAATCTCAGATTTTTATACCTTACACCGCCTCAACTAGACAAAATGGCTTAATTGCCATTTTGGTCCTTTATAATTTCTTTAATCTATAATTCAACTTTTACTTCTATTTCAATTTAGTCTTTTCATTTAATTACCTACCCAAACGTTAAAATTTTCTAACGAAATTTTAATACCACATTACTAACATTTTATAAATATTTATAAAAATATTTCCTATCATATAAATATTCATACAAATATATTGAAATAAATTTCTCTTTAAATCGGATTTATGGTTGCGAAACCATTGTTCCGATAACCTTAAATTTAGGCCATTACAACTCTCCCCCCCCTTTTAAGAATTTTCGTCCTCGAAAATCTTACCAGTAAAGAGGTTTGGATATTGTTTCCTCATTGTCTCCTCCGGTTCCCATGTCGCTTCCTCAATCCCATGCTTTTGCCACATTACTTTTACCAAACTTTTTTATTTCTAAGCTCATTTGTTTCCCGTGCCAATATCTTGACCGGTTCTTCACTGTAAGTCATATCCGGTTGAATCTCCCCTTCTATCAGAGAAATAACATGTAAAGGATCTGACCGATATCGTCGTAGCATAGACACATGAAAAATATTATGGATTCTATCAAGTTCTGGTGGTAATGCCAACCGATAAGCGACCGGTCCAATTCTTTCTATGATCTCATATGGCCCAATAAATCTTGGACTCAATTTACCCTTTCGACCGAACCTGAGAACTTTCTTCCAAGGAGACACTTTTAGGAATACCTTATCACCCACCTGAAATTCAATCTCTTTTCGTTTAAGGTCGGTATATGATTTTTGACGATCAGATGCTGCTTTCAAACTATCCCGAATCACCTTTACTTTTTCTTCTGTTTCCCGGATCAAATCAACCCCATGTATCTTCTTTTCACTGAGCTCTGTCCAATATAACGGTGTTCTACATTTTCTACCATACAAAGCTTCATACAGAGCCATTTTAATACTGGACTAATAACTGTTATTGTAAGCAAAATCAATCAAAGGTAGATATCTCTCCCAATTACCTTCGAACTCTAGTATACAACATCGGAGCATATCTTCCAATACCTGAATTACACGCTCAGAGTGTCTGCCGAGTCGTTTTTTTGCCCTTTGTGCAAACCTGTCGAAAAATGATCAAAATTAATCAAAATTAATTATAAAATTATAATTTAAGTGAAATTTAATTATTTTATAAAAATTAATTATTTTTCAATAAGAATTTTATCAAAACTGCATGAATTTAAGTTAAAAGGGGCATAAAAAGTGTGTATATTTATGTGTTTCTAGAGTCACGCCGCAACTTTTTCATTCTACCCTAGTGGGACTCTAGGTTTACCATTCTACGGATCACATATGCTGCCATAGCCGAGCTATGGTATTACACCTTGTAGCCTCATATTTATTGTCCTTGTGGATTACCCCTATTTATTGTCCCGACAGACTCTATTAGTTGCCATAGTCGAGCTATGGTCTTACACCTTAAACCCTATGTTTGATGTCCTAGTGGACTCTATTGGTTGCCATAATTGAGCTTTGATCTTACACATTATACCCCATGTTTAATATCCTGGCAGACTACCTATGTTGCCATAGTCGAACTATGGTTTTACACATGTAACCTCTTTTGAGGTGTCATCTCGAAGGACCTTACTGTCGTCGTGATGTCGCTCCATAAAGTCGGTAGACCATTGTCATGGTGTCGCTCTAACGAGCCAGTTGATAACATTCCAAGACGCCACCTAACTACCTTAAATTCCCTTAACAATCCGCCCATTTCGCCACTTATTCCTAACTTCATCCACCTCGCCAAGGTAAAATTCCCTCGTACTCCAAAGAACTTCAACCAAACGTCTAAGGATTTCAGCACTTCATATATCAAATACAAACATGATTCTCTAAACTCTACTCTTGTTTTATTCTTTATGCATATATTCAGTATCAAGTTTATGATGTTTATTGAGTCCACGAGGAACTAATCCTTTTATTGGGGATTAGCGAGTGAAGGTATGGATAATTAATTGTTTTGTAGGGATTTCTTAATGGATCAACTATTCAGGAAAGGAATAACCTAAACCCTAAGTCTAACAACCTTGGAAAGTCATCAAGGTGAGAATTAACCCAAATTTGGTATGGCTTATCCGTGAATACCTTAACCTTGAATTGGTCTGGACTGTGAGGTTGGAAGATAAGTAGTTCTTGTCAAATCAATATTTTAATGGATATATCAGAAGATCCTGTTGGGTTATTAACTAGTTGATTGAATAAGAAAACCCGAGACGACAATTGATTATGACTACCAAAGCAAGTTAATTGCCCATGTTTACATTTGATCCAGTTTATAATCTAGTTTACTGAAAACTCCTTTTATTTATGTTTTTTTAGTTATTTAATTATAAAAACCAAAAACCCTTTATTTATGTTCATTCGTTATATAGTTTATTTAAAATACTAATTAGATCTATTGGTGTTTAGGTTAGAATTAATCTAGTACTCACCTCCATTGGGTACGATCCTCGGAGTATTCACCTACTTCGTTGTAACTATATTACAACCTAACCCGTATACTTGCAGACACCACCTCAAGTCCACATCTTTAGCTGCAATATTCACACTCTAGACGTTAGTACGTCCAAAGGCGGTCAATATAGTTCAAGCAAACAACACAACATCGTCTATCACCGAAAAGTGAAGTATAGAAATTCACTTTAAAATCCATTCCCTTTGTCAACTTAGCTTGTCCCTACGCCAGAGCCTCCTTCATCCTGGCAGCTAAGCATGACAACCACATAAACCGATTAAATGGAAATCACACAAACCTTAACTAAGAATTCACTTAACAGAAACTTATTAGGAGTCATTGCCCTCCTTCTTTCTCAAATTCTCGAGCATTGAGAGTTAGGAAGCTTACCAGTTTCAAAATCTATCTACTTCCAAACTCCAATTCTTACAACTTCTACCCCATGCAGAGCTCTCCTAAGTTCTCTTCTTCTCCGGTGCAACTGAAGAAGACAAAGCAAGTAGAAAGAAGATTTACAGACTTAATTAAAGAGAATTTTTCTTCTTTACCTGAATGTCCACTTTCACCTATATATATCCTTTATACGGTCTCTCAAACCCTCTTAGCCAATCACCAGAAATCATTTTGTCTCTCACTACGAAACTAGTTGGTTTTATCCTAACTAAACCAGAATTGGAACTCAACTATTTACCCAACAAACACAAACTTTTCCAAATTTCATGGTAGAGTCCGCCAACTCTCTAGTTTGTTCAATGAAGTCCCAAAATTCCTCTAAATTCGAGTCTTTCAATTTTTTCGGGTGTGACAAACCTGTTGTGAAATTATTGTAGGAATAAAAATTATAGAGTCATGATAGAATGTGAAATCAAATTTTAATCTGAAGCTAGGAATTGAAAGTTATCATGATCTCGGGTTTAGGGACTAAATTGAATAAAATGCAAAATATATTTCTAATAAAAATGATTAATTTGAATAATGCATTTCATGGCATTGTGTTGGGAAATGTGTTAATATTGTAGTAAATATGTAACTGTTTTCTATGCATTTGAATGATGAATAAATAAATAAAGTTAATTTCACATTTCACTGTTATATCTTTTGTATTTCTGTCTTTCGTGTTTTACATACATAGCAAAATTGTGACAAACAAATATTAGCTCATTGATTCGATAAGTTCAAGTTGTTGATAAGTGGCACTGTAAGAACATTTACATTATGAAAGGATAACTTACTTCAGCAGATAGTCTAAATGAGTTTGTAATCTCGTAAAAGAATCAAAGTGAACATTTGGTTCAAATACATTGAAGGATTATTATGGCATCTACAATTTCAATTAGGGAAATAACTAGTATTGGCTATTGGAGCAGTTGACTCCATGAGTAATGACATAAATGTACTCATTGGAATAATGATACATTGGACTGGACCCAAGTTGAATTAATTCTGAATCCGTTTGTGAATTAATTTACTTGTGACGTTCATGGTGTGACTTACCTAAATTCTGAGTTAGTCACTGACCATGCATATGTAACCATATGCTTTGATATAAGTGGAGGTTTATGCTCTAAAGATGATTGAGCCAATATCCGGTATGTTGGGTACATGACTTGTGTATGGCATGACTTTACTAGCAACAATAGAATTCATAGCTCGATTAAAAAGTTAACGATATCCTCTCATTGGCATTGTCTAGATTGATAAATATAGAACATGGCCACGAGTTGCTTGTTCTCAAACGAGCAATTTATCACAGTCATTAGTTGACAGTGATCATATTAATCATTAAGAAGACACAACAGTGATAATAAGATAAAAAAAGATTGTATAGACTGAAGGGATTTAACTCAAAGGAATCAATGATATCATATGATGGTAACACACACATGGCGAGGTCATTGGACAAAGCAGTTGGATAAGGTGTTTTCAATCATGGTACTTCTTGTGAACTGACTCCATGATTAAGTAAATTGTAAATTATCAGAATGATGCTTCTAGACATAATTGCAATTGCTCAAGCCTAATTGTATATGTATGATTGGTCCCTCCGTTAGCTTAACAAAAGCTTGATCGAACTACATTTGAATTAGAAGAAAATTCTACGACTTAGAAAATAATTTAATTGAGTCAATTTATTCGACGTGAAATTAAATTAGGTGGTCGTGTGAATTGTTAAATTAGAGAATTTGATTAAAAAATTTCTTGAAAAATTAATTTGGAAAATCTTAGTGATTTTTTTGAAAAATTAATTTTGATCAAGTAAAATTAAATTAATCAAATTAATTAAAATAAATATGATATTTTTAGAAATTAAAGTTTAAGTTAGACAATTGGCCCGATAGATAATTGAACTTGAAAATTGGATTCGTGATCGAAAATTGAACCAAAGAACCCAAACCCCAAAACTAGTTGAATCAGCCTTATGTATGAAACTGGGTCGATAGTCCAACCGATGGCTGGACCAGATCGATCAGGCCATCACTAGCCTAGACTGAACTAGTAGCAGCCAAACCGGCCAAGCCCATTCGGGCAAAATGACAACAATTCAGGGTGTCAGGGAATTCATGCTGACGATAGCAACAATAGGCACAGCAGCTACGACGGTGGCGATTCAGTGGCCGACAAATGGTCGACAGCAGTGATTCGACAGCTGACGAATGGTCTATGGTGGCAGTTTTTCGATGGTAAAGCAGTGGAAAAATTAACTCCTAGTGGGACTCTACCGGGTAACTTGATTTCAAATTAACTTTTCCAAAGATAATACTATTGTAATTAATTTAATATTAAATTCAATTTAATATTTATCTAGATATTACTATGAGATATTGAATTAAATTTAATATTTATTTAATAATATTTTATTAATTTAATATTAATGTGATTAATTCTAATCCTAGTTGAGCTCTCTCTAAACTCTTCCTATACAAAGAGGACATTGGTCATTATTCTTATAAACTTAAATTCAATAAAAGTTGTAGAGAAAAATTCTCTAAAGAAATTATTTTAGAAAATTGCTAGAGATATTCTTGTTATTTACAACTTGACCCAAGAAGTTTAGAGAAATTATGAAATTTTCCCACTAGTAATTTTGTGAAAGAATTACTGATTCGAAACAAGCCCAGACTCGGCAGACATGAGCTTGAGGATAGCGGAGAAGACTACTTGGTCAAAGCATTCATCCTAGACGAATCATAAAGGTACGATTTTGATTAAGTGTTTATTACTTTAAATATCACAACCAAGTTCTTGTTTTGGAAAAAAAAAAATTAAACTCTAGTTCTTCCTTAAACCTATTTCCCGCTGAGTTTTCCAAAATCGATTTTCCAACACATCGTTGCTAAGAGTCATTAAATGGCTATTGTGTGTTAACATGTGGTGATTGATATATATAGTTGTTTAAAACCAGAACTCGATAACAGTGGAGCTAGTAGAGGAAAAGCAAAAATTATGTAATAGTCTCTAAAGAATCTATCAATTTAATGTTTTGAAAAGGTGAGTTCATATGGAACTTACTACCTTTCTTTGTGTTATATGTATGATTGTGTTTATTTCATTATAATTATGCTTAAACATAATTTAATATGTTGATGGAAATTGGCATACATGGCTATTAAATGAGATAAGTGACTGTTATGTGGTAGCACAGTGTATAGGGTATAAAATGCAAATGCGAATGATTACAAGGTATGAATATGCAAAAATGAATGATTGATATCCATGTGAACTTAGTAAAATGTTAGGATACAATTGGTATGCCAAAGGGTTCATATGTGCACTTGTGACAAGATAGTTAATGATATGAAGATTATGACAAGTTATTTTTGGGATCCGGCATTTGTTGCAAATCATTGACTATTTATTGTCTCTACGGAGACCTTGATGTGGTAGATGGATGTAATTGAAAATGTTTAAACATTTGATGCCTACAGGATTTACACTTCGGTGCCTTGATGTGGTGTAGTTTAAACTTATATGAGTTATCTTGGTGTGGTGTAGTTCACCCGTGTATCCGAGTTCGTTTTACTAGGGTTGCATTAGGCGAAACATTGAAATTCAATTTTGAAATAAGGAAATGAAATTAATTGGATTTGGTAAGCTATTCTGATATTTGAATTAGATTGAAATGGTATTAATTTGTGAATTGATGATAGTATATGAAATTGTGATGATCTTGCATGAAATGGAAAGAATAGGTGGTGTTTTGGATATGTCAAAATGTATAACACATTTGTATGCACTTAGTTCTCATTTAGTAATGAAAATGGTTGATTTGGTTATTATAGAAAATGGAAAATAACTCTTTTAGTTCTCGTTATTTACAATTTTGTGTCAGTTTAATCCTTACTCTTTAAAAGTATATAAACAAGTACAAAAATATATGTTTTAAAAGCTATTTTTTTTGTATTTTCAGTAAAAATATAAAAGAATGTGAAAAATAAAAAAAACTCTTTAAATTTAAAAAAATAATTTTAAAATATATGAAAAATATAAAAATTAAAAAAAAATTGTGTTATTTACTAAGACTTATCCATACGTCGGGCTGTTGCCCGGGTCCAAAAAAATTTTCAAGTCCAGACCTATTTCGCTCAACCCAACCAAAAAAACCCATTTCATTGTTCAAAAATAATAAAATATTTAAAATATATTTTTATTAACATTTTATGTATTTTATAATTTAATTTAATTTTAAAAATATTTTATTATTTAAATTAAATTCAAGCCAATTGGCCTGGGACATAGAAACCTTGTCTAAGCTTAGCCCAAGTTGAGTCGATTCAAAGTTTTTATCATATTTAAAATTTATTTCATACTAATATTTTATATACTTTATAATTAAATTGACATAAAATATTTTATATACATAATTAATTTGATTGAAAATAATAATAAAAACACTTGTTCAAATTTGATTTAATATGGACCAAACGAATAGCTCAAAGTTTGGAGAGATTTTATTACCATTCATTGAGTAAATTAATAGACCTATCAATGGATTGAGTAGCCAACTATTAGTGTACTTGACAATAATTAACAATTATATGTGTTTGACGATCAAATTGATAAAACTTATAAATGTGGAGGGTTGAATTTATTGAATTATTTAGAATTAGGATCAAATTGATAGAATATGTAAGTATTAAGGACTAAATGTATTATTATACTATTTAGAAAAAGGTCACACTATCACTTCCATTAACCATTTAACTAATAGTGACCAAAATAGAAACGATTTAAAACGTGAGTGATCAAAATAGAAATGATCTAAAATGTTAGTGATTAAATTAAAAATTTTCATAGTTGAGTGACCAAAACAGAAACATGCTAATAGTTGAGTGACTAGTTCTATAATTTATCCTAAAATTTAAGCCTAATTACAAACAAAAATCTTTCTTTTTTCTTAATAGTGAAACAACAGATGTTATACTTTAAATTTATAACTATTTTTTTATTTATTTACTCTAATGATTTATTTAATAGTATATTAATTTTATTTATGATTATAAATTATAATTATGGTTGGTAATGCAATCTTATAATTGTGATTTATATTTATTTTAATATCGTATAAATACTTATTTTTTTAAAAAATCATATAATTACTTATTAATTATAAATAGTAATAAATAATTATAATTATAATAATTTATCATAATTTTATAAAATTTGAGACTAAAAATATTAAATGAATTAAACTTGTTAAAAAGAAATAAATTCTATAATAATAAAGATAATTTCATAAAATATGCTTCTAAATAATTTTAAATTGATTTAACCAAACATTCGAACCAAACAAAATAATCTAACATAAATTTCTTGAACCAATCATACCTAACCGTATTAAATACTTTTTATTTATGATATAATTATTTATTATATATATATATATATATATATATCTATATTATCCAATAAACTTAATATAAGGGAATTAAAGTATGAATAATAAGAACGAAACATGAAAGAAAATGAATTCCTCAAAAGAATTCACATCTTTGTTTAATTTATGGAGTAAATAACAAAGCTTGTAGTGAATTTTAAGAAGTTTATAGTTGGCGTAATAAAGAGATACAACATCCTTTTTATAAATTCTTTCTCCTGTTGTTGGTACAAATAATAGTCTTCGAGAAACGGAAATTCAAACTCCAGATATATTGCGTACCCTTTTTTCATTTTTCTTTTCTGGCTTTGCCTATCACTAGTAGGTTTAATTTCAGTACAATAAAAGAAACATCTCCTCGAACAAAAACTGAGGATTAACAAATTCACATACATGTAAAGTACAACTCATCCCTTTCTTCCCCCACCCTTCTTTTATGAAACGTAATGATTCACTGAATAATAAATTAATTCCACTCAAACAAAATGAATAACTTACAGGTTCAACAGGTGATCTTCGACCTCCTCTTTCCAAGCAAAGCTGCCTTCTTCAATACATAGAAAGAAACAAGATGACGAAACCAACAAAAATCATGGCAAAATATACCTCAGCCCTCAATAGCATTCTCCACAGAGGGTGGTCGTCGCTGTTGTGTCTGAGACTGAGACTGGGGCTGCTGTACTTCGGCCTCAGCTTGCACCTGTGCCAATTTTTGCTGCTCAACAAACCTGTTCATGCGCTCTAACAACTGAGCAGCCTTGCGCTTGCCCCTATCTGTACCATTTTGTGCCAAGTCCACCAAAGGACCCATCACTCCTAGTTCCTGGGCCTCTGCTAAATGTTGTTGATCTCCGGAACAAAGGTGAACCAAAACTGCAGCTCCATTCTCTCTGTTCCTTGGAGATCCATTTCCAATAACACCTACCAAAACCGGCACTGCCTCTGCTGCTCCAATGGCAGACTTCCCTTCAGGATGGCTTGCAAGTATTGCTAGTATGGCCAATGCCTCGTCCACCATTCCACCACCCGGTTCTGTCAACAAACGCAATAATATAGGCACAACACCAGCCCTCACTGCTTTTCCCTTGTTCCCTTGGTAAATGCACAAGTTGAAGAGTGCTGTTGCTGCATCCTTTTTGCCCCGTTGCGTTCCTTCACTTAGCAGTACCACTAATGGAGGGATTGCTCCCGAGGCACCAATTGTCACCTTATTTTCATCCACTACAGAAAGGCTGAAAAGAGTGGCTGCTGCATTCTCTCTAGCTTCCATACTCCCCTTCTTAAGCACCTGGACTATACCAGGAACTGCTCCAGAGGATATGATGCTTCCTTTGTTATCTTCACAAATAGAAAGGTTAAGAAGTGCTGTAACAGCATGTTCTTGGATGCGTGAATCAGGTGTTGAAAGAAGGCTCACAAGGAGAGGTATGGCCCCAGCTTCAGCAATGGCCACACGGTTATCTGCATTGCGTTTGGCAAGAAGACGGATTTCACCTGCAGCCATTCTCTGGTCTTCAGGACTGCTGGATGATAGCTTACGGAGGAGAATTTCAATCTTAGTACGTTCAGCTGGTGAGCAGGCAGATGTAGTTTTACTGGGACGAGTGCTGGGTCTTTTGGGTGGTTCAATACCATTTGCCTCACACCATTGAGCTATTAGACTACGCAATACATAATTAGGTGTAAGGGCAGGGCTACTGAGTGCCTGTTGCGTCTTTGGACATGTTCCATGCCCTTGCTCCAGCCATTTCTCAATGCAAGAACGTTCATAAGTCTACAGAAGAGAGTAATGAAACCTGTTATGGATATAGCACAAGGGTAATGGTAAACAAGACTTCAGCCTCTGCATACAGGTGCGATTTCCAAAACATGTAGTATAAAACACAAGGTTCTTATAAATGTTTAGTTAGCATCCATTAGGGACAACATTAATTTATTTACTCATGCAAATGTATATTGAACATCACAATATGACTACGACCATGTCCCGAGCTAACTTTTGGCCCAATAAATTAATGGCCCAACAACGTGAAATGATGCAACTAGCAGGTCAATAACCAAATAAGTTTATCGAGCAAAATTGAGCATTTACTGACATTAACTAAAGGATGAAGAGGTTGTTTTCAAGACTGAATGATTGAAAAGAAATTAAACCGAAAAATCTCATTATAACAAGAACAAGAAATCTTCAACAAATATACCTGCCCAGTCGAAACAATGACAGGATCCTTCATCAACTCCAGGGATATTGGACAGCGGAAATCATCTGGTATAACTGGAGTCTTGCGATTTCCATCAGTAGTTGCTTGCCCACTGCTACTTGGAGGAAGATTCTTTTCTCTTGCAGGAGCATCCAAGTTAGGATTTTCTGTCTGTATAAAGTCTTTGATTTTCTTTAATAAGCTCGACATCTTCTCAAATGTTTCACCAGGATCTCCACCACTGGCAGAAACCATCTCATGTAGAGCTAATGATTCTTGCGTAAGTTCAGCTATGCCCACCAATTGTAACTTCTTAGCCAATCTCCTTAGTACATCTGGATCTAGTTCTGCATCATCGCTCTTGTTGTACAGTGATAATAGATCCTCATACAGCTCAACATCAGGCGCATCAACTCTTCCTTTAGCTCTCCTGAACTGAGCTAGTACAAGCTCCACCTAAACATGGAAATATCATACATGTAACTCTTTTATATATATAAAAAATGATATAATAAAGCAAGCTGAAGTTGTTTTAAGCCTCTCAAATTATAATTTAATGGTGTTCAGAGAGGAATTCTAGTTTTGGTTGCTATCATCAAGTCTTTCAATGCTTATCATATGCAACTCCAAGAAAACACAATTAATGAAAGAATACTTCAATTGCTTGATGGCACTTTCTTCCATGTCTAAGATGCCTATGATTCAAGTAATCATCCTTAGATCATACAGGAAAGGACCTAATATGACAAAGCAAGAGGAGAAGAAAGTACTATGTAGTTCTTCCAAAGACTGTCAACTAACAGATCTATACCTGTTCCTTAACTTCATCTGATATGTCAAGATTCTCATAGGAAATTCCTCTCAAAGCTTGTTCCAATTGCGCTGTTACTTCAAGAAATTTATGCATGATCTGCTCCCTCTCTAGAACCTGTTAGCAGAACACAAATAGTTTATCAGTAAATAGTAAGATTCAGTGATAAACCAGTTCCGGCTAAAAATTATTCCAAAAAGAGAATTTGGCTTCTCAAGAAAGGAGAAAAATAACCATGCCCATTCCTTTCCTCACAAACTATCTGTACCATAAAACTAGCACATCCATGAATTGCAGCCACTACCAATGTCCCCTATTTACTGCCTATCTAAAAGTAGAGGCATGAGAAGAACCGTTATGGCGAACTTCTTTGTCAACCTCAAAAAATAACACCAAAAGAATTGAAAAAAGCACAAAAGCACGGAGCAATAACTGATGGTTCCAAGAAAGAACTCAAAACCAATGAATATGACAACCCGGTTAAGTATAATTGCTTGCGAAGAACTACTTAGAATAGCATCAAGGCAGAAACATAAAAAGACAGTATCATGGCCGCTAATAATCACCACCTCCCCTCCCCTTTTATCTCTCTCCCTCCTCCATCCCTCGCTCTAATTTTCACGACCTCAAATAACCTCCTGAGTCCAAGACCAGAAATAGTGCAACCCAAACTCAACAAACTACCATTGCAGAAACAGTGTCTCCATAATCATATGAAATGGTCAAACTCATCTAGTACAGGCTTCCAGACATACCATGTCCGCCAATAACAAGTACAATGATGAAACTAGCGAGTTTCTACCTTATACTATATGCAATATGATATAGGGGCAGAGTTGAGCAAAAGAGGATCAACAAGGTTATATCAAATGAACGATTCGGATTTGAAGATAATCCAGACACAAATCGACAATCCTTAAATAAGTCAACAAAGTTATATCATTTTCCCCCTCTACAGCCTCTACTTTAGCACTGGCATATGTCGAATGTCGATCACTTGAAGCTTAGAAATCTTTGTGATAAGAATTACTCATAGTAGTTATTTGAAGATGCAAAATAAATAAATAAAAATGAACAAGAAAATCGATTGAAATTGTGACTCAAATATCTACAAATATTTTATTAAAAAGGTAAAAAAAGGAACCACATCAATTTCCTTTTTGAATTAATAAGGAATGTAGCACTAGAGATCATATTAGATTTAAATTCCATTATCTTCCACTGGACTAAGCTAAATTTTAGCATAATTTGATCGCTTAGTTTTAGATAATGTTTTTTCCAGAAAAAAAAATAGGATCATCTCAACGCACTTCACAAGCTAATTTTCCTCCACTTTCTCAGCAGCTGAACAGATCCAAAAAAAAAAAAAAAAAAGAACAGTAATACTCACACACCAGGTAAATCTTGCTGCCTTCACTGCCGAAACTGAGCAGTTCCTTAGCCGAAATGAGAGCTTCTTTCAACGACAGCAAAGCTTTAACAGTTTCTTCGGGGATTTGCTCTTTGCTTTCTCTAATCTCCTCGAACATTGGCGTCAACAGCTTGAGCCTCCTAGCGAGATTGCAGTACTCCTTCTTAACGGAGCATCTGTAGTCGCTGATTGAAGCTATTTGGTTCACCGCATCGATCAAGCTCTGCACCAGCACTCCTTTCTCTTCTTCCATTCCGATTCCGGATCTTGTTTAAACGCTTTCAAACTAGAAGAGGATTTTGATTCTAATAGAGAGATTTAAGATAAGTTTTTGAAAGCTAAAAAGAGGAAAAACTCGTCTCCATTAGAGAGAAGACTTCAACAGTAGGGAGAAAGTATAATAAATAATACGCAAGAGAAAAAAGTTTTATTCGCAGACTGCTTAGAACTTTTCCTTCCCCGGCTCGGCTTTCTAAGCTGAACCGCACCGGACTGGAAGCTGTGATGAGATTAGAGACTAAAGGGATTAGACTCGGGTGGTGTGTTGTGTTTTGGTCTATGTTACATAGACTCGACTCGGCTCGGCTTGGCACAGCTAGTGAGTCAGTCTCTGTGGTGCATAATTTCAATTATTTGTTGATTCCTTTTTTTATATATTGATTAATGGACAATTACGTTGTCCTTAGTGGAGTTTTTTTAAGTTGTCATGCGTCTTTGGGTTTTTTCTCTTTATATTTTAGATTTTATTATTTTAAGTTGTCATGCGTGGGAAAATTATACTTTAGTACCTACAATATGGATCTCGAATTCAAATGCGTGTCGATGCTTTGTTTTCCTCACATTCTTCGAATTAAGATAATTATTATGATATGATTATTATACCTCAACATTTGTATTTGTCGAGTCCTTGGTAAAATATTTAAATTTATATGATAGCACTCTAACTTAATTTGGGAAAAATATAATATTAGTATTTGAATTTGTCCACTTCTCTCATATTGGTATCTATAGTTTTTTTTCTAGATTGGTACTCAAATTTTTTTCTGTTCACGAGTTTGGTACTTGAGTCTAACAGCAATAATTTTTTGCTGACATAGCAGCGCTAGCCATTCGCACATTGCCACATGTCACCATCTTTAACTGTAAATTAGGCCCATTTATTAAATTTCCTTTCATTTTCTCTTTTAATTATTTTTCCTTTAAAAAATAATAAAATATTTTTCCCTTTCATCCAAAATAAATCACTATTCTATTCCTTTTTTTACTTTTTTTTGTTTGTTTCTTCTCTTTTCTATCTCCTTTTCTTCTTATTCTCCATATTCATCTTCTTCTAAACCTAGCCGTTGCCGACATGAGTCACCACCAACCATGGCCTTCTCCGACCATCAAAACCCTTCTCTCTTCCTCGTCTTCTCAAATATTGTCTTGTATTTCCAAGAAAATCTCTTTAAAATCGAAAAAAATCAAAGCTTGATCCTTGAGCTTTTGAAATTATACTCTCCATTTATTGATGAAAGGCTAAGGAGGCTTCTGATGAAGCTTAGAGCGAGTTGAGGAACCAATAGAAGCAATAGCAGTGACGCTGCCATGGCAACAACAAAGAATCGGTTTTCTTAAAACCTAGTAGAAGTTCTTCAAGTCACGGAGAAAGGAGTCAACAAATTCAAAGGAGGAATTGCCCCTATTGTTTATTAGATCCATAAGATTTCTAGGGTTTTATAAATTTTAATAAAAATTCATTATGTTTACTTTTTTTTTTTTGGTTTGTTTATTATGAAGAAAACAAGGGCTTTGACTATTAAGATTCTACCGCATTTTTTTTTGTTTTGATTGAAGCGATGTTAGTTTATTACTTTCTTTTGTATTTTCATTCTTTTCCGATGCACAAAAATCAATGGTTTCTTCATTGTTACCCTCCATGAATTATATATTTACATGTAAAAGATCTCTTCAAATCTTTTGCGTATTCTTTTGCTTATAACTTTTCTTTTCTTTTTTTAAGATTTTGGGTTTTTTGTTTGTTATTTATTGTTTGAATGTATTGGGTTATTTGTTCTTTGATTGTGCTGAGTTATTTGTTTTTTTTTTTTCTAATGGAGCTGCATCTCCCTTTTTTCTTTGTTTTTTCTCATATTTTCTCAGGAAACAAATAGAAAAAATTCAACTACCCAACAACTGAAAAAAACAGAAAAAGAATTTAATGCGAAAATCTAAAAAAGAAAATGAACTCAAGACTCGAAATACAAAAAAGAAAAAAGAAAAAATGTGTTTAGCAAATGTGTTTAACAGAGAAAGGAAGAGAAAATGCATTTAACAAACATGGGAGGAATTGAAATCAGCCATCGAAAGCAAACATGTTTAGCAGAGAAAAGAAGAGAGAAGGAAATTGGAAAGAAGAAAGATCACGGGAAAAAGAAAGAAAAAAAAGAAATAGTTTTAAAAATATTTGTATTGATTTTAATTTTTTTTAGATTATGACATCATCATGACATCATTTATGTCACGTGCCACAATCTTATTCCGCCACCTGTCCTGAAGTTAACGCCATTAGGCTCAAGTACCAAACTCATGGACGGAAATAAAAGTTCAGGTACTAATCTGAGACAAAAAAAAATCATAGGTACTAATTTGGGAGAAGTGAACAAGTTCAAGTAATAATCATGTATTTTTCCCATTTAATTTTGAACGATGATGGATAACATGTAATCCTAAACTCGACATTTGTAGGTGTCAAGTCGTGACCCAGGTGTCAAATTTCACTTAAAAGTCCTAGTAGAACACTGATTTTAAAATCTATAAATAGCCTTTTTAAACTTGTTAGTTTTTCATAAAAAACTAAAACTAGTTGTAACACCCCTAACCCGTATCCATCGCCGGACTAAGGTTAAAAGGCGTTACCGGACATACCGAATCATAACACAAACATTTCATAGCATCAAATAATCACAAACATTTCATAGCGAAATATACATATAGAGTCCCTTTAGAAGATTTACGAGACCTTAAACATTCATTGGAAAGGGGTCGGGACTAAACCGAGCACATAAATTTTTTTCTGAAAATTAAACATTTTTCAAAGTTACAGAGGTCACACGCCCATGTGGGTAGGCCGTGTGCCTCACACGGCATTAGATACACCCGTGTGTCTAGGCCGTGGCGGAGCAGGGCATACATACTGACTTGTCCACACGGCCACAAGACACGCCCGTGTGCCAAGCCGTGTGAAATTATCGAGGCTACTGACTTGCTCACACGGCCAGTCACACGCCCGTGTGGCTTCCAGACTTGCTTCAAATTGCAACTTTGTGAGACACGATCGAGACACACGCCCGTGTGCTCAACCTTGTGGGCAAATATAGGGCATTTTGCAAGGTCAATTTGCCACCCAAAATTAAGTCATACATACAAACTTCAATAAGCATCAATTTATGTCTCAAAAGCAACTAAAATCATACTAAAACATGCATAAATTGACCTATAGCAACATCATTCATTTCCGTATACCATTCCAACTCAAACATAAAAATTCAATACACCAACTACACATCAAAAACATGTGATTCATACATCATTTTAATCCATATCAATTCATAGCATTTCTCATCATATCAATTTCTCAAATCAACCATGAACTTACCAATATTGACCAATTCTTTTGGTCATTCATGAGCACATTAAAACAAACATCTTTTGCATCATATAGCATGGACTAAACTCATCCATAAACACATTATTATCAAGCCATATCTGTAACATCCTGAATTTATGGGCTTGTGCATTTTGTGTAATGTGTGCTTAAATTATTAATTTAAGGATTTGAGGTGCAAATGGGGCTCAGGTTTGGGCTGAGGCTTTGAATAAATATTTTATTTAGACACTCTAGGGGCTTAAATTAAAGTTTTAGTAGTTTAAGTGACATATTGGGCTTGTGGCCCAGCAACTAGGGGCACAGTAAAGGGGAGCTATAAGTGGCGTCACAAGTGCATGAGGAGGGCCCAAATTTTGGCAGCTTGAAGCCCAAGTTATAGGGCTAAAATTTGGCACCTAAAAGAGTAAGGGGGGACGGCACAAGGCTATTATTTAGGGATTTATTTTATGTGGATAATAAGCAGATAAAGGCTATTTTTGAGGGGATAATAGATTAAGATAAGGGAAAAGGGATAGGAGCTATCAGGTGTGGCAGTGTTGGTCGAAAATCAATCTCTGTTAAGGGGAGGAATCGATTTTCTATATGTAGAAGGGGGTGCCGAAATTTGCTGCAAAAGCTCTCATCTTTTCTCTTTTCTCTGCCAAAATTTCTACTCCATTCTCCCTCTCCTTTCTTTTTCTTCAGTTGGCCGAATCTTCTCTTTCTCATCTCTTTGAGACACCTTAGCCGAATCATCAAGCCTCTCTTTACTCTCTTCTCACTTTCCCTTGTTAGCCGAAACATACCACCCAGATCTTCTAAAAGAAAAAACGCCATAGTTTATCTTTTTCGAGATTTTTCATAAAAGCTGAAATCGTGAGATCTAGTCTTCTGTGTGTGCCGAAATCATTCTGTGGTGCCTACTTGTGCTGAAATCTGAAGGAAACTTTAGGTAAGTATTGATTTGAGAAAACCAAATCTTTTTCGGCTTTTCAAAGTCCCTAGCCTAATGGCTATTTAGAAACTAATCTCTTACTTCTCTCTTATTTTCGGCATTCCGGGATCTGAAGAGGAGTCAATCGCGTAGATCTCTAAGTCATAAGTTCAGTAATACTCGAATCGTGTTACTTTCGGGATTTCAAGGTAAGGAGATCTATTGATTTTAGCGGGTAAATTCGGGATTTACTAACCCTTGGCCGATTGTAGGGGAGGCCAAATCTTCGTTTTTTCGGCTTTTAAGCAGGGTTATAGACTGGAGGTAGTAGATCCGAGTAGCAGGGATATCGACTAAGAGTATATCAGGTGTGTAACCCTTCACACTATTAGATTGATTACTAATATATATGTATAAATCTGCTATACCCTGTTAAATGCTGAAATCCCGGCATGACAAGTGAAAACCCGAGAAGGGTAAAGGCTAATCATCAGGTTAGTGATTTCTGTTCTTCTTCAGTGAATGTTCCTGTTAAAACGATATGCTCTGTATGTCGATTTCTCTGTATGCTTGGGGTTGGGAGATTGATGAAAGGGGAAGTGATCTGTTCTGGTGGCTTTTGCCATTTCAGCCTGGTGACTCTGTCACAACTCTGACGATGAGCAGCTAACTGCAGCATGACTGCCATCGATGGTGTGTAGCGGTGTGGGTTGATTGTAGAAATCCCCAATGGTGTGACTGGCAGGTAAGGGTGGCGTGTAGCGGATGGAAACCTAGGATTTGGGTTGGGCTTTGCATATTTTCTTATATATTATATTCTGTAATATGTTCTGTGGGGTTAAGGCCCAAATCTAATGGTGCATGAGGGTTGCACACTGAGTCTCGCGACTCACCCTATTATTTTAATAATTTCAGGTAGCACCTAGTGCATCGGACCGGGCTGGAGAGGAGCGCAAGGTGGCCATGCGAGAGAGTACCTGATCCAGCAGAAGATTTTTCTTAGAATTCTGTTTTTAATATTTTCGGATTAAGGGTTTTAAATTTTCGTTGTAATAAGGCCTTGGGCCACTAGACTATTATTTATGCTTTGGTTTTATGTTGGGCTTTTGTTACTGGGCTTTTACAATTTATGTTTAACTTAAGCTAAGACATGTATAAGATTTCGGTTCTTATTTAAAATTCATTAAGGTATTTCTATAACTTTAAATTTTATACGAATTAATAAATTACTAAGTTTTCGGTATAAACATTTAAACCTGATAATTGTTTTCCAAAGTGCCATGCCAGATCCGGTTGTAGTGTTTGGGCCGGGTTTGGGGTGTTACAATATCACATAGCTATATTTACACATTTCAAAACATAATCCAAACTATCTAGCCTATACATGCCATACTTCAATATATACATTTTCAAAGGTACCAAAATATAGTTCGATAGTGTGGTGATGATCCTCGATGATCCCCGAGCTTCTCGTAGCTTTGATAATCTATAAAACAATGAACAAACACACACACGGATTAAGCTTTCATAGCTTAGTAAGTCATAAGCAAATAATGATCAATTAAACATTCGCATTAAATCAATTAGCCAAATCAAACAAACCTTAACCAAATGTACATTTAATATGCTTGCAAACTAAAACATTATCACATATACAATAGCATTATAACATCAATGGCCGAACACACATATACTCATAAGCACATATAAATTTCTCTTCTACCATTTCTAATTCATATATTCATCTCAAACATATAATTACCTTACTTTCCTATTCATATAACATAACACGTACCTAAACCTTTTAGTTTGTTTTCACATTCCATCTTAACTCGATAATGCCCGTTGAACCGTTCGAAATCAATAAAGATACTCAGATAGTCGAAAATCTCGTACAATGCCAACGTCCCAGACATGGTCTTACATGTAATCACATATCGATGCCACTGTCCCAAACAGGGTCTTACACGAATCAAATACGATGCCAATGTCCTAGACATGGTCTTACACGTAAACACAAGTCGATGCCAACGTCCCAGACGTGGTCTTACACGAAAACACATATCAGATTCCTATGTCATGACATATGTATCCTAACTATTCCTAAGGTTCGTACGGGGCTTTCTGACATCGTAACTCAATCGATTCAAGCTCGTAGATAATTCTTCCACACTTTTACCAATTCAGCATTCACATAAATATACAAGTAATAATTCAATTTGGTACAAATAAAAAATATATATTTACAATCAAATTTAACAACATTTATTTACTTATGAACTTACCTCGGACGAAGAAGGACGAACCAGAACGACTATTCAACAACTTTAGAATTTCCTCGATCCAATTCTGATTTCCTTCTTCTTGATCTAAATTAGTATAAATTAACCTTATTTAATTACATTTTCAATCAAATTCATTCAAAAACACATAAATGGGCAAATTACACTTTTTCCCCTGACATTTCACATTTTTCACAAATTAGTCCTTATTTAACAAAATACCAAATAAACATAATTTCATTACACAATAGCTTGGCCGAATATTCACTAAGCTCATACAAGTCCACACATTTCATTTATTTCTCATTTTAGTCCCTCAATTTATTATTTTCACAATTTAGCCCAATTTACTCAAATTCATCAAAAATCCAAAGACAAAACATATTAATCTATCACATATCTTTTATTTTCCATCATCAAACAACAAAAACCACAAGCTTTCAACAATGGAAAAACACAAAATCATCATCAAATTCAAAAATTGAGACATGGGCTTGATAGATTACATAGCAACGATCTCAAAAACGTAAAAATTATCAAAAACTGAATCAAAACATACCTCAATCAAAGCTTTCAATGGCCGAATGTTAAGAAAGCTTAAAACCCTTTTTCTTTTTCTTATTTTCAGCTAGAATGGATGAACATCCCACTTACAAATTCATTTGTTTTATTTATTTCATATTAATATTCTATTTTCTAAATTAACCTTTGTAATTTAATAAGAAAACCATATAACATAAGTCCATAATCGTCCATCCCATGGTTTAATGGCCAAATTATAACATAAGGATTCCATTTTTAATTAATCAAAGCAATTAAGCACTTTAAAAATTAGAATGCCACTTTTACAATTTATGCGATTAAGTCCTTTTTTGCAAATTAAGCACACAAATGACCAAATTTAATCGCGAAAATTTCACACATGTCAATTCACATACTAAAAACATAGAAAATAATATTAAAATATTTTTTGACTCAGATTTGTGGTCTTGAAACCACTATTCTGACTAGGGTTTAAATCGGACTGTTACACTAATCATCTTTTACATTTTACCCTAACCCTACATAGTTAAATAACTTGAAATTATAATTTCCAAGCATACCATAATGCCTGCCCAATTATTGAGATTCGAATAAGGACATATTACCAAAAATAAAACAACATTGGAGTATTCTTTTATGGCTCGACTTTGCAACAATATGAATATAGGTTTGGCTTACGAAAAAAAATCATTCCTCAATTAATAGGCATTGATTTCTATCACAAAAAGTTATATTAGGAAAGTTACTTATATAACGTCATTCCTATCCACTCTAATTGAATCATTGAGATGGAGACCTATATGTTTCATTTTCTATGCAACAAAGCGACAATAACGCTAGAAGATGTAGTATTGTTGATGTGGCTTCCACTGAATGTGTTATGTAATGCGAAGTTTTGAGCACAATCTAGTATAGGTTTTTGTTGAATTGTTCAGAATGAGTATCGACCTTTTGTTTGATTTTAAAGGGCTTCGAGTGAAGTTAGACTGGTTGAAAAGGCAACTTGAGCATCTCCCACAGAATCCAACACCTATTGATATTGATTATCATGCTCAAGCATACATTTTTGCTTAACTGGAGGTGTGCCTATGCCAAGAAACTTAATTTGTATCGTGTACCTCTCACTGTTATCAAAACTTTAAATGATTAGTACATATAATTGGGGCTCTACCTTTTTGGCTTGCCTATGCAAGGTGTTGTAAAAAGGCCTTATGATTTTACAGTCATAGGGTGGTATCAACTTTCATTCATTGTGCCAATTCCCTCTAAACCTCTAGTTGCCCTTTAACTAGAAGGTAAAAGTAGAACTCTAATCCCTAAAATCCATTACTTTATAAAAGTTTTATATTTTTACTAACATTTTGTAATTTAATAGGTGTTCTAGGCATCATGACCATACAATATACTAGAATAACGATTTGGTCAAAGAGTAATTGATAGAGAATCCAATGATTTGGTAATTTGTGTTCTATGTGGTCGATTTTGTTTACCTTAATTAATACTACATCATAAAGAAATTTAAATTCATTATCTTTATCAATGTTGAAAAAGTAATTGATCTCGACACCCATCAAGAATCTCATTTAGGTAAAAAAAAAAGAGACTGAATTTAGCTCTCTTCAATATCAAATCACTTGCTCTTATTAGGGTTGGGGTTTCAAGAATCTTTAGCACTAAAAAATACCATAAGCACGACACTTATGGATGTCAAGTTTATTGTCTACTACATGTTGAAATGACAACTCAATGAACTAGACACCCATGGATGTTGAGTTCATTGTCTGCTACATATTGAAATGAAACTCAATGAATTCGACATACATGGATGCTAAATTCACTTTTTCTTTTTTGTAGATGACACCTAAGGTTGTCAATTTCTTTGATGCAAAGAGCTATAAATACAACCCAACCTAGTGTAGGTTGTATTCAACTTTCATATAGAACTCTAAACCCTTTACAAAATCATATTATTCAATAAATATTTTTTAATCCATGAATTACTTTTTGTTGGTTCACGATTTACTATTGGGTTCTCTGTATCCACCATTTATAAGGAATAGGAAAAGGGACTATTGTTTCATCTACAATTGGCCTCAAGTGATACTAGTCTTAAATCATTCAGTTTGGTAGATTCCTTCATTATTAATATCAATACAAAATATGAGAAACAAGTGCTAAGCAAAATATATATACGTCTATTTCTAATTCATCTCGTTATTGGTGTCGAGGTGCTCTCGCCAAAAGTCAAATGCCTTTTAGTTTGCAATCCATTCCCCATTTTCATCTCAATTAGGTTCAATTTTCCCAATCACAATCAAGCCGTCCAATTTCAGAAGAAAGCATCACTTGATTACAATGTTATTGATATGCACACGCGCACGCACGCACATATTTCATATCGATATTCATTTTTTATAAATTGTTATATTTTCTCCCATATGCATTGATTATGATATTGCATTTAAATTTGAACTGTGTGGATTTACAACTCGGTGGATGTCGATTTTGAGATAGAATTTCGTCATGGTAGATCCTGGATCGACACATCATTGTCTCCTTCATCATTTGTTTCAAGCGACGTTACGAAGAACTTGAACCATGCACCTGACTACCATATCGAAGATAAATGATATAAGGGATGCAGGGGCTTAGGTGTGTGGTTGAGCTTATTTATCTGAAGAGCTATGTAAACTTTGGATTCTTTTATGTCATTTTCATCACCAAAGTCACAAACAATGATGAAGGGAAATTGTGATGACCAGATCCTTCGCCAACATGATACGAGGACCCACTTGGACAATAGGTTGTGTTGGAAAAATTCAACTTGGAAAATAATTTTGTTGCATAGCGGAAAATTTATTTATTTTTTCTAAATATCAAGTGGTTGTGTTATTTATAGCAATAAATTCATTATTAAATTCGTGTCTTTGTTTTGGAATAGGCAATAAAGGATGTTTCACGTCTTTTGTCTAACATAATCTTTTTTGTTATTCTCGAACATTTGCTTGCTTAGAGCGAGAGCTCTAATTCACGAACTAGTGAGCACAATGAAAACTTCCTATTAATACTCGATGGGAATATCAATATCTCTTAAAGGCTAGAAACCAAAAAGCGAACTCTCCCTAAATTTGGAATTTATTTTAAAAAATAAATCTCATTGAATTTTGATAGAGTGTCAACGCTTAGTAATGTGTTAAGGTGTGCTTTGGCCTAGCCAATGGTCTCTATTTATAGAGAAAATCAAAAGAGTCTTAATTGAACAAAAAAAAATAATAGAAAAATATACAATCCCTTTAAGATTGACTAGGGTGGGCGGCACTTGGAACCCATCTAAATCATTATTTGGTTTCTCCTTTGACGGCACGACACCCAACAATCAACCACACTCATACTCTAGATCGATTCCACTAGTTGTAGTGATTTGATATGCATCAAACTCAACATTTATGAATATTGAGATAACCTTAAAAAAAATATTATGGAAAATAACTTTAAAACATATAATGATAATTAATATTAGCATACACAATATAAAAGTAAAAAAAAAAAAAAAGCTCATTTGAATTACGTTAACAAAATAATAAAAATTATGAAATAAAATAAGATAATAATTAATTGAATTTGTGAAGTTTTTTAATTAACTAAATTTTACTAGTAGTACCTCAAATGTATATTTTAAAATCATCATCAAATTTAAAAATAATAAATAAAATTACTATTTGTAGATAATATTATATATATAAATTTAAATTTAAATAAATTTAATTTTTATTATGAAATATGAATTAGACTAACTCGATTAATTTAACTCTTAAATAGATCTATTTTTATAACTAATATAATATTACTATAAACAATATATTAATTAATATTAAGGGTGTATTTAAATGAAGAATTTGTAGGACGGATTTATTTATATTAAGGTTTTCAAATTTTTAAAAATGAATTTATTTGTTTAGATAAATATATTGTGGAATTTTAAATTTTCTAGATAATATCACCTATCAATAGGAGTGAACAAAATTCGATTCGGTTCGAAAAAATCGGAAAAAAATTCAAATTTCGAGTTAGTCGAATCGAATTATTCGAGTCAACTCGAATAAGAAATTTCGGATTTCGAGTTTGAGTCAAGTTGAATTTTTAAAATTTGAATAACTCGAGTAACTCGAATAATTCGAATAACAGATTAGTATAAATACCCTTTTGGTCCCTATCAATTTTGAAAATGAGCAAATTGGTCTCTCTCTTAACAAAAATTACAAAAAAATCAAAATAATTTTCAAAAATTGAAAATAATTTTTAAAATTCAAAACATTTATCAAAATTCTAAAATTTTTATTTTAAAAAAAATTATAATTTTTAAAAAAATCTAAAAAATATATTAAAAAAGTTGAACTTTTAAAATATAAAAATTTAAAAATTTTATAAATAATAATTTTGAAATCTAAATAAGTGCTTAATAATTCAAGTTTATCATACTAAAATATCTCATTATTATTATTATTATTATTATTATTATTATTATTATTATTATTATTATTGTTGTTGTTGTTGTTGTTGTTGTTGTTGTTGTTGTTGTTGTTGTTGTTGTTGTTGTTGTTGTTGTTGTTGTTGTAAGAACCCAATTTTGACCGGGATAAAACAAACCAGAATGAAAAATAAATAAAATGTCCATGAACAGTCCATTTACAATTACAAAGCCCAAAACCAAATAACTACCCAATTAACCAAACCAAACCCGATTAGCCCATTATACCCTCAGCCCAAAACTACCTACCAGACACTACCTAAACAGACCCCCTAACTCAACTAACCTACGAGGCCCAAAAGGCCCAAGACCTAAATCAGAAACGAGGGTTTCTGAAACCCTACGATTCTCCCTCGCGCCGCAACACCTAGCTCAGCAATATCCCAACAGTCGCGCCACCATCAACGCCTCAATCCATGCCCGAATGATGCCCCATCACCGCAGCGCTCTCGTCACCTGCACAAAGAGGAAAGAATCGCAACAGAAAGACAAACATGACAACAAGATTTTATTTCCTTTTTACTTTTTACTTTAAGGCTATAAAAGCCTTGCATGTACTTGTAAAACGGAGGGGGGAATACACAATACAAACACGAAAAACACGAATACAAAAGCAGTGAAATTTTTAAGGTGATTTCGTATTTCTATTATTTTCGTTTTTTATTTTTTATTTTACATACATTTTGCTACACACGAAATAAAAAAAAACGAAAGAGAGGAAGGAGAGAAAAGTACCTAAGTGGTCCTCATCGTTGGAAGTCGTCACCGGTGTCAGAATCGGATTGAGCGAAGTCGGGCCCTTCGATCCTTCTCTATTTCTTTTCGTTTTCAGGTGAAGAAGGCTAAGCCCTCACGTCTCTTCCAAAGAGGGGTTAAACCCCAAATCACGAAGCCCAGGTCACCGTCCTAGGCCGAGGCGTATTAGATCTCCGACGAAGTCGGCGCCGGCCGAACAAGAGAGGGAGGGGATTGAGGAAAAAAGAGTTTACCCTAAGTTTTTTTGATCATCTGTAAAAAATGAATTTTAAAGAAAAATGGGGCTTAAATGGAGTTTAAAAAACGGCGTCGTTTAAGCTAAAAAGACCCGTGCGTGACCCGACCCATCAGCAGGGGTCCGCGCGTTTCTACCTGTGGGGAAAATTCGCGAAAAGTCCTTCTGTGTTTCTTGATTTTTCAATCAAGTTTCTTTTATTTTTAATTCTGCCCTTCAATTTTCCTCTGTTACAATTTGGTCCACATTTGAACGGCACCGTTTCTAAGGGTAGGGTTATTTTCAGTTTTGGTCCCTCTATTTTGCGCGCGTGATACAATTCTATCCTTCTCTTTTTTATTTATTTTCGATTTCGCCCCAAAGTTTCATTTTAAATTTAATTCAGTCCTTACTTTATTTTCTTTTATTTTTTTTACTATTTTGCCATCTTTAACATATTTTTTTATATATTACTTCTATATAGATATTATTATATTATTACCATATTCATTATTTTCATATTTATTATTATTATTATCATTTTATTATTATATTATTACTTTATTTTAATTATATTTTATTTACAAAATTATTTTAGTATTTATATACTATATTATATGTTTTAAATTTTTTATGTTATATAATATAATATTATATCATATATTATTTTTAAAATTCTATTTTTATTTGTTTTTTTGTATAAAATTTATTTATATATTTTATAATATACTTTATTATATATTATTATAATTAATGTATTATATATATATGCATTTATTTAAAATTATGATTATTTACTAATTATTTTTATTATATGTACTAAATCACTAAATTATATATATTTATTTTTTATTATTTTATCTATGTATATATTAAATCATTTTAAAAAAAATCATAACATTCCTTTTATTTAATATTCAAATATGTTATTTTTTTTATTTCGTAGAAATTTCAATTATTGTTATTTATCTTATATTATTGCTTTACATATTGTTTCATTTATTCTTGTCATATTATTTTATTATTAATTGTTAGCAGAATTTGTAGTTTTGTAAAATTGTTATTAAACATGTATGTTATAATGTATTTATTCAATGTCTTACTCATACAATTTTTTTATAAAAAATACCTTTTAAATTAAAGTTTTTTAAAATATTTTTAATGGTGATATGTGATATTTGGGGGATTTCGAGAAGAATTTTGCCCTAACTTACTGGGTTCGATTTTTCTCGTGAAACTTTAGGTATTACATATCCCCTTTTTTTTATTTAAGAAAAAACTGAGATTTACCAATTTCAAATCGAAAAACCTATTCTTGGGAATTCAAAGCGTTGTGCCCTAACTTATTGGGTTCGACGTCTTGCGTCCTGAGGTAGGAATTTTCTAAAATAAAGACGAGCTTAATTTCAAAGTCATGAGATGCTATACCCTAACTTATTGGGTATAGTGCTTTATTTCTTTGGGATAAGTAAGTCTTAGTTTTCTTTCTAATAAAAGGATCATATTTAGTAATTTTCTTTATTTTCAACATTCGGACATGATTTTATCAATTAGGTACCAATTTTTGGGCGTTATGAGGGTGCTAACCCTTCCTCATACGTAACTGACTCCCGAACCCGTTTTCTTGTTTTTGTGGACCAAAATTGAATGTTTTTAAAACAAAACGATTTACAAGGTGATCCAATCACACCTAAGTAAAAAGGGATTGGTGGCGACTCCCACTTTCGTTTTTAAAAGTCGATCCCCGTTTTTAAAATCAAACATTTTAAAATGGTTTCGACAGCTTGGCGACTCCACTGGGGACCTAAGAGAGTCAAGCCGTAAAATTGATAATTTCATGTCCTTTTGTCTGAATTTAAAATTTTAGTTTTTAAAAAAAAACATGATCCTTTTATTGCATGTGGTTTTAAATATATATTTCTCTGCATTGCACTGCATGACCGTTGTGGTCACACCCTTAAGTGGGAGCGAGAAGCTACTCCTTCATGAGGTTTTCACCTCCGTGCAGGATAGTGAACCGCTTTCGGAATATATCCGTACCTATGTCTTCGTGAGATTTTCATCTCCGTGCAGCCATAGGGAAATGTATTCCCTTGAACTAAACTTGGTCCGTATGAGCCTATAATGGGTGAGGATCGAGGAATCTGTTGGTTCAGGTATCTCAACTTTAGAACGAAACCGCATATAGTAAACCCTAAAAACCAACCTTAGGTAGAGCTATGCCGAACTTTAGTAGTTACCCGGATAGGTGTGCATTATTTCACTTGCCTTGTATTTTATTCTGTGGTACTAACTCGTTGTATTTCATTTTTTTTGTGCATATCATTTCATACTTTAAGAGGTATCAATTCACGGTCAGTTTCTAAGTTAGAAAGCTGGTTATGGAGAACGAATTCCTTGATAAAGTGGAAAACAATGCAATCGTTCACATATAGCAAAGGCAGTTAGAGAAAGAGGGTTATGGATTCGTTTGAGCAAGAAGGAAATAGGGCAGCGCTGGAATCCCTGTCTCCTCAGCCACTTGTGCCTCTTGATGTTGTTTCCATCAAAACAGAATCGAATGCGAAAAAGATTATACGGCACTCTATAGCAGGGCGTGGTGTTGAAACTAAAAGGTAGAAGGTAACTATACTCACCAATCACTTCAAAGAGAGTATGGGGAGTACAGATGGGCACTTCTACCATTACAGCATTTCTCTTTCATATGAAGATGGCCGTCCAGTTGATGGCAAAGGTGTTGGAAGAAAAGTGATAGAGAGGGTACAAGAGACCTATGGCAATGAATTGGCTGGAAAAGACTTTACTTATGATGGGGAGAAAAGTTTATTTACTGCTGGTGCTCTTCCTAATAACAAGCATGAGTTTACAGTTGTATTTGAGGATGTTACATCTAACAGAAACAATGGGAATGCAAGATTTAATGTCCATGATGACTCAAATGGGCAAGATAGGAAGAGAATTAAACGGCCTTATCAGTCAAAGATCTTTAAAGTGGAGATCAGCTTTGCTGTAAAGATTCCTATGCAAGCCATTCAAAATGCTCTGGGTGGACAGGAATCAGAAAACTCACAAGAAGCCCTAAGGGTGTTGGATATCATTTTACGGCAGCATGCTGCAAAACAGGGATGTCTACTTGTTCTCCAATCATTCTTTCAAAATAATCCTGATAATTTTACAGACATTGGAGGAGGTGTCCTTGGCTGTAAGGGTTTCCATTCAAGTTTCAAAGCCACTCAAGGAGGCCTTTCACTAAATATCGATGTATCAACTACCATGATAATTCAACCTGGTCTGATAGTTAATTTGCAAATCAGAATGCTAGAGATCCTTACTCTCTTGATTGAAACAAGGCAAAATGGGTGCTGAAGAATCTGAGGATAAAAGTTAGTCCGTTTAATCAAGAGTACAAGATTACTGGCTTGAGTGAACAACATTGCAAGGGATTTGATTCGGAGAAATGAAAGGAATTCATAGTGATCCCCCATTTGATTTATTCAATGAGATGAACTGGAATAGACACCTTTCACCTGTGATTAAAGTTGAAAAAATGTTTGAACAGATACAATTTAAACTTCCTGGAGCTCCGCAGTTCCTTTTTTGTCTAAAAAAAATTCTGATCTTTATGAACCATAGAATCTCTTTGAGTATGGCGCTAGCTAGGGTGTATGACCAATACTTTACAAATCTTCTTATGAAGATCAATGTTAAGCTTGGACCGTCTTTTCTTCACCATCGAAATCATAATTTCGAGGTAAAGTCAAATCTGAACAAGATCGAGGGTAGGATTGAAGAATTAGAATCGGTATTGCACAACTGTGAGCTCCGGATCGAGCTTCTTGAAACAAATAAAGGGTGTTGGAAGGAAGAACTTCACCATTCTCATGATCCAGTCAGAAGTCGAAATTATCTCACGGGTGAAGCAATAGTCCAGATTCGACTTGGGTAATATAGGCGGATACATTGAGCACGAAGTATGAGCTACGGTCAGATCGTGGTCAAGAATTGGCTTTGTTGTGTAGGAAAGTCAGAACATTGGGACCTAGGGTGAAAGCATATAGTAGTCCGTTTTATGTAAAGGATTTTGTTTTCTAATAAAGTTTTCTAAAATGAAGTTGATCAGAATCTATACATCTTTACATTCATGCATTTGCATTACATGGCATCATTTGCATTAGACTTTTATAAAAGGACCCTAATTAGGTAAAAATATTTCAGTTAACCTGAAAAACATGGAGCAAAGGTTGGAAAGAATAGAGAAAATGCAAATACAGATGCAGGGACAATTGACCGAGATCCAACAAGAAATGTAGGAATTCCAAAGGAATATGTGGTTTAGTGGACAATAGTGAGGATGATGAGGAAGACATCGTTTATTCTCCAATAGGTATCCCGACTCAACCAGACACGCATCTGCATGAGGGACCCGTCATTATTGGACCCCGATGTCATACTTCGGCCCTATTGAATTCTCCAATGGGTTCAGGTTTCAACCTGAGTGATGATCAAGCCAAACTGATTGCTCTGGTAGAAACAAAGGAAGGAGGAGAATGGACCTCAAAAGCCTTGAAGAAGAAGGAAAAGAAAATGAATAATGCCAGTAGGTATAACAAGAGCCATTCAAAGCCGATTACAGTAAACCAGCCAAGGATGGTAGTTACCAGCAATCAAGTTTCCTCAAGGCAAAACTCTGAAAGGCTCCAATTTACGCAAATCCCCATGACGTATAAGGAGCTATATCAAAGTTTGTATGATGCACACATGGTGTCTCCATTTTATCTGAAACTGTTGCAACCTCCGTTCCCAAAATGGTATAATAAGAACGCTCAATGTGATTACCATACGGGAATAACGGGACATTCAATTGAAAATTGTACTACGTTTAAAAAGTTGGTCGAAAGGTTTATTAAAATGGGAGTTGTGAAATTCGACGATCCATCAAAACCTGATCACTTTAATGAGGTAGTGAATACGGTAATTGAAGGAGAAGAGAAGAAAGTTGCTACTCCTTGAAGAAATCAAAGAGGGAATCAGAGAACGAAGTTTCCAAACCCTTGTGTACTTGGGAGTGTTTTGAATAATGAGATTGTGGAAGAAATCCCTGTACTTTTAGGGCTAATTTAGAGTAATGTCCAAAACATGCTTGTTGTCTTGAGCCTAGAGGCAACAAGAACTCTTTTGTGAAATAGGCATATGTTCAAAATTTTATTTCAACAAAATACATCTGATTGAGCATATATTCTTTTATTCTTTACATTTAATACTGTACATTCTTTTATTTTTAAAATATCCTTTCATGTCCATACCAATAATCATCCTTAGAATCATTTATTCTTTGGATTTCTTGCCTTCATACCTAGGAACCCAGATATCAATGACGTGAGTGACGTTGTTACTGACTCCCTTTTTAAATGAGATATGGGTCTAGGGGATCTAAGGACTTCGAAGATGATAGGGATTGTAACCTAGCTTCTGATTTGTTAAAGATGGTAGAACAAGATGAAAAAACAGACCTTACTCTACAAAGGGTCATTGGATATTATGAGCCTAGGGAAAAGGTGAAGACCGAAGCCTAGCTCACCACAAAAATAAGGCAAGAAATCATTGAGTTGTTTTCAAGAATTCAAAGATGTTTTCGCACAATTATATCAGGACATGCCTTGGCTAATAAGAAGCAGACTAAACAAAGATGATTGGGCACTGTTGGTCTACCATGAAAAGGGATTGCATCAGTTATACCATAAATACTGAATTAAAGAAGATGAGATTTATGTAACTCTTCTATTTTCTTCACAAACTTTTCTATATGTGGGGCATGGATACTATGGGTCCAATCTTGTCAAATGCTTCAAGTTGTCATTGATTTACCGTCAGGGTCATCGTCTACTTTGCTAAGAGGGTGGAAGTAGCTTCATATGTCAATGTTACAAAGTTGATAGCCATCAAATCGTCAAAAAAAAAACAAAAACAAAACAAAACAAAAAAAACAAAAAAAAAAACAAAAAAACAAAAAAATAAAAAAAAAACAAAACAAAACAAAAAAGATCAAGATGCTAGCAGGATACCATAAAAGATCGCATTTAAATAACTGTACAAAGTCAAAGTTTACAGTTTGTCCAAAGATCAGGCAGCATACCACAGTGCAACAAAAGTTGCCAAAAAAAATGAAAAGTGACTAAGACTTGTAAAGATTCGCATAAGAAGCTACCATTTACCTTCTGTCTTATTGAGCATCGGCCAGAACTTCGTTGGGGCAACATTTTACCTATTGGTTTATGGAATTGAAGCATTTTGCCAATTAAACCTAGTTGAAGAAAAGGTTAAAGTTATCCATCATGATCAGATGACGCAAGCTGATGAAAAAGAAGTTCATTTCAGGGAATTCCACGAAAAAACCTGATGTTAAAAGAGATTTTTCTTCTACAAAACAATTTTAGAAGAAAGCAAATGCAAACTGGGAAGGACTTATGTATGGCCTGTTATAGAGGAGCATTAATATTGACCGAGATGGATGGAAAAAACTTGCCCAATCCAGCAGATTCATGTTTAGTCAAGAGATATTTTACCTGAAAGAGGAAAGACCAAGGTGAAAACCCATAAAGGGCAAATCGAACAAAAAAAAAGAAAAAGAAAAAGGAGAGGCCAAGGCAAAAACCCGCAAAGGGCGCTTTGAGACCAAAAGGGCTTTGAGTTGAAAACCCGAAAAGGGCGGCTCAAACTTTGATCAAAAATGGGGTATACAGTAGTCTTGCTACATTTGAATTAACAATGAAGAAGCATGTTACGTCTTGGGGCATTGATAGAGTACTCCGGATCCCTTAAAAACATATTGAGTTTAAAATGGTCCTCAAGAAATCGGAACAGAGAAGCTCAGACTGCGATATCTTGGGCACCTAGTTTCCCATTTTACCCATTTTAAATCTTTGATTACTTTATTCTTTTCAAAGAAACACCCTAATTAATCTTCTTTTATAGCCTTTGCTATATTTATTTTAGTCTTTTTAAGATATACCAATCAATTTTCATTTATTGCCTTGGTTATCTTTGATTAACTTATTTGTTTCGAGCTATGCTCCTGATTAATTTCTTTCTTGTCCATTGCTGTAATCATTTTCAAGCATTTTATATTGAAATAACAATTTATGGACTAATAACACTTTTGTAAAAGGAGTTTTGCATATTACTCTAGAAGCTTCTAAATAATATGAGGAACCTGAAACATGACTATTGTTCAGAACTCACCAAGCCTAAGGGCTGGAAACATTGAAAAATGATTATCTCTTCAAATTCTTATTGGATAATGCAATTTCGTTGGGGACACCATATTGGCAAATGACGAACAAGGTCAATCCAAGCGTAAAAGGGGATCATTGTCGGGATACCCTGCATCCATTCAGACACATACATCTAGTCATTACACCCAGGGAATGGTGTAACAGGTTGAAAGTGATACAAGTTCTGTACCTCTGAGTGGTAACAGAAATATGAAAGAAACCAAATGTCATTCCCCTGAAGTTGCAGTGGGAAATTCCAACTTCATGTTCCAAGGTTCAAGCGGGACTGGCTCAGAAATTACATTGGGGCAAGCTTGTTGAGCAGACATGATTGATAAATAAGAATTAAGAACAGATGAGTGATAACACCTAGAATAGGAATCATACTCATAACATTTTTATATCATAGCAAATCTCATTAGGAGCATTTGATTCATTCCAATCATTGTATCCTAATCCTCTAAAAGGAATCATTTTCATGACATGTTGCATTCATGTCACTCATAATACATGTAGCTAGAAGAATTTGATTCATTCTTATCATAGCATCTTAGTTATGTGACATAAACATACTAAATTGAGTCTACAGGACATGTCCCTCAGCAGACAATGTAGCAATATCGATGAGTTTTCAGATCTTATCTTCCTGAAGTTGTAGGAAGCAGATCGAAGATACTTTCAGATCTTATCTTCCTGAAGTTGTAGGAAGCAGATCGGAAAGAATTTCAGCCTTATCTCCCTGAAGTTGTAGGGAGTAGACTGAAGACAGAAGATCTCATCTTCCTGAAGTTGTAGAAAGCAGATGGAAAAGAATTTCGGCCTTATCTTCCTGAAGTTGTAGGGAGTAGATTGAAGACAGAAAATCTCATCTTCCTAAAGTTGTAGGAAGCAGATCGAAAAGAATTTCAGCCTTATCTCCCTGAAGTTGTAGGGAGTAGACTGAAGACAAAGATCTCATCTTCCTAAAGTTGTAGGAAGCAGATCGAAAAGAATTTCAGCTTTATCTCCCTGAAGTTGTAGGGAGTAGACTGAAGACAGAAAATCTTATCTTCTTGAAGTTGTAGGAAGTAGATCAAAGATAGAAGATCTTATCTTCCTGAAGTTGTAGGAAGTAGATCAAAGACAAAAGATCTTATCTTCCTGAAGTTGTAGGAAGTAGATCAAAAACAGAAGATCTTATCTTCCTGAAGTTGTAGGAAATAGATCGAAGACACTTTCAGATCTTATCTTCCTGAAGTTGTAGGAAGCAGATCGAAGATATTAACCTGTTTTCCTGAAGTTGCAGTGGAGTAGACTGAAGACAACAGATCTTATCTTCCTGAAGTTGTAGGAAGTAGATCGAAGACACTTTCAGATCTTACCTTCCTGAAGTTGTAGGAAGCAGATCGAAGACTAGCCTGTTTTCCTGAAGTTGCAGGAAGCAGATCGGAAAATAATAGATCTGGCATTCCTGAAGTTGCAGGAAGCAGATTGAAAATATCAGACTAATTGAAATCAAGATGAAGTTCTAGTACCCCTGAGGATGTAGTTGGGATGGGAGTCATTTGAAGAAGATAAGGATCAAGAAGTCGAGGCTTGGCCAAGACTGGTCAAAATTGGTCCTTTTATAGTCTTTGCTCTATTCTCGTTACACGACAATGAGCAAAGAGGGGAAACTGTAAGAACCCAATTTTGACCGGGCTAAAATAAACCAGAATGAAAAATAAATAAAATGTCCATGAACAGTCAATTTACAATTACAAAGCCCAAAACCAAATAACTACCCAATTAACCAAACTAAACCCGATTAGCCCATTACACCCTCAGCCCAAAACTACCTACCAGACACTACCTAAACAGACCCCCTAACCCAACTAACCTACGAGGCCCAAAAGGCCCAAGACCTAAATCAGAAATGAGGGTTTTTGAAACCCTACGGTTCTCCTTCGTGCCACAACACCCAGCTCAACAGTATCCCAATAGTGCGCCACCATCAACGCCTCAATCCATGCCCGAACGATGCCCCATCACCGCCACGCTCTAGTCACCTGCACAAAGAGGAAAGAATCGCAACAGAAAGACAAACATGGCAACAAGATTTTATTTCCTTTTTACTTTTTATTTTAAGGCTATAAAAGCCTTGCATGTACCTGTAAAACGGAGGGGGGAATACACAATACAAACACGAAAAACACGAATACAAAAGCAGTGAAATTTTTAAGGTGATTTCGTATTTCTATTGTTTTCGTTTTTTATTTTTTATTTTACATACATTTTGCTACACACGAAATAAAAAAAACGAAAGAGAGGAAGGAGAGAAAAGTACCTAAGTGGTCCTCATCGTTGGAAGTCGTCACCGGTGTCCGAATCGGATTGAGCGGAGTCGGGCCCTTCGATCCTTCTCTTTTTCTTTTCATTTTCAGGTTAAGAAGGCTAAGCCCTCACGTCTCTTCCAAAGAGGGGTTAAACCCCAAATCACGAAGCCCAGGTCATCGTCCTTGGCCGAGGCGTATTAGATCTCCGGCGAAGTCGGCGCTGACTGAACAAGAGAGGAAGGGGATTGAGGAAAAAAGAGTTTACCCTAAGATTTTTTGATAATCTGTAAAAAATGAATTTTAAAGAAAAATAGGGCTTAAGTGGAGTTTAAAAAACGACGTCGTTTAAGCTAAAAAGACCCGCGCGTGACCCAACCCATCAGCAGGGGTCCGTGCGTTTCTACCTGTGGGGAAAATTCGCAAAAAGTCCTTCTGTGTTTCTTGATTTTTCAATTAAGTTTCTTTTATTTTTAATTCTGCCCTTCAATTTTCCTCTGTTACAATTTGGTCCACATTCAAACGGCACCGTTTCTAAGGGTAGGGTTATTTTCAGTTTTGGTCCCTCTATTTTGCGTGCGTGTTACAATTCTATCATTCTCTTTTTCATTTATTTTCGATTTCGCCCCAAAGTTTCATTTTAAATTTAATTCAGTCCTTACTTTATTTTCTTTTATTTTCTTTACTATTTTGTCATCTTTAACATTTTTTTATATATTACTTCTATATAGATATTATTATTATATTATTACCATATTCATTAATTTCATAATAATAATAATAATAATAATTATTAATATTAATTATTATATTATTACTTTATTTTAATTATATTTTATTTACAAAATTATTTTAGTATTTATATATACTATATTATATGTTTTAAAATTTTATGTTATATAGTATTATATTATATCATTTATTATTTTTAAAATTCTATTTATTATTTGTTTTTTTGTATAAAATTTATTTATATATTTTATAATATACTTTATTATATATTTTTATAATTAATGTATTATATATATGCATTTATTTAAAATTATGATTATTTACTAATTATTTTTATTATATGTACTAAATCACTAAATTATATATTTTTTTTTTTTTTTTATCTATGTATATATTAAATCATTTTAAAAAAATCATAACATTCTTTTTATTTAATATTCAAATATGTTATTTTATTTTTTTTTATTTCGTAGAAATTTCAATTATTGTTATTTATCTTATATTATTGCTTTACATATTGTTTCATTTATTCTTGTCATATTATTTTATTATTAATTGTTAGTAGAATTTGTAGTTTTGTAAAATTGTTATTAAACATGTATGTTATAATGTATTTATTCAATGTCTTACTCATACAAATTTTTTATAAAAAATACCTTTTAAATTAAAGTTTTTTTTAAAAATATTTTTAATGGTGATATGTGATATTTGGGGGATTTCAAGAACAATTTTGCCCTAATTTACTGGGTTCGACTTTTCTCGTGAAACTTTAGGTATTACATATCCCCTTTTTTTATTTAAGAAAAAACTGAGATTTACCAATTTTAAATCGAAAAACCTATTCTTGGGAATTCAAAGCGTTGTGCCCTAACTTATTGGGTTCGACGTCTTGCGTCCCGAGGTAAGAATTTTCTAAAATAAAGACGAGCTTAATTTCAAAGTATGAGATGCTATACCCTAACTTATTGGGTATAGTGCTTTATTTTTTTGGGATAAGTAAGTCTTAGTTTTCTTTCTAATAAAAGGATCATATTTTGTAATTTTCTTTATTTTCAACATTCGAACATGATTTTATCAATTAGGTACCAATTTTGGGTGTTATGAGGGTGCTAACCCTTCCTCATACGTAACCGACTCTCGAACCCGTTTTCTTGTTTTTGTGGACCAAAATTGAATGTTTTTAAAATAAAACGATTTACAAGGTGATCCAATCACACCTAAGTAAAAAGGGATTGGTGGCGACTCCCACTTTCGTTTTTAAAAGTTGATCCCCGTTTTTAAAATCAAACATTTTAAAATGGTTTCGACAATTATTATTATTATCATGTTTTAAAAAATATTCAAATATATATGGTTTCAAATTTATGTGCTCTAACACGGAAATAGTTATATTGTAATAAGATTTTAATTTGACGTTATTATTTTTTCTTATTTAACTCGAACAATTTCACTTGATTCGACCCAACGCTCACACTTAATTCGAGTTATTTGAAAATCCAAATAAGAAAAAGGCAAAACTACATCATTTTGATAAATGTTTACTTTATCTAATGTTAAAAGTCAAAACTATCAAGTTAAAAGGCAAAACTACGTTCTTTTGATAATTGTTTACCTAGTAGTCTTACTTTCCTTCCCGAATCGCCCCACCTTCCCTTTTTCCTTTACTCAAAATTAATCTAAAAGCTTGTACTTCATCTACTAGTTAAATAATTGATCCATGTAAATGCAACATTAAGTATAAATAATGAAATTCGTTAACTTGATTCGACTCGAAATTTTTTGACTCGATTAAAAAAAAATTCAAATTGAGTTCAGTTGTTAAAATAGGATTCGTCAACTCGACTAACTCGAAATATTTTGACTCGATTCGACTTGACTCGATCAAATACTCACCCCTACCTATCAAGAGGGTATTTTAATAGCTCAAATTCTTTTTCTAAATTCCACCTAAATAGGTGTTTTTTCAAAATTCCTTCTGATTTTATTTGATTTAGTACACATGATTCTATTATAAGATAAAAACTTAAACTTCAAAATTTATTTTTATTTAATTATAATATATTTTTTAAATTTTATTTTGTAAAAACTATTTATAATATCATTTACAAATATAACTCTGGACTGAATATTTTTATTACAATTTAATTTTAATATAATTATTTTTAATTTATAAAATTCTATTAACCTAATTTTTCTAAAATAATTATTTATCTAAACAAAGTAAGCGTAAATCCTAACATTTAAAATTTAAAATTTTAAAATTTGTCGTCGAAACATACTCTTACTATAAAAAGTCCTTTTACAAAACAATGTAATTCAATTATAGGAAGCATGAAACATAATAGCAAGCGATCAAAAGCTTTAGAGGAAGGTGTATGGAGAAAATTTTGGTAATGATGAGCTTCCAAGAAGGAATGAAAGCTGAAAAAAAATCCAATCATAGCGCAAGAAAGTGCCTTGAAGGGATGGAAAAATAGGGACATTGCCGCATGAGCTCTGAGGCTGGACAGTGCTAGACGATTTACGCGTAGAAACAGACTGTCTATCCGACAGACACTTCTGGTTTTGTCTAATAATGGGAACTTTGATGGTGATGGGTGTCTCGTGTGAACGTTTGTGTTTCCAAATTTGTCAAAATGGCCTGACCTTTCCTAATCAATTAATCTAATCACCTCAATGCCAGTAAAAATAACCCAAATAGGATTAAGTTTGCTAAATTGCTTGGGGTGGTAAAATATGAAAATTTAATCTCGTAATTAAAAAAAATTAGAAATTAATTCTTTCATCTGTTTTAATTTAAAAATCTCAGTGCAAAATATATTTATTAAAAATTTATTAATTTGTCATATTAATTAAATTGCCTATCATATGATAAATTGTTAAATTTTAATAGAAACTACTAATAATGATAATAATTAAATTAAAAAAATTATAATCAAAATTTTTAACTTGGTAATAAATGATGAAAAAGATTCTTCATCACTAAGTTTTGGGTTAAAGTGTAAAGACTTTGATCTGGAATAATGTATACACAGTCTACACATATCCAGCCTGGCAACCTTGAATTTGATACTAAAAGGTGCTAATTAGTGGCACAATTCCTCAATAATCAAATCATTCAATCACGCGGTTAAATAATTTTGCTTTAAAAGAAGCATCATTAATATTAATTTAAGCAGTCCAAACAAAAATGAAGGTAACAACCTGCTTGACTTTGAGATGGGCACCCGAAAGTGCGAAAGAAAAATATGGTTACAATTTGGACAATAAGAATATTAAGGAACACTTAGATTCTTGATGAAGCAATGATATGATAATCACAGCTAAGCAATCAGAACCAGCAAGATCACAGGCGCCAAATGTGGGATCGGGATTAACCAACCTACTTCTGATTTGATTGTGGTCAATATAATATATGTGAGTAAGATGTCTTTAATGCTTTTATATGTATTTCTACAGAAATTTTTTGTGTTATCATGTCTAACATATTAAAAGAACCCTAGGAAAGTGGCTCCGACACCTTTTTTTTTTTATGTAAATATGTTATTTGTCTTTGTATTTTTTATAAAATTTGAAATTTAATTTTTATATTTAAAAAATTAATTTTTTTTTTATTTTTTTTATTTAAAAACTGTAATCTAATCATTAATATTATAACATAATTTTCAAAATTTGTCAACTTAATATATTAATTAAGTTGCTTTCCTATAATGCAGTATATAACTAATGAAAAATAAGTATATTAAATTGATAAATTTTATCATGTTAATGATTTGACTATAAATTTTAAAATAAAAAAGTTAAAAAGGTAGAATTACATCTCATATTTTACTAAAATACAAGGATAGATAGCAATTTTGAAGTTTGGAAAGATTTAACCAACTGCACTTCATTTAATGATTAAATTCTTAACTTAAAAATTGGATGAATATAAAAAGTTGACATCTGATCACTTATAAGAATAAAAAATAAAATTGGTTCACATCCTATCAATCTGAATTAACTTATTTCGGTGGGTATTGGATTTTGGATGCATTTGGTACAATATCATATCAAATAAATCATTGATTCATAAACACTCGAGATTTTAGAATTGGAGGCTCATTAGGGTGAAATCATAATTTTACGGCTAGATTTAAATTATAAGTTATTCAAAAGTTTAAATAAAATTTATTATATTAATTTATATTTTTATAAAATTGAGTTTGGCCCAAAAATAGACTCGTTTAAAATATGGGTTATAAGCTCAAGCTTAAATATTCAAGGTCCGTGTAACACTCCGTTACCCAACCCGATCGCCAAGTCTGAGTTACTACATGCCACATTCATTGCTGAAGCAACTACGATCAAATCACATTCATTTACAATCGTTTAAACAATCAAATGTACTAAAGCGAGTGTATAAAATAATTCATAACCATTTCCAGGATTTATATGAGCTTACAGAAGCTCTTTTACTAATCCGAAATTGAATAAGACCAAATTTAAAAATTTTGGGTTGATGTTGCGACACGGGGGTTCCTCGTCATGATGCAACTCACTTCTTGTCTCATCCCGATGTCAAGGGTCCATCTTTGCAACGTGACTCTCTATTTGGTGCTTGTCGTGACCTTGAGCAATGACATTGCCACCTAGAATTTTGCTCTGTTTCTCATCCCGACATTAAAGATTCCTCATCGCGATGTGACTCGCTGTTTTCACAAGAAAGAACCTAGTACAAATTTAATTGACTTGAAAATATGTTTAAACACCTTCCCTAGAGCCAATTCAACCACCTACCAAAGCATATAACAGAAAATGTGCAAAATTTGACTCTTCCAAGTACCATCATATGATTAAGTTCTAATTTCAACTAACCAATTTGGCTTATACCATTCATGCTTTCCAAAAACCAACCAAAACATATTCAAAACTATATCCACAACCTTAAGGCTTAAAGTTAACTAGATGAACACATTCAAAACACCATTTCAAAGCATTAGCATAAGATTATAACATATAAAATTTGACCATTAAGCATTTAACCAAAATCCCTAGATACATGCCATAAGATCAAAATGAAATGAACTATACAAGCTTTATTGAATTGAAAACGATGGTCTGGATGTTGATTTCACTTCCTGAGGCTTTGAGGATTATCTACACCTGTGCACGGAACAAACAACCGTACACTGAGCGATAAAGCTTAGTGATACGTTCATGATTTAAGACAATATAACATATGTAATAACCAATTTTCGCCCGGCCTATACCCAATAAAACAATAAACCCGATAAACAAGCAAGAATAAAACCAAAAATCCAAAAAATAAGTGAAACAGTCCATAATAAGTCCAATAAATAAAAAGTCCAGTCCATTTACAGAACAAATCTAGGGCCCAATTACAAAACCAAATATCAGGCCCAAATCAAAACAAATAATGAAAACCAAGCCAAACAAATTCAAATCCAAACCAATTCCAGCCCAAAACCCGTCAGACCCACCAAGCCCAATCCAACCCATAAACAGAATAAAGCCCAAAAGTACAAACAGCTTCTACAAGCCCAGTTAACCCAGATAAACAGCCCAAATTTAATGACCCTAAACCAGTAGCCTAGCCCGAAACCCATGGCCCAATATGGCCCAAAGACCAGCCAAAGTCGGCCCGAAACTAAACAAAGTTAGGGAACCCTAGGGTTCCCTCTCCCTTCTCGCGCCGCTGACCCTTCGGTGGCCACTCCCACGTGCGCCCTTTCAGATCCGCGCGCCCCTCGGCCTTAGCGTCTCTCCACCGTGCGCCTTGGCCTTCGCGTCTCTCCATCAGCGCCCCATGCGCCTCTGACTGCTCCACCAGCGCCCCATGCGCCTCTGATTGCTCCACCAGTGCCTCGCCCATGCCCTGCAGAAACAAAAACAACAACAGACAATGGCAGAAAAGAAGGAAATATTGTATTCTATTTCTTCCTTTCAATCTCGGTGATAAAAACCCGAAAGAAAGGATGTAAAAAGGGGGGTTCTCTAAAAAAAAGGGGATATTATCAGAGATCAAAAGGTATTCCAAAATGAGAAATCAAAGAAACAAATAAAAAGGTTGATTTTAATCTTTCTGATCTTACTATTTGGCATACAACAGGGTGATTTTATTATCCATTTGTTTTTCAAAAAACGTTTTATAAACAGAAGGATAATCAAAAAGGAAGAGGAGACCGTTTTTGCGAAGACTGTCATTTAGCATACGAAAAGACAAGAAAAATATATTCAAAAAAGAAAAATTTCTTTCAAATACACTGATTTTTCATTGTCCTTTTTGAACCTATTTCGAACATCTGCTTTCCTTCCATTAGAAACTTCGGTTTAGATCGCAAAGGTAGGAACTTACCTCCAAGCGAACCGACGATTTGCCTGCTCTGTCGAAATCAAAGGGGGATAGTTGTTGAGGTTAACGCTCGAAGTCTGGCGTAGGAGGCGACAGACAGTCGTGGTTAAATCGGCCACCGATCGCCGACCACAATGGCGTTGGGGTGGCCTGATTTCTTTCCCTTATCGGCTGCTGAGCAAGGATGAGATTAGGGGTTTTCTTTCAGATTTTTGTTTTGTTTTAGGGGGGTAGATTAGGTTTTGTTTTGTTCTGACAATGGAACGGCGCCGTTTAGGCTTATGGCAATGGCCCTTAAACGACGCCGTATCAGTCGTTACCCAACAATTTGACCCGATCCGAACCCCCAGATCCGCGCATTTCTACGATTAATGGAGAATTAACGTGTTAGGTGTCGATCTTTCGTTCGACTGAATACTCAAATGCCCTTTTCTTTTACATGTTTTGAAGATTCAAGATGATCTCGATGTCAGAATATGAAGGTGTTATATCCTAACGTGTTGGGTACAATACTTTCATTCCTTTGAAACGAGATGATCCGGAGATTCAATCCTAATTTAACAAATTCTATTTTTTAGCTTTTACCCTAAATGTTTTCAAGTTTTCAGCATTAGGACATTGATCAATCAATTTGGTACCGATTTTGGGCGTTGCGAGGGTGCTGATCCTTCCTCGCACGTAACCGACTCCCGAACCTGTTTTCTCGAACATTCGTAGACCAAAAAAAAATTCTGTTTTGATAAACCAAAATGTTTTATTAAAACAAAGGTGACCCGATCACACCTAAATAAAGATCGGTGGCGACTCCCTATTTTTTAAAGTCGATTCCCGTTTTGTCAAAAAATGGTTACGACAACATAAAGTAACATTTATAACATGCTATGATATTTATAATCTCAATGCCTACTAATACATATTTTATATGGTAACGTAAGTATACAATCAATTACATATGAAGGTATACAATTATCAAGGCAAACTAATTCAACTATCATGGCAAAAGGATAATCAAATTCAATTACATATATCAAACCCTATCTTAAGGCATCTAGTTATCAACACCATTTCACAATTTAAAACATTCAAAATCCGTTCATTATGACATTCAATATCAAATTCATTTCATATCAAAATTTGTTTAACTTACCGCCCAACCCTTTTTCTGGAGCCCATCAACTCATTCGTATTCATTTTGATACTATATTTATAACGTCCCAATTTTCTTAAGTTTGGATTGTTAAATTATATTAAATAATTTAATTTGATTTAATAGTTGAGTGTTGTGATGGTGTGTATGAAGTTTTGGATTCAAGTTTGGGATATTATCAAAATATTTTATTTTTATATTTGATTTAGCAACTTCCCTAGTTTTTCTCCCCAATTATAAGTCAATTTCCCCACTCCCTTTTTGCACGTTTTCTTTTCTTTCTTTTTCCTCTATACGTTTTTTTCTTAGTCTTCTTCTTCCCTTCTTTTTTCTTTTCCAAATTCCTCTTTTGTTACATTAAAAGTTTTCTTTTTGCCGTTGCGATTCTGCTGTTACATTAATAATAATTTTAAAGTGTTTGACAAAATAAACTGTTAAAAAATTTGAATTAACTTATTTTTTAACGAGTTTTTGAAGTGTTACATATATTTAAGTGGATAAGTATCGGTAGAATTCAAGATGAAAAGATCTTAAAAAATCTACAAAATCTTACCGGTAGAACTTTATACAACTTGGGTTCTAAAAAAAAAAAGTTTCCTCTCCAAAAGTTCACATCATTAACCTAATTTTTTTCTTATACTTTTCCTTTCCTCCATTACTAACCATGGATTCACCTTGGTTATTACCCGTAAATATGAGAAGAAATTGCAAAAAGAAAAAGCTATCCAAAAAAGGTTTCTACTTTTGTTTTTTGCTTGGCGTTCACCATATTGGGTTTAATTTCATCAAGTTTTCTATTGTCTCCTTTGATTCTGAATCATGTAAATTTATCACTTGTTTTACTCCATTGTCTCCTTAATTGTGGATCATATAAAATCAGAATCCAAGTATCAATATATTAAGCTTGATTTTGCAAATATCCAACAACTAATTTTCTTCGATTGACTTTCATCATGATTTGTTCTGGGTTTGATTTTATCATGTTTTCCTTTCATCGTCTTCTTTGAATATGGATCTATTCAAGTATCAAAGAATTATGCTAATTTTGCAAGCATCCAATTCTCATAAAAGTATGAATCCATGACAAGCATAGGAAAGGAATTAGGTTGATGACGTGAAATTTTCTGATATGAAACAGATTTTTTTTTTGGTTTTACATTTAAGTATTTTGAATAAAGAAACAGTTGGAATTCTTGCTTATGTGTTTTTATGACATATGATGAATACTAGTTTACTTGATTAGGGCTATGATATTAGTAGTGAGAAGGAATTATCTAATATTTTTTTCTTCGTATATATGGCGAAATGGTAAGTTTTAAGAATTTTGAATCGAGTCCTTACACGTGGTGAACGCTTAGGGTTTGATAAAAGTCAAGTCTGACCTATAAAACAATCAAAATAGAATATAGTAGGGATAATTAAAATTCGATTCGATTCGAAATTATCTAAAAAAATTTTAAATTTCGAGTTAATCGAATCAAGTAATTCAAGTTAAGTTAAATTTTACAATTCGAATAATTCGAATGACGTATTGGTGTAAGTGTCCCTTTGATCCCTGTTAATTTTAAAAATAAATAAATCGGTCTCTCTCAACAAAAATTACAAAATAATTCAAAATTTTTTTTTAAATTTAAAATATTTATAAAATTTATTTTTTTAAATTAAAAAATTTAAAAAAATTCTAAAAATATATAAAGAAAATTAAAATTTTAAAAAATTTCTAAAATAATAATTTTGAGACCTAAATAATTTAATTAATGATCCAAGTTCATTATACTAAATTATCTTCTTTCTTTTTGCTTTGAAAAAGTTTTCAAATATATGTGGTTTCAAATTTATATACTTTAACATGAAATTAGTGATAATGTAACATGATTTTAATTTAACACGAACAATTTCACTTAACTCAATTCGAATTTTTTTTTAATTGAGTTATAATGATAAAATATGATTCATTCTTAATTAATTTAAAATATTTTCACTCGATTCGATCAAATATTTACCCTTAAAATATAGACCATGTAGGTGACTCGCGACCCCACATGTGGTGGAAATGGGTGGTGGTGGTGGGTTTATTAGGAAGATAGACCTTCACTTCCTTCTTACATGACAACGACTCGTGTCTTGATTCTAGTGGACACCCATCCGGTTAAGCTCAGCCCGGCTCTAACAACCGAGCCACTATATCAAATCAAATATATAACTAATGGGCCAATAAAATATTTATCCATTTTATTAGTGGGTCCTAACGATGGAACGGACGCCCATATGTGGACGTAATGATGGTGGTGCCTTACTCAAAGTGGCACGATCTGGCCTCGAAGATGGTAACAAATCACAGCCGTTCATTTGAGAATCTATGATCCAATGTGAAATTCTACTTAAACAAAAAAAGGAAAAATAAGACAGTTACAGAGTTGCACGTGAGGCGCCGCAAGGACAACTCAGATACGACTACCCTACGAGTTCAATTTTTGCCAATGAGCTTTCTTTTGATCCGTGAGAAATGATCACGTCACAAGCGTATTCAGAAATGATCCGTGATGTAGTACGCGTGAACTTACGTGTGCGTATCCCGATGTCCACCGTTATTTGTTTACTCATAAACAAAAATATTTCTATTTATTTGTAAAATTGGTTCAATTTCAATTGATCACTATTTTAAAATTTGCATTCCATAAATTGTTTAATACCTCGATTCGAGTTGATTTTCAATTTTTTTACTCAACCCTAATATTGGGGCTTGAAAAAAAAGATAGTTGATAGTGCAAAAGGAGTATGTTTGATCCACATTTACTACACCAATTGTTGATGCAATGTTTGAGTGATGGGCTTTTCTTACAATTTACTTGATAAGCTAAAAGCCTTAGATGATTAAAAATGGTTAGAAGAGAGATTCCTCAAGAGGACTGGAGGTAAAGGAAGAGAGAGAGGTTGTATTTAATAACTATATTAACTTTTTTTATGTAATATAAAATTTTTAACAAAAAAAATATTGAATATGGTAAATAAGTAGGTACCTACTTATCACTTAATGGCAAAAAAATATTAAATTGACTTTATTTTTCAAAATCTTATTTTTGAAATAAATTATTTTCTCATTTTCTTAAGAGTTAAAATATTCAAAATTTCTTTTAGCTTTTATTTAAAACCATTTAAAATAAAATAAATAATATCGTATCAAAATACTTATATTTAATACTTAATTTTTATTAATATATCAAATAATTTTATAATACAAATTTAATATTAAAATTTTTCAACACTCAAGGTACGTTTGGTTCACCGTAATGGAATATGGCTGTAATTGAATAGAGCTGTAATTGAATAGACTTGTAATAGAATAGAGTGTAATTAGTAATTCAACTGTTTGGTTGAATGGAATGGAATAGAACTGGAATAGTATTCTTGTGTTTGGTTGAATGGAATGATGTTGAAATAGCATAAAGAAAAAAACTAAAATGACCAGAATACCCTTAGCAGAATTTTTTTAGGTAGATGATTATTGTTATTGTTAATAAATTTTAATAAGATTATTATTAAAAATAATTTTTAAAAAATAATAAATAATTTAACCATATTTTAACTTAATTATTATTAAATATAATTTAATAAAATAATATATAATTTAATAAAATTATTAATATAATTATTATATGAATTAAAAAGATCATAATATATAATACTATAAAAATAATATATAATCTACTTTATTATTTTTAAACTACAATACATATTTAATGTGCTAAAATATCATTAGTGAAACAAATAATTTAATTATTCTACAATAAAAACAAAATATTAGAAGTAATAAATAACTTGAGAATTATATTTCACATCCAAACATAATATTCATATATTAACAAAAAGTTACATGATTTCATTAGTTTATAAGTCATAATCCATATATTATAAAATTTTACAACCTCAAAAAGTTACAACATTGTAATGACATTCTATCATGTCATTATACCATCCAAATATTACAAACACAAAAAGTTACCAAAATATCATCAACACAACCATGATTTTTAATGGTGAGCAAGAAATCTTCTGACCCATTCCAATCGCACATAAGAAGGTAAACTAAATAATGAGCATTTGCATTGGATGATCTGTTATTTTAGCTTAATGCGCGATAGTGCTCATCCTCAATTAAACCTTCCACTTCACATAATGTTAGATATAATTTTAGAGCACTTTCTTGAATTGCCATTTCTGACTTTTGTTGAATTAGCACTTCGGAGGCAATACTCTTACTGATTTCAAGGCCAACGGTTCGTATGTTTTCCGCCAATAAAGTGGTAGCATCATTAAATGAAGTAGAAGAATCACTTGCATCAGAATTCCTTTTTTTCTTCTTTGAAAATGCGGAATCACCTTGGTTTCTAGCTAGTTGCGGTTGTGTACCTGAAAGATCCATGTCATCCAAAGAAACATCAGCTTCGCATCCATGGAAATCGTTTCTTTCTTCATAAGTATTTGTAGTATCTACATCCCCAACATCTATTTCTTCAATAATATCAGTGGCTGTTTGAGCATCTTTCCCAGTGGCTCGATCTTTTGTGTAGATGGCAGTAAGTTGGTCATAATAAGGGAAACTACGATGTTTGAATTGAGTGGCTTCTTTATGACTCTATAAAAATGAGGAATTCATATTAGATATAAGTTTTGTCAAAATAAGATAATAAAGACTTGAAATAATTCTTACATTTATATATGAGTTCCACACCGCATCTTCAGCAACAACAAGCTGCCTATGCTCATCCCAACCAAAGCCGCTATTATTTTTTCCACTAAGCATGTCATAAAATATTGACCAATCCATTTTCAATGTCTTAATCCTCGATTCAAGATTAGGTTTAGCCTTCAACATGGCATTGGGTAAAACTTTTTCTAACATTTTTTCCAACTCATTTAAATAATCGACTTTGAATCCCGTATTTGCATTAAAGGTTCCAACATTGTGTAAGTCGACCATACAAGCAACCAACGTAGCATCTTATTTTGGAACCCATTTCCTTTTGTTTCCTCGAGAATTTTGGGAAGAAACACTTGATTGTGAAAAACCTGACATAACTATCTTAAGAAAAAACGCAAATTAAAAGTAAGTTCAATATTATGCATCAAAAGGTCAACACTTTATAAAATTATAACACATGATGAATCAAAAGAAAATAAATTATCATTCAACAAGTCTAGTACAATACAAAAAAACAATTCAAACACCACCAAAGTTTCATAAACTAGATACATGAAATAACATAAACAACTTAACGTTTACTATTTTTACCCTAAACCTAACTAATTTCTATATGCTTGCCATTCATCGAACATTTGATTGGCCAGTTCCATCCTCCAAGTAGCCCATGCATCCGATGGATGAATATTTATGATATTCTGTTCATCTTCATCTATCACATTATAAGGTAATCCTTCTTCCAACTCCTCTTTAATAAGATCAACACTCATATAGGTTCGAATAAAATTATGGAGCAAACAACATGCAATAATGATTCTATTATGCACCCTTACAGGATAGAATGATGGACTCCTAAGTATTCCCCATCTAAGTTTTAATAACCTAAAACATCTTTCAATAACATTACGCGTGGAAGCATGTTTCATATTGAAAAGTTCTTCTGGAGTACTTGGTTGGTAACCCTGACGCCACTCATTCAAATGATATCTTTGTCCTCTAAAAGGCGCAAGAAATCCCTCACAATTTGTGTATCCAGCATCAACTAGATAATAACAACCTATAAAAAAGAAACTATTTATCATGGTTAATTTCCCCAAAAAGAATGAACTTAAAAATTAATTCAAATTCCTCTATTTTGTACTTTACCATGACGAACTTTTAGTCCATGTCTTCTACTAATGGCATCTCGAAGAACTCGTCCATCAGCAACAGAACCTTCCCAACTAGGAAGAACATAAACAAAATGCATATTAGGTGTACAAACACCTAACATATTTGTTGCTATGTCACCTTTTCGCATTCGATATCTAGGTTTATCAACTTTTGGAACCCTAATCTTGATGTGGGTTCCATCTAAAGCACCTAAGAAATTCTACATAACATGTATAGAACCTTGAGTTAGGATACTATATTTAAATTTAAATGAACTAAATTATGTATGAGCTATATATAGAACTCTCTCCAATACCTTGAACCATTTCCACCTCGGGTCTGTAGAATTAGCTGTAATTGGCTTTGCCTTTTTAAATAACACATCTTGCAAGCATATGATAGCATTTAAAACATTGTGAAATGATTTCCTAACAGTTTCCCCGGACCTATTAAAGTGATGCTTGATAACTCAATTTTTAATATGATGAGAAATGATATGTAAAAACATTGCCACTTGCTCATCAACAAGCATGTTCCTTGACGACTTCAACCCCCCTAAAGTTTGTAACATCTCACATAGTTTAAAAAAGGTAACTTGTTCAATACAGGTCTCGTCACTAGCATATACAAGTCTTTTCACATAATCTCGTTTTGCATAAAAATCTAAAATATAGGATCTAATCCTTGGTCTACAAGTATGTAGGCTACGGATGGCACCCAATGTAACTAAGAACCAACTCGCAACTGTACATATTTGCAACCTTATTGTAATAGCAAGACCAATTCTTTTACGCCTCTCACTTTGTACTATTAAAGGCAGACGAGCCATTACTGCAAGATATTAAAGTGTTACATATCTTCAAATCGTAGTAAAATGGTCACATTTCTCCAATACTAATTTCAATAACAATAAAACAAAATCAAAGAATTTAATTGCCAAAGAACTTACAGCGATTCAGTGGATATAAGATGCTCAACTTTGGGTGGAGAAAGCAATCAAACAAGCCAAATAAGAAGAGAAAGCAATAACAAATTGTCAAAGAAAAATGAACAATACATATTAAGAATCTTTACAAAGCACAAAATAGAAATTTCAACTAAATATAAGGGTCTATTTAGAATCTTTTAAAAAAATACATACCAAGAAAAATGAATAATACATATCTTTAAAAAAATAAAAAATAAATTCACTACTTTATCCTACAATGCGCTTGTTTTATGTTTTTATCCGTTTTTTGTGTTGTTTGTATTTCAATTATTTTCCCTGCCCTCCCTCAACTATGTGCCAATTGAGTTGTAGTTTGATTAGCATTCATATTGTTGCAAGAGGAAAAGAATGTGAATTGTTTAGATTGTAGGAGAACGTGAATTGCATAGAGTGTGTTTATCTTTGTATTTAAGAGTGAAAAATGATTATGAATAATTCCATAAGATATATTCACATAATTTATTACTGATAAATCCCAACCAAAATAACTGAAAGAATTTCACTCCTAAACATCTTTTCTTTGTAATTTTATTTTCAAGTCCTGTCATATAATTATAGAGCATTAGAATAGGAGGCTTGGCAAGCATGAGATAGACAAAACTCTAAGGCATACAAACTCCTAACTTCCTAGCAGACTGAAAAGCACAAAAAAGAGAATGCAAAGCAACAACCACCTTGATCCAGAGATGTTATTAAATTTGAGTATTAGAGTGATAACTAATGTAACCCTAATCATAGGACAACACTTGCAAATAACAAGTTTATGTAAAGCAATACCCAAGTCCTGCTATTGAATTATTTTATCTATCAGATAAGCAATTGTTCTGATTGGGCAATTCATTTCTAGTCAATGACACCTTCAAAGCAATATCCCAAATTTGCAACTTGATCCTTTTTCCATCAAGCTCTATGGTCCTTATCTTAAAGTCAATTCTGTTAAACAAAACACAATAAAGTCAATTCTGCCAAGGAAAACACAACCTTACTAAACCACATGCCCCAAATACAAAATAATAATATACTACTATACATTTAACACATTTAACACCTTATTCGAAAGGTCTTCTTAAAGTGTGAACCTTAATTTCCGAGGAATGGTGTATGAAAGGTTGAGAATATAACAATTACTAATAAAATGGCCAAAAAAAAAAGTTAAAGCAAAAATGGAAGCAAGAAATTGAGGAAGAAGTTGCTTAACAAAAAGGAGAACAAGCCAAAACCATGAAGAACAGTTAGATGCCATTCAGAGATGAAATACCAGCACTCCATTAAGTAGAATAGCAACTGTAAATCTAAATAATTTATGATCACTTTCAAAAAATGCAAGTAAACTGCTTGTCTTACATGTTAAACATTAGATTCAACCTTTAGCAAAACATGAACCCGTAACAATTACCTAAAAACTTGCCAAATCCAACGAAACAAAAACACCCTGTTGTTTGGCAATTCTTATAATTGCTTCAATAAATTCCAAATTGAATGCCCCAAATCTCATCACCAGCCACTGCAACGATAGATACATCATTAAGCTGAATGCTCCTCAATCAAAACAGCTCCAAAGAGCTAAATGAGATATAATCTGTTAAAAAGTACCAATTCTACCTATCTACATTCTTATGCCATTGGCAAACCATGATCAAAAGAGTATGATAATCAGAGCTCCTCTGTTATAAATAATGGGGAGGGAAAATCCACAAACATCTAATGCAGATTTGTTGTTTCAATTCTACAAAATAGGACTCACCTTGGAACCACTAAAATCCCCTTTAGTCAGTTCATCTCCCTAAAAAGAAAAGTGGGAAAAGAAAAATTGATTGTAAATTTGAATTTAATAAGCTGCACACATAAATCCTTTTTTAAGATTTGCATTCAGTAAGCTGCACACATAAAAGTGATCAGGGACAAAGCAGATTTTAAAAAAAAACAACCAATCGTGTTCAATATGACACTTGAGGAAAATGTTAGGCAGCCCCGTACATATTAACAAGTAAAAAAACCCAAATTTACTAACCATTCATAGTCAAAACAATTATGTAAAGACAATAGTAACAGAGGGCTGTGGAAGTTTCTCCATCACTCCATTTGTGACCATACAACAGTCTGATAAGGCCATAGGAGTAGCTTGGGCCAAAAGCCAAAAATACAAGACCAACAAAATAAGTAGCACCTTGAGGAAAACATAAAAAGAGCATTATGTTTTAAAAGAAAAAAAGATTTTCAAGAACATAGTGGTATGCCAAGGCATATCGAACTGATAGAAAGGAAGTAGGTTGTGCCAATTAGTATAAAAATAAACAAAACAGAGATTATCATTAGAACAAAATTAATTCCTTAGATTAAAATGTACTGTACTATATCACCACTAAAACTAAGAAGCATTCTAAATCAGCCAATAGAAATCATAGTTTCAAATTTTAACTATTGTGTTACTATTGTAAGTCCCAAATTTATGATATTATTCCCGTCGAAACCTTTTTTTTTTGAAAACGGGGTCGACTTTAAAAACGAAAATGGAGTCGCCACCAATCCTTTTTGAGGTGTGATCGGGTCACCTTGAGATTTATCGTGAAAATATTTTGATTTATTAAAACGACAGTTTTGGTCTACGAAATTTAGAAAAATGGGTTCGGGAGTCGATTACACACGAGGAAGGATTAGCACCCTCGTGACGCCCTAAATTGGTACCTAATTGATTATTTGATGTCCTTATGTCGAAAATTCGAAAAGATTTTAAAATACGATTCTCTTTATTTAAAAGAAAACTTGAATAGATTAGACCGGATACCGAGACCTACTTATTTCAAAAGAATAAGATATCATACCCAGTGAGTTAGGATACGACATTTCGAATCCTCGAAACTAAGCCTATCTTTTGCCATTTAAAACTCGTACGTTTAAATTTAAGAAGGACATTCGGCTATTTGGGTCAAATAAAAAATCAAAACCTAGTAAGTTAGGGCGCTATTCGGCTATTTTTGAATTCCTGAGAATAAGTTTTTATTTAGCTCATGTGCTTTGATTTTAAAAGGAAAATGATTGGTTCAATAGATTCGGTGAGATAAATCGAAACCCAGTAAGTTAGGGTACGATTTCTTTCGAACCTTAGAACGCGGAGTATTTGCTTATTTCAAAATGAAAATTTTAATGTATCGAATAAAATACAATACAACCGTAATAAAATAAAGAGTGAATTACAATGCCAACAGGTGCATGACAACAATAAACATCAAAGTTCAAATAAAGCGAACCGAAATAAAAGGAATAATAAAAATAAAATAAAGATAAGATAAATAATAAAACAAGAATAAAGAAAAATAAAAATGAATAATAAAAAAAATAATTATAAGAAAATAAGTAAGTAAATAAATGATTAAAAAAATAGTGAATCAAATAAATAAATGAATGGATGTTAGGTAAATAATTAAAAAATAATAATAATAGTAAAAATAAAAATAATAATGTTAATAATAAAAATAATAATAACAATAATAATAGGGAAATAATGATAATAGGGTATAATAATAGTAGTAGTATATACAAATAATGGTAATAAAAAATAATAATACTGATAATAATAAAAGCAATAATAATAATAATAATAATAATAATAATAATAATAATAATAATAATAAGCAAGTTAATGACTTAATAATAATAGATAAAATAAAATATCCATATATAAAAATATAAAATAAACAAGCTAAAAAAGGGGTAAGTAAATAAAGTATTTAAATAAAATATTAACTAAAACAATTTCTAAAAAAAAAAGAAATGGAATTAAGCCAATTCAGGATGAAAATGAAATCGAAGTAAAATTTGAGGTACAATTGCAAATGATTTAAAGAGGAAAGAACCAAAATAAGACACGCTAAAAGGAATAGGGACTAACTGGGACAATATCCCTTTTGTCCTCATGCGCGGGTATTAATGTACTGAAATGAAACAGAAACGAAATTTGAGAGACAAATTAAAAACAATGAAAAGGACCGAATTAAAAAAGCTCAAAAATGCGGAAGGACCACGGGCATAAATAGCCCATTTTGAAAAAACACGCGGACCCTCCTTGCGGGTTGGGTCGCGCGGGTTGGATATAGGTAAAACGACGTCGTTTTGAGGATTTAGGACTCTTGGCCAAAACGGCGCCATTTTGAATGGCTAAATAAGTCAAAATTTTTTAAAAAAATCATTTTCCTTTTCTCCTCTTCAAAAAAAAAAAAAAAAAACTGAAACAGCTCTCCAAGGATCTCTCCCCCTGGCGATTTCTGATGAGGGCTCCGGCAAGGCCTCCGGCCGATCGCCGTCAGCCACCGTGTACGGTGGCCGACATTTAGAAAAAAGTAAGTTTTCTTTTCCCTTTTTTTATATATTTTCTTTAAAAACTTTTATGTGGAAAAAAAGAAACCTTTGAAAGAAAAGAGAAACAGATTCGGGAAAAAAAAATAAGAGAATAAAAAGAAGACCTTTTCCTTTGCTGATTTGCTCTTTTTTTTGTATTGTCTTGTATCTATACGTGTCCCTTTTATAGATTAGTTTAGGGTTTTTATAACCCAAAAAATAAATACAAAATCCTATTTTTGCTCATACTGTCTGCGTGCTTTCCTTGTTTTGCAGGTGAGCGGCCAAAAACATAGCGGTGGAGCGATATCTGCGCGTTGATTGCGGCGCGACCGAGGGGCCTGTGCTGGAAGCTGCGGCGCCTAGGGTTTCAGAAACCCTAGGCTTCTGATTCTGTTTAGGTCTTGGGCCCTTTTGGGCCGCATAGGTTTGGGTTTGGGTGTAATTGGGCTACGAGTATTGGGTTTAGAAAATTAGGCATTACTGTTTGGGCTTGGGGCTTTAAACCCGTTTATTGTAAAAAACATGGACTTTTATTTATTTATTTATACTGGTTTATTATTTTTTTTGTTTTTGTATGGGCCTATGCACAAATGGGCTATTACAATTCCTATATTACTTCCAGAACCAATTAAGAATTTCATTATATTACAATATTGTTGGCAATGCCTAGAAAATTGATCCTAGGAAAAGAGAGAAATATCAAGAAGTACAAAAAACTTAAAAACATACCGATTAGTAAAACAAGCTTCAGGGCCTCAGTAAAGCGCCTTCCTAAGTTCTTGCTTTTATTTGGAGACTGTCCTGTCTAGAGATATTTTATCAATATGATACAAGTTAGGAAGCACCATCTTAATTAAGGAGAATGAGCATCTGTGTGTATAAACATTCAAAGGCAACTAATTAACAAAATATCTCATTTAGAAAGTTGAGTCTTCATGGAAGCAAGAAGCAGGTTGTTTGAAGGAAAAGGAAGCTGAGTTCTAGTGCGTGGATAAACATTTTTCACAATAATGAATAAAACAAAGATCACTAATTAGTTTAGGCCTTAGGATGCAACATATGTATATAAAAAAAACAAGGATAGAGGAAGCTAGATTAACAGGCTGAAGATTCACCATAAATTACCACCTTCAAACTAACTCCCATGAAATAACTCCCAGAAAACAATTGGATTAGTAACACAAAATGTGATTCACACATATAATATGGTGTTCATTTCATGCACAACATAGAGAAAAACCACCAAGCTACAGGAAAGAATACATCTGTCTTATATTGTGCCAGCAACATTAATTTAACACTGACAAGTGAAAAGAAGAAACACCATGAAAATAAAACCAGTATCAATCTTCAAAACTGAAAAGTAACCTATTATTTCTACTAATTTAACAAAAAAAATTAAAAAAAAAAGGAAATCAAAATGGGAGAAGAGTTACCTGAGGGACGACTGCTCACATCGAACCAATCCTATTGTTTCTCTTCTCAAGTTTCCACCTCATACGATTCTTAATTGAAGGTCTTGTTGAGGGTTGTTAGGGTTTGTCAAAGGGTTGGTGAGGATAGAAGCATGAAAAAAAGGGAGAAGGTTAGAAGGAAATGGGAAGAAAAAGGAAAAAAAAGAAGAAAATGGTTCAGACGTGAGAAAGAAATGGAAGGGTAAAGTTGAAACAGTAACCTAATTTTTCAGGCTGAATCCTTATTCCGTGGGGAGAGTGCCAAATTGTAAATGACACTTTTGCCTTGAATAACCCCGTATGGAATAGGGCTGTAATAGCCCATTACAGCCAACCAAACAATGGCTTAGTGACGAGCCATAGAATTCAGCTGTAACGACTTAGTATTACAGCCAACCAAACATGCTACTAATTTTTCAATTTATCAAACACATCATAATATTTATACATGGAACCTAAAGCGGGTATGATGGGACAATGCCAAACCTTTTGGTTTGTTCATTTTATAATAAAAAGAATTAATAGGGAGGAATATGGATTTAATGTGAAATGGACAATAATAATAATGTCTAAATATATTATTTGGGTACTTAAGTTGGATATATATATTTTTTAATATTGTATTTGTATTATTTTTTAGTTAAATTTGGTACTTGTATTTGATAAAATTTATTTATTTTAGTACCTAAAAGTAACGATATTAATTTTTTAGTGTTTAATTCGGGTTCTAGGGTTGATTTGATGAAAGTTGATTGATAATATTATTAAGTTCCAATTTTTCATGATTTTGTTAATAGAATAAAATTAATGTTAATTTTGAATTTGTTTAATTTTGTGTATAATTTGTCAAATACAATTTATAGATGTGATTTAATTTAGATTTTAAGGTTGATTTGATGAAAGTTAATTATTAATATTATTAGCTAATTATGAATTTTCAACAAATTAACTCTAATACTCGAATTAAACACTAGAAAATAATATTGTTATCTTCAAGTACCAAAATATTCAACTTTTGTCAAATACATATACCACATTAAAAAAAAATATACATAAATATCATATTAAAAAAATATAAAATTCAGGTAATTATGCATAAACCCCAGAAAAAGAAGAATCGAAGCTTCCATGTAACAAGCAGTAGGCAATCATTCAGTTACCCAATAATTCAAATCATAAATAAATATGAAGGATAATATTATTATAAAGTTAGGAAAATTATTTGGTGTTGTGTTAGTAGAGTTTAAAAATTTTACTAAATAGAATGAATTACTGTCATATGTTTTAAAAATATTAAAAATAAATTAAAACAAATATGTGTCATACACTAAATCTTGTTTATGGAGTTAAAAAAGCTCCAATCACAATCAACAAAATACCAACTATAAAGTTAATCTTCATACAAATACTTTTAAAATGTCCCACTCAGTTACTCGCCACACCATCACAATACAATAGAATAGAGGGCTTTACTTAGACCAAAGTTTTGGGTTACTGCGTAATCTTCAATATCTGATTTAGTGGGCTGATTATTTCATGTTTTTTATTATTGTCCATTTAAAAAGTGCTTAGTAAACATCAGTATATGATTTTTTTTACTCGTAATTTTAAGACTCTTTACATTAAGAATAGATTGTCAGGTTGCATTCGGATGTTGCAACGGCATCAGGCTGCTGCCTCGCCTTTTTCTCTAGTTCGGGATATTAAGCAATTTTGTGCTCGAACTATGCAGGTGGAAATTCGCCATATACCTCGGGAAGCAAATCAGATAGCGAATATGATGGCTAAGTTAGCCGGAAACGGACAGCATGAGTTGCTTGTTTATAATTCGGTGCCGCTGGCGGTGTTGCATTTGTTGGGGTCTCCAAGGTCTGATTCTGATTCTATTAGATAATTGATGTTTTCATAGGGCCTGTACCCTCTCTTCCATTAAAAAAAAAAAAAAACTAATACATCTTTAGACACTAACTTGAATGATCTAAACAGAGATAAATAATCTGAGTTAAGTTTTTAAACGCTTGGATTAGAACATGACCCTTGAATATATTTTGGATTTATATTTAATTATGGTCGAATTTTGTTCTTGAGCAAATATCTCAGTCCACCAAACGATTTTAACCTTTTAAACTCATTTTTGTGAGGAAAAAAAAAAGGAATCTTTTTCGAAGAACCATATTCGGAGAAAGATCAATAGTTGTAGTGCTCGTGTATAATCGCAAGGGGAAGGAAGTTTTTATAAAGTTTATTTTATAGGTCATCCTTATTTATTTTTTACTCCCAATTACTTTTTGTAAGGAGTTGGAAGGTGTTATCAATTATTTTTTGTGGCAAAAAGCTTATAGTAGGTGAGGGATTCATTGGTGCAAATGGTCGGATATTTGTAAGTTAAAAGAAAATGGTGTATGGGTTTTTACGATTTGGGTAAATTCAATATTGCCCTCTTAGCCAAACAGGGATGGAGATTAATGTCAAATATGCAGACGTTGGTAGCTTGTGTTTAAATGTCTAAGTATTACTCATCTAGTGATTTTCTTAATTCATAGTTAGGTATTTACCCTTTTTATACTTGGAAAACTATTCGGAAGTCAAAGGCTTTGTTGGAATTGGGGCTCCATTGGAAGGTAGGATCGGGGAAAAATATCTCCATTTGGATGGACAATTGGCTTCCAGGATTGACTGATTGCAAAATATGAGATACGGAGGTTAGTGGTAGTGTTTCCATGGTGTTTGATCTTATTGTTCATGAAAATAGGATTTGGAAAGCATATATCATCAATTATCTATTTAGTAATATTGATGCAGAGAGAATTCTGAGTGTTCCACTTGCAAGATCAGTTCAGAATGATATGTTGATTTGGAAGGTTAAAAATACCGACGAATATACTGCGCGTAGTAGTTACAAGCTCCAACTCGACATTTATATGCCCCCTAATGACTACTGAATACAAGTTTCTTTACAAAAAATTATGGCAGATGGATACAAGTTCCTAACAAAATTAAAATTACAAATTAGAGGTTCTTTCAAAATTTTGTGCTCACTTTTGAGAACTTGTACGATAAGAGGATTGTAGCTTCACCAATTTGCCCATGTTGTAGGATTGGTCAAGAATCAACGTTACATGCTATATTTGAATGTGAAATAGCCAGACAGGTATGACAACTTTTGGGAACAATATAGTCAAATTTAGGGATCTAATGGTCCATATTTTTACTAATGCTCAAGAAGTTTGGTGTACGATTGTGGTAACTATTTGGAGCATATGGTTTTCTCGTAACAATTTGTTTCTTGAGAATTAACGAATTATTGTTACTGATGTTTTAAATAGAATAAAGTCCTTTGTAAGGGAATTAAAAATGCTAGATGGTAACATACCTTTCCAATCTTGTTGGTTGCATAGGCGTTGGTCTCCCCCCCCCCCCTCCCCCCCAAACTTCGTTTGATAAATTTAGCTTTGACGTGGGATTTAAAGACAATTTAAAACAATCAAGATCATGTATCGTTATTGGGAACAGTGATGGTTTAATATTAGGGTCAACAACACTGGTGAACAAGAATATACCTGAAGCTTTTTCAACTAAGATCCTCACTTGCGTCTAGGCCATTCAGTTCGCTGAAGAAATGGGTTTCCAATCGGGGAGATTGAAGGAGATGCACACACAATTATTAGGAGACTCATAAATGCCGAGACAGACCGATCAGTTATCGGCACTTATATTGTTGATGGGAAGCAAGTTGCGGCTTGTTTTGGTGCTTTTCGGTTTAGATTTTGCAGCAAGAACATCAACCTTGTGGCGCATCAGCAGGCCACCAAAGGCTTTGATTTCAACGAGAATAGATATTGGGTGGAGGAGCTAGGGGAATTCACCTAGGTTGCAGCAAGAAACGATCGCTAGTGGGTTGTAGTTCTTGAGGTGATTTTCTCTCTTTTCAATGAAGGCCAGTTTTTATTTAAAAAACAATAATGTACAATTATATTTGATTCCTCTAAATGTTTTGAATTAAGTCTTACTTAAAAGATTAATCCAATGCAATAAATTTTGTAATACTTTTAATTTTATATTTTATTGCTTTTAGCTTAATTTTTTACATTTTTATTTAATCAAATGGATATATTTACATTAGTTATTTTATTAGCAATATTTTTCATTCTTTGCTCATAATGAAAAATAAAATAAACTATAATAATATTTACAAAAAAAATGGAAATTAATTATTTTACTTGTTCTAAATTAATATAATATTATGTTTTTATTTTATAATATTAAACAATTTTGTGAATATTTCAATTATTTTATTAATTTTGTTATAATTTCTTAGAAATCAGGACTTTAATACTTATACTTTTTAATATATATTTAACTAACAAACATACTTTATAAAATTTTGATAGAGAAATGCAAGATCTAGACCAATAAACAAAAAAAAAATTTAAGTGATGGAATAAAAATTTCAAAAGAAAAAGAAAATAGAAAAGAAAGAAAGGGCTTAGAGCTGTATTAATCCACGACAAAATAGAATTCTGGCGCTAAAATGATTCAAATTTGGAAAAAAAATATAGAGTAAATTAATATTAAAGCCAAATTTGAACAATATAAAATAAAAAAAGAATTAAATGAAAAAAATTTGTCTTCAGGAGGTTTGCTTCCAAAAACACCAATGATAAGATAAATCGTTCATATGAAATCTCTTAAGAGAGAGACTTTTAGAAATATCAGTAATCGAGCTTTAAAAGTTGGAAACTTTGCAAAAGTAATAAATTTAGAAAGTAGCAAGTATTAAAAAGAACAAGGGTTGAATCACTCAATCCCATAAGACACTTATTGCCTCTCACCAAAAAAAAAATCATCAAAAATATATTTTATTCCATGAATATAAAAATAGGCTGAAAATACAAGTAATTAAAGTGAAAAATAACTCTGAATAATAATCTAAATTAATTCCTAAGTAAATATTTCAATATCACTTAAAAACCAATAAAAAAAAATACAAATATCACCTATGACTTGTTCCAACCAATGAGGTTGAAGATAAATAGATTAATTATAACATAGTACTGATTTATAAGAGATAAAAAAACTAATAAAAATTAAATAATCTTTGGTTGATTATGAAGAGGTCGATTTCTATCAAACGGCACCTCTAACTCTTCTAATTTTTTCCTAAGTAACAATCTATGGTACACTTAGCCAAAATTCTCATGCTATTTGAGGCTTCCATTTGCCCGCGGGTTGATTTCTCATGCTATGGCCTATAAAAAAATTAATAAAAAACATAAGTCCATTAAGCATACTTAGAATTTTTACTTTTAAAATTACTATAATAAAGTAAAAGTTTCTAAAAAACAAAAATAATAAAATATATGACAAAATTACTAAACTAAAAAAAAGAAAATTTCCAAAAATGATAATTTCCTGAAATGAAAAGCTATCAAGAACAATCAAATACATCCAACGAATTTCTTTCTTGTATATTTTCACTTCACAAATGTGATGAGTCAACCGAAAAAGGTTAAAAATAAAATTTTGGATGAAAATATTAAACTTCAATTTCATTTGATGTGTTTTGCTTCTAATGATAAGACCAGTAAATAAACGAACTTTTCAAAAATCACTCTATGAATTCCTACTATTCTTACTATTCTTTATCAATTTTGAAATTTGGGAAAAAATTATTATAAGACTTTTATATAGTATTGATGATTTAAAAATTATATAAGATTTAAATATGATTTTTTTGATGAAATTGTTCGCTAAACAAGCAAGAACAATTTTTTCTTGCATACCCTAGTTTCGCCCATCTGACATCTAAAAAATATTTTAAATTAAAAAATAGATCCAAGTTTATCTAAATTTTTAGAGAAATTATTTAGACCGAGCAATCAAATTATACAAATACTATAACTTAACAACTTATTTTTGTTTAAATATTTAGATACAGGATGGATATATATATCGATTGTACAATGTTGTTTAACTTTTCTCTTAGTTTGGTCTCCCAAAATAAAATCTCTAGCCTTGCCCCTCGTTTGGAGATAGCTCAGATCCAGATTTATATTACGCTTTCACTGAAATTACTATCCAAGCCATTTTCCCAAGAAAGCGGCATGACTATCTATAATTTCTTCATTATATTATATGAAATATAATAGGACCATAGTTTTTTGTGTTCAAACATAATCCCATTCATGCATTCCAACAATAACGATGTTATAGGAAGTTCCTAAATTCATTTGGGATATAGTTGGCCAAGTTGAGGGGTTAAAAGCCATTGATTGTTCTCTTTGCTGTCTAATCTACCACCTTATTCCCTATCTTAATATGGTGAATCTAGGGGCTGGCAGGTACCCGAGTCCCCTAAAATGGAAAATTTTATATTTAGTTTTTTTAGTATTTTTAAAATTTTAAATTAATAAAGGTAAAATTTCACATTAGTCCCCTAAAAGTGATAAAATTTTGATTTAATTTTTTAAAAATTATAAAGATATGGACTATTAAAATTGTAAAATTGCACTTTTATTATCGTAAAAAATTACAATTTAATTTCAATTATGGAGGCATGCATGCTACTATATACAAGGCAATGTAGAGTGTTGAAATTTTGTTAAGTTAAATTTGATGAAAGCTTGGGTGAATCTTTTGGTAGGTGTTCTTCTTCAATTATTGGTGACTTCGCTGGTGGAGATACCACTAGAGATGTATGTCTAGTTGTCGTCTGAAGCTTGTAGCTATAGGTGCTTCCAATGACGACACAAGCTGGATCTGGTACGTGGATATGAGAATTAAATGGCTTTCTTTTTAACAATATGAGGTTTTTTTTTTTTTGGTGAATAAAGAAATTACAAAAAACTAGAAAGTAATAAGAAGAGAGTCAACATATAACTGTAAGCTTTCCTCTCTATCAAATGCCAACTTAGTAATTTGATCAGCTTCCATATTATCTTATCTAGGAACATAATCAATGGACCAGAATGCCTCATTCAAGAGATAAGTAATGCGTCTTATTAAAGCAGAATTCGACCCCTTCAAAAAAGCTTCCTTAATGTCCCCAATGACTTCCATATTATCGGTTTTAATCGATAATCTGTCATGAAAACTTCCTTGTGCCAATGTCACACCATCAAGAATGCCCTACAATTCAGCTTCATAAGTAGAACAGATCCCCATCTGCGATTAAAACCAAGGATCCAATCACCAATTTGGTTTCTTAGAACTCCACCTGCAGAAGCAGATCCTATATTAACTTTAACAGCTCCGTTAGACCTAATGTAAACCCACTTTCCTGTTCCCACAAAGTCCTCCATTGAAGTATCTCTACCAAATCTCTCTCTCTTACGAATAGAACCGTAATGTTTATCCCAATTGTAAGCGCATTTGATAATCTCCTCTATACTCCATGGCACTCATTAAAAGGTATGGATATTTCGTTTTTTCCAAATTCGCCAAGCAAGAAGGGAAAAAAAACATGGCCAAGCAGCCTTCCTCCAATCAATAATAATTCGACTCTCCAAATTAGCCTCAAGCCACTCCTGCAAATTACCTGAAAAGAAAGCAATTAATTTATTGGGAGGAACGATTCGGTACCATACCTTCTTCACTGCGTCGCAATCCCTTATAGTGTGAGGCACATCTTCAACTCCATGACCATAAATTGTGCATCTTGCATCATTACTCACACCGCGCCTAAGCCTTTCTGCTTGAGTAAGCAGCTTCTGTTTGACGACCAACCAAAGGAAAACCCAGACCCTTTGAGGTCCCCCTACATTCCAAGGCAATTTCCAAGCCTCCTCCAAAGGATTCCACGAACGCTCATTAACCTTACGATAAGCGCTTTTAATAGAGAAGCATCCTGATGAGGTTCCTTTCCAAGTGATTCTATTCGGACCTGCTAAAGGATGCGGATGAGGGAAACAATATGAGATTTCAAACCATGTAAAACTGCACTTTCTTTAAGGTTAAATATTATTATTAATTGAATAAAAAACATGTAAAGTACAAAGCATATATATTACTTGAATCAATTCTGTTTATCTATCAACACGTTGGTTTATTACATAACCCCCTATCATTTACTATTCCCGCAACAACATAATATCAAATACAACCCCATTAACTACTTGCTAACTTCATCTCTACATGTTATTAATTTCTTTGCTTGACTCAAAATTCAAAGTTTTCGAAGTGCAAAGCATAAAGTTGAATCGACTCAGAACGACCATAAATTGCACTAGGTTATCAACCTCAAGTGGTTGTCTTTCACTATAGAATTCCATGAAGTTGTAATGACGTACATTGAACTATTGCCCATAACCCACTTATTAAAATTTATTTTAATTTCCTCTAGTGATGGTTCCGAAAAACGAGCTTTAATGGCATCTTTTTTGGTCTTCAAATGCTTAACCTCGGATTCATTGAGGAACTCATGGGATTTGAGTTGTGAAAATGGTATCAAGAATTGAATTACTTGAGGGTTTACATTGGAGAAGAATAGTTTCTTTTGGATCACCAAAATACAATCTGATCCACCCAAATTTTCAATGATATGTTGTTTCAAGCTTTGGGGCAACAAAGGCGGTGGATAAGAGACAATGGGTCTCTTATTCTTGTTATTCTCTTCCTTGATTTGATGCTTGATAAGCTATAAAAGTAATATATTTTAATCCTATTCTTGATGCATTTTTGGATGATTTATTATTTAATTTAGTGAATTTGATGCTCCTAATCCTTTAATTTCATGTTTCCATACTTAGGAGAGCATAGGGGAGCAAAATGACCTGCCCATTCCCACATGGGCTGAGCACACGCCCGTGTGAGCCACACGGGTTGGCCACACGCCCATGTGCCTTCCCATGTTGATATCGCTCCATGTTTCCTAAACACGCGGAAAAAGCCAATTTTTAGGGTTTCTGGGCATTCTAAAGTTTATAAATACACCATAGAAGAAGATATAAGGGAGCACGCAGAGTAGAATGAATAAATTACTCGAAGAACACCGTCGGAATCAACTTAGAAATAGGATCTCCTTCAAGATTGAAAATCTCTATTCAATTTCTCTAGAAGTTTTTGGGTTCTTTATGTCTTGTTGTTTTCCTAATTTTGAGATGTTTTCCTCCCAAATTATGAACTAAATTCCCTAGATACCTAGGGAAGGTGAAACCTATGATGAATATTATTATTTTATTTTTCAGAGTTATATGATAAATATTTGTTCTTGATCTCAATTATGTGTACTTACTTCATGTGTTAATGTTTTCATGATATTAATTCATGATTGATGTGCTTATTTCAATGGAGCAAAAGTCTCTGTTTAAGAGTTGATCTGGCATAATTGGCATAATTGAGTGGAGTTGCATGCGATCCTAGAAATAGGACGACATAAATCTACCGGATTAGAGTCAAATCTAATAGGGGAATCCATAGATCGAGTTAATGCAATAATAGGGTTTTAATTAGAAAGAGATTTCAATTAATCAACCTAGAGTCGATTATTTTTACTCTCGAAAGAGATATTAATATAATTTAGGGATTTCTATGGATCAAGGCAAGTGAATAAATCATTTAACTTAGATTCAGAATAATAAGTGAAGTCTAGGTGGATTCTTTCCTAGGTATCGTCTTTATAATTGGTTTTCTTTGAATATTTTCCAAATTCATTCTTTACCGAGTCTTTAGTAATTAGTTTAATTTTAGATTAAAAACAACCCTTCAATTTATAGGCTAGATAATAGAAAGATAGTAAGTACTAGTACTTTTAGTCCTCGTGGATACGATAGTCCCGACTCACCAGCTATACTATTATTCGATAGGTGCGTTTGCCTTTGTCATGATTTTAGTTAGTTAAGTGAATCACATCATCAATGCTTCCTTTTCAATCCGTTCTTCTCTTGCATGGAGCCTATACACCAAAAACCAAGATTTGTGTTTCCAACTTTTCTGATTTTGAAGCTTCGTTGTTGTGATTTCTCTTGATCGACTTTCGTAACCTCTAAAATAATTGAAAGCACTCCATTTAGGATCGATGTTTGTGTCCTTGAAATCTCCAAATTGAAGGAATTCCATCATCTTTTTTTCTTAGATAATTAAGCAACTGATACGCCATAAGTATAAGGAGAGTTGAGTTTGGTGAAAAGTATGGATTAATCCTACAAAAATATGAATATATATAGAGAGTGTGAGCTTCTTTACTTCCAAGTCAAGTAATTCAAAAGATATCTTTGTAAGGTATATTATCACCAACGGTAACTAAGCCTCTCACTGTTCATATTTCGGTTTTCTTTGACAGATTCCCTATTTGAATTTTTTTTCCTCTCTCTAAATATTTCAAAGAACATATTGAAATTTCCCGGGTATCTATTGTATATAACCTTCAAGAAAATCAAAACCATATATATTTGTAACTATTTATTTGGATTTCCTGTTTGGTTCTGGTTCTGTCAATCTCCGTAGAAAAAAATGAGTTTTTGTCAGGTTTCTGGATACATATTTACCGGTTTTTGGGAAAATGGGTTAAAGCATTTTCCAATGGTTCTTTTGATTGTAATAGTTTCTTGGATTTGTGTTGATAAATGCCTGAATCAAGCACTATATTTCTATTTTATTTCTTAAAACCAATCATAAGGTTTTTTTTTTGGATAAAATGTTTTCCATATTTTCGGTAGGTGATGCAACTTGTAAGAGGTGAAGTGGGAACAAAATTTAAGCTTGTTAAAAGAGGTTTACTTGATCTTAAATCTGACTCTATTCAAGTTAGAACATGAGGGTGAATTCTCAGACCCTTATACGTTAACTTGGCTGCTTCATTCCCAGCGTGCATAATGACATTGCTGATAGTTTGGAGAAACCTTTTGTGTGTCGAGAATCAGCAACCTTTCCTTGACCTTTGGCCAATTGTAGCAACCTTTACTTGGTTCTGGGTGTGGTAACTTCTTGTTTCAAATTGGTGTTTATTTCTCCTTGTAGTTACTATTTTTCATTTTCAATGTTGGTTTTTCTCTAATTTTTGTTGAACTATCAATCAATGACTATCACTGGAGTCCCTCAATACTCCCCCATTGCCTGCAAGGACTGATTTAGCTTTAGCAGTTCCATCGCATGATGTATTCGAATGCGGCTGAGCATTGGGGGCTATTAGGACCGTTCTATGGATAATGATTTGGATTTGGATTTGGATTTGAATTAATTCAAATCCTATTTCTATTTAAATTCAATAATCCTATGTCTATTTGTATTTGGACTAATTTAATATTTTTCAAAAAAAAAAACCTAACTCTGCACGAACTGTTCAACTTTCATGTCTGTATATTTATACTTCCACCCTAATAGCTATATGATTATCTAAAACAAAAATGGAGCTTCTTAGTTCTGAAGATTTCAAGAACACAAGGATTAAACCTGAATGGACAAGTATAGATTATTTGTTAGAAGTTATGAGAGTCGAGCAGGAAAAAATGCAAGAGGGAATCTTCATGAAGGAGAAGAAGAATAACCGATTGACAAGGAAATGCCAAACCCAAGAAGAAAAAAACAAGATCAAGAGATCCATTACCTCTTATCCACCTAAGCCACTGTTGCTTGAAGGCTTGAAACGACATATTGTTGAAAACATAGGCATATCAAATTACGTTTTGGTTATTCAAAAACAATTGTTTTTCTCCAATATGAACCCTCAAGCGAGTCGATTGTTGATATCATTTTCGCAAGTCGAATCCCATGAGTTCCTCAATGAATTCGAGATTGAGCGTTTGAAGAATAAAGAAGCCATTAAAGCTTGCTTGGTGGAACCATCAATAGAGGAAACTGAAATCAACTTTAAATGGTGGGATATGTGCAATAATTCAATGTATGTCGTTACGACATCTTGGAATTCTATTGCAAAGAACAATTAACTCAAAGTTGATGATATTGTTTAACTTTGGTCGTTTCGAGTCAACTTAACTTTATGCTTTTCACTTCAAAAATTCTGAGTTGATTTAACCTTAAAAGAATGTATAGTTGAAATTATGAAGTAGTTTATGATGTTAAATATTAGTATTACTTGAATCAAAACATGTATATCTATTGGTTTATTAAATAACCTTCCAAAAAAACAATGTAAAAATCTGATGTTATCTTCGTCTTTTTGCCTGACTCAAATATATTAACAATAGTAACTAAATCTTTCTTTCAAAGGCCTCATGTATATTTACTTATCATATAGAGAAGCATAAAATGTAGACCTATGATCGAGTCCAAACTAACTATGACAACGAATAAGGCAAGCGCACCTATCGTTTGGTAGTATAGCTATGGCAAGACCGGAAATACCGTATCCTCAAGGACCAAGAGTACTAGTAATTACTATCTTTCTATTATTTAGCTTAAGAATTAAGGGAATTGATGTTTAATCTAAAACTAACTAATTACTAAGCTAAAGATGCTAAGACACAGAGAATGAATTGGGGAAATACTTTTGGGAAAACCAATTGATTAAGACAATACCCGAGGAAGAATCCAGTTAGGCGTCACTTGTTATTTAACTCTGAACCAGACGATTTATTCACTTGACTTGATCCGTAGGATTCCCTAATTTATATTAATACCTCTCTCGAGGCTATTAACGTCTAACCCTAGGTTGATTAATTGAAATATCTTTCTAATTAAAACCCCTAGAGTTGCATTAACTCGATCTATGAACTCCCATATTAGATTTGACCCTAATCCAGCAGATTTCCGTCGTCCTATCTCTAGGAGTGCGATCAACTCCGTTTAATTATGCTAGATCTACTCTTAAACAGGGACTTTTGCTCCACTCCCTAAGCAAATCAATACTTGAATCAATATCCTGAAATATCAAAGCAAGAATTAAGAACAAATCAAGTATTTATCATATAGTTCAGATAACAATAACAAGATCCGTCTTAGGTTTCATCCCCCTTAGGTATTTGAGGGGTTTAGTTCATGCCTATAAAAGAAAACATCTCAGAAGAAAATATAAAACAAAACATAAGAAAAACCCTAAAACCCCCTGAAGGAAATTGAAGGGAAGATCCTCAGTCTTGAGCGTGATTCCGGCTTTTGAGATGGATCAACTGGCTTTCTTTGAGAAATTCCCTGTATTCAGCCCTCTCTGGCTTTGCTCTCCGTCAAAGAGCCCTGACAGAGGCCTTCTGTCGAACTCTCTAACCCTCATTTAGGTTGCCCTCTAGGTGTTTATATAGGCTTTCGGAATGTCTTTCTTTGCCTCTAAGTATCCTTTTCTGAATGGAATTAAAATAGGTCACGGCAGGGACACGCCAGTGTGAATCGAGCCCTGGGCCGTGTTCGAGTCTGCTAAAGTGGCACGGCCGTGTGGTGAACTCCAGGCCGTGTTGATTTCTTACTTTGGCCCATTTTATCCATTTTTGGCCCGTTTCTCGTTCTTTTCATCTTCCGATGCTCTCCTAAGTATAAAACATGAAATTAAAGGATTAGGAGCATCAAATTCCACAATTCAGGGGATAAATCATCCAAAAGTATGTTAAATGTGGGATTAAAATACGTACATATTACGGTTTATCAAATACCCCCACATTTAAGCATTTGCTTGTCCTCAAGCAAAATTCTCAACTCACAATTAAAATGAACTTCCTCAATTCATAATATTCATCAATAGTGTTTCATCATAATTCATAGGTAATTCATACATTGATAATTTAACCAAAAGGATTCTTAAATATTCAAACAATCAAAGCCATAGTTTTTATAGTACGAAAACATAGGTGTTTCCCTTTACCTAAATAATTACCTTTAATTCAAAATCGACAAGGGTTGACATCCTCACTAAAGATTCACTCAAATCACTTAAAGAGTTTAAGGTTCAAAATTAAGCACTCAAAAGTCGAACATGAAAAGTTAATCCCATAGGCTTGCATGAAAATCAAATCTCCACCACTATAGAATGAAATGATACACAGATCAAAAGGTCTTTTGAGAGTTGTAACGGGGCTTCGGTTAAAGGTGTGGATAAAAGCTGAATTAAAGGGTTAGAATCGAGATTGAATTGACAAATTACCTAACTAGAAAGATGAACTAAGACTCGAATAATTACATTAATTAAAATTTCATAACACGAGCTTCTTCTCAAGATGTGGAATTTAAACGTATAAGCTCAATTAACATAGAACGAATAATGAATATACTTCGATTTTTTTTAAGAACAAATCATGTAATAATGAAGAATTTAACAACTGAAATGGAAATCATACTTAAGCTAAGTAATCCGTTCAAATCAGATCTCGACAGAATAGGGGTCAAATTAATTAAAGGGGTTTCAACAAAAGGTTTTTGGTTAATGTTAAGGGTAAATCAATGAAAGGGTTGTTAGGATCAATGTAACAACCCAATTTTGACCCTAATCGGAATAGTGGTTTCGGGACCACAAATCTGAGTTCAAAAAATATTTTAAAATTAATTTCAGTATGTATTATGTGTGAATTTGCTTGTGTTAAATTTTCGTGTTTTAATTTTGTCATTTGAGTGTCTAATTTAATAAAAGGACTTAATCGCGTAAAACGAAAACTTGATGGTTAGTTGTGAAAGTACCTAATTACTATCGTCTTTTTAATATGGAGGATTTGCATTGTAATTAGTCCCTTTTATATATAGTGGACGGCATGTGTGATTGTAAATGACTTTATTATATGTATTTATATATTATAAAAATTATAATTATTAATTATATATTATATTAATATATAATAATACATAAAATAAAAGAGAAAGTCATTCATTCTTTTATGTTTTGTGACCGAAACAAAGAAAATAAGAAAGAAAGAAAACCATATTAGGTTCGACCTTGATGTTCTTTGATTAAGGTAAGAGTTTTGTTCGGTTTTTGATAATTTTTACGTTTTTGATATCGTTGCTTTGAGTTCTTTCCGACCCATGTCTTAATTTTTGATTTTGATGATGATTTTGTGTTTTTCCATTGATGATACTTTGTGGTTTTTGTTGTTTGATGATGAAATAAGAAATATATGTGTTTGATTAACAAGTTTTGTCTTTGAATTTTTGATGAATTTGAATAATTTGGACTAAATTACAAAAATAAATTTTGGAGGGACTAAAATGTGAAATAAATGAAATGTATGGACTTTTATGAACATAGGTAATATTCGGCCAAGCATGGGTACTGTGAAATTTTGTGTATTTTGTGTTTTGTGCAAAAAGGAGTAAATTGTAAAAAGTGTGAAATGTTAGGGGCAAAATTGTAATTTTCCCATTTATGTGTTTTTAGACTAAATTGAATGGAATGGTGTTTAAATAAGCTTAATTTGAATATGTTTAGATCAAGAACCAAATAAATCAGATCTGGACCGGGGAAAAATGAAAGTAGTCGATTAGTTGATTTTACCGACCGATGACGTCCGAAGTAAGTCCTTAAGCAATAAAACATTATAAATTATGTACGTAACTTAGTATGTGCTGATTTGGTAATTTTGTAACTATAATGTTGAGTAGCCAAATGTGATTATACCTAGAATTTGATATGATCAAGTTTAGTTCAGTTGAGATATGATGTTTGAAAGTTCATACAAGAATTATGAAATGCATATAGTTCGATATATAAATGTGTGTGAGACAACTTTATAGTACCGTTATTCAGGCCGTGGGCCTAGTAAGCCTTGTGTTGGTGAACTTAATCGGGCTTCGTGCCTAGCAGGCTTATTGCTGGTGAATAAATATCAGACTGTGGGTCTAGCAGGCTTTGTGCCGGTGGATAATATCAGGCTTTATGCCTAGCAGGCTTTATGCCGGTGATTTATTATAAGTGTATGCTTCAATAGATTTTTAACGATGTGGAATTTATATACGGCAAATGAGCTCAATGTTCAGGCATGTGTAAATCTAACGGTTGTGAGAGATAAGGTAAATTAGTAAATTGCTATTTGATACTAGTTATATGTGATACAATTAAGGAATATATGTAGATTTTAGTAAGTGTATTCGACCTTATAAATGAATAGTATGACATTATGGAAATGATTTTAGATATTAGCATATATGAGTCTTTTATATTCGGCCAAATTGGTAAATGCATATGTGATGTATATTGAGCAAGAAAGTTGACAAAATGCTCTTGTATGTGTGAAAATAAGGTAAGTCAGTTGTTGAATTGATTATATAAATGCTAAAGTTACAAATGTGGAAAATGTGAATGTATATGTGATTGTGTATATGCGGCCAAATGGGGTATATGTGATTTTAATAGTGAGATTTATATAATTTCATGTGTATTTGTATAATTAGCCATATGATATGCGATTGAAAGATTTAAATGATAACCTTGTATTTGAGAACATGTATATTCGGTTTTGTTAACTTTGTGTTAATATATAATAGTTGGTATATATATATATTTGCTTATGACTTACTAAGCTTAAATAGCTTACTCCGTGTGTATTCTTGTTTACTTCTATTCATAGATTTGGATATACGTTATGAGCTCGGGGATCGTCAACAAGACTACTCACACTATCGATAGTTTTTTCGGTATTTTACTAAATGATTTTGGTTTATGGCATGTATAGCATAGATGAAGTATTTGAGTTTGATTTTTGGGACTTGTATATATGTATAGCCATGCGAAAATGGCTTAATCATTATGATTAGATTTGGTTAAATGAGTTCATGTTTAAGTGTTTAATGTGTTTGGTTTTATCATTTCGACCATGGCTTATTTATATGCGGTATATGGTTGCTATGTTTAGTTAAATATTGCGGTAGAGGTTTTGATATATATATATATATATATATAAATATAATATGTATGGTATGTTTGGATTTGGTATTTAAGTGAGTTTGGTTAGGTCTTATAAAATGAACTAGGTATATAAAGGTTAGAAGATATTTATATGTTCGAATGTGTATGGATAGGATGATTATAAGTCCGAATGTGTATAGGTTATATTGATTAGGTTTGAATTGGCAATGTATGTATATATATCATGCTTGAATGATTGGCTAAATAGGTACAGTTGGTAATAGATAAATAATGAATGTCCTATTGTTTGGTAAGTATAAGATGATAGATATGTTTGAATTTATAAAGATTATTATGGTTTGATTTAAATAGAAAATGTGCAATCTCATTCTGTTTGGATGATTTAATACATAAACACTAGCTTTAATTTGAATGTTAAGTATGTGTCTTTGATCTGAATGTAAAGTATGTGAATATAATATGTTATGTATTGATTATTTTTACTCTTGAATGTACATTATATGTTTAAAAAAAAATGCCTGTTCTGAGTGATGTCTTATTCGATAATGTGTCGTAACCCTAATCTGGCGACGGACACGGGCTAGGGGTGTTACAATCAAAGGGGTTTACTAAGGGTTAAACATGAAGGTAGGCTTTTGGGGAGTAAGTGGGTTAAAACCTAAGTGCCTTTATCATTTCAGTATATCAAATCAACGATGTGGTCTTGACATGTATAATCGAAGTAAGTTCTAGAATAACAAATCAATGTTGGCACACTCATAATCAATAAAGTGAGCAAGAAAAGAATGTATGCTCTAAAAAACTCAAAATCTCACAAAAATTATGAGTTTTTGATATCAACCTTGTAAATTTCAAACTTCAAGGTAATAATTAGAATTAGGTAGACAACCTAACAAAATTTTTTTAAATCTGAAAATAGACTCATCATGCTTGATTCTTTAGTCTCCTAAAGTTTAAATCATCACTGCACAATTATCAATGACTTAATCCAAAACATATCAATAAAAGTCATGAATCAAAGGAAATTTCATTCTAATAGTAACATGAGAAAATTACTTAAGAAAAAGACAAAATTCAGGGATTTGAGAATAATTGGAAACACGAAAATTTATATACTTTTTCATGCCCTTTTTAACCCAAATTCATGTGGTTTCGAGTAAATTCTTGTCGAAAAATAATTAAATATTATGAAATAATTAAATTGTGCTAAGAATATGAACATGATGAATTTTAATTAATTTTATAGTTAATTTTGTTTAATTTTGACTATTTTCGACAGATTCGCACAAAGGGCAAAAATCGGCTCGGCAGACACTGCTCGAAGAACAAAATCGAGAAGTAACTTCAAGTTCAAGGCAAATTTATTTCCAGCCCAAGACGGTCCAATTATTAAGATTTAATCATAATATAATTAATTTTAATTTATCCCCAATTTAATTTGGGCTAAATAAATTATTATTAATTAATTATGGGAAAAAAGGGCTAGTTGAACCGCACTGGTTGAATCGAACCGATTGAACCGAACCAGCCACCAATTGGGCAGCCCAAACCGTCCACAATGATGGCCCAAATCAGCTTATTAGCTGATTAAGATGGCCCAAATCAGCTTATTAGCTGATTAATTCAGCTTGCAAAGGAGTCATTGAAGATCTTTCAAAACCTCATTCAAACCCCTCCAAAATTCATGGCTTTAAAGATTTGCCCATGCTATATTTAGCAAAGTTGAATCTTTCAACTTTGCCACATGGGATGGCCGGCCAAGGGAGCCTCTTTTGCTGCTGGTATTTGCTATTTTTAGCAGCCTTGATCACCTATAAATACAACCCCTAGCTGCTCATTCAAAACACATCTCAAGCATCCAACATTCTCCTCTCTCATTTTCTCTCAATTCCCTTTGTTCCATTCTTTTTTTTTGGTGTGTTCTTGTGCCGATTTCTCCTCTTGGAAAAGATGTGTTTTCCCAGCCATTCAGAGCAGCAATTGGAGTGTTCATAAGCCACCTTGATAGCCGAGGCCAACGAAGAACGAAGAACGGAGCAATCAGTCAAGCCACGGAGAAACACCGGATTTGCTTCTTGTTCCCTATCTCTTTTAATTTTGTTGTTGTTTTGACGAACATGTTTATGAATATTTATGCTGTTGGAATGATTAATTTAATCAATTTAGCTTGAATTTAATTCGTGTTGGGTTGATTGCATTTCGATTTCTTAAATTGTTAAAATTGTGTTTATACTGTTAAAGGCCTCGGTAAAATGTTTGGTTAAGTAAAATCATGTTAAGTTATTTGGCATTATAATTGCTTAGATAGCTAATGAATTAATTATTTAAACACATTGAAATTATAATTAATGGACACAATACTTAATCTGTGCATGTTTAATTCTTCTAAGGTAGCTGAAGATTAGATTAGCATTGTATTTGGCGATACATATGCCTTGCATAACTTGCAGGATTTTGTGATTAAATTGTTTCAAGGTAAAAATACTTTGTTACTTCACATGATCTTTTATATGCTTATTAGGTTGAATTAATTGTTTGAACCGACATAGGAATATGCGAGAGATTGTTTAATTTAATCAGTATGTATGTGCAATAACATGCTTACTTGTAGAAGTCTGTTTAATCTTTCGAATTTGCATAGAAATATGTACAAGAGATAAATGGATTTTTATTTGTAAGTATGTTCATAAGTTAGCAAATTACCGAGTTGCCATGTTTTAACAAGTATAAACACGAGCTTAATAATTCTAAGGTAAGAAATGTGATTAATCCAACACAATTATGTCATCTTGATTAAAATCAGTTCTTGAAATCGTGCATTAGAGCTTTGTTTTATTTTATTTTTCTTTGTTTTTCTTTTAGTTTTTAAATATTTCTCAAAACCAATTATTTTCCCGTCACCAAAGTGTTTGAAATCATTTTCATAAATAATTCTTTTACAGTCCCTGTGGGTACGATAACTCGACATTTACTTGTCACTTTATTACTTGTTACGATTGTGTACACTTGCACATTTCCACCGTTCCAATAATGCAAAAAGTTAGGAACTTTTCAAAATAACATTCACTCCCCCACACTTAAGATGTACATTGCCCTCAATGTACAAAGATATATATCAAGAGATTAATAGCATGAAATCATAAGAGATAGGGAGAGGTGAAACTTCTTGAATTTTGGATTGATTCCTTGTGTTGGCAGTGGTCGTGGTGTGGTGATTCCCAAGTAGCCTTTAGAACCTAAAACTAAGAAACTAAAATAAAATAGACTAAATTAAGCATAAGAGAAATAAAGAGAAGGAAAATAAAGTAGAAGAGAAAAGAAAAAGAAAAATTAAATGGACTCAAATGTCCTTGGTTTGGCGAATCAATGAAGCGGCCGACATGAACTCATGTAATTCGGTCTCGCACGGGGAGACTGTGCTATGGTCCTTTCGCTTCTTTGACATGGGAATGGTAGTCTTGGCCTTACCTTTAGGCATTGAGTGATAATGGTAAGGATGGTGAAGTAGGAAGAGAAATTATGGTGGCTAGGGTTGAGAGGAAAGGGGTTTGGAGAAAAAAAATGAGCAGAAAATGGGGTTTATATAATAAGGATCTGGTGATTTCCCACGCTCGTGTACCATGGGCGTGTTGGATCACACGACCTTATGGCACGGTCGTGTTGTGTTTTGTTCGTTTCTCCCATGCTTGTGTGCAGGTCGCCACGCCCATGTTGATAAATCAGTGTCGACCACGGTTGTATCGCACAGCCATGGTGTTTAGTCAGAGCCCGTGGCTTGGGGGAGAATTTCGTCCTGTTTCCGCATGAATTCTGCCATGCTGGTGTGTAAATCTGTGGTGTTCACATGGCCACGGCCACGCCCGTGTGAAATGTGGTGTGGTAAGAAAATCTGCGTGGTTAGTTTGTGGTTAGATGCTAAGAATCAAAAATATGAAAATTAATGGGGTTAGTGCTCGGGTTGCCTCCCGAGAAGCGCTCGTTTAAAGTCTTAAGCTAGACTTACATCTCATTCGTACATTCATGGTGGTTTGAGGAGTTGAAACTCCTCACCCCTGCTATCAGTTCTACGATTACTATATAATTCGAGTCGAGTAGTGTTTACGTTAAAAGTGCCGAACTTGGGATTAGTTACCTCAACTATTCCGAGTGGGAAGATATTCAGTACCTCAAAAGGGATTTCTTCGTTTGTATCAAGGTCTGAAGTGGCGAACCGAGGATCTGTTTTATCCAACAGTGCCTGATCTCCGATCTTAAATTGGTTTGGCTCATCCTTAAGTTTGACATGGTTTTGCTTTGGTTCTGCTTCGTGTGTTACTAATTTCTCCTTGACACATGTCTTCCACTCGTCTAGTTCATCGATCTGAAGCATTCGTTCCTTATGAGTTATTTCCTTTTTGGCATGAGGTCTAGGATCTGGCTCTGTTGTATAGTTCTGTGGTGCTTCCTGAAAAGAAGGTTTAACCTAATGGTCATTAATAGAATTTATTTTCTCACCTTGATTACTTGATGTCCTAGCCGAGTCAAGAGCCTGAAGAGTGATTGTCTCGTCACCTACACGAAGTATGAGTTCACCTGTACCAATATCAATTTTAGTTCTAGCAGTTGCTAAAAAGGGTCTTCCTAAAATTAAAAGAATATTATTGAACTCATCCATGTCTAAAACGACAAAGTCTACTGGGAATATGAATTTGTCAATTTTCACGAGTACATCTTCAATTATACCCCTAGGAATTCTAATAGTCCTATCAGCTAATTGAATGCTCATCCTAGTTTGTTTGGGTTTCTCTAGACCTAGCTGTTTAAACATTTTATAAGGCATAACATTTATGTTTGCCCTAATACAACTAAAGCATTATCAACAGGTAAGCTACCAATTAAGCATAGAATTGTAAAACTCCCTGGATCTTTTAATTTTCGTGTTAGTTTATTTTGCAGAATTGCTGAGCACACTGCGTTTAGCTCCACATGTGACTCCTCGTCTAACTTTCGTTTGTTTGCCAAAAACTCTTTTAAAAATTTCCTTGAATCTGGCATCTACAAAAAAGCTTCAAGAAATGGTAAGTTAATATGTAATTTCTTTAAAAGTTTAAGAAATTTACCGAATTGTTCATCTGTGTGGTCTTTCTTCATCGCATTGGGATATGGCACACAAGATTGGTACTCTGTAATTATCGGTTTTGGTTTGTCATGGCTTACCTCAACCTTACCTTCCTCTACCACATTCTCTTGGTTTACTTTGGGTTCATCTAACCCTTCGCTATCGTGAACAACTATGGCTTGAAGTTGCTCCTTTGGGTTAATTTCAGTGTTACTTGGCAAGCTACCTTGTGGTCGTTCAGATATGATCTTAGCAAGTTGTCCTAATTGGTTTTTGATCCCTTGAATCGATGCTTCTTGATTTTTGAGTGCTGTTTCGGTGTTTTGGAAACGGGTTTTTGACATTGCGATGAGCTTTGTTAGCATCTCTTCAAGTTTCAGCTTTTTCTCTTGTGGGTAGGATTGCTGTTGAAAGCCTGAGAGGGGTTGTTGTCTCTGATTTCCTTGGCCACTCCATGAGAAGTTGGGGTGGTTCCTCCAACCTGGATTATAAGTGTTACTATAAGGGTTATTATGATGTCTAGAATTATTACCCATATAGTTCATTTGTTCGCTTTCTATGCTAGGGTTGTAGGACGGATATTCTGTATTGTTCATTCCTCCTCCACTCGCGTCGCACTGCATCACTGGGTGTACCTGCGAAGAACCACACAAACCATCAATTTTCTTAGTCAAAAGTTCTACCTGGTTTGATAGCATGGTTACTGCGTCGAGGTTGAAAACGCTAGCAACTTTTGTCGGTTTTGTCCTTGTAACTTGCCACTAATAGTATTCAGTGACATCTCTTCAATGAATTCGTAGGCAGCCTCAGGTGTTTTATCATTCAAGGTTCCACCGGCGACTTAATCAATCAACTGCCTAGTTGAAGGGTTCACATCGTTGTAAAAAGTTTGAACCTGTAGCCATAGAGGTAGCCCATGGTGAGGGCACCTTCTCATTAGGTCCTTATATCTCTCCCATGCATCGTAGAGTGTTTCTAAATCCATCTGCACAAAAGAAGAAATATCATTCCTCATCTTGGCTGTTTTAGTCGGCGAAAAATATTTTAACATAAATTTTTCGGTCATTTGTTCCCATGTAGTGATTGACCCTTGTGGTAATGAGTTCAACCACTGTTTAGCCTTGTTCCTTAGCGAGAAAGGGAACAACAGAAGACGAATGGCATCATCAGAAACGCCATTTATTTTGAAGGTGTCGCAAATTTCTAGGAAATTTGCCAAGTGGATAATTAGATCCTAATCCTGCAAACCATCAAACTGAACAAATTACTGAATCATTTGAAGTGTGTTAGGTTTCAGTTCAAAATTATTTGCATCTACAGCAGGTCTAACAATACTCGATTCAGTTCCTATTAAATTAGGTTTAGCATAATCATACATAGTTCAAGGCGCATGATTTTTGGCCACCACCGGAGGTAGCGAATTATTATTAGCCATCTCTTCGGTATTATTAATTTTGTCTTCTTCCTCTTCTTGTATGTATTTTAGGCTTCTCCTTATTTCTTTTCGGTTTCTGCGAACTGTGCTTTCAATTTCACTATCGTTAAGTAGAGGTCCTGACGGGTTTCTTCTAGTCATGAACTAGAATACCTGCCAGAAGCAAAGAAGAAAATTTAGAAAAGTAAAAAAAAATAATTGAAAAAATATAGAATAGCTAAAGTAATAAAAATCAAGTGTTCCTAATATCTTAGTCCCCGACAACGGCACCAAAAACTTGATCGAGTCCAAACTAATTATGACAACGAATAAGGCAAGCGCACCTATCATTTGGTAGTATAGCTATGGCAAGACCGGAAATATTGTATCCTCAAGGACCAAGAGTACTAGTAATTACTATCTCTCTATTATTTAGCCTAAGAATTAAGGGAATTGATGTTTAATCTAAAACTAACTAATTACTAAGCTAAAGATGCTAAGGCACAGAGAATGAATTGGGGAAATACTTTTGGGAAAACCAATTGATTAAGAAAATACCCGAGGAAGAATCCACCTAGACTTCACTTGTTATTTAACTTTTAACCAGACGATTTATTCACTTGACTTGATCCGTAGGATTCCTTAATTTATATTAATACCTCTCTCAAGGCTACTAACGTCAACCCTAGGTTGATTAATTGAAATCTCTTTCTAATTAAAACCCCTAGAGTTGCATTAACTCGATCTATGGACTCCCATATTAGGTTTGACACTAATCCAGTAGATTTTCGTCATCCTATCTCTAGGAGTGCGATCAACTCCGCTTAATTATGCTAGATCTACTCTTAAACAGGGACTTTTGCTCCATTGCCTAAGCACATCAATTACTTGAATCAATATCCTGAAATATCAAAGCAAGAATTAAGAACAAATCAAGTATTTATCATATAGTTCAGAAAACAATAACAAGATCCGTCTTAGGTTTCATCCCCCTCAGGTATTTGAGGGGTTTAGTTCATGCCTATAAAAGAAAACATCTCAGAAGAAAATATAAAACAAAACATAAGAAAAACCCTAAAACCCCCTGAAGGAAATTGAAGGGAAGATCCTCAGTCTTGAGCATGATTCCGGCTTCTGAGATGGATCAACTGGCTTTCTTTGAGTAATTCCCTGTATTCAGCCCTCTCTGGCTTTGCTCTCCGTCAAAGAGCCTTGTCGAACTCTCCAACCCCCTTTTAGGTTGCCCTTTAGGGTGTTTATATAGGCTTTCAGAATGTCTTTCTTTGCCTCTAAGTATCCTTTTCTGAGTGGAATTAAAATAGGTCACGGCAGGGACACGCCCGTGGCACACGCCCGTGTGAATCAAGCCCTGGGCCGTGTTCGAGTCTGCTAAAGTGGCACGGTCGTGTGGTGAACTCCAGGCCGTGTTGATTTATTACTTTGGCCCATTTTCTCCATTTTTGGCCCATTTCTTGTTCTTCTCATCTTCCGATGCTCTCCTTAGTATAAAATATGAAATTAAAGGATTAGGAGCATCAAATTCCACAATTCAGGGGATAAATCATCCAAAAGTATGCTAAATGTAGGATTAAAATATGTACATATTACGGTTTATCAACCTAAAAGCCATTTTTACTTTTTATCTTGCTTATTATACTCTCTTTAACTAACATTAAATCAATGGTAGCGTAAATAAACTGAATAATTTGTCTCCATGCCATTCAAACCAATTGTCAACACCATATTTGTAACACCAAAATCTGTATGAACTAACTAGGTCACCTTTAAGGGTATGCAAAACTCGATTCAATTCGAAAAAATAAAAAAAAATTTGAATTTCGAGTTCAAGTCGAGTTGAATATCACAATTCAAGCTGTAAATACTCTTTTGGTTTCTGTCAACTTTGAAAAAAAGCAAATTCGTCCCTCTCACAAAAAAAAATTACAAAAGAAAATAATTAAAATAATTTTCAAAAATTCAAATTAATTTTTTAAAAATAAAAAAGTTATATTTTTTAAAATTTTAAAAAAAATTCTAAAATAATAATTGTGTGACCTAATTAATGATTTAAATTTATCATACTCAAGTATCTTATTTTCTTATTGTTTTGCTTTGAAAAAATTTTCAAATATATATGGTTTCGAATTTATGTGCTCTAACATGGAATTAGTTATACTATAACAATATTTTTATTTAACATGTTTAATATTTTTAATTTAACTCGAACAATTTCATTCGATTCGATTCGACTCGAATTTCATTTCACTCAACTCGATTCGAAAAAATTTTAAATTGAGTTAGGATGATAAAATAGGACTTGTGGACTCAATTAACTCGAAATTTTTTCACTCGATTTGATTAAACACTCACCCCTAGTTACCTTTACATAACCTAGAGATAAAACAATTGTTACATCACCACATCCAAAACATTCAACTAACTAAATTCTCTTCTCAATCTCGGACTCGTTCAGGAACTCATGTCATTCGACTTTCAAAATCGGTATCAACAATCAACTCACTTGAGGACTCACATAAGGGAAAAATAGTTGTTTTCGAATCACCAAATTGCATTTTGATCCCCCCATGCTTTCCATAATATGTCGTCTCCTAAAAATTTCCTTCTTGCATTTTTTCTTGGTCAACTCCAACAAATAATCTGAAGACCTCCATTCGGGATCTAGCCCTTGTGTTCCCAAAATATTCACAACTAAGAAAATCTTAGATAATTATGCAACTATTAGGGTGAAAGTATAAATATATATACACACACACATGAGAGCTGAACTGTTCTTAGATAATTCCAAAGCACGTATTATTAAAATTAGATAATTAATTGCAAGTAATTTCAGTAAATTATTTTAATATGGTTAAAATATGACATAAATTCTTAACTCTTCTTAAATTTGTAATTTAGTCCTTATAGTTTTATTTATAGGAATTCGTCTTTCTACTTTTAGATTTCAAAATTTAAGTTTTACTATTAATAGTATTAAAATTATTTTCTTAAATTCAAGTTTATTATAATGTCGTTTTTCAGTTACATGACTATCAAGTGTGTATTTTTATTTCAGAATGTCATGTCAACAAATCTAACAAAAAATTTTAATTGTTTTAACAATTGGACCTGAACTTTGAAATTTGTAAAATATAAAATATAAAAACTAAATTCTATTTTTTTTAAATACAAAGCCTTATATAATATTTTAACTTTTTAGAAATTATACAAAGTTTTATTTATTTTTGGAGTTAAGTTACTCGTTCGAAAGTGAAGAGAAAATCTTAATGAAATAAAAGATGTTCGTAACTAAGATTATAAGATTTAGTAATATTAAAACATCTTAGGAAAAGTGGTAGAGCCAAGGGGGCTGGAATGGAAAATTTTCTATTTAGGCCATTTATAATTTATAAAATTTTAAATTAGTAATGGTAAAATTGCACTTTGGCCCCCAAAAATAATAAAAATTTGATTTAATCTTTTTGAAAGTTTAAAAATATAGATTAAAAAAATGGTGAAATTGCATTTAATTCCACCTCCAAAAAATTTTCTAGCTCCGCCACTGTGTCCTAGGTACATTATTAAAGCAAATGGAACCAATATTAGTAGTATGCAAAACAAATATCCCTGTCAATCATGATCACGTCCCACGTCCAACTAGGGTTTCCTCAAAGCATTTGGATAACCTGAAAGCAGTTTGATTCAACAATAACAATTTTCTAGCCATTGTGATTAATAAAAAAGGAACCTAACCCTATCATCAAGGTTTCAGTCACAAATGCATTAGAAGACTTTGCTTGTGTGTTAATTCCATCAAGAACATCTCCATTGTTATTTCTAGTAAGACTTGCAAGTTTAGTTGTGTTCGAGCTTCTAATGAAAGAAGTGTTGATCTTTATGACATTTTGAGGTGGAGGAGGCCATAAGGATTTGGTGTTGATGGTTCTTATCCCATTTTGAGTTAGACTCATCATGGCTTCAATGTATTCAAAGAATCTTTCCGCAGTAGAGTTCCAAACCTTAACAAGATCCTCTCTTCTTCCACAAAATATCCAATAATTTTGAAAGATCCATAAACTCCAACATACCTATGCGATCAAGTTAGTTCTTGAGAAGGATCCAAATTCAAGTAGTTCATGATTAATCTTCACCCACCACTTTGTAAAGGATCCAAATTCTTCAAGTGCTAGGGTGTAATGAAATGTTGAGGTTCTCTATATGGCTTGGGCTATCGTGCAGAAGGAAAATGTATTCAATTGATTCAAGTTCCCCTCCACATTGTGCACATCCCTAAGATCATGAGTTATGCCTCTTAGCAAGATTTTCATTCGAAGCAAGTATGCTCTCCATATGAAAATTTAAATCTTCTATGGTGCTTTAAAACTTCATGCTAATGAATAATCTATTTGTTGCCTCTACGGTTGATACAAAGTACTCGGCTCAATTTCAAGCCCATGATGGCAATAGGCTTAGTTTCCCTTAAGGGCTAATCATAAGATCCAAATCCAAACAATTAAAGTCAAAACTAACCTATTTGTACAAGACTTTGTGACAAAATGATTTTAAGAAAAGGAGTTGAAACTTCAAGATGTAACACCCCTAACCCGTATACGTCCCCAGAATAGGGTTATGGAGTATTACTGGGGTTTACAGATTAATCAAGCCAAAAAAACTATTCACATTTGACAAGAATTATATAGTCCCTTTAATGGACCTTTGAGACCCAATATGAATAGTAGAAATGATTCGGGACTAAATCGGAAACCCTAGGAATTTTTCGCGAATTTATAAAATTTTCCTTATGAACAGTACCCACACGCCCGTGTGGTCTAGGGGCACGCCTGTGTGACTAGGCTGTGTAGCTCACACGACTATAAAACATGCCCATGTATTAGGCCGTGTGGCTTCACACGCCCGTGTGCTAAGCCGTGTGGTTGATTTAATTTTCATAAATTAGGAGCAGTTTTCACACGGCCATGTAACACGCTCGTGTCCAAGGCCGTGTCACCCACACGGCTAAAACACATGCCCGTGTCTCTACCCGTGTGCTCAATTCTGAGTATTTTGTTGCTCATTTTTAAGGTGCAGGGGACACACGGCTGAAACACATGCCCATATGTCAGGCCGTGTGTCACACACGGTCAAGACACACACCCATGTATCTACTCGTGTGGACGAAAATAGGCCATTTTAAGGCCACTTTTCTCACCCTTTACACATTCAACCTGCATACAATACTTTCACATACCAATATACTCCAAATCCACAACTAATTCAAGTCAATAACTTATATGGTAAGCCAAATTTATAACTACAGTACTTATTTACTTAAACTTTCTATGTTATTTCAATCATTAACCACCATTATATACTAATAAATACATACACATAAACTAACATATATGTATGAAAGTCATTCATAACCATATTTTAAATTTACTTTCTTTTCATTCTGTCCTATACATGCCATATAAACCTTAAATTGCAATACAAAATCTACTAGTGAAATCTGGATAGTGTGGCCCAATGTGATGATCCAATCCTCTGAACTCTTGTTAATCTACAAAGAACATTAACATACAGAAGTAAGCTTAGTAAGCTCATAGGCTTAAAACATAAATATTACTGAATTACAATAACACTAAAGTTTCCTGTCATACACAATTTCAAATGATGAAATCATTGGATTGAGCTCAATATTAATAACTAATTAAGTCTCAACACTTAATTTCGAGTAACACTTACCATTACTTGTCAAATTAGGGAACGTCTTACGGAATTGAGTACGTCATTAGTTTGCTGCCGCATTCCCCTTTGGTTTTGCACACATTTTTCCATGGCTTTGCCATGATCACACACTTTATCATATTACCATAGCCTAGCTATGGTCTTACACTTGCACACACATATATATAACTGCCATGATTCAATCATGGTCTTACGTTCACTTTCACAGTGCCATAGCTACGCTATGATCTCATATTTCACACTTTGCCATGGATTAACCATGGTCTTTATCCGTCAATTCATCACTGATCACTGAATGAACGTACTCAATCTTGTGTTTCCCTTAATTCGAACTTTCAATTCAATTTTTCACACCATTACAATTGTCATATTTCAATAGAAAAAAATAAAATATAAATATTGTATACATCACAAAAGTAATATAAAAATTCAGCCATATGAACTTACCTGGACCAATTTGTAGAATTATGGAAATTTAGGGACTAATCGACAATTTTCTTGTTTCCACGTTTATCTTCGGGCTCTCGATCTATAATGTAAAATTTTCCATTCATTAGCATCTAATTCAATTCTAATTCACTTAACAATTTATGGCCTTAAATTTTTGAAATTACACTTTTACTCTAAATTTTATAGTTTTTACAAATTAGTCCCTGCTCAATTAACCCATCAATTGAGCTAATTCTTATTAATTAACACTTTATCTAAATATTTTAAACTACTACACAACCTTTGAAATTCAGGATTTCAACATCAAATCCTAATTTTCAACTTTTTCACATTTAAGTCCTAAAAATCAATTTCTACTAAAATCTCTTAATAAATTCATCATATAATGAATTAAAACCTTCATATACATGATAATTCATCTTAAACATACATCACTTATCCATGGAAACTTTCAATTTCACTTATAAAATAAAAAACTAATGAATTATATAGTTGGACCTAATTGTAAAAGTCACAAAACATAAAAATTTCAAAGCAAAAGCAAGAATTGACCTCACATGGTGCAAAAATATGAAAAAAAAAAAAGCTTTTTCTAGACCTCATGGCATTTTTTCTGAAGAAAAATGATGGTTTCTCTAGATTTTTCAATTTAGACTTTATTTTATTTAGTTAATTTGCAAAATTTCCAATTTTTCCCTTATTTTACCTTATTTTCTTGCTGATTTTCTTTCCCAAACCATCCAACCCATATAATTTGGGTCTAATTTCCTTTTAAATCCCTCCTTATTAATCACTTAAACTATTTAATCACTATATAAAAAATTTTACCTTTTACAGTTTAGTCCTTTTTAATTGATTAACTATCAAAACGTTAAAATTTTCTAACGAAACTTTAATAATAACTCAATGACACTCCACGGTTTTATAAATTCAAGGTCTCGATACCTCGTTTTTGGCTCATTTGACTTAATAATTTCTTTTAATTCACAAAATTCTCTAATTCAAATATATTTCTAAATTCACACTTGACTCATAATTATTAATTACTAAATTTTTAGACTTACTTGTCTAGTGATCTCGAATCACTATTTCCCGACACCACTAAACTTTAGGCTGTTACATAAGATGATGGCCTTTGGAGTTCAATAAAGATCGAAGACGAATTAAAAGGTTGTAGCATTGCTCGAGGCCTTAAAAGTTCAATCCATAAAGATAAGCTTATGTGGAAGATGTTAACATGTAACACCTCAATTTTTAGGGTTAGAAGTTTTGATATTTGTAGGATGGGTCAGTGGCTAGATCAAGTATTTGAGTTTGTTTCCGTGTTTTAGTGTCAGAATTGGCTTGCTGGTCTGGTGGTTGGTTGTGTGTTAGTTTAGCCTGGGGTCTCAAGTTTAAGTCCTCAGGTGTGCTTTGAAGGAATTATTTTGATTTAGCACTATTTTGTTTTAAAAGGGTTAGATATTTAATTTTATTTGTTTTATTTAATCTAATTTAATTTTGGTTAAAAAAAAAGGTAGAAAGTTTTTTTACGTTCCTTCTCTTCATATCTTTTCTCTTCCTTCTCTCTCAATTTTTTTCGCACAATTAATTTATTTGCTTAACCTCTTGGATTTTCCTGCGGCATTGGCTTGTTTATATTTTTTCTTCAACTTGAGCTTCGAGTTCGTATTGAGGTCATCGACGTGTGTCGATTGAGTTTTAGGCATTTTGATTGCAAATCAATTGTGGGTTCTAAACTCTTCTTTTTTTGTAATTCGACATAATGAGTGTTCTGAACTGTATAACTCGGTACCGAATTACTTTGAAATTCGGCAACCCTTTTTTGTGTGATTTGGTAGTTGAGTAATTGAGGTTTGTATTGGCTTTAAATAGCTTGAATTCAGTTATTTATGGTGTGTTTCTGAAATACTTTGATTAAGGGTCATTTTAGTGATCGGAAAACGAGACTTTCAGTCAATTTTGGTATGGTTTCGTGACCACATGGGTGGCTACACAGGCAGTTCACATTTTCGTGTGCAATTGGGATTTAGGGTTTTCGGGCTAATTTGGGTGCCACATTGCCTGGCCACACAGTCGTGTGGCTGATTTGAAGAAATTAGTCGATTTTCACACGGCCGTGTCCCTTGGGCATACGGGCGTGTGTGTTTGGGAATTAGGGTTTTAGTGATTTGGTGCCACACGGCCTGGCCACACGACCATGTAGCTAAATTGGGGATTTAGAGATCCCACACGAGCATGTGTTTTGGACACACGGCCATGTCTAGTGGGCACACGAGCGTGTGAAACCCTCACACGGTCGTGTCTACCCTGTACTCTATTTTAGCACAAATGGACAGGGAGTTACATGGCCTGTTCACACGGCCATGTCCCTGGCTCACACGGGAATGTGCCTCAGCCACACAAGCGTGTTGACCCCCACACGGCCTAGGCTTTTTCACACGGCCAGAGCACATGGTTGTGTGGACCTAAAATCAATTTTAGTTTTGTGCATGTTTTTTATTTGAAAATGTGTCTGTGTGTTCTGATCCTTGGCTAGGCTTTAGTGAGGGTAGTTAAGACTCTAATCTGAGCTTCGGCTAATGTATTATTTGTTATTGTTGTGCAAGATATCTGATTCTGAACTCGGTTAACTGGGTATGTACATGCCTGTTTCTATATGACTGTCTGTCGATGTGTTTATTATTTCTGTGAGGTTGTAAGCATACATGCACTTACATAAAGTAATTTTTGGGTTGGTTGTGAAGAGAAGGAAGACTGATTCTAATCTGATCTGGTAGTTTATCTGCAACTTATCGGTAGAGCAGTTTATCGTATTGTACCGCTTGTACTTTAGCTTTGTTGCGTACTATTATCTAATTTAGCAGTTTAAACTGCAACATGTCTATACAGTGGTTTACCACAATGCACTGTACTACATATACGCCAGCCTTGCTGCATATTATTATCTGAGTGGCTTAGTCCACATACATGGTGTGTAGGGTTGGATGAGCCTTTCGAGGTCCTATGTGGTGTGTTTGGTTGGATGAGCTTAAATAGCTCTTTTGGGGTATGATCGGGGGACGGAGAGGTGTTTTGGCTAGATGGGTGGGTTTTTAATACTTAACTGCATTCATATGCATCTAGATGTGAGTTACTTGTCTGTAATTTATCTGTTCATCATAACATTTATGACTGATTTTGTGCGCATTGAGGTGTTAGCGTAGTGACATTTTAGATTGTGATGATAAGTATTATTGTATCGACCTGTTGACAAGTTTATCTATTGAGTATTTTATGTGTGATTTTGTGTGCTTTGACTGTTACGTTTGTTTGGGACGTTGGTTCCGAGTTTGCTTTCTGTTTCTGTGTATCCCTGTAAATATTTTTCGTTATTAAACTATTGTTTGGTTTCTGATCTATAATTCTCTTGTTAGATACGCTTTGAACTCACACTGAGCTCGTGTAGCTCACCTCTTAGTGTTTCCTCTTGTAGATGCATTTTCGAATTTTAATGCTAGACTCGGTATGCGGAGGTATCAGACAGTCACGGTTAAAAATAGGTTTTAATAGTATTTTAATAATTTCTAAGTTTATAATTAAACACCTTGAATTGTAAGTACTGTTTTGAAAACTGTGGTACGAAATTTTGTGTTGTACGCACGTAAGTGTCATTGGGACTGTATTTTCTTTTGAAATATCATGATTTTATAACTGAGAATTTTACGTAACTTAAATACTGCAATGTTTTTCGGTTTGTTAAACTAAAATTTTTCTACGATCACTTCGGTGATCAATGTGACCTCCGAAATTCGGCCAAAACTTCAGAGCTGGTTTTGGGCATTACATAACAAGTTTAGGCATTACACTTCAATGGGCCCAATCAAGCCTACACACCTAGCCTATGTTATTTAGCTCATTTGGAGCGTTTTTGTCATCTTTAGGACTTAGTTAATTTATTTTGTTAAATGGGTTTTATGAATAGCTTTTATTTGAACCCAATAAGGTTATTTTATTTGTTAAATTCGTTCCATGGTCGAACATCATTTAGTTTTTATACTTAACTTATTTTTCATGTTAGTTAAGTAGGATTTTTATCTGTTACTTATGAAACAGGTAACTTATGTTTATTTTCACGTAGTTTTCCTTATAAGTAGCCTATGGCGCCCCTTATTGTACACATCTTTCATTCTTTGAATAATACAACTCTTTGAGTTTCTCTCTTGGCAAGATATCCCGTGATTTTTAGAAGTTATTTCATCTTGGTTTTCTTCAAGACGTTGTGGGAAACATTCTTCACCTTCCAATTTACTAGGGTTCAGCCTTAGGTGGTGAAGTGATGTGTGTTTTCCATACTAACTAAAATTACGACTAAGGTAAGCCCACCTATCGAACAATAGGATAGCTACGGTGAGTAGAGATATCGTATCCACGAGGACAAAAAGTATTAGTAATTATTTGTTTTCTTATTATTTAGCTAACAAATTGGAGTGATGGGTTTCGAAGCTAAAATTACTAAACTAATTTAACTAAGAACTCAACAAAAACGAATAAAGGAAATAATTGAATATTAACCAATGAGAGAGACAATACTCAGGAAATATTCCACCTAGACTTCATCTACTATTATGAATATGATTTAAACAATTTATTCACTTGGTGTCTTGATCCGTAAAAATCCCTAAATTATGCTAATATCTCTTTCGAGAGTAAGAGCAACTGACTCTAGGTTGATTAATTGAAATCTCTTTCTAATTAAAACCCCTATCGTCACATTAACTCGATCTATGGACTCCCTTATTAGATTTGACTCTAATCCGGTAGATTTATGTCTTCCTGTTTCTAGGATTGCATGCAACTCCACTCAATTATGCTAGATCTAGTTTTAAAAAGGGATTTTTCCTCCACTGAATTAAGCATATTAAACATGAATTAATATCCTGAAAATATTAAAATAAGAAATAAGCACACATAATGAGAACAAGAATAAAGTATTTATCGCTTAAAAGAAAAATTAAATAATAGAATTCATCATAGCTTTCATCTTCCCTAGGTATCTAGGGAATTAGTTCATAATCCTAAATGAAAACATCTCAAAGTCAGAATAACTACAATAAACAAAGAAACTCATAAAAACTTCAAAAGAAATTAAAAGGAGGTCTTCGATCTTAATAGGAATCTGCTCTAGAGTTGGCTCCAATAGTGTTCTTCGAGTTGCTTCTTCTATATTCTTTGATAACCCCCATACCTCTTCTTCTATTTGGTATTTATAGACTTCAGAATGCCCAAAAAGCCTAAAAATTATACTTTTCTACACGTTTGGGAAGCAATGTGCGAAATCGATACAAGCTGGCCCATAAGCGTGTGTTCAGCCCGTATGGTTCACATGGGCATGTGTTCAGCCCGTGTGGTTCACATGGGCGTGTGTCCAGCCCATGTGGCTCCTGAAATCTGCTCTATTTGTTTGATTTTAGCTTGTTTTTCGCTCCTTTCGCTCCCAAATACTCACCCAAGTATAAGAACATGAATTCAAAGGATTAGGAGCATTAAATTCACTAATTTGCATAAACAATCACCCAAAAACGCATTAAGAATGGGATTAAAATATGTTAGTTTTATCATTTATGATGAAGCTTGTTAAAGATTTTTCTTCAAAGGGTTTCATAGAGCATCACCTTTCATCATCTTTCATCACCTTCCATCCAATCTTTTCCATCTCTCCGTTATCTTTATTAATCTTGATCATGTTCATTAGAATAATTTTCTAATGCGCTATCTTCTTGTTCAATTTTCAATTTCAAGATCTAAGAATTCCCTCAAGAATGTGTCTCTCATTCAAGATTTGAATCTATCACACTCTAAATCTCTTGGATCTTTATTTATTGTTGAAATTCTTTCTTTTACTTAGTTTTGCTTGTTGTCAAATTGTCTTATTCTCACTTGGCTTGTTCTTACGTTTTAGGTTGCTTAATCACCAAGTTAGGGTTCAATCATTTTTTATTTGGTTTTCCCTTGCCCAAACAACTTGAATCTTAACTCTATTTGTTGTGCCCTATCAGTGATTGGCTACTTGAGCCTATTGGTTGTTGGTGTTAAAAGGCTCTTAAAAGAAAATGGTAGTCAAGCTTCACATTGTAAACCCTAATTGTGGAGTGATGTCAAATTAATTTATCATCTTATTCATGTTCTCCTATTGGTGTCATGGAGATGGCCTTCATGTCATTGTCATTGAAGAGAGATCTAAAGAGATCCATGTTCCATAGTCTTCCATTGCTAGAGAATAAGTCTTTCACCAATTTCAATTTTTCTATATCATCTTGATTTGATGAAACCATGAAATTTGGAATGGAAGGAGTCTGTTTCTCACTTGTTATTGACAGATAAAAAAATTATTAAGCCCTTATGAAAAAATTTCACCCAATTATTAGTAATAAAAAGATCAATTAAGTCTCTTTGTGATCGTAAACCGTTGTTGACCAATTTGATCATGCCATATATTGAACAAATAAAAAAAAAAGTCTAAAATGAACTTGGACAAAAAGATGTTTAAATTCATTTGAAGCTAGACATCATTTTGTCCAAGTTCATTCTAAACATGAATTTAAAAAAATTAAATTTTTTAAAATATAAAAAATTAAATTTGTAAACAATTATATTAATTATAAATAATTATTAATTTTTTTAAAAAATTAAAAAATATAAAAAAATTAGAAATATTTAAACATAAAGGATTCAAATAAATCAAAATACCATTCAACTAGAAACAACAATAAAGAACTTCCACTCCAGTGTGTATATACTACTACATATAAATTCATCCATCCTTCCAGGATCGGAACCTGAGATGTCCGGCACCAGCTAAACCAAATTCCCGAGCAACATCATGGGTGTCGTTATCGAGATTGGCAAGGGTGACTCTAGTGAGAATGGGACTGTGGACCAAACCTGGTTATACTTCATCGATTCCAACACTAGCTAAAGAACACAAAAAAGTTGGTATAAATATGATCAAGTTAGAAATGTATTGAAACCGGTCTAAGGTGGCAATCACTACTGGTCTGCACTGAAGTGGAGGAAGAGGAACAGTATTGGCCTTTATCATGGTGGATTGAAATGCAACAAGTAGAAGAAAACCATACAAGCATGATTGGCAAGCTTTTGTCCCTTTTTATTTTTTTTTACAATTTTTCTGTATTTTATAAATTTTAAGAATTTTTATAATTATTTAATTTTTTTATAATTTAAAAAATCAAATTCAAAATGAATCCTAACAAATGAATGTTTAAATTAAAAAGAATTTGAACATATTTACTTAAATTTATTCTAGATTTAAGTTTTAATAATTTATTTGTTAATTTTTTAAAATTTTTATATTTGAAGTATATGTCATCGTGACATACTACATAATAACTTTTCATTGTTTGAATCATACGATGAAGCTAATGTTATTAAAAGAAAAGTTTAATTAATAAGTAAATTAAATAAAAAATTTCAATGAAAACTCAATTGATGTTTTTAGTGAAAAGCTTTTACCCTTAAATCAAAGGAATAAAAAATAAACTAAATACTACAATAGGAATGGATTTTTTATTTTCTCCGTACGCTTATTTGAAGCAGTAAGCATAGGCGAAATGGTAGCTAGTGTTTGGCCGTACCACTGACAATTGACTACTTTAATTGCGTGTTTGAATGGTGAGATGAAACCCATCCCGTTGTGGCAGTCTCACATATACTTTTCTAATCACTCTCTTTTCCCTTTGTTAATTTTGTTTTATAGTGATGAAATTAAATTATTTCTTAACATTAAGATGAGTATAAGAGACCATGATAAACTTATATGTGGGGTTCACAAGGTTAACCAAACTAAATTTGATATGAATGTGGATGTTAGTACTGCCCACTTCCCCTGCTGGTTTTGTATAATTGATGGATTCCCCTCAACATATCCTGCTGAATTTATAAAATGATTTGATATTACCTCGAATTGTCTCCCTTAATTTTGTATGATATGTAGTGAAGAGACTCCTACTCAGATCGAGTGTCGTCCTCACAAGATGACAGCTAGTGTTTTTTCAGTATTTGGACTCCTTTTCAGCTTCATTTGGCTTTTACTTCTTAACTTTGCCTTATGATATAACTAGAGGCTTATTTTGTAGCCCGGGCTTGACCCGGCCTAAAATATGAGCCTAAAAAATTACACAAGCCCAGCCCGACATAAAATTGGTAAGCCCGAGCCCGGCCTGACCCGTATTATTTTTTTATTTTATTAAATAAAAATAAAAAATAATGAACCAAATACATTTAAAGAAAATAGATGCTTATTTTCTACTTTGAATATCATAATGATACTATTCTACCATTTAATTTTTTACTTTATGAAAATAAATGCTTAATTTGTTTAGCTTAATTTATTAATAATTCTTTCATATTCTCAAAAATTCAATTTTAAAAAAATTAAATATGGAATAAAATAAACATATGTTAATTTTAAAGAGAAGATGCTATCTTATCCAGCAATTGAGAATGGCAAAACAGAAGACCCAGACTAAAGAAGATAAGGAAAAATTTTCTCAATAACCACGAGAAAGAAGCAAACAAAATTCCTCAAAGATTCTCAGTTTCTACTTCAAAACAGAGTTTATTTTCCCTCTCTTAAATACCAACCAGTTTCCAGAAAACAAAGATTCCAAATTCACACATCAAATCAATAAAAACAAGCTTAACTTCACCCCATGCAAAACCACCTGACAGGAAATCTAGTCTTTATATGAAAGAAAGTCCACAAATTCCAAAAAAAATTCAAGCAGGAAGACAATCACCAAACATGTGGGTATATTATGGTTTGACCCCAGAACTTACTGCTAAAATAAGATTAATTTTATGAGTACTATCGAAGCTGACACTGCCCTTGCAAGTTGCAGCTGCTGTAGTTGACGGAAAAAGAACCTAAAAAGTGTGGATTCATGGACGTTTAAGATTGGAGGAATCTGTGAAAGAACAAGCCAGAAAGTTTAAGGGACAAATATTAGGGTAAATCAATTGTGCAAAACAGAGAATAGCATTAATTAATCAATTGAGAAACCTTTAATTTTTCTTTAATGTTTGTCATGAGAGATTAAGTAGAGGTTCCCCTAAAGGAATGAGAAGTTGAGTTCCATACACTAAAAAAGAACTCAATGACAGGCAAATAGCCAAATACAGAAGAAAGCATATAAACAAGTGGCAAACCTGTAACAGGCGGTTCAGTTACTTCAGTATAAGTGGCCCCACAATTGAGACAGATCGTTAAAAAGGTGGAGGGAAGAAGATGAAGAGGAAGGTGGAGAGTGGAGTGATTAGGTTAGGGATTTTGATTTCAGAAATGGAAAAAAGGGGAGGAAGACTGGAAGAGAAAGGCATTAAGTTAAAATTTTATTAATAAAAAAATAAAAAATAATACTAAAATATTTTGGGCCGGGCCGGGCTCAGGCCAAAAATTATATCGGAGGCCCGGCCCATTTTTTAAACAGGCTTCATTTTTTGTTGAAGCCCATTTTTCGGGTCTATATTTTTACCCGAACCCTCCTATTTTTCGAACGAGCCTTCGAGCCGGGCCGGATAACCCGACCCATGTACAGCTCTAGATACAACCAAAATAATGTAATTAATATTTATTTAAACATAATTATATCTAGACTTTTTCAAACATTTATATTTTAATAAATACAAAAGAAATAATGTCATGTTCAAATATTATATACAAAATATTAAGATATTAATATATACTTGTCTCATTGTCTGTTTTTCTCTGTTGCCTTTCGTTTTAATTTTATGTATATGTACATATATTAACTTATGCTTCTAATCAAAGCAAGCTCATTATTAACGAATAGTTGAAAGAAGTGATCAAAGCAAGTAAGCTCATTATTAACAAGTAGTTGAAAGAAGTTGAATTCGATTTTTTTTCTTAGGTATTTAAATTAAGTTTAAATTTTAAAATTGATATTGTTAAAAGAGATTTATTTGAATGTCATCTTTAACCTGAATAGGATTATAATCGGAATTAAATGAGAAAAAAAGAAAAGCAACCTCATTGTAATTCAAAGGTCAAACTGTCAAAGCAATAGTTATATATTTATGGTCAAATTTTATTATTAGTCCATATATTATATGTAACTTGCAAATTTAATCTTTATCTTTTAATTTATTAATTTTTGTTCTTATATCTTTCGAATTAGCCCATTTTAATCTCATATTAGGCCATTTTAATCTCATACTTTTTGAATTTTAAATTTTAGTCCCGATCCAAATAATAACAATTAAATTTGTTTAGTTATATTCTACTATTAATCTTATACTATGCGTAAAGTTGTACATTTAGTCTATGTTCTCTAATTTGATCATTCTTAGTCCATCTACTTTTTGGATTTTGAAATTTTAATCTCAAGGCAAGCATCTATTAAATTCATTAACTGACTTTTTTTTTATATATGAGTAATATATGGAAATATCAAGCTGACATGTATTACATATGTTATAATATGTTAGCCGTATAAGATTTTGGAAATCACAAAATTAAACTTAATGAGCTTAGCAACTATTACTTGTTTGGCCAAAATTAAAATTTCAAAATTTTAAAAATATAAAGACTAAAAATAATTAAATTAAAATATATGAATTAAATTCATAATTTACCGATAGCAAAAATTAAGCTATATTTGCATGGACTGTTACTTAGCAATTGGCATCTTTAAATTCAAGCAAATAATTCTAAGGGCCCTTTTGGATGGGTGGTGCATTTATTTGTGATTAATGTAAAAATAGCTGTAGCGGTAAGATTAGATATTATAACGATTCCGTAGCGTAAGAAAAAAAAAAACTAAATGTATCGCACTGAAAATAAACGCCCATCCAAAGAGGCCCTAAACTTTATTGCTTGTGGTTGAAATAAAAACAAGAAACAAAAATTACTACCCTTCCAAATAAATGAAAACAAATATCTAATAATATTTTAATTAATTAGTTAATTACCATTGATTTTCTACGTTTCTATCAAAAGGCTAGCATCAATTGCAATTGGCACTATAATTTTCTTTTAATTTAAGTCCTACTCGGACCATTGTTACCTCCATCAACTCTTATTTATAAAGTGTAGTCGCACTAGCCATTGAGTAATATACAAAAACCTCATTCTTAATAAGAATCTAATCATATACGTACAACATGAAGCTTGACGTCGAAGTAGTTTCCGAGGAGATACTAAAGCCATCCTCTCCAACCCCCGACCGACTTCGTCGGTATAGACTATCATTCCTCGATCAGTTAACTCCCTTACTCTATAACCATTTGGTTTATTTCTATCCAAAAATATGCGATACCGGAGCCAACAAAATCACAATTTTGGATCGGCTGAAACACTCCATGTCCAATGCTCTCACCTATTTCTACCCACTGGCTGGTCGTGTGATGGAGGACCAGTTGTCTACTGATTGCAATGATGAGGGGATTCCCTTCGTGGAAGTTAGAGTGAAGTGCAAATTTTCAGATGCTATAAATAATGTAGTTCCGAAAGAACTCAACATATTGCTTCCTTTTGAAATCCATGGTCACAAAGAAATTCTCCTCGGAATCCAATTCAATGTGCTCGACTGTGGGGGAATAGGGATTGGTGTTTGTGCTTCTCACAAAATCAGTGACGCCCTTCCGTTTTTCACGTTTGTGAATATGTGGGCAGCCATTGCTCGTGGGGAGACAAAGTTAATGGCACCCAGTTTCGAATCAGCCGCGCTTTTCCCACCACGAGACCTTTCGGGATATACACCAATAATCAGTCAATTAAAAAAGGAACATGTTCTAACCAAGAGGTTCGTATTTGGTGCCACCAAAGTGGAGGAAATCAGAAGAAAATACGCCGAGAATTGTAACCAAACATGCCCAACTCGAGTTGAGGCTTTATCGACTTTCATATGGGAGCGTTTGGTTACTGCCATTAGTGTAAGATCAAGACCCAATACGGTTTGCACAATTTCTCACTTGGTAAATATACGTGCAAGAACTGAACCCCCATTGCCAATATCTTCATTGGGGAACCTTTATAGCTTTGCAATCATAATCCCATTCATGAACAGTAACATCGTCACCCAAATGAGAGACTCCATAAAAACAGTGAACAAGGAGTACGTGAAGAAACTCCAAGATGGATATAATCACTACGACAAATATAAAGAGATAATTAACACGTTATGGCGGCAAATGCGAGATCGTTCCCCTTGGTTTCACCAGTTTGTGCAGGTTTCCTCTATACGAAGCTGATTTTGGTTGGGGGAAACCCATTTGGGCAGCCTCCGCTGATCGAGAAATCAAGAACACAACTGTTTTCATGGATGCCGTGAATGGCAACGGAATAGAGGCTTGGGTTACCCTAGATGAGGAAGAAATGAAAAATTTGATACTGATGAGGAATTGCTTGCATATGTTAATGCTCCGAAAGGCTTGTAAAAGGGTTAAGTTTTTGTGTCAAAGCTTTAAATTGCTTTTGGTGAAGATTGTGTTTGTGTCAAAAAGATTGTGATAGCTGAAGCATTGATTTCAATTCAGGTTTGCATTGCATGTATCTATGATTTTCAGCTGTACATTTTGTTTTTTAATATCTATATTGGGAGATGGATCATGATTGATTATTTACTAATGTGCTGGTATTGGTGTAAACCTCCATAATGGACACCTACACATCAGATCACATCTCAAGTAGTGGTTACACTTCTTGAAAGTTTACATTTTAATTTAAAATAAAATAAAATAATTTGTGATGCAGTTTGTAAGAATTATAAAGGGTCAATCCCCTTACTGTTTTCTTTAAAAAAAAAATTAAATTCTTTGTCGAGTAAAATAACAAAGAAAAAAGTTTTTTTTAAAAAAAAAATTCTTAAAGCATTTAATCATTCTTCAAATTTTAAAAAAATTAGTCGTGTGGTTCGTGAATAATATCCGTTATGATTTTGTTCTTAATCGTTATATTAAATCAAAGTTACATGACGATCCGATATATGCACTTACTTTAAATATATTGTGATAATTTAAATCGCAATATATTACATTGATATTTGTGTCGATTTGATTGCTAATTCATGTATAATATTTTAAATAGATATATTTTTTCTGCTATGGTTTTTGCCATTAAATTTTGTTTTATCACTCCTTTTTCTGCTTTCCCCCAATTGTTTTAATGAAAAGAAAAATGAAAGTCGCCATTTTTACTCAAGAGAAATGGCGTTGTAGAAGTTGGCTATTCTATTGGCGTAACGCCGTTAATAATAATAATTGTCGATTTTTTTTTTAAGTCGACTTTATTTTAAAAGCGAAAATGAAGTCATTATCAATTTTTTTTTTAATTAGGTGTGATTGAGTCACCTCAAAATTTAATAATAATAGGTTAGGTTTACTGAAACAATGATTTTTGGCCTACAAAACTTAATAAAATAGGTTTGGGAGTCGGTTACATGTGAGAAATGATTAACACCCTCATAACGCTCAAAATTGGTACCTAGTTGATTATCTGATGTTTTGATGTTGAAAATTAAAAATTTGAAGGGAATTTAAAATACGATCCCTCTTTGCATCGTGTTACTTGGTGGTATTGAAAGAAATCCAATCTAAATTGAATTTTTAAAGAGGATGTGTTCTCATTTTGAGTCGATCAAGACAAAAAATCATGTCCCGTAAGTTGGGGCATAAAATCTCGAATTCTCGAAAACAAGGACGCTCTTCGTTTAATTATAGCCCAAATCTTACAATCTTATTTATTTATTATTTTTTTTTAAAAAAGGGAGGGATATTCAAGGGAAAATTACCAGAAAAGACCCAATTTTTACAAAATTTACAGAATAGGACCGATTTTTTAATTATTTACCGGAAAGGGTCATTTTCCCCGAAAACGCGTCCACATCAGCGCATTTTCAGGGGATGCAGCAGGAAAGCGCGTCCACGAGGGAGCACTTTCTGCCACATCAGCCAAAATCGCGTCCTTGAGGGCGCGCTTTGCTAATGTGGCAAAAAGCTCTCCCTCATGGACACGCTTTGCCCGCTTCCAACGGTGAAAAAAAAACTATAAAACCCCCCCTTTCATTTTTTTCACACAAAAGTCCTTACTCAATTTTCTCTCAAATTTCTCTCAAATTCCTTTAAAGTTCCTTTCAAATTTCACAATCGTCCTCTAATTTTTACAAAGAAGCCCTGTTTAAAAGTTTTTTTAAATATTTTTTTGTTAAATATTTACAATGGCCGGAGAATTAATTCATCTCGACAATAAACACATCTCCGTCGATCAAATGACGATGGTAAGTTATAATTTTAATTTTTCAATACTATTTAATATTTTTTAGGTTTATACAATTTTAATTAAATTTTATTTTATAATTTTTTAAACAGTCTGTAGATCGGGTGTTGCAATGCTATATTCGCAATATGCCTGGTCCGCCATCGTTGTTGATCGAGAATTACCTGCGGGAAGCGGGTTTTTGGCACGTGACCACGATAGGCCGGGGGTGCAAGTTGGACCCGAAGCTAATCAGTGCGTTGATAGAGAGGTGGAGACCCGAGACGCACACTTTTCATCTTCCATGCGGAGAGTGCACTATCACTCTAGAAGACGTACATTTGCAATTGGGATTGCCGGTGGATGGGTAAGTAGTCATCGGGTCCGCAACTTCTGGTGATTGGGGAGCTGTATGCTACAAGCTTTTGGGTGCTATTCTGGATAACATTTACGGAAGTTGGATCGAGATGGGCTGGTTACGAGACACATTCCCGGAGCTGGATAATGATTCGACCGAAATAGAAAGTGTAACAGGCCCATTTTGCCCGGGCTTAAAACAAACAAAAGCCAAATAAAATAATAAAATGTTCAGTCCATTTACAAAAACATTAAACTACCGATGGCCCAAACCCAATTACAAGCCAATCCATTACAACCCAAAACTAAAACCCAAACCCAACAAGACCCACTAACCCAATACTAGAACCCGTTACACCCTCAGACCCAGACCTAAAGACCCAGACCCAATAGACCCAAAGCTAAGCTGGCCCAAGTGGCCCAAATAGCTTGCGGACGCAGGAAACCCTAGGTTTCCACTGCGCCGCAAGCGCCCCAGCAAGCAGCCTCCCCTCGCGCGGCAATCAGCCCCTCGTCCAGCCGTAATCAGCGCGCGAATCCTGCACCATCGTCGAGACCCTCGTCGATTGCCTGCAAAAAGGAAAGAAGCAGCAGCAGATATGGCAAAATCTATATATTTCCTTTTTAAAAATTTATTTTCGAGTTATAAAAACCCCATAAAACCTGTAAACACGACACACACAAAAAAGACAGAAAAACAAATACGCATATATTCACAGAAAATAGGGATTAATAAAATAGCAAAGGTGATTTTTTATATTCGATTTCGGTTTCTTTTATTTTTCTTTTCCTTTCGATGTATACGTATGTTATATACATAAAATAGTTCTAAAAACAAAATATAAAAATTACCTTTCGATTTACGCGGAGAAAACTGAAGTTTTTATCTTTTGGCGGCGGCGCATGCAGCGGTGCGTGCGACAATGCCCTGGCCTCAGGCCAAAGGCCAGAGAGCATTTTGGGGGGGGGGGAGCTCTGATTTTTTTAAAAGGAATGTTTAAATGGAATTTTTTGGCTGATTCTTTGCTTATATAGCAGGAAGAAACAACGTCGTTTTTTACTTAAGTAAATAAGTACAAAACGACGTCGTTTGGAGCAGGGATCCGCGCGTTGACCCGAAAACTCGGGGAGGATCCGCGTGTTTTTATATAAGGGTCTAATTACCCTATAGGCCCTTTCGCATTTTTTCAAATTTACAATTATGTCCAAATAGTTTTTTTTTTAATTTAGCCCTAAAACTTATATTCTGTTGCAATTTAATCCTTCGGGCTACTTAAAGGCCAATATTAGAACGATGTCGTTTAGGAGACAAGGCAAAATTGCCTAATAAGTCCCTGAGGTGTGACGCGCGTTCTGATTTGATCATTTTACATTTTTTAGATTTTTTTATTATTTCTTTGTTTATTTTTTAAAACCTTTTTATTTTATATTTTGTTATTATTATTTAACATTATATTAAATTGTTTTTTATAATAAAATTCTATATTATTTTTTTACTATTTGTATATTAGTTTATTACTAGTATATAGTTTTTGTGTATGGTTTCTTGAATACACATTATTTTTATAAATATTGAATTATTACTATTTATTATTTATTTAGTTTAATTATATATATATTACCTATTATTTTATAATTTATATATTAGATATTATATTATATATTTTTAAAATTTTGTATATATAGTATTATATTATATCATACATATTTTTAAAATTTTATTTTGTATAAAATTTATTTATATTATATAACATATTTTATCTATATTGTTTATATTATATATGTAATTTTATGATTAGTATATTATATATGTTTTATATAAAATTATTATACTGTTTACTAATTGTTTTTATTATACATAATCATTTATATATATTAAATTATTAAATTATGTATTTGTTATAAATATTCTTATTTTTTTATATACTTTAAATTTTTTATTCATTTAAATTATTGTTTATATATATATATATATATATATATATCGTTTTATAAATCGTCATATTTTTTTGTCATAATATTCATTCAATGTTTAAATATATTATTTCCTTTTCGCTTGATTTTGTTATTTCATGAAGATCTTAATCATCGCTACTTATTTTATCCCATGTTTATTTATTTATGTTCTTTTAATCGTTTATTATTGCTTAACATAGTTCATTATATACTTATTCATGTTATATTATTCTTTTATTATTTATTGTTAGTATAATTTGTAGTTATGTAGAATTGTAATTAAATATGTATTTTGTAATATCTTACCCAAACCAATTTTTTTTTATAAAAATACCTTTTGAATTGTCGCATTTATTCAAATATTTTAAATATGGTGATACATAATATTTGGGGGGCTTCGAGAAAATTGTGCCCTAACTTATTGGGTTTCGATTTTTCCCGTTAAACTTAAAATATTAAATATCCCTTCTCTTTTAAAATTAAAGCTCACAAACTTCAAACCAAAAACTTATTCTTGGGAATTCAAAACGTTGTATCCTAACTTACTGGATATGATGTTTTGTGTTTCGAGGTAAGAATTTTCTACAAATAAAGATAGGCCTAGCTTCAAAGTCATGAGATGTTATATCCTAACTTACTGGGTATAACATTTTGTTTCTTTGAGATAGGTAAGTTTTGGTTTTCTTTCTAATAAAAGGATCATATTTTAAAATTTTTTTCAAATTTTCAACATTAGGACATGATTTTATCGATTAGGTACCAATTTCTGGCGTTATGAGGGTGCTAACCCTTCCTCATATGTAACGGACTCCCGAACCCGTTTTCTTGTATTTCGTGGACCCAAGTCAATGTTTTGAAATAAATGTTTTACAAGGTGATCCAATCACACCTAAGAAAAAGGGATTGGTGGCGACTCCATTTCCGTTTTTTTAAATCGATCCCCGTTCTTACCAAAACTATTAAAAATGGTTTCGACAGCTTAGCGACTTCGCTGGGGACCAATAAGAGAGTCAAGCCGTAAAATCGATAATTTCATGTCCTTTTGTCCGAATTTAGAATTCTGATTAAAAAAAAAAAACCATGATCCTTCTATTGCATGTGGTTCTAATTTTTAATATATATCTCTGCATTGCACTACATGACCGTTGTTGTCGCGCCTTTAAGTGGGAGCGAGAAGCTACTCATTCGTGAGGTTTTCACCTCCATGCAGAATAGTGAATCACTTTCCGGATACATCTGTACCTATGTCTTCGTGAGATTTTCATCTCCGTGCAGCCATAGGGAAATGTATTCCCTTGAACTGAACTCGGTCCATATGAGCCTATAATGGGTGAGGATCGAGGTATCTGCTGGTTCAGGTACCTCAAATTTAGAGCTAAACCACATGTACAAAACCTAAGTGCTTACCCTAGGTAGAATTATACCAAACCTTAGCAACCACCTAAATATGCATTTGATTATTTGTTTTATGCTTTACTTCATGTTACTAATTGATTGTGTTTCATTTTGTTGCATGCCATTTCATATTTTAAAGAGGTATCGATTCACGGTCAGTTTCTAAATTAGAAAGCTGGTTATAGAGAACGAATTCCTTGATAAAGTGGAAGACAATGCAGCCGTCCTTAGGTGGTCAGAGCAAACACAGTTAGGAAAAGGAGATAGCCTAGCCGAAGGGTACAAATCAGAACTATGGGACTATACTCACATCAGTGTGACGCAAAATAATCTCAAGGAATTAAGAGAAGTATGGGACCGGTGGACTGACGAGACCAAGTAATTTTTTTACTGTAGCTACGGGGATTTGTCGTACTTGCTGGATGTTAAGGTAGATGAACATGTGTTTCAGGCCATCACCCAATATTGGAACTCTACGTACAGTTGTTTTACTTTCGGAAAGGTTGTTTTGGTGCCTACGGTGGAGGAGTATACAGTTCTATTGCGTTGTCCCAAGATTTAAGTAGATAAAGCTTACTCAAGGGCTCCTAGTGTTCCAACCTTTGTGAGGAAATTGATGAATATTACGGGGATGAGTGAACAGTGGGTCATAGCCAGAATCAAGCAAAAAGGTGAATATAAATGCATCTCATGGAAAGCTTTGAAGGATTTGATTTTAGTACATCCTGATATGAAAAAGAGAATCGATGTATTTGTTTTGAGTATATATGGATTAGTGATCTTCCCTAGGGCATTGGGATATGTGGATGAAGCAGTCTCAGATATTTTTAATCGTCTTAACAAACAAGTCACACCTGTTCTTGCGATCTTGACGAAAACATTTCGATCATTGAGTGCATGTAGGAGAGCTAGGGTTGGCAGATTTATAGGATGTGTGCAGTTGTTGTTGGCTTGGTTCCATAGTCATTTTTGGAGGGTGGATAAGGTTTCTTATCGGGTCTTCTCAAAAAATTACTCTCCATTGAAAGAGATAGTGGCCACCCCAAGGAGAGACGACATATCTGAAGGAAATTGGTAGCGCTTCTATGAAATCTCTGAGAAGAATATGTTGAGTGGAAAGCCCCTTGGATGGTTCCTAATGAGGTTCTGTATCGGTGTGGGAGTTTCGAGTGGGTCCCTCTACTTGGAATTTGGGGAGCCATTGGATATACGCATTTGCTCGTACTAAGGCAATTCAAATCAAGGCAGTTTGTACCGACCACACACGGATTAGCTCAAAGTGAGTTTTCATATAAAGGGGATAGCTACAAGAAAAAGGTTAAGGAGATTTCTAGTGCTTGGAATCAGACTCGTCGCATGAAGAGAGTGGATGTAAGCCCAATGACGACCCCAGGGTATAGTGGATGGTGGAGTAGAAGAGTCCATGACAATATCCCTGTGCCAAGTTTAGAAGGCGCTCGATCGATCGAAGAGTTTTTATGAGTGGTCCCATCAGAATTGGAGATGATAAAACAAGATTTCGAAAAGAGGAATTCAGAGCTCGGAAAGAGGATAGAGAAGTTGGAAGAGGAAAAATGTACCTGAGCTTAGACGTGGATGTTCAGAACTAGAGACCGAAAAATTAAGAAAAGCGAAGAGGAAGATTGAGGAAGATCGAGATAGTTTGAAGACAGAATATAAGTAGATGTATCTGTTGGTGAAGAACGCCGGATTGGGGAAGACTTCAGAACAGTGACAACAAGAGATTCGGGAAGAAAGGGCCAAAGCTGACCATTGGGAGAAGAAGTTTCAAGAAATGCAAACGCGAAAAGAGGCCTTAGAAAAGAGTTTGGTAGAAAGTCGAAATGAAAAGGAAGAATTAAAAGCTAGAGTGGCTGAACTTGGACGGTCCCTTCATCACTATCAAAGCCATAATTCTGTGATCGAGCTAAAGTCAAGTCTGAACAAGATTAAGGAAATGAAGGGTAAGATCGAAGAGTTAGAATCGACATTGCATAACTGTGAACTTCGGATCAAGCTTCTTGAAGCAAAAGAAGGGCAGTGGAAGGCAGAGCTCCACCATTCTCATGATCAAGTTAGAAGTCGGGATTATTTCATGGGTGAAGCAACAGTCCAGATTCGAGAGGTAGTTGATTACCTACAGACTTTGGCAATACAGGCTGATACATTGAGCACGAAGTATGAGCTACAGTCAGATCGTGGTCAAGAGTTAGCTTTGTTGTTTAGAAAAATCAGAACTTTGGGTCTTAGGGCGAAAGCATATTTGTAATCTGTTTTATGTAAAGGATTTTGTTTTCTAATAAAGTTTTCTAAAATGATGTTGAATCCGAATCGATGCCTCTTTGCATTCATGCATTTGCATTACATCATATCATATGCATTTAAGTCCATAGAGAGATTCTAATTAGTTGAAATTATCAGAGAGAGAGAGAGAGAAAAGAGAAAGAAAAATCTAGAAATCGAACACCGTTACAGTACACGCGCCAAAACAAAGAGTATGGATCAAAGACTTGAACAATTCCAGAGAGACATGCACGATCAGATGCAAGAACAATTGGCAAAGGTCTAACAAGAAATGAGAGACCAAATGTTGGAAGCTCAAAGGAACATGATGGCTCAAATGACCCAGATGCTAAACGGGGCGATGGACAAAGGAAAAGGTCCTATGGCTATTGCTGGAGAAGATAGCGAAGGCATTCATCCGGGTTTTACCCCACCATATGCACAGCCTGAAGAATATCCCCAAAGGCCATCTGTCACGATTAGGCCTCAACAAGGGCAAGCTGAGACTAGACCACCCATGAACTTTCACATTGGCTTAGGATCCAACCCAGAAGATAACCCAGCCAATCCTGTTATCCCTGATTTGGATATAGCAGAAAGGACAAGGACTAGATCCTCAAGGCAGTTAGAGGATCGCTGTAGATGGTTGGAGGAAAAGTTCAAGGCTTTGGAAAATGCCGATCATCACCATGGTATTGACGTAAAAGACTTGAGTTTGGTTCTAGATTTGGTGCTTCCTCATAAATTCAAGATGCCAGAATTTGAAAAGTACAATGGGGCTAGTTGCCCTGAGGCCCACATCACTATGTTCTGTAGACGGATGACTGGATATGTGAACAATGATCAACTTATGATTCATTGTTTCCAAGACAGTTTAGTGGGGGTAGCATGCAGATGATACAATCAACTCAGCCGTGCTAGGATTAGCTCCTGGAGAGACCTAGCCCAAGCCTTCATGAAGTAATACAATCATGTCACAGACATGGCGCCTGACAGAATCACCTTGCAAAACATGGAAAAGAAGTCAAATAAAACTTTCAGGCAGTATGCACAAAGATGAAGGGAAGTTGCCATGCAAGTTCAACCACCTCTCCTAAAGAAGGAAACTACCATGCTTTTTATCAACACCCTAAAAGCTCCATTCATCACCCACATGATAAGAAGTACCACCAAGAGCTTCGCGGATATAGTGATGGCAGGAGAGATAATTGAAAATATCATAAAGGATGGCAAGATTGAAGCGGGAGAAACCACTAAAAGGTCTGCTCCTAGGAAAAAGGACAATGAGATAAATAATACGAGTACATATAACCAAGGGTACTCGAAGGCAATCACTGTCAGCCAGCCAAAGGTAGTTACGGCTGGGCAAAAAGGGTCAGTAAGACAGGAATCAGGTACAAGACAAAATTCTGAAAAGCTCCAATTTACGCCAATCTCAATGACGTACAAAGAGCTATACCAAATTTTATTCGACGCACACATTGTGCCCCCATTTTATTTGAAGTCGTTACAGCCCCTATATCCCAAATGGTATGATTCAAACGCTCAATGCGACTACTATGCGGGAATAACGGGACATTCAATAGAACACTGCACTGCCTTCAAAAAGTTAGTTGAGAGATTCATCAAGATGGAATTGTGAAGTTCGACGATACACCTAGTGCGGAGAACCCATTACCAAACCATGGTGATAAGGGGATGAAATGTGATCGGTGAAAAGGTCGTGAGAAGGATCAAAGAGGATATCTCGGAAGTGAAAACCCCGTTAAGAATGGTTTGGAGAGAAATGGTAAGAAGAGGACTGATAGAATCAAATTCTATGGAAGGAAGTGAATGACTAAGGGACTACTGTGAGTTCCACAAAATAGAGAAGCATGAGATCCAGGAATGTGCTGAGTTCAGAATATTAGTGCAAAGCCTTATGGATAATAAGGAAGTGGAATTTTATGAAGAAGGTTCAGATGAAGGAAACATATGTGTAATAGAAGGAGAGTTGACAAACTAAAAAGTCAATTATCCGAGGATCATCATTTCCCGACCGAAAAACACAGAAGGCGGAGCAAAAATCGCGCCTAAAGTTGTAATCTATAAACATGTTTCCTTTCCTTACAAGGATAACAAAATGGTACCTTGAAATCACGACTGCAATGTGACAATAACAGGAGTGGAAAACTCAGCTAGCACTTCTAAAGAGATCCAAAGTGAAGGGTCCTACCCACGAAGTGGAAGGTGTTACGACTCGGTAAACGTCAGAACATTGCCTATAAAAGCAAAGGCATTGGTAGTTGAGCAGGAGAAAGAAGCTGAGGCACTTATCAATGAACCTGTGAAGGAGGAAGAGGCTAAAGAATTTTTAAAATTTTTGAAACACAGTGAATACAGCGTGGTAGAGCAGCTGCGCAAGCATCCAGCTCGTATATCAGTGCTAGCCTTACTCTTAAGTTCAGAAGTGCATCGTGAAGCATTGACGAAAGTATTGAATGAAACCTATGTTACTAAGGATATATCCGTCAACAAGCTCGATCGTCTGGTTAGTAACATAAGTGCTGACAACTTCATTTCCTAAAATGACGATGAAATTCCACCTGGGGGTATGGGATCGACCAAAGCTCTATATATTACCACTCGTTGCAAGGGATACACTCTGCCAAGTGTGTTAATAAATAATGGATCGGCTTTAAATGTCTTAACATTGTCTGCACTAAAGAGGTTGCCTATAGACAGCTCCCACATGAAGACATGCCAGAACATAGTGAGAGCATTTGATGGCACCGAGAGAAGAGTGATGGGAAGAATTGACATACCGTTGCTGTCGGGCCTAACACATATGAAGTGGATTTTTTGGTGATGGATATCAAGCCATCCTACAATTGCTTGTTGGGAAGGCCTTGGATTCATTCAGCAGAAGTAGTGCCCTCATCGCTGCACCAAAAATTGAAGCTGGTGACAGAAGGTTGCCTAGTTACCATAAATGCGGAGGAAGACATCATAGTAACTATTACTAATGACGCACCATATGTAGAGATAAATGAGGAGGCCACTGAGTGTTCTTTTTGGTTTTTAAATTTCGTCAACGCAACATTCATTTTGGAAGGAAATAAAATTTCGGTGTCTAGGATATATAGGACCACAAGAATGGGCATACAAATGATGATCAGGAAAGGAGCCTTACAAGAAAAGAACTTGGCAGACATCTTCAAGGAGAGATTCAAGTGCCGATGCTGAAAGAGAAGAGAAACCGTTTTGGCTTGGGTTTTAGGCCAGATGCTAGATAGAAGAGAAAAGAAATAGAGAAGAAAAAGAAGAGAAGAAGGGCACGGTTGAATGGGGAGGAAGTTAAATGGGAATCGATGACATTCCCCCACATATCCCAGACCTTTGTATCTGGAGGGATAATTCAACCTGAGAGAGGGTTATTGAAAAGTCTTCACATCAATGCCATACACGGGGAAGAAACCGAGCAAAGAAACCTGTTGGGCATTCGCCCTTATGAACATGGAAGCGTTTTGGACAATTGAACTGTAGAGGAACTTCCTGTAGTTTTTAGAGATTATACAGAGTAATATTTAGAACGCACTTGTTGTTTTTAGCCTAGGAACAATAAGATTTCTTTTGCAAAATAGGCTCATGTTCGGACATTGTTGTTTCAATAAAATACATCTTTGATAATTAATTTGAGCAGATATTCTTTTATTCTTTTGATTTTCTAATTTCATTCCAAATTTTTTATTCTCATTCATACCATATAAATAGTTGTTTTCAAATTCATTTGTTCTTTGTACATTCTTTGGTGCCCACCACAGGTCCCTAGATATCAATGACATGAGCAATGATACTACAGACCAGAGGTCCATTTTGATCAAGACATGTGTTTGGAGGAATCTCAGGATTTTGAAGGTGACAGAGGTTGTGACTTATTTCCAGATTTGTTAAGAATGATAAAGCGAGAGGAGAAACAAATTTTACCCCATGAAGAGGAGGTAGAGAACATAGCCTTAGAGGAAGAAAAGGTTGTGAAAATTGGAACGCACATAGCCGAGGAGACGAAACAAGATTGTTGAGTTGCTACGGGAATTCAAGGACGTCTTTGCATGGTCATACCAAGATATGCCTGGTCTAAGTACTGATATTGTAGTACATCGCCTTCCCATAAGAGAAGAGTGCAAGCCAGTTCAGCAAAAGTTACGAAGGATGAGGCCTGATGTGGTGTTGAAAATAAAGGAGGAAATCAAGAAACAGTTCAATGTTGGTTTTCTACAAGTGATCAAATACTCAGAATGGGTTGCTAACATTGTTCATGTCCCTAAGAAGGATGGAAAAGTCCGGATGTGTGTAGATTATAGGGACTTAAATAAAGCCAGCCCAAAGGACAATTTTCCTTTGCCACATATTGACACGTTGGTGGATAATACAGCGAGATACTCATTGTTTTCTTTCATGGATGGTTTTTCGGGATACAGTCAGATCAAGATGCACCCTGAAGATATGGAGAAAACTACTTTCATAACATTGTGGGGTACCTTTTGTTATAAGGTAATGACATTCGGGCTAAAGAATGCAGAGGCAACATATCAAAGGGTCATGGTAACTTTATTCTATGACATGATGCATAAAAAGATTGAAGTATATGTTGATGACATGATCGCCAAATCTCGAACAGAAAAGGAACACATTGAAGTTTTGAAGAAGTTGTTTTTGAGATTGAGAAAGTTTCAATTGAAGCTCAACCCGGCAAAGTGTACTTTCAGAGCTCGGTCAGGGAAATTACTGGGTTTCATAGTCAGTGAAAGAGGAATTGAAATTGACTCAAATAAAGTCAAAAAGGAAGTTCGAGGTTTTCTTAGAAGGTTAAATTACATTGCTCGGTTTATTTTACAATTAACTGAGAAATGTGATCCCATATTTTGTCTTCTCAAGAAACACAACTAAGGTGTATGGGACGATGAATGCCAGAGAGCTTTTGACAAAGTCAAACAATATCTGTCAAATGCACCAATACTATTCCACCTAATCCAGATAGATCGTTGATACTGTATTTGTCAGTGTTTAATAACTCCATGGGATGTGTGCTTGGTCAACATGATGAGTCAGGAAGAAAAGAAAATGCGATATACTATCTCAGTAAAAAGTTTACTGAATGTGAAATGAGATATTCGCCGATTGAAAAATTGTGTTGCGCCTTAATTTGGACAACTCGAAGATTGAGGCAATATATGCTATATCATACAACCTGGTTGATTTCGAAGCTTGATCCGTTAAAGTATATGATGGAGTCAACTGCTTTGAATGGAAGGATGGAAATGTGGCAGATTTTGCTATCTGAATTCGATATAGTCTATGTAAACCAAAAGGTTATCAAAGGGAATGCAATAGCAGAATTTCTGGCTAGCAGAGCTTTAGAAGATTATGAACCTTTGAGCTTTGATTTCCCGAATGAGGAGTTTATGTATGTGGCAAATACTAAAGAATGTCTGTGGAAGCTAAATTTCGATTGGGCATCGAATGCTGTGGGAAATAGAATTGGGGCAATCTTGGTATCCCCGAGTGGTGATCATTATCCATTTACATGCAGATTGGATTTTGATTGCACGAATAACATGGTGAAATATGAAGCATGCATCATGGGAATTCGAGCAGCTGTAGAGTGTAAAATCAGAGTGCTAGAAGTATATGAAGATTCTGCCTTAGTAATTTACCAGCTTAAGGGAGAGTGGGAGACAAGGGATCTCAAACTAATTGATTAGCGAAAAATAGTTTTGGGATTGATTGAGGAGTTCGATGAAATTACTTTTAATTATCTCCCACGTGATAAAAACCAGATGGCGGATGCTTTGGCAACCTTGGCTTCTATGATCAAAGTAAACAAACTAGAGGATATGAGACCTATTCAGATGAGTATTTTTGAAGTTCCAGCTCATTTTTATAATGTGGAAGAGGAGGAAAGAGATGATCGCCTTTGGTATCATGATGTATTGCGATATGTAAAAAATCATGAATACCCAGAGCATGCAACTGAGAATGAGAAAATGACATTTTTAGATGGGGATATCTTGTACAAAAGGAGAAAAGATCAAGTATTATTGAGATGCGTTGATACTGTAGAAGCTAGGAAAATCCTAGAAGAAGTTCATGAGGGCGTTTGTGGAACACACGCTAATGGGTTCACAACGGTCAGACAGATAATGAGATTTGTATATTATTGGTCCACCATGGAAGGTGATTGTTTCAACTATGCCAAGAGATGTCATAAATGCCAGATTTACGGAGACAAAATTCATGTGCCTCCGTCACCTTTGCGTTATGACTTCCTCATGGCCTTTCTCCATGTGGGGCATGGATGTTATTGGACCAATCTCACCAAAAGCTTCGAATGGGCATCGATTCATCTTTGTGGTTATTGATTACTTCACGAAATGGGTAGAAGCTGCTTCATATGCTAGCGTTACTAAGTCAGCAGTTAATCGATTCTTGAGGAAGGAGATCATTTGTCTATATGGAATGCCCTAGAGGATCATATCAGACAACGCACTGAATTTGAACAACAGCACGACAGCAGAAATTTGTAGTCAATTTAGGATCAAACACCACAACTCGTCTCCCTATCGTCCAAAAATGAATGGGGTAGTGGAAGCGACCAATAAAAATATCAATAAGATAGTAGGGAAGATGACTGAGACTTATAAGGATTGGTATGAGAAATTACCGTTTGCACTCAATGCTTATCGGACGTCCGTCAAAACCTCTACTGGGGCAACACCATTCTCGTTGGTCTATGGGATGGAAGCAGTTCTACCTATTGAAGTGAAAATACCCTCTCTCTGAGTGTTGTCCGAAATCAAGTTGGATGAAGCTAAATGGATCTAGGCTCAATATGATTAGTTGAACTTAATTGAAGAAAAGAGGCTAAGGGCTATTCGTCACGGTCAGATGTACCAAAAACGAATGATGCGAGCCTACGATAAAAAAGTTCGCCCAATAGAGTTTCATGAGGGGGACCTTGTACTGAAAAAGATTCTTCCCATACAAAAGAATTTCAGAGGAAAATGGATGCCGAATTGGGAAGGATCATGTGGTGAAGAAAGCTTTCTCTGGAGGTGCACTAATTCTGACTGAAATGGATGGGAAAAGCTTACCCAATCTTGTGAACTCAGATTCCGTCAAAAAGTATTTTGCTTAAAGAGAAGAAGAGGCCAACGTGAAAACCTGCAAAGGGCGCTTTGAGTTTCTAAAAAAAATATGGGAGAGGCCAAGGTAAAAACCCGCAAAGGGCGCCTTGAGACCAAAGGGGTTTTGAGTTGAAAACCCAAAAAGGGCGGCTCAAATTTTGAATAGACACGCAGTCATCTTGCTATACTTGAATCAACAAGAAATGAAGAATGTTGCATACCGGGGCAACAACAAAGTACTTTGGGTCTTCTAAACACATGTTAAGCACAAAACAGTCTTCGTGGAGTTAGTATATAGAAGCCCAATCTGCGATATCGAAGGCATTTGATCTTTTTCCTATCCATTTTACTATCTTTGGATTCTTTTTCTTCTCAAAGATATATTTCCAGTTAATTTTCTTTGTATTTTTTATAATTCATTTAACTCTCTTTGAAATCAATTTATTTGTTACCCATTGATAAACTGTAATAGTAACATATTTTAATCCCACATCTAGCATATTTTCAGATGATTTATCCCTTGATTCATGTAAAAAGGTGCTCTTAATCCTTTCTTTTCATGTCTTATACCCAGGAAAGCACTCGAGGATGAAAAGAACATAAAACAGGCCCAAAACGAAGTAAATGGGCCATATCACGAAATCCACACGGCTTGGCCCAAAGATCACACGGCCATGCCTTGTTGAGCATCTAGAACACGGCCTCACCCCTGATTTACATGGTCGTGCCTCAAAAAATCCGAACACGGCTCAAAGATTTGTCACATGGGTGTGTGACATGGCCGTGTCCCTGTCGTGGCAATGAATAATTTTAGTCGGAAAATGATACTTAGGGAGAAAGAATCGCAGTCCAAGAGCCTATATATACCCCCTAGGTACCACCTTTGAGAGGACGTCAAGCTAGGCCAAGGAGCCAAGCCGAAAAGGTCAGAGTTGTGGGAATCACTCGAAGTTAGCCAATTGATCCATCCCAAGAAGCCGGAATTCTACGCAAAACGACAGATTTCTCCTTCAATTCCTTCAGGGGGTTTTAGGGATTTCTTATGTTTTGTTTTATCTTTTCTCTTGAGATGTTTTCTTTATTTGTTATGAACTAAACCCTTCAGATACCTGAAGGGGATGAAACCTAGATGAATCTTGTTATTGATTTCTGAATTATATGATAAATACTTAGTTTGTTCTTAATTATGTGAGCTTAATCCAAATTTGATGTGCTTAGGTGGAGGAGGAATAGACCCTGCTTAAGATTAGATCTAGCATAATTAAGCGGAGTTGATTGCACGCCTAGAGATAGGGTGACGAGATTTTGCCAGATTAGGGTAAAACCTAATATGGGAGTCCATAGATCGATTTACTGCTATTCTAGGGGTTTATTATTCGAGAAAGAGATTTCTGCTAATTAACCTAGGGTTAGGCGTTATTCGCCTCGAGAGAGGGTTTAATATACGTTAGGGAGTCCTACGGATCAAATTAAGTGAATAAATCGTATGGTTCAGTGTTAGATAACAAGTTAAGTCTAGGTGGATTCTTCCTGAGGGTATCGTCATGACCAACTGAGTTTTTCTTCAAGTTATTTCTCAATTCGTTCTTTTTGACTTCGCGTCTTTAGCTTAGTAGTCGTTAATTTAGATTAAAGAAACTTCACTTTATTTTAGGCTAAATAATAAAAAGAAAGTTAGTATTAGTACTTTTAGTTCCTTTGGGTTCGACAATCCGGTCTTGCCTAAGCTATACTACTGTTCGATAGGTACACTTGCCTTTAATTGTTGTTAGAGTTAGTTTCCAGGTTCAATCTCATTCATTATAAATTTTAAAACTCGACACAGCGATCAAGTTTTTGGCACCGTTGCCGGAGAACTAAAATATTAAGAAAGCTCTATTTTTATTACTTTAGACATTATTTTTATTTTTTCAATTTACTTTTATTTTTATTTATTTTTAGGTTAAATTTTGATTTTCCTAAATTTTCTTTCTTCTCCCAGCAGGTACATCTAGTTTATGACTAGAAGGAACCCGAAAGGACCATTAGTATACGACAGTGGCTACCGTTCGTAGGACTCGCAGAGAAATCAGGCGAGCCCTAAATTATACAGAGGAAGACCAAGAAGACAGATCCAATCCTACTGAAGGGATGGACGAGAATAACCCACAACCACATGATGTGGGGGAAAACAATGCTCCACGTACTATGTTTGATTATGCTAAACCGCATTTAACAGGAGTGGAATCGAGTATTGTTAGGCCTGCTATAGCTGCTAACAATTTTGTATTAAAGCCTAACACAATACAAATGATTAAACAATTTGTTCAATTTGATGGTTTGCAGGACGAAGATCCAAACACTCATATAGCTAATTTCTTAGAGTTCTGTGATACCTTCAAAATAAATGGCGTTTCTAATGATGCTATACGTCTTCGGTTATTCCCTTTTTCATTAAGGAATAAAGCCAAACAGTGGTTAAACTCGTTACCACGAGGATCAATCATTACATGGGAACAAATGACCGAGAAATTTTTATTAAAATATTTCTCATCGGCCAAAACGACCAAATTACGGAATGATATCTCTTCTTTTGTGCAGATGGATTTAGAGACATTATACGACGCATGAGAGAGATACAAAGATCTCCTGAGAAGGTGTCCACACCATGGTCTACCCTTGTGGCTACAAGTCCAAACTTTCTATAATGGTGTAAACCCCTCAACGAGACAACTAATTGATTCAGCCACCGGTGGAACCCTGAACAACAGAACTCCTGAAGTAGCCTACGAGTTCATTGAAGAAATGTCACTGAATAACTATCAGTGGCAAGTTACAAGGACAAAACCAACAAAATCAACTAGAGTTTACAACCTAGATGCAGTGACCACACTATCAACACAGATAGAGATGATAAATAAAAAGCTTGATAGTTTGTGTTCTTCGCAGGTACACCCAGTCATGCAATGCGATGAAAGTGGAACTGTGGCAAATCCTGAGTACCCACCCTACCAACCGGGTGCAGAGAGCGAACAGATGAACTATATAGGTAATAATTTCAGATCCAATAATAATCCTTATAGTAATACTTACAATCCAGGTTGGAGGAACCACCCAAATTTTTCATGGGGAGGTCAAGGAAATTAAGGAAATCAAAGACAACAACCTCCTCAAAATTTCCAAAATCAGCCATATCCATAAGAGAAAAAGCCAAACCTCGAAGAGATGCTGATAAAATTCATGGCAAGCACAGAAAATCGTCTTCAGGATACCGAGAAAAAACTTAAAAGTCAACAAACATCGGCTGAGGAGACCAAGAACCGAACCGGGGAACTTACTAAGTCAGTAGGGGAAGTCACTAAAGCAGTCGGACAACTTGCAAAGTTAATGTCCGAACGACCGATAGGATGTCTACCTAGTAACACAAAGATTAACCCAAAGGAACAAATTCAAGCCATCACAGCTCATAATAGCACAAGGGTAGATGAACCTAATCCAATAAAGGGAAACAAGGTAGAAGAAGGTAAAGTTGAGGCAACACAGGAAAAGCCAAAACCAGTAATCAAAAAGTACCAACCTCGCATACCTTATCCCGAAGCAATGAAAAGAGATGATACAGAGGAACAGTTCGATAAGTTTCTTAAACTTTTAAAGAAATTACATATTAACTTACCTCTTCTTGAAGCTCTTTTTCAGATGCCAGATTCGAGGAAATTTTTAAAACAGCTCTTGACGAACAAACGCAAATTAGATGAAGAGCCACATGCGAAATTGAAGGCAGTATGCTCAGCAATGCTACAGAATAGACTACTACGGAAGCAAAAAGATCCAAGGAGTTTTACTATTCCTTGTTTAATTGGTAGATTAAATGTTGATAACGCGTTAGTTGATTTAGGGGCAAGTATAAATGTCATGCCTTATATACTGTTTAAACGACTAGGTCTAGGGAAACCTAAACAAACTAGAATGAGTATACAATTAGCTGATAAAACTGTTAGAATTTCTAGGGGCAGTATCGAAGATGTTCTTGTAAAAATCGACAAATTTGTTTTCCCAGTAGATTTTGTTGTCTTAGACATGGATGAAGATAATTCAATCCCCTTAATTTTAGGAAGACCATTCCTAGCAACTGCCAAGACTAAAATTGATGTTGCCACAGGAGAACTCATACTTTGTGTAGGTAACGAATCAATCAGTCTTCAAGCTCTTGACTCGGCCAGGACAACAATCGATGAAGGTAAGAAAGACAATTCATTTGATAATCAATTTGTGCAACCTTCATCGCAGGAAACACCACAAGGATACAACCCTGAGCCAAATCATAGACCCCAAGCCGATAAAACAGAATTGCATAAGGAACAAAGCCTAAGGGTAGACAAACTAAAAGAGCAAGAAACACAAATCAAAGAGGAACAGGAACCGACTGAAGTAAAACCTAAGGAGCCCCCAGAAGAGCTCATAGGAACATCGAATCACTTCAAAATAGGAGACCAAGTACTCTTATATAAGGCAGATCCTCATGTCATCACATCAGATCTGACCATGAACGAAGAAATCCCTCTTGAGGTAAGCAATATCTTCTCATACGGAACAGTCGAGGTAAGCAATCATATATTCGGCACTTCTAAGGTACACGCTTCTCGACTCAAATCTCATCAAGAAAATGGAACTATCAACATGAGGGAAGATATCCAAATCTTTAAACCTCCCTGATTTTTCAAAACAAGGAAAGTCCAACTTAAGACTATAAACGAGCGCTTCTCAGGAGGCAACCCGAGTACTGACATAATTTGTTTTCAATTCATTTTCTTTTCTTCTTTTCTTTATCAGCTAACTTTAAAACTAACCAAGGGTGCAGATTTCCAGGCCACACGGCCTTGCACACAGCCGTGGCCGTGGCAGTGGCCGTGTGTACTTCAAGAATCTTTGTACCAACATGGCAGAGGCAGTACAAGTCAGATTCACCTAATTCTCGATGTCACGAATCCAACCACTCCCCCACGGGCACCGAAAAAGTGGCACGACCGTGCCCTACGACTGTGTGAAGCTACAGACCTACCAACCACAGGCAGGACACGCCCGTGCCTTCCAACCGTGCCGACATACTAACTTGTCACCAACGGGCGTGGCTGGTTGAAAACGGGCATGGAGAAACAACACGCCTAGACACACAGCCGTGCGAAGCGGCTGTGTGCATCGACACGCCCTCAGCCCACGGGTGTGGGAAAGTACCAGAATTAAGCCTCTATTTAAACACCAACCCCCTCCTCATTCTTCTTATCACTTCCACTTCTTTTCTGATTCTCTTTTCTTCTTTTGTCTCTCTTCTCCATAACAAAGCCTCCAGACTTTTGAGCCACGAATATCAATGTCGAAGAAGCGGAAGAAGGCAAGCATAGTCTCCTTAGGGAGACCGACATTCATAAACTCATGTCGGGCGCTTCATTCCAACAACAAGCCAAGGGTCTTTGAGACCATTTAGTTTTTATTTTTCTTTTCTCTTTTGCTTCAATTTCCTTCTCTTTGATAATCTTATGCTTAATCTAGTTTAATATATTTTAATTTCTTAGTGTTAGGTTGTAAAGGCTGCTTGGGAATCACGCCACTTTCGCCACCGCCAGTACCTCCGTCACCTTAGAAGTCACACCCACCTCACGAACCATTTACCAATAAGGATTCTCAAGCCCTTTTATCTTCTAGTCTTAGTTTATTTTCCTTCTTAGTCTCTTTTTCTTTATCTTTCTTATCTTTATTTATATATTTCGTTTATTTTAAATGCATCTTAATAACTCCTGGCTAACTATTTACGAGCTCCCCAATTTTTTCATCTAGCTCAGGATCGTCATCCAGACCGACTCCTCCAACTCCGAGATCTCATCCGTAATTCAGGAAGTTTCACCTCTCCCTCTCTCTTAAATTTTATATCTATCTTTGTACATTGAGGGCAATGTACATCTTTAGTGTGGGTGAGTGAATATTTATTTAAAGAAAGGGCCTAACTTTCTGCATTATTCTCAAATCCGGCCTAACTTTCTTCATTATTCTCAAATCCCTAAATTTAGTCTTGTTTTTAAGTAATTTCCTCATATTACTAATTAGGATGAAATTTCTGATGGTCTATGATTTTTATTAATATGTTTTAGATTAAGTCATAGTTAATTGTGCATTGATGATTAAATTAGAAGAATATTAGAGAATCAAGCATGATAAGTCTATTTTTCAGAATTAAAATCTTTGCTAGGTTGTTGAGCTGAATCTGAATATTATCTTGAAGTTTGAAATTTACAAGGTTGATGTCAAAACACCCATAATTTTTGTGAGATTTTGAGCCTATTAGAGTGTATATTCTTTTTCATGCTCACTTTATTGATTATGAGTGTGTCAACTGTGAACTGTTATTCTAGAACTTGCCTCAATTATACATATTGAGACCACACCTATGATTTGATATACTGAGATGATAAAGGCACCTAGGTTTTAACCCACTCACCCCACTAAATAGCCTACCTTCACAACTAACCCCTAGTGAACCCCGTTGATCCTAATGACCCTTTTTATTGACTTACCAGCTAATATTAACCCAAAACCCCTTTGTATTTGTTATCACCATTCCTTTTGACTACCCTTATATCGAGAGTTAATTTGATGTGTTGTCTAGTTGTTATCTTTATTTTAAAGTAATAGATTCATTCCTTGTAATATTTAGTTTGTTCTTAAAAAAACGAAGTATATTCATTATTAATTCTATAATTAAATGAGCTTACATGTTAAAATTCCACAACTTGAGGAAAAAGCTCGTATTATTAGTTTTCAATTGATGTAATTATTTAGGATTAGTTCAATTTTTGTTAGTTAGGCAATTTGTCAGGTCAGTCTCGATTCTAACCTTCTAATTCAGCCTTTATCCACACCTTTAACCCTAGCCCCGTTACAACCCTGTTAAAGACCTTTTGATTTGTGTATCATCTCATATTACAGTGGTGGAGATTTGATTTTCAGGCAAGCCTATGGGATTAACTTTTCAGGTTCGACTTCTGAGAGCTTAATTTTGAACCTTAAACACCTCGAGTGATTTGAGTGAATCTTTAGTGAGGATGTCAATCCTTGTCGATTTTGAATCAAAGGTAATTATTTAGATAAGGTGTAACATCCTGAAAAGGGCCTATGCATTTTCGGTTTAATTGTACGAAATGACATGTCTTAAGTATTATAAATAAATTTTGAATATTTTTGGAAACCCGAACATGTATGGAAAAGATTTAGAAATGAACATTTTGGAAACCTGAAAATGTATGGAAATGTTAAGTTTAAAAATGGAAAGTGAACATTTTTGGAAACTTGGAAATGTAAGGAAATGTCAAGTTTAAAGAGCCAAACGAAAATTTTTGGAAACTTAGAAATGACTTAAAAATATCGAGTTTTAAAGTTTAAAAGAGGAAACTGAGGCAAGGTGGCCTTAAGAGAAAAAGCATGTGAAATTTGACACACAAGCAGGCTTGGAAAAGTGGCCTGAAGATGCACTTAGGGCCTCTAGAAATGGCGCCACATGCAAGGGTGTTGGGCTTGAGTTCGAGTCACATGGGAAGCAAATAAAAGAAGTTTTATTTTTGCTTCTAGAAGCACAGAGGTGGACGGCACAAGGCTTGCCAAAGAGGAGTTTCATTCTCTTTTAAATTCGGCTAATTAGGGGATAAATAAAGGATTTTGTTTGGATTATTTCTAAGAGATAATTGTTGGATTAATTCTTTTATTTTGTGATAATTAAAAGGATAAAGCTATCAAATAGAAAAGTGGTGGCCAAGTAAGGGCATCTGAGTAGTAATTTCGACTATAAAAGGAAGAGAATAGGGCTACTCATCAAATTTTCTTCCTCCTCTTCTCTCTGCCGAATTTTTCCCTAGCAAAATCCTCTCTTCTCTTTTATTTTGTCCAACCGAATATACCAATAATATCTAGTGAAATCGATTTCTTTTAAGCCTCAAAAGCTGAATCTTTGTGACTCCAAGCAAGGGTGCAGTCGACTGAGGTATTAAGGAGGAACTCCGGGATTTTTGATAGTTATCGACTTCAAGAGAAGGGATTTTCGGGATTTAAAGCTTCAAGGTAAGACATCTGATATTCGGCCATAGGCCATTTAATGATGATTAAGTGTTAGAAATCAATCTAACATGTGCTTATAGGATTTTCGACAGCACTAAGAAAGCAAGGATCTATTTCGAGATTTAAGATTTGGAAGGTAAGCATATAGGTATGTTCGGCCAAGGCTTGATTTGGTATTTAGATCTATTCTTTAATTTGTTTAAAAAGCCGGAACTAACCTCTGATGAGATTTAGGTCTTGGCCGAATACAAGAAGAAGCATAGCAGCAATTTCGGGATTTGAATAATCATCAAATCGGCATCAAAGGTAAGTTTTAAGAATACAAATCCTACTAGGATTTGGTATTATAGCTGAATAGGATTTATGCTAAATAGTAAGTGATTAATCAAATGTAGGAACTTGAGATCTAAGGCAGTAGATCAGATTTCGGGATTTCAGTGAAGTTGTTAAGCGAATTAGGTGTGTACCCCACACTATTTCATACTACCTTATATGGCTAAGTTTATAATTAATATATGTGGTATTAAGAATATGAAAGTAGCTAAGGTACCATGTTATGGTACAAAGTACTCAGATACGTTTCCTACTCCTACTAGGATTATGAAATATGTTAATTGTAACATGAGAATAAGAATAAGAATGTGAACTCTGGCATATTTATGCATATTACTATTATATGGGGCATATGGGTTTTATTTTGAAGGGGAAGTGAATGTGGTGACCTAAGACCACGAACACGGTGACCTAAGACCGTGATATCTGAATGTGGTGACCTAAGACCACAGTAATGAATGTGGTGACCTAAGACCACAGTAATCTGAACGTGGTGACCTAAGACCGCGATATGGAGTGTAGCGGAAGGAGGGTCGACTTAGTAGTCCCCACGGTGTACAGGTTGGTACGGGGGAGTGTAGCGGATGGCTTAATAGGTTTGGGTTTTGGGAATGCATCATAACTTGTATGCTATGATATGAATGTGTAATAATTGTTATGCCTGATTCGATTATGATTTAGTGTTGTGTACACATTGAGTCTGTTGACTCACCCCGTTGTGGGACCATGTTTCAGGTGATGAACAGTGACGGACCGAGACGGCAGGACTTGTGGTGGCCATGCTCAACTTGAAGTCTTTATTTTAATGGACTATTAATTTTTTTAAGTACTCTGAATTATTTGGATTTATTTGATGTAATAAGGCCTTAAGGCCATAGCGCACTATCTTATTTCTGTTTATTGTTTAATTATGTTACAAATTTTTATTAAGTTTAAAGACCAAGTAATTTATTTTTTTTTAAAATATACTCTATATGTTTTATCACATAGAATTAAAAAGGGTTTTCTAATATGAAAATCGAATTGGTTTTCAACATAAGCCCAACCCAAACAATTTTTTTTAAATCGCACAAGATTTTCACAAAGTAACAAAAGAATTTGAACCGGTTTATTTGAGGAACATACCAAATCTGGTCAAAGCTCGTGGGCCGGGTTTTGGGTGTTTCATAAGGGGAGACACCTAGTTTTTGTGCTACAAATGTATGACTTTGATTGTTTGAATCTTTAGGACTCTTCGAGTTAGATCATCCATGTATAAATTATCTATGAATTATGATAAGGCAATGTTGATAAAAATTATGAATCATGGAAAGTTCGTTTTAATTGTAAGTTGAGAATTTTGCTTGAGGACAAGCAAAAGCTTAAGTGTGGGGGTATTTGATAAATCGTAATAGTAACATATTTTAATCCCACATCTAGCATGTTTTCGGATGATTTATCCCTTGATTCATGTAAAAAGGTGCTCTTAATCCTTTCTTTTCATGTCTTATACCCAGGAAAGCACCCGAGGATGAAAAAAACATAAAACGGGCCCAAAACGGAGTAAATGGGCCATATCACAAAATCCACACGGCCTGCCCAAAGATCACACGGCCATGCCTTGTCGAGCATCTAGAACACGGCCTCACCCTCGATTTACACAGTCGTGCCTCAATTAAGAAATTCGAACACGGCTCAAAGATTCGTCACACGGGCGTGTGACATGGCCGTGTCCCTGTCGTGGCAATGAATAATTTTAGTCAGAAAAGGATACTTAGGGAGAAAGAATCGCATTCGAAGAGCCTATATATACTCCCTAGGTACCACCTTTGAGAGGGCGTCAAGCTAGGCCAAGGAGCCAAGCTGAAAAGGTCATAGTTGTGGGAATCACTCGAAGTTAGCCAGTTGATCCATCCCAAGAAGCCGAAATTCTACTCAAAACGGCGGATTTCTCCTTCAATTCCTTCAGGGAGTTTTAGGGATTTTTTATGTTTTGTTTTATCTTTTCTCTTGAGATGTTTTCTTTATTTGTTATGAACTAAACCCTTCAGATACCTGAAGGGGATGAAACCTAGATGAATCTTGTTATTGATTTCTGAATTATATGATAAATACTTAGTTTGTTCTTAATTATGTGAGCTTAATCCAAATTTGATGTGCTTAGGTGGAGGAGGAATAGACCCTACTTAAGAGTAGATCTAGCATAATTAAGCGGAGTTGATCGTACGCCTAGAGATAGGGTGACGAGATTTTGCCGGATTAGGGTGAAACCTAATATGGGAGTCCATAGATCGGTTTACTGCTATTCTAGGGGGTTATTATTCGAGAAAGAGATTTCCGTTAATTAACCTAGGGTTAGACGTTATTCGCCTCGAGAGAGGGTTTAATATACGTTAGGGAGTCCTACGGATCAAATTAAGTGAATAAATTGTATGATTCAGTGTTAGATAACAAGTGAAGTCTAGGTGGATTCTTCCTGAGGGTATCGTCGTGATCAACTGAGTTTTTCTTCAAGTTATTTCTCAATTCGTTCTTTTTGTCTTCGCGCCTTTAGCTTAGTAGTCGTTAATTTAGATTAAAGAAACTTCATTTTATTTTAGGCTAAATAATAGAAAGAAAATTAGTATTAGTACTTTTAGTTCTTTTGGGTTCAACAATCCGGTCTTGCCTAAGCTATACTACTGTTCGATAGGTACACTTACCTTTAATCGTTGTCAGAGTTAGTTTCCAGGTTCGATCTCATTCATTATAAATTTTAAAACTCGACACAACGATCACCCATTATTCATAAGCATGTTGCATTGAAATAATGATTGACGAACTAATAATTTCACAAAAGAAGTTCTACATATTACTTTGGAAATTTCTAGATAAAATAAGGAACCGAAACAGGACAATTGTTTAGAATTTCCATGAGCATAGATTGGAAATATTTGAGAAAGAAGAGTTTGGATAGAGACTATTTTTCTGAATTCTTTGTCCAAATGATAATTGGACAAAATAATGAGTTGATGTGACGAAGGTAAGTGATGTCATCAGGTCATAACATTCGGGGAATGGTGTGACAAAGTAAGTTGATATAAATTCAGAACCCCTGAATTGTGGTGGAATGAGTTGAATTTGAAATAAATCCTATACCCTAAAAATTACAGATGGGACGGATCGAAAAAGTTCAATTCCTATCATGGTAGGATGGTACAAGCCTTGGGTCTTCAAGTTTCAAGCAGAGTTGACTCTGAAATTACAGCGGGGCAAGCTTGTTGAGCAGAATATGACTGGTGTTTCGAGAGGAACAAGGATGAAGAACAAATGAGTGATGACACCTAGAGTAGGAATCATACTCATGACATTTTTTCATATATCATAGCAAATCTCATTAGGAGCATTTGATTCATTTCGATCATTGCATCCTAACCCTTAAATGTTTAAAAAGGAATCATTTTCATAACATGTTGCATTCATGTCACTCATAACACATGTAGCTAGAAGCATTTGATTCATTCTGATCATAGCATCTTGGTCATTTGACATAAACATATGGAACTGAGTCTACAGGACATGTCCCTCAGAGGATAGTGTAGCAATATCGGTGAATTTGCAAATCTTATCTCCTTAAGCAGTAGTGGAGCAGATCAAACTCGGCGAATCTTATCTTTCCGAGGTAGCAGGGAAGCAAATTTTAGCCACCAGCCTTATCTCCCTAAGGAAGCAAGGGAGCAGGTTGAAGTTTGTAGTCTTATCTTCCTGAGGTAGTAAGGAAGCAGACTAAAGATTGTAGATTTTGTCTCCCTGAAGTTGCAGTGGAGCAAATCGAAGACGGTGAATCTTATCTTCCCGAGGTAGTAGGGAAGCAAATTTTAGCCACCAGCCTTATCTCCCTGAGGTAGCAAGGGAGCAAGCTGAATTTTGTAGTCTTATCTTCCTAAGGTAGCAAGGAAGCAGACTAAAGATTATAGATTTTGTCTCCCTGAAGTTTCAGTGGAGCAAATCGAAGAAGGTAAATCTTATCTTCCCGAGGTAGCAGGGAAGCAGATTTTAGCCACCAGCCTTATCTCCCTGAAGTTGCTGCGGAGTAGATTGAAAACAGCAGATCTCATCTTCCTGAAGTTGCAGAAAGCAGATCAAAGACACTTTCAGCCTTATCTCCCTAAAGTTGCAGTGGAGTAGACTGAAGACAGCAGATCTCATCTTCCTAAAGTTGCAGGAAGCAGATCAAAGACACTTTCAGCCTTATCTCCCTGAAGTTGCAGTGGAGTAGACTGAAGATAGCAGATCTTGTCTTCCTGAGTTTACAGCAAAGCGGATCAAAGATACTAAGCCTGACCTCCCTAAAGTTGCAGTAGAGCAGATTAAAGATAGATGATTTTGCCTTCCTGAAGTTGCAGTGAAACAGATTGAAGCCATCAGACTTATTGAAAATCAAGTTCCAATACTGTTGAAGTTGCAGTGGGGTTGGAAGCCATTTGAAAGAAGACGAGGACCAAAAAGTTGAGGCTTGGCAAAGACCGGGCAAAATTGGTCCTTTTATAATCTTTGCTCCATTCTCGTTTCACGACAATAAGCAAAGAGGGGCAGCTATAACAAGCCCATTTTGCTCGGGCTTAAAATGAACAAAAGCCAAATAAAATAATAAAATGTTCAGTCCATTTACAAAAACATTAAACTACCCGTGGCCCAAACCCAATTACAAGCCAATCCATTACAACCCAAAACTAAAACCCAAACCCAACTAGACCCACTAACCCAATACCAGAACCCGTTACACCCTTAGACCCACACCTAAAGACCCAGACCCAATAGACCCAAAGCTAAGCTGGCCCAAGTGGCCCAAATAGCTTGCAGACGCAGGAAACCCTAGGTTTCCACTGCGCCGCAAGTGCCCAAGCAAGCAGCCTTTCCTCGCGCCGCAATCAGCCCCTCGTCCAACCGCAATAAGCGCGCGAATCCCGTACCATCGCTGAGACCCTCGTCAATTGCCTGCAAAAAGGAAAGAAGTAGCAGCAGATATGGCAAAATCTATATATTTCCTTTTTTAAAATTTATTTTTGGGTTATAAAAACCCCATAAAACCTATAAACACGACACACACAAAAAAGACAGAAAAACAGATACACAAATATTCACAGAAAACAGAGATTAATAAAATAACAGAGGTGATTTTTTATATTCGATTTCGGTTTCTTTTATTTTTCTTTTCCTTTTGATGTATACGTATGTTATATACATAAAATAGTTCTAAAAACAAAATATAAAAATTACCTTTCGATTTACGCAGAGAAAACCAAAGTTTTTATCTTTTGGCGGCGGCGCATGCGACGGTGCCCTGGCCTCAGGCCTCAGGCTAGAGAGAATTTTGGGGGGGGGCTCTGATTTTTTTTTAAAAGGAATGTTTAAATGAAATTTTTTGGCTGATTCTTTGCTTATATAACAGGAAGAAACTGCGCCATTTTTTACTTAAGTAAAAAAGTACAAAATGACACCGTTTGGAGCAAGGATCCGCGCGTTGACCCGAAAACCCGGGGAGGATCCGCGTGTTTTTAAATAAGGGTCTAATTACCATATAGGCCCTTCCGCATTTTTTCAAATTTACAATTATGTCCGAATAGTTTTTTTTATTTTTTAAATGTAGCCCTAAAACTTATATTCTGTTGCAGTTTAATCCTTTGGGCTACTTAAAGGCGAATATGTAACATCCTGCATTAGGGGTCATTTGCCATACGATTATTATTGTGGGTTTTCCTGATTTAAATGCACATATTATGGTTTAGCCAAAAATCCCGAGTTAGTCGGGTATAGGGTTAAGAAGGTTCTTTAAGTGCTTGGGATGAAAAGGGCTATGTGTATAAGCCTTATCATTAAATTAGGGCGAGTTTTGTCACAAAGAAATGGCTGGCGGAGTGGTTAGGGTACTGGTAGAAGGCTAGAAAATGCGGCTAGGCGAGGGTTCGAGTCGCGTGGAGGAAGTTTATTTTTTTTTTGGTGTGTAGGAGGACTTAATGAGGAGGGCTTATGAATAAGTTTCGTTGAGACGGGGCATGAAAGTCTCGATAGCTGAAGCGGCAGGGCGCTTGGGCATGCTCCTTCGGGTCCCGTGTTCGAGCCCTAGGAGTCGCACCTAGGGCGTTTAACTTTTTCTTTTAGCGTTCAAGTTAATAAAGCCATCAGGAAGGATTTAAAAGAATTATGCAGCGCAATTTGTCACGAAATTCCAATTGGCCGAGTGGCTGGGGCGCGATATTGTTCCAGGTCTCGGGTTCGAATCCCCTGGGCAGTAGTTGTCCATTTTGTTTTTGGCCTCTGGTATTAAATGCAAAGGGGAAACTCAGGAAGGAAGGTTTAAAAGAAAGATGCGACGCGATTCTATCATGAAAGTCAGGTCGGTCAAGTGGTTGAAGCGTGGGGGATTCTGCCTCAGGTCTCGCGTTCGAGACCCGAGGGTGGAGCATGAACGTGCTTTTTATCCTTTTTGTCTCTGGCATTCGTGCGTGCAGGGCCAGGGACCGAGTGTTTAAGAGGAATTTTCGACGCTCCATGTCATGAAAGACAAGCTGGCCGAGTGGCTAAAGCTTGGAGAGGACTGCTTCGGGTCCGGGGTTCGAAACCCATGCGCAGCGCCTGGAAGCATTCCTTTTTGCTTTGGCCGGCGTTTGGGGGTATTGGCATGCACATGCACGCGTGGGAAACAAGGCTTGTTGGCTGCATGTTTCTTTTATTCTTTTAGTATTGTTAATTTATTTTTGAAGCATGGGTTAATTTGTTTTCTCTTAATTTATTTGTTGGATATGGAGAGAATATTGTGGGAACATTAAACAATAATAAGGGTGCACTCTTTTTCCAATAGAGATGGGAGAATGTTTAACAAATAAGGTTTTATTTTTCCTATGGTGTTGGGCAAGTAAAACAAGGAGAAAGTATGGCCGGCCATAAGGTTTGGCAAAAGTTGAGCATGGCCGAAACTTTTGGTGTTTCTTACTCCATTTTGTGCTAGCCGAATAGGGGAAATAGGAAAGGCTTAACACTCTCGGTTGAAGGTGTTTTAGAGAAGAAGGAAGCTAGGCCAAATTTCTTCAAGCATAGCTATGTTTCTTCCCTTTGTGCATGGCCGAGTGAAGGAGGGTTGAAAGGCTTGGATAATCGGTTTCTTTTGGCAAAGAGGTGCCTAGGCTTTAAGTTATCTTCTTCCTTTCCAAATTATACATGGCCAAATTAAGGACATCACAAGGAGCATTTACATTCGGCTTTGAGTAGAGTAAGAGGGTGCCGAAATTTCCTTGGCCTTGTCCTCCTTCCTTTCAACTTATTCTTGGCCAAAAACTCATGACATCGTTCTGTTTTCTTTACTTTGTGAAGGCTGAATATTTTGCCGACACCAAGGAGCACTTTGGATTTTGATTCTTCTGAGAATCTCAACAAGTCAAAACAATAACTTGGGATTTCGGTAAGCTTAGAAGTAGTTAAGAATTTCGGCCAAAGGCTATTCTTGGTATTCTTGAATAATCGATTTATGCACTATGTTTTTAGGAGGGGACTTTTCGGCTAGGAATCTGAAAGTTCTGGGCTTTCAAATCACGTTGGTTAGTACTAATCAAGGTTCGGCCTAAGGCCCTATTCTGTTGTAATATGACCAATCCTTTGGATTGTTAGTTAATCACATGAGACCCCTTAATAATAATCTATGATGGCCGAATATAGGAACATTACGAGGACTAGTTCGGGACTTCTGTAATATCGCATAGACACGGGATTGCTAGTTAAATCTTCGATTAAATAGGTGTGTAAGCTCTTACACACTTTATTAGTATAAACTGTTATTCGATAATATTAATGACCTCTCATGTGGTAACTTTGCCTAGTGGGCATAAGCTTGGTTTTTCGGGTAAGTCCCCTATTACTCGATTTACGATATATGTTGTATACGCCATCATATGCTGTGTAATGCTATGCTATATACGATTGCATGATATATGGGATCATGATACTTGTGATATGAGCATGACGATGGTGGGATTGATGCGAGGGAGTAATATTCGTGTCGACGGACACCAGTGTTTTGGTAACACACTGTGACTACGGTCACCAGAGGTTTGGTACCTCCAGAGGTTTGGCACCTCATAGCGTCTCGTCCCTGTGGCTTAGTGCCACCGTGGGTTGGCCCCACATTTGAGATACGGGATCGACGCCAGTGATTTGGTATCACACGATGGGTTGGCCCCATCATTTGATTGTGACTTCGGGTCACCAGTGGTTTGGCACCACCAGTGGTTTGGCACCACACGTATTGACGGATATCGTGACTATAAGTCACCAGTGGTTTGGCACCACCAGTGGTTTGGTACCACATGGGGTAGAAAAGGAGCATGGTTGGCTAGGTTGGGTTGCATAATTGCATGTCATACTAATATCTTGTGTATGAGTGTTATTTCCGGGTTGGGGAGACATACATTGAGTCTTGGTGACTCACCCCTTCCCATATCATCTTGCAGGTGAGTAGAGCGCGGATGCGGAGCCGAGGAGGGCTCGAGGCGGCCATGTTGGTTTTGTGGACTTGAAATTTTATTTTGCCCGCTTTAAGTTTATTATTCACTACAATTCGATTGGGTTGTAATATGGCCGCTTATTATTATTATTATTTTGGATGTTTAGGTAGTTGTTTTACTTTATCATATAACTGATGAACTTACAAACGGTTATGCAAATCGGCTAATAGTAACTTTTTCAAAGTAAGCACTCGTATACGATTTCAAAAAAAAATGTTACCATCGGGTAACAAAATTTCCAAGCTATTGATCACTCTAATGATCAGAAATTTAAATGATCAAATGATTTTAAAAAGGAAGAATGAATTTTCCACTCAACCGGATTTATCAAATCAACCCACTTGAGTTTTAGCAAATACCGTTTTATATCCTTAACAAATTTTAAATTTTCTACTATTAGTCCAAACCTTTCAAACTCCTTTTTACTCCGTGACATACCAAATCCGGTCATGGCTTGTGGGCCGGGTTTGGGGTGTTATAAGTTTTGGTATCAGAGCCAGGTTCAAAAACTCGGCTGTGAGGGCTTAAGACCTAAAAATGTTTTTGCTAGATAGGCTTTTAAAAACCTCTCTGAAAATGGTTTTTGGTTGAACAACATGGCATCGAGTCTCCGGCACCGATCTGCTCTTGTAAGTATCTTTAATCTATGTATGAATGGTTATTTGTAAATGGGTAGAAAATGGGACGTAGATAGTATGAAAGGCATGTGAACCCTAGGACTAGTTTACCCCAAACAATCGCATAAGATTTATAATTGCCTAATTAAACAAACCCATGACTAAGTCACCGAGTTAAGGTGTGGTAACCCTTGTACGCATGTCTAGGATTGGATCCGGAAGAGCTTGGTATTTAAGTGGTCTTAGCGACTCACCTCCTCTTCGCGGGAATCCTACCTGGTGTGTAGCTTTGGTTCACCCAAACCGTGAGGACTTGTTGTGGGCTAAACCCTATTACTAAAACCCGAAAAGGGAATTAACCGCATTTTATAAAAACTTTAGTTTTAAAGACTTCCCTCAAGTCATAAGATTTATATTGCAAAATTCTCTTGATTTATGGACATTTTAAAAATACCCCTAGTTTTAAAATCTACTAAGCTACCCCAAAATTTTAACAAAATTTTCTTATACTCAAAATCCCTAATTTGCAAAATATCAAAAATGTCGTGATTTTAGAAAATTACAAAATTGCCCCTAATTTGCAAATTACCAAAATTTTCAAAGTTTTGTAACACTACCAATTTTTTTTTAAATTTCCCTTAATTTGTCAAGATTTACAAACTCACCTTGTTACCAAAATACCCCTGTAGGGTAAATGACGAAAATACCCCCGGGTTAAGAAATGGGTCAAAAAGAGTGATGGAATAAGTGAATGTGTATCTTCGAATTACGATAGAAGACTTGAAACTTGTTTGATCGAAAGAACAACTTCTTAATTTCGCCCATAAGATTCTTTGCTAATAATCAGTGAAACATTGACTAACTCATAAAACTTTTTAAGACAGATTGCGCCATAAGAAATGAGTTCTAGAGGTCGCGGCCGTCGGGGACGCGGTAGAGGCCGGATGGCCGTGACAGAACCAGTTAGGTCGGGCCAAGGATCGGATAATGAGATACCACCCCCACCGCCACCCCCAACTTTTGGTGATGGACCTCAGGATCAGACGGGGGGTGAGTCGGTATCGCAGGCTATGCTGCGTGTTCTAGAAATGATGGCTGAGACCAGCAGAGGTACAGGAGCTTGGAAGTCTGTATCTGAGCGGCTCCGATCCAATGGAGCTGAAGTATTTAGGGGTGTGTCAGGTGTCGCACCCAGTACAGCCGAATATTGGTTAGAATCAATCGAGAGGATCATGGACGATCTCGACTTAACAAATGAGGAAAAGCTGAAAGGAGCGGTGTCGCTTCTAAAAGACGAGTCCTACCAGTGGTGGCTCACGGTTCGAGACGGCGCTACAGCAGACGACCTTACTTGGGAATACTTCAAAGCTACTTATCAGAAGAAGTATGTGGGCACCAGCTACACTGATACTCAGAGGAAAACCTTTCTGGGCCTGGTGCAAGGAAACAAGTCGGTATCTGAGTATGAGGCAGAATTCCTGAGGCTGAGCCGCTATGCTCGGGGAGTTGTGTCAACTGAGCATGATCGTTGCGTCCGTTTTGAAGACGGACTTAGGGATGACTTAAGGCTGTTGATTGCTCCACAACAGGTACGGGAGTTTGCTATTTTGGTAGAAAAGGCTAAAGTGGCCGAAAGAGTCCGGGAGTCTGTGAGGCAGAGCTATGATAGGAGCAAGCAGAAAAGAGGCGTAGGGTCGTCTGGATCGGGAAATAACGCACAAAAGAGGGCCAGACAGAGTGGGCCAAATCAGGCTGGAAGGATCATGGCTACTAATCAGAGACCGGCTCAGTGTAATCGCTGTGGGAAGTCGCATTGGGGAGGTTGTTACACCGGTGAGAGAGGTTGCTTTGAATGTGGATCCCCGAATCACCGTGTAAGGGATTGTCCTCGGAAGTTGGCAAGGAATCAGCCAGAGGGTCAGAACCGTACTCCAGCAAGGAATGTGAGACCACCGCAGAGGGGTCGTGGTAATGGTAGAGGAGGCAATGGTCCCAATCGAGGTCGCGGAATTCAGGGCAGAGGAGCAGGCAACACCGAAGCTAGGCAGCCTGGCTTAGTCTACGCAGCGAGGCGTCGCGAGGAGGGTGACGCACCGGACGTCATCACCGGTACGTTCTTAATTTTCGGTCTCCCTTATGTTGCGTTAATTGATGTGGGTTCGACGCATTCATACATTGCCAGTAGTGTGGTAGAGACTATGAACTTGGATTTTGAGACTGCTTCTAGCGAGATGACTGTAATTAGCCCTCTAGGACACTCTGTGATAGTGAACAAGCTATATAGAGATATACCCCTAGAACTCCAAGGGGTAGTGTTTGTGGCTGATCTGATGGAACTGCCGTTTGGGGAGTTCGACCTAATTCTTGGAATGGACTGGCTGGTTAAGTATCAGGCAAGGTTGGATTGCGCTGCTAAACGCATGATCCTAAAGACGGATAAGGGTGACGAAGTGGTCATGATAGGTAACAGAAGAGACTATCTATCCAATGTAGTGTCTGCCTTGAAGGCCGAGAAGATGATCAAAAAGGGGTGTGAAGCATTGTTGGTTCAAATCTATGCCTTGGAGGCTAAGGAGTCCGCAGTTGAGAAGGTCCGAACTGTAAGGGAATTCGCTGACGTGTTTCTTGAAGAACTTTCGGGTCTGCCCCCAGATCGGGAAGTGGAGTTCGGTATAGACCTGTTGCCCGGGACGGCACCTGTGTCCATAGCACCCTACCGAATGGCACCGAAGGAGTTGGCGGAACTGAAGGCTCAAATTCAGGAACTCTTGGATAGAGGGTTCATTCGACCCAGCATATCTCCGTGGGGAGCACCTGTGCTGTTTGTCAAGAAGAAAGACGGGTCAATGCGGATGTGTATCGACTACCGTCAACTTAACAAGTTAACGATCAAAAACAAGTATCCGTTGCCTCGGATTGATGACCTGTTTGATCAACTGAAGGGTGCATCGGTGTTCACGAAGATAGATCTTAGGTCAGGCTATCATCAACTTAAGGTAAAGGAGGCTGATGTGCACAAGACGGCATTTCGTACCCGGTATGGGCATTACGAGTTCTTAGTGATGCCGTTTGGGTTGACCAACGCACCGGCAGCGTTCATGGACTTAATGAACAGGATGTTTCAGCAATACTTAGATCAATTTGTCGTGGTGTTTATAGACGACATATTGGTTTACTCAAAGACGGAGGAGGAGCATGATAGGCATCTGCGTATAGTTCTACAAGTGCTGAGGGAGGAGCAGTTATATGCAAAATTCAGTAAGTGCGAATTTTGGCTTAGAGAGGTGACTTTCTTAGGTCACGTGGTGTCAGCTGAAGGGATTAGAGTGGACCCCCGCAAAGTCGAAGCAGTGTTGGATTGGAAACCACCTCGGTCAGTAGCGGAAATTCGAAGTTTTCTGGGTCTGGCCGGGTACTATCGAAGATTTGTGGAAGGATTCTCTTTAATCGCAGCACCGTTGACTAAGCTATTAAGGAAAGGAGTCCCATTTGTTTGGTCAGAGAAACAGCAAGAAAGTTTTGATAAGCTAAGAAAGATTCTGACGGAAGCTCCCGTTTTGGTTCAGCCTGAGGCGGGGAAATTGTTCACGGTTTATTGTGATGCGTCCCATAATGGTTTGGGATGTGTGTTGATGCAGGAAGGGAAGGTAGTGGCCTATGCATCCCGTCAGCTAAGACCGCATGAGGTTAACTATCCTACTCATGACTTGGAGTTAGCGGTAGTAGTCTTTGCTTTGAAAATATGGAGGCATTACTTGTATGGAGAGAAATCAATCGTCTATACGGATCATAAAAGTTTGAGGTATCTCTTGACTCAGAAGGACTTGAATCTGAGGCAGCGCCGATGGATTGAACTGTTGAAGGACTACGACTGTTCAATTGAGTACCATCCAGGCAAGGCTAACGTGGTGGCTGATGCATTGAGCCGAAAGGTCGTGACAGACTTAAGGGCGATGTTTGCTCGTCTCAGTCTGTACGACGATGGAAGTCTTTTGGCGGAGCTGCAAGTTAAACCAACTTGGATCGAGGAGATTAAGGAAAAACAATTAGGGGATGACATTTTAAACGCACGGAGATTGCAAGTTCAAGATGGCGGTTTGGAAGGGTATAGCTTGACTGGTGATGGTATGTTGTGTTTTCAAGGACGGCCTTGCATGTCGAATGATGTGGGATTGAGGCAAAGAATTCTTCAAGATGCACATAGCAGCCCATACGCTATGCATCCTGGAGGTAGCAAGATGTATGGAGATCTACGGAAGCAATTCTGGTGGCCAGGATTGAAACGTGAGGTAACAGAATTCGTGGGAAGGTGTCTCACGTGTCAGCAAGTAAAAGCTGAATATCAGTTACCATCTGGGTTACTTCAACCGGTGAAGATTCCTCAGTGGAAATGGGAGAGGATCACTATGGACTTCGTCAGTGGGCTACCCCTCACGCCCAGCAAGAAAGACGCAGTTTGGGTGATTGTGGACCGTCTGACCAAATCGGCTCACTTCATACCGGTAAGGGTGGATTACTCGCTCCAGAAGTTAGCTAAGTTGTATGTGGCAGAGATAGTGAGGTTGCATGGTGTTCCAGTGTCGATCATCTCAGACAGAGACCCCAGATTTACATCGAGGTTTTGGAGAGCACTACATCAGGCTTTGGGTACACGGTTGGATTTCAGTACAGCATTCCATCCACAATCTGACGGGCAGTCGGAAAGAGTTATTCAGATTTTGGAGGACATGTTAAGAGGCTGCGTTTTGGACTTCAGAGGTAGTTGGGAGGAATTTTTGCCATTAGCTGAGTTCGCATACAACAACAGTTATCAGGCAAGATGGCACCATATGAAGCGTTATATGGTAGGAGGTGTCGCACACCTACTTGTTGGACGGAGTTGGGTGAGCGACAGATGTTAGGACCGGAATTGGTTGCAGAAACTGAGGATAAGGTGAAGAAGATCCAAGCTCGGTTGAAAGAAGCCTCGGATAGGCAAAAGTCTTACGCTGATCTCAAGCGGAGGGACATAGAATTTGCCGTAGGAGACGAAGTTTTTCTGAAGGTTTCGCCATGGAAGAAGGTGCTAAGATTTGGGAAGAGGGGCAAATTAAGCCCAAGGTTCATTGGACCGTTTAAGGTGATGAGACGAGTGGGACCAGTGGCTTATCAGCTCGAGTTACCTGCAGAACTAAGTCAGATTCACGATGTGTTCCATGTCTCCATGCTTAGACGCTATCATTCTGATCCATCACACATCTTGGTAGTTGAGGAAGTTGAGGTGAGTCCAGATTTGACGATGGAAGAGGAACCTGTGCAGATCCTAGATCGGGATGTGAAAGTTTTGCGTAGGAAGTCAGTTCCTTTAGTGAAGGTCCTATGGCGGAACCATGGCGTGGAGGAAGCTACGTGGGAGCCCGAGGATGTGATGCGGCAGCAATACCCCCAACTCTTCTGACCCAGGTAATTTCGGGGACGAAATTTATTTTAAGGGGGGTAGAACTGTAACATCCTGCATTAGGGGTCATTTGCCATACGATTATTATTGTGGGTTTTCCTGATTTAAATGCACATATTATGGTTTAGCCAAAAATCCCGAGTTAGTCGGGTATAGGGTTAAGAAGGTTCTTTAAGTGCTTGGGATGAAAAGGGCTATGTGTATAAGCCTTATCATTAAATTAGGGCGAGTTTTGTCACAAAGAAATGGCTGGCGGAGTGGTTAGGGTACTGGTAGAAGGCTAGAAAATGCGGCTAGGCGAGGGTTCGAGTCGCGTAGAGGAAGTTTATTTTTTTTTGGCGTGTAGGAGGACTTAATGAGGAGGGCTTATGAATAAGTTTCGTTGAGACAGGGCATGAAAGTCTCGATAGCTGAAGCGGTAGGGCACTTGGGCATGCTCCTTCGGGTCCCGTGTTCGAGCCCTAGGAGTCGCACCTAGGGCGTTTAACTTTTGCTTTTAGCGTTCAAGTTAATAAAGCCATCAGGAAGGATTTAAAAGAATTATGCAGCGCAATTTGTCACGAAATTCCAATTGGCCGAGTGGCTGGGGCGCGATATTGTTCCAGGTCTCGGGTTCGAATCCCCTGGGCAGCAGTTGTCCATTTTGTTTTTGGCCTCTGGTATTAAATGCAAAGGGGAAACTCAGGAAGGAAGGTTTAAAAGAAAGATGCGACGCGATTCTATCATGAAAGTCAGGTCGGTCAAGTGGTTGAAGCGTGGGGGATTCTGCCTCAGGTCTCGCGTTCGAGACCCGAGGGTGGAGCATGAACGTGCTTTTTGTCCTTTTTGTCTCTGGCATTCGTGCGTGCAGGGCCAGGGACCGAGTGTTTAAGAGGAATTTTCGACGCTCCATGTCATGAAAGACAAGCTGGCCGAGTGGCTAAAGCTTGGAGAGGACTGCTTCGGGTCCGGGGTTCGAAACCCATGCGCAGCGCCTGGAAGCATTCCTTTTTGCTTTGGCCGGCGTTTGGGGGTATTGGCATGCACATGCACGCGTGGGAAACAAGGCTTGTTGGCTGCATGTTTCTTTTATTCTTTTAGTATTGTTAATTTATTTTTGAAGCATGGGTTAATTTGTTTTCTCTTAATTTATTTGTTGGATATGGAGAGAATATTGTGGGAACATTAAACAATAATAAGGGTGCACTCTTTTTCCAATAGAGATGGGAGAATGTTTAACAAATAAGGTTTTATTTTTCCTATGGTGTTGGGCAAGTAAAACAAGGAGAAAGTATGGCCGGCCATAAGGTTTGGCAAAAGTTGAGCATGGCCGAAACTTTTGGTGTTTCTTACTCCATTTTGTGCTAGCCGAATAGGGGAAATAGGAAAGGCTTAACACTCTCGGTTGAAGGTGTTTTAGAGAAGAAGGAAGCTAGGCCAAATTTCTTCAAGCATAGCTATGTTTCTTCCCTTTGTGCATGGCCGAGTGAAGGAGGGTTGAAAGGCTTGGATAATCGGTTTCTTTTGGCAAAGAGGTGCCTAGGCTTTGAGTTATCTTCTTCCTTTCCAAATTATACATGGCCAAATTAAGGACATCACAAGGAGCATTTACATTCGGCTTTGAGTAGAGTAAGAGGGTGCCGAAATTTCCTTGGCCTTGTCCTCCTTCCTTTCAACTTATTCTTGGCCAAAAACTCATGACATCGTTCTGTTTTCTTTACTTTGTGAAGGCTGAATATTTTGCCGACACCAAGGAGCACTTTGGATTTTGATTCTTCTGAGAATCTCAACAAGTCAAAACAATAACTTGGGATTTCGGTAAGCTTAGAAGTAGTTAAGAATTTCGGCCAAAGGCCATTCTTGGTATTCTTGAATAATCGATTTATGCACTATGTTTTTAGGAGGGGACTTTTCGGCTAGGAATCTGAAAGTTCTGGGCTTTCAAATCACGTTGGTTAGTACTAATCAAGGTTCGGCCTGAGGCCCTATTCTGTTGTAATATGACCAATCCTTTGGATTGTTAGTTAATCACATGAGACCCCTTAATAATAATCTATGATGGCCGAATATAGGAACATTACGAGGACTAGTTCGGGACTTCTGTAATATCGCATAGACACGGGATTGCTAGTTAAATCTTCGATTAAATAGGTGTGTAAGCTCTTACACACTTTATTAGTATAAACTGTTATTCGATAATATTAATGACCTCTCATGTGGTAACTTTGCCTAGTGGGCATAAGCTTGGTTTTTCGGGTAAGTCCCCTATTACTCGATTTACGATATATGTTGTATACGCCATCATATGCTGTGTAATGCTATGCTATATACGATTGCATGATATATGGGATCATGATACTTGTGATATGAGCATGACGATGGTGGGATTGATGTGAGGGAGTAATATTCGTGTCGACGGACACCAGTGTTTTGGTAACACACTGTGACTACGGTCACCAGAGGTTTGGTACCTCCAGAGGTTTGGCACCTCATAGCGTCTCGTCCCTGTGGCTTAGTGCCACCGTGGGTTGGCCCCACATTTGAGATACGGGATCGACGCCAGTGATTTGGTATCACACAATGGGTTGGCCCCATCATTTGATTGTGACTTCGGGTCACCAGTGGTTTGGCACCACCAGTGGTTTGGCACCACACGTATTGACGGATATCGTGACTATAAGTCACCAGTGGTTTGGCACCACCAGTGGTTTGGTACCACATGGGGTAGAAAAGGAGCATGGTTGGCTAGGTTGGGTTGCATAATTGCATGTCATACTAATATCTTGTGTATGAGTGTTATTTCCGGGTTGGGGAGACATACATTGAGTCTTGGTGACTCACCCCTTCCCATATCATCTTGCAGGTGAGTAGAGCGCGGATGCGGAGCCGAGGAGGGCTCGAGGCGGCCATGTTGGTTTTGTGGACTTGAAATTTTATTTTGCCCGCTTTAAGTTTATTATTCACTACAATTCGATTGGGTTGTAATATGGCCGCTTATTATTATTATTATTTTGGATGTTTAGATAGTTGTTTTACTTTATCATATAACTGATGAACTTACAAACGGTTATGCAAATCGGCTAATAGTAACGTTTTCAAAGTAAGCACTCGTATACGATTTCAAAAAAAAAAATGTTACCATCGGGTAACGAAATTTCCAAGCTATTGATCACTCTAATGATCAGAAATTTAAATGATCAAATGATTTTAAAAAGGAAGAATGAATTTTCCACTCAACCGGATTTATCAAATCAACCCACTTGAGTTTTAGCAAATACCGTTTTATATCCTTAACAAATTTTAAATTTTCTACTATTAGTCCAAACCTTTCAAACTCCTTTTTACTCCGTGACATACCAAATCCGGTCATGGCTTGTGGGCCGGGTTTGGGGTGTTACAGAATATTAGAACGACGTCGTTTAGGAGACAAAGCAAAATTGCCTAATAAGTCCCTAAGATGTGAACGCGTTCTGATTTGATCCTTTTACATTTTTTATATTTTTTTATTATTTCTTTGTTTATTTTTTAAAACCTTTTTATTGTAAATTTTTTTATTATTTAACATTATATTAAATTGTTTTTTATATTAAAATTCTATATTATTTTTTTACTATTTGTATATTAATTTATTACTAGTATATAGTTTTTGTGTATGGTTTCTTGAATACACATTATTTTTATAAATATTGAATTGTTACTATTTATTATTTTATTTAGTTTAATTATATATATTACCTATTATTTTATAATTTATATATTAGATATTATATTATATGTTTTTAAAATTTTGTATATTATAGTATTATATTATATCATACATATTTTTAAAATTTTATTTTGTATAAAATTTATTTATATGATACAACATATTTTATTTTTAAAATTTTATTTTATATATGTAATTTTATGATTAGTATATTATATATATGTTTTTATATAAAATTATTATATATTGTTTACTAATTGTTTTTATTATACCTAATCATTTATATATATATATATATATAAATTATTAAATTATGTATTTGTTATAAATATTCTTATTTTTTATATACTTTAAATTTTTATTCATTTAAAATATTGTTTATATATATATATATATATATATAGTCGTTTTATAAATCGTCATATTTTTTTGTCATAATATTCATTCAATGTTTAAATATATTATTTCCTTTTCGTTTGATTTTGTTATTTCATGAAGATCTTAATTATCGCTACTTATTTTATCCCATGTTGATTTATTTATGTTCTTTTAATCGTTTATTATTGCTTAACATAGTTCATTATATACTTATTCATGTTATATTATTCTTTTATTATTTATTGTTAGTATAATTTTTAGTTATGTAGAATTGTTATTAAATATGTATGTTGTAATATCTTACCCAAACCAATTTTTTATAAAAATACCTTTTGAATTGTTGCATTTTATTCAAATATTTTAAATACGGTGATACATAATATTTGGGGGGGGTTCGAGAAAAATTGTGCCCTAACTTATTGAGTTTCGATTTTTCCCGTTAAACTTAAAATATTAAATATCTCTTCTCTTTTAAAATTGAAGCTCACAAAATTCAAACCAAAAACTTATTCTCGGGAATTCAAAACGTTGTATCCTAACTTACTAGATATGATGTTTTGTGTTTCGAGGTAAGAATTTTCTACAAATAAAGATAGGCCTAGCTTCGAAGTCATGAGATGCTATATCCTAACTTACTGGGTATAACATTTTACTTCTTTGAGATAGGTAAGTTTTGGTTTTCTTTCTAATAAAAGGATCATATTTTAAAATTTTTTCAAATTTTCAACATTAGGACATGATTTTATCGATTAGGTACCAATTTCTGGGCGTTATGAGGGTGCTAACCCTTCCTCATACGTAACCGAGTCCCGAACTCGTTTTCTTGTATTTCATGGACCAAAATCAATGTTTTGAAATAAACGTTTTACAAGGTGATCCAATCACACATAAGAAAAAAGAATTGGTGGCGACTCCATTTCCGTTTTTTTTAAATCGATCCCCGTTCTTACCAAAACTATTAAAAATGGTTTCGACAACTTAGCGACTTCGCAGGGGACCAATAAGAGAATCAAGCCGTAAAATCGATAATTTCATGTCCTTTTGTCCGAATTTAAAATTCTGATTAAAAAAAAACCATGATCCTTCTATTGCATGTGGTTCTAATTTTTAATATATATCTTTGCATTGCACTACATGACCGTTGTGGTCGCGCCTTTAAGTGGGAGCGAGAAGCTACTCATTCGTGAGGTTTTCACCTCCGTACAGAATAGTGAATCACTTTCGGGATACATCTGTACCTATGTCTTCGTGAGATTTTCATCTCCGTGCAGCCATAGGGAAATGTATTCCCTTGAACTGAACTCGGTCCATATGAGCCTATAATGGGTGAGGATCGAGGTATCTGCTGGTTCAGGTACCTCAACTTTAGAGCTAAACCACATGTAGAAAACCTAAGTGCTTACCCTAGGTAGAACTATACCAAACCTTAGCAATCACCTAAATATGCATTTGATTATTTTCTTTATGCTTTACTTCATGTTACTAATTGATTGTGCTTCATTTTGTTGCATGCCATTTCATATTTTAAAGAGGTATCGATTCACGGTCAGTTTCTACATTAGAAAGCTGATTATAGAGAACGAATTCCTTAATAAAGTGGAGGACAATGCAGCCGTCCGTAGGTGGTCAGAGCAAACACAGTTAGGAAAAGGAGATAGCCTAGCCGAAGGGTACAAATCAGAACTATGGGACTATACTCGCATCAGTGTGACGCAAAATAATCTCAAGGAATTAAGAGAAGTATGGGACCGGTGGAGTGACGAGACCAAGCAATTTTTTTACTGTAGCTACGGGGATTTGTCGTACTTACTGGACGTTAAGGTAGATGAACATGTGTTTCGGGCCATCACCCAATAATGGAACTCTGCGTACAGTTGTTTTACTTTCGGAAAGGTTGATTTGGTGCCTACGATGGAGGAGTATACAGTTCTATTGCATTGTCCCAAGATTTAAGTAGATAAAGCTTACTCAAGGGCTCCTAGTGTTCCAACCTTTGTGAGGAAATTGATGAATATTACGGGGATGAGTGAACAGTGGGTCATAGCCAGAATCAAGCAAAAAGGTGAATAAAAATGCATCTCATGGAAAGCTTTGAAGGATTTGATTTTAGTACATCCTGATATGAAAAAGAGAATCGATATATTTGTTTTGATTATATATGGATTAATGATCTTCCCTAGGGCATTGGGATATGTGGATGAAGCAGTCTCAGATATTTTTAATCATCTTGACAAACAAGTCACACCTGTTCTTGCGATCTTGACGAAAACATTTCGATCATTGAGTGCATGTAGGAGAGCTAGGGTTGGCAGATTTATAGGATGTGCGCAGTTGTTGTTGGCTTGGTTCCATAGTCATTTCTAGAGGGTGGATAAGGTTTCTTATCGGGTCTTCTCAAAAAAATTACTCTCCATTGAAAGAGATAGTGGCCACCCCAAGGAGAGACGACATATCTGAAGGAAATTGATAGCGCTTCTACGAAATATTCGAGAAGAATATGTTGAGTGGAAAGCCCCTTGGATGGTTCCTAATGAGGTTCTGTATCGGTGTGGGAGTTTCGAGTGGGTTCCTCTACTTGGAATTTAGGGAGCCATTGGATATACGCATTTGCTCGTACTAAGGCAATTTAGATCAAGGCAGTTTGTACCGACCACACACGGATTAGCTCAAAGTGAGTTTTCGTATAAAGGGGATAGCTACAAGAAAAAGGTTAAGGAGATTTCTAGTGCTTGGAATCAGACTCGTCGCATGAAGAGAGTGGATGTAAGCCCAATGATGACCCCAGAGTATAGTGGATGGTGGAGTAGAAGAGTCCATGACAATATCCCTGTGCCAAGTTTAGAAGGCGCTCGATCGATCGAAGAGTTTTTATGAGTGGTCCCATCAGAATTGGAGATGATAAAACAAGATTTCGAAAAGAGGAATTCAGAGCTCGGAAAGAGGATAGAGAAGTTGGAAGAGGAAAAATGTACCTGAGCTTAGACGTGGATGTTTTGAAACTAGAGACCGAAAAATTAAGAAAAGCGAAGAGGAAGATTGAGGAAGATCGAGATAGTTTAAAGACAGAATATAAGTAGATGTATCTGTTGGTGAAGAACGCCGGATTGGGGAAGACTTCAGAACAGTGACAACAAGAGATTCGGGAAGAAAGGGCCAAAGCTGACCATTGGGAGAAGAAGTTTCAAGAAATGCAAGCGCGAAACGAGGCCTTAGAAAAGAGTTTGGTAGAAAGTCGAAATGAAAAGGGAGAATTAAAAGCTAGAGTGGCTGAACTTGGACGGTCCCTTCATCACTATCGAAGCCATAATTCTGTGATCGAGCTAAAGTCAAGTCTGAACAAGATTAAGGAAATGAAGGGTAAGATCGAAGAGTTAGAATCGACATTGCATAACTGTGAACTTCGGATCGAGCTTCTTGAAGCAAAAGAAGGGCAGTGGAAGGAAGAGCTCCACCATTCTCATGATCAAGTTAGAAGTCGGGATTATTTCATGGGTGAAGCAATAGTCCAGATTCGAGAGGTAGTTGATTACCTACAGACTTTGGCAATACAGGCTGATACATTGAGTACGAAGTATGAGCTACAGTCAGATCGTGGTCAAGAGTTAGCTTTGTTGTTTAGAAAAATCAGAACTTTGGGTCTTAGGGCGAAAGCATATTTGTAATCTGTTTTATGTAAAGGATTTTGTTTTCTAATAAAGTTTTCTAAAATGATGTTGAATCCGAATCGATGCCTCTTTCCATTCATGCATTTGCATTACATCATATCATATGCATTTAAGTCCATAGAAAGATTCTAATTAGTTGAAATTATCAGAGAGAGAGAGAGAGAGAAAAGAGAAAGAAAAATCTAGAAACCGAACACCGTTACGGTACATGCGCCAAAACAAAGAGTATGGATCAAAGACTTGAACAATTCTAGAGAGACATACACGATCAGATGCAAGAACAATTGGCAAAGGTCCAACAAGAAATGAGAGACCAAATGTTGGAAGTTCAAAGGAACATGATGGCTCAAATGACCCAGATGCTAAACGGGGCGATGGACAAAGGAAAAGGTCCTATGGCTATTGCTGGAGAAGAAAGCGAAGGCATTCCTCCGGGTTTTACCCCATCATATGCACAGCCTGAAGAATATCCCCAAAGGCCATATGTCACGATTAGGCCTCAACAAGGGCAAGCTGATACTAGACCACCCATGAACTTTCACATTGGCTTAGGATCCAACCCAGAAGATAACCAAGCCAATCCTGTTATCCCTGGTTTGGATATAGTAGAAGGGACAAGGACTGAATCCTCAAGGCAGTTAGAGGATCGCTGTAGATGGTTGGAGGAAAAGTTCAAGGCTTTGGAAAATGCCGATCATCACCATGGTATTGACGTAAAAGACTTGAGTTTGGTTCTAGATTTGATGCTTCCCCATAAATTCAAGATGCCAGAATTTGAAAAGTACAATGGGACTAGTTGCCCTGAGGCCCACATCAGTATGTTCTGTAGACGGATGACTGGATACGTAAACAATGATCAACTTTTGATTCATTGTTTCCAAGACAGTTTAGTGGGGGCAGCATCCAGATGGTACAATCAACTCAGCCGTGCTAGGATTAGCTCTTGGAGAGACCTAGCCCAAGCCTTCATGAAGCAATACAATCATGTCACAGACATGGCACCTGACAGAATCACCTTGCAAAACATGGAAAAGAAGTCAAATAAAAGTTTCAGGCAGTATGCACAAAGATGAAGGGAAGTTGCCATGCAAATTCAACCACCTTTCCTAAAGAAGGAAACTACCATGCTTTTTATCAACACCTTGAAAGCTCCATTCATCACCCACATGATAAGAAGTACCACCAAGAGCTTCGCGGATATAGTGATGGTAGGAGAGATAATTGAAAATGCCATAAGGGGTGGCAAGATTGAAGCGGAAGAAACCACTAAAAGGTCTGCTCCTAGGAAAAGGGACAATGAGATCAATAATACGAGTACATATAACCAAGGGTACTCGAAGGCAATCACTGTTAGCCAGCCAAAGGTAGTTACGGCTGGGCAACAAGGGTCAGTAAGACAGGAATCAGGTACAAGACAAAATTTTGAAAAGCTCCAATTTACGCTAATCTCAATGACGTACAAAGAGTTATACCAAATTTTATTCGACGCACACATTGTGCCCCCATTTTATTTGAAGTCGTTACAGCCCCTATATCCCAAATGGTATGATTCAAACGCTCAATGCAACTACTATGCGGGAATAACGGGACATTCAATAGAACACTGCACTGCCTTCAAAAAGTTAGTCGAGAGATTCATCAAGATGGGAATTGTGAAGTTCGATGATACACCTAGTGCAGAGAACCCATTACCAAACCATGGTAATAAGGGGATGAAATGTGAACGGTGAAAGGGTCGTGAGAAGGATCAAAGAGGATATCTCGGAAGTGAAAACCCCGTTAAGAATGGTTTGGAGAGAAATGGTAAGAAGAGGACTGATAGAATCAAATTCTATGGAAGGAAGTGAATGACTAAGGGACTACTGTGAGTTCCACAAAATAGAGAAGCATGAGATCCAGGAATGTGCTGAGTTCAGAATATTAGTGCAAAGCCTTATGGATAATAAGGAAGTGGAATTTTATGAAGAAGGTTCAGATGAAGGAAACATATGTGTAATAAAAGGAGAGTTGACAAACTAAAAAGTCAATTATCCGAGGATCATCATTTCCCGACTGAAAAACATAGAAGGCGGAGCAAAAATCGCGCCTAAAGTTGTAATCTATAAACATGTTTCCTTTCCTTACAAGGATAACAAAATGGTACCTTGAAATCACGACTGCAATGTGACAATACCAGGAGTGGAAAACTCAGCTAGCACTTCTAAAGAGATCCAAAGTGAAGGGTCCTACCCACGAAGTGGAAGGTGTTACGACTCGGTAAAAGTCAGAACAGTGCCTATAAAAGCAAAGGCATTGGTAGTTGAGCAGGAGAAAGAGGTTGAGGCACTTATCAATGAACCTGTGAAGGAGGAAGAGGCTAAAGAATTTTTAAAATTTTTGAAACACAGTGAATACAGCGTGGTAGAGCAGCTGCCCAAGCAACCGGCTCGCATATCAGTGCTAGCCTTACTCTTAAGTTCAGAAGTGCATCGTGAAGCATTGATGAAAGTATTGAATGAAACCTATGTTACTAAGGATATATCCGTCAACAAGCTTAATCGTCTGGTTAGTAACATAAGTGCTGACAACTTCATTTCCTAAAATGACGATGAAATTCCACCTGGGGGTATGGGATCGACCAAAGATCTGCATATTACCACTCGTTGCAAGGGATACACTCTGCCAAGTGTGTTAATAAATAATGGATCAGCTTTAAATGTCTTAACATTGTCTGCACTGAAGAGGTTGCCTATAGACAGCTCCCACATGAAGACATGCCAGAACATAGTGAGAGTATTTGATGGCACCGAGAGAAGAGTGATGGGAAGAATTGACATACCGTTGCTGTCGGGCTTAACACATATGAAGTGGATTTTTTGGTGATGGATATCAAGCCATCCTACAATTGCTTGTTGGGAAGGCCCTGGATTCATTCAGCAAAAGTAGTGCCCTCATCGCTGCACCAAAAATTGAAGTTGGTGACAGAAGGTTGCCTAGTTACCATAAATGCGGAGGAAGACATCATAGTAACTATTACTAATGACGCACCATATGTAGAGATAAATGAGGAGGCCACTGAGTGTTCTTTTTGGTTTTTTAGATTTCGTCAATGCAACATTCATTTTGGAAAAAAATAAAATTTCGGTGTCTAGGATATCTAGGACCACAAGAATGGGCCTACAAATGATGATCAAGAAAGGAGCCTTACAAGAAAAGGACTGGGCAGACATCTTCAAGGAGAGATTCAAGTACCGATACTGAAAGAGAAGAGAAACTGTTTTGGCTTGGGTTTCAGGCCAGATGCTAGACAGAAGAGAAAAGAAATAGAGAAGAAGCAGAAGAGAAGAAGGGCACGGTTGAATGGGGAGGAAGTTAAATGGCATAATCGGTGAAACTATTTTCTGCCAGTCTTACCTTCTTGCTTTCCAAATAATCGTGGTACCCAAAAACCATTTCTACTCGCATTTCTCATTCAAGGTATGCATCCGGATCGGCTCTACCTTGAAACGGTGGAATGTTTGACTTGTTATTCTTCTTGACGTCATTAAAACACCCTTGATCTCTAAAGCTTCGGTTTCTTTAATTGCATCGCCTTTCGCTTTGGTTGTATGATGAGTCGAACCAATCGCCATCTACAGAACTTCTTCTTTCAAAATATAGAGACATGCTATCGTTGCTGAAAGAAATATGTTATCAAGAAAAAAAATAAAATAAAATAAAATAAACATAAAAAGTTAAAATACCTTGCCACAAAAACTCACAAGTCACTCCAAAGAAAAAAAAATCACTCTTTACTCGTGTTTTCACTCGTATTAGGGCTTTTCTTTGATGAATACACTCGTGCCTTTTACCGATATTTCTCACTCTCACAAATTCGTATTTCGTTTTCGAAAGACTTATTTGCTGCTTGAGGGTCGGCTTCAAAATTGGTAACAAGGGTTTGATGTCGGGTATAAGGTAGGCTAACAAAAAAATTTATTTTTATTATTTTTTTTTGTCACGGGTAGGCTAAAACAAAGAAAAAAAATTCTAGGGGTCGGGCAGGAAGATGAAGAGGGTGGAGTAGTGGCTTTAAGATCGGGAACAGAGTAGACAAAATGAACAATATTGCAAACTTTCAGAAATTTCAAAACACTGTTTTTTTTACCTTTTTTTACCCCCTTTTTTTTTGTTCATATTTCTTCTTCTTTTTTTTTCAAATGAAGACAAATACAATAGGAACGAAAATAATTTTTTTTTGAATTTTTTTAACTTCGAATTTTTTTTGAATTTTTTTTACGAACCTATTCCGGCTTCACGTATGGTCGTCGGTAGTCCTCGTTTTGTAGCTCTGATACCAGATGATACGAACCGACTCGGGATGAGTCAAAACGTATGCGGGTTGCCCAATCGTCTACGAGGAGGAATCAAGCCTTCGGAAAATAATCGAAAAATATGGATGAATTTGCGGAAGCTTTAAGTAAATAAATAGGAGTTGGTTCGGTTTGATAAAATAAAAATAAAATAGATAAAAAGGATAATTGGATGGAGATGGATAAAAGAACTTAAACGAGAAACGATTCAACACTAAAAAGTGTCACCCCGGATTCTATAATGTTTAAGGTGGAAAAATGGTAATCGATGATGGAAATGGAAATACGAACTTAACTTAAGAAAGATTCAACACTATATAACAATGTCACCCCGTTTCTTATATCGTTAATGAAACACCCCAGACCCGGCCCACGAGCCTTGACCTGATCTGGTATGCTCCTCGATGTAACCGATTCAAAATTCTTTTGTTTCTTAGGAAAAACTTGTGTGTTTTGTAAGAAAGATTGGTTTGGGTTGGGCTTGAATTGAAAACAAGTTTATTTTATTAAAAATCTCTTACTTTAGGTGACAAAACGTTTAGGGTTTGTTTTAAAATAAATTTACTTAAACTTTACGTGATAACAATTCGTACATAATAATCAAGGGTAAAATAAAGTACTTCAACTATGGCCTTATTACATCAAAATAATCTCAAAATAAATTAAAGTACTTAAATGAAAATAAAAGTCCAAATTGTAAATTTCTTGCTGTACATGGCCACCTTTAAGCTCCTGCCGACCCGGTCCATTACTGATCGTCACCTGGAAGAAAATATTCCCCAAACGGGGTGAGTCAAACAGACTCAATGTGTAACCAACACTAAAACTTAACAATTCAGGCATACAATATCGTATCACATACTTATTCATATAACAGATATAAAATAATGATGCAAACCCGAACCCAAACCTAGATGCCATCCGCTACACTTCCCCGTACCAACCTGCACACCGTGGGGACTACTAAGTCAACCCTCCATCCGCTACACACCATCAAAGGCAGTCGCTGCAGTCGACGTGCTCATCGCCCTTATAGTTTCGTGGTCTTAGGTCACCACATTCAAATCTCGTGGTCTTAGGTCACCACATTCAGATATCGTGGTCTTAGGTCACCACATTCAGATATCGCGGTCTTAGGTCACCGCATTCAGATTTCGTGGTCTTAGATCACCACATTCACTTCCCCTTTTCAATAACCCATATGCCCAAATCGTATTATGCATTAACATGCCAAAGTTCACATTCTTATCATTATTCTCATGTTACTTATAACATATTTCATAATCCTATTGGGAGTAGGAAACGTACCTGAGTACTTTGTACCATAGCATGGTACTTAGCCATATTTTCACATTCTTAATATTACATTTAATTTAAACATAGATATGAACATATCAAAACTTAGGGTAGGGTACACACCTGATTTGCTTAGCGGTTCACTTAAATCCCGAAAAGCTTGATCTAATGCCTTAGATCTCAATTCCTACATTCGGCCAACCTTAATATATTAGCATAAAGCCTATTCGGCTATAAAACCAAATCCTAGTAGGATTTGTACACTTAATACCTACCTTGTTGCCGATTGGGACACCAACAAATCCCGAAATCTTTGCTTTATTCCTCCTTGTATTCGGCCAGGCATTGAATCAATTAACTTGGTTAGTTTTCGGCTCTTGAACATTTAAAGAACAGATCTAAATACTAATCTAGGCCTTAGCCGAATATACATAGATGCTTACCTTCCAAATCTTAAATCCCGAAATTGATCTTTGCTTCCTTAATGCTGTCGAAAACCCTATAGACAAATGTTAGAGTTTAATCTAACATTAAAACACTATAGAATGGCCTATGGCCGCATCTTATATTCGCTTACCTTGAATGTTGAAATCCCGAAGAACTCCTTCTCTAATCGACACAACCTAAATCCCAAAATTCTCTTCCATAGTTTCGGCCAGAACACAATATGAGGGATTAGTCCTTGAATTTCGACAGGCTTAAAAAGGAAAGAAAGGAAACTGAATCTAGATCTTACCCTTATTTGGAGAAACCGATTGCACCTTTACTTCAACCTTCAGAGATTCTGCTATGGCTAAATGATGCTCTCACAACTTTCGACTTTTGGAGGGATTAGAAAGAAAAGAGAAGGAAGAATAAAGATGGAGGATTCGGCTAGAACACAAGGTATTTCGGCTTGGCAAAAATAAAAGAAGAAGAAGATTTGGTGAAGAGAATTCGGCAGAGGCTTCCAAAGAACAGAAAATAATGCAGAATGGCCTCTCTTTTCCTTTTATAGCCGAATTTACTACTCAGAATCCCTTACTTGGCCACCACTCTTCTATTTTGATAGCTTTATCCTTTGAATTATCACAAAATAAAAGAATTTAATCCAACAACTATCTCTTGAAAATAATCTAAAATAAATCTATTATTTATCCATCCTTTAGCCGAATTTTAAAGAGAATAAAACTCCCAAAATACAGCCTTGTGCCGTCCACCTCTCTACTCCTTGTAGCAAAATAAAATTTCTTTTATTTGCTCCCCAAGTGACTCAAACTCAGGCCCACTTGCATAGCTGGTGGCGTCACCTACCTGGGCCTTAAGTGATATCTTCAGGCCACTTTTCCAAGCCTGTTTGTGTGTCAAATTCCTCCTATTAATTTTCTTAAGGCCACCTCGCCTTAGGTTCCTCTTTTTAAACTTTAAAACTTGACATTTCCTTACATTTCCAAGTTTCCAAAAATTTTCGTTTGCCTCCTTTAAGCTTAACATTTCCTTACATTTCCAAGTTTCCCGAAATGTTTACTTTCCTCTTTTGAATCATTTCTAGATCATTTCCTTACATTTCCATACATTTCCTTACATTTCCTTACATTTCCTTACATCTTAGGGTTCCTAAAACTCCTCAGAACACATCCAACACACCCACTGAGCCCACTATCTCATGAATTAAGCACGAACGCATAACCCCTAATCTAGGATGTTACAGTTAAGGTGAAAAGATGAAGATAGGTTGATGAACGCCACACCAAAGGGAATTTGGTGATAAGTTCAAACAAGTCGAAGACGCCACAAGTAAGCTTGATAAGTCTAACGAAACTTGTACGAAAAATGAAGAGGAGATAAACTCACTCAAATGAACAAAGGTTCATATATTTTCATTGAAGTCTGAATCCCCCTTATTTCCGTCCATGCTATCTCCAATTGTCTTTAAGTTTGTTTCTTCCAAGTTCAATTATTCTCCATGCCTTTCATCCAATTGATGTGTGCCGTCCCATGGTCAATGTACCTACAAAGAAAAAATACGAGAACCAATTTTTAATTCAAATGTATGTTCAGCCGAAATAAATTTTAATAAAAACTTAGACACCCTAATTAACACATAAACTAAGCTAAACAAATTTAATCTTAAACAAGACATATTAAATTCGGCTATGGCTAACACAAACATATTAAAACACGCAATCACTGGCACATATTAAATTATTTAATTAACTTAAACTAAATTAATTAAATTTCATTCCAGCAATTTAATTAACTCAAACTAAGTTAACTAATTTTTATTCCGACAATTAACTAATTAAAATGAGCTAAGAGTGAGCTAATAACGAGCTCAATGAGCTGGAATGAGCTCAGATGAGCTTAAATTGAGCTCAAATGAACTAATCTGGCTCAATTTGGAAGTGCACCAGAGTGCATATCCGCTTCACGGCACTTGGGGCATTGAAGTCGAGCTTCATCGACATGGAATTCATTGGCGCCCCAAGCGTGCTCGTATCACTAAGTATCCTTTTCCGACTGAAATTGCTCTTTCCAGCGACAGAGGCACGGCCATGGCACACGCCCGTGTGGATCGACTTCAGACCGTGTTCGAATTTCTAACTTGAGGCACGGCCGTGTGAGGCGGGGTTGAGGCCGTGCTCTAGGTGATCGTCGAGGCACGGTCGTGTGGTCTTTAGGCCAGGCCGTGTCATTATTGTGCTAAGCCTCATTTACTCCGTTTTGGGCCCGTTTTGTGTTCTTTTCCTCCTCGGGTGCTTTCCTGGGTATAAGACATGAAAAGAAAGGATTACAAGCACCTTTTTATATAAATCAAGGAATAAATCATCGAAAAGTGAGTTAAATGTGAGATTAAAATATGTTACTTTTACGGTTTATCATAGGCATTAAGAGAGCTATATGTGATTTTTGTTCATCTATTAATACAATGCCATTATCTATTTACAAATAACTTAATGTCAATCCTTTAAAAGAAATAAAGATTAACCTTTGTAACGGCCCCAAATTCTTGAGTCAACATTTGAGTGTTGACCTGGTTGGCGATGGATAAATTTATTTTGGGATTGGGTTTTTGTTGGAATTAATTTGGGTAAATTTTGGACCTTTTCTATAAGAAATTAAGGATGTTGGGAAGCTTGTGTGAAGTAGGGGAAGATGGATGGCTAATATGGTGATTTTACCATTTTTGAACAAAAATCTTCTCCCAATTAATGAGAAAATATGGTTTGGTAGATTGAGGTATGGGATAAATTGAATTTGTCCCTATTTTTCCCTATATTATAATCACCCTATTATTTTTTTTCCTTTTGCAGTTCTTCATTTTTATTTTTATTTTTTCTTCTTTTCTTCATCTATTTGTTTTCCTTAGCAAGTCTTTTAGAGGGGGAGAGATTTGAGTGAGTTTTCACCAATTTTTTTCATCCTCCAAATCTCAAAGAAGGTAAGGGTCTTGATCTTTTTTTTTTTTAAGTTCTATAGAAGAAAAAAAATATCTATGTTCATCAATGATGAAGGTAGAGGTTTTTTTTGGGTGTTTGGAAGGGTTTGAGTTTGAGGAAGTCTCTACCCATCTTCTCATATTTTATTTATTTATTTATTTAAAGCATGTATTTTTACATCCTATCAACTCTTATTTTTTTTTTATGGAAAATCTTGTGTGTTACATGGTTATTAGTTAAAGAGGGTGGTGAATCTTTTAAAGCTAAGGGTAAAGGCAAAGTGGTGGAGAGCTAGGCAAGAAACTTTATTTGTGTTCTTTCATCAAGGTGGTACCCTCTAACTCTCCTATACTTCTTCATAATTCATAAATATGATACTTGTGTGATAATGCATACATGTTATATGTCTTTGGGTGGAAATCTTGTTTGGATGTTTTAAAATGAAGCTAAAAACTTAGTTGTGAAATATGCCAGAAACAGATTATTACATGAACAGTAAGTTCAAAAATTCACCATAAATTCTGTAAAAATAATTAAGAAGTGATCTATACATCGTTGTAACCTTGAGTTAGTTTAGTTTCGTTTAGAACAAATAGAAATCAATTTTGATTTGTATTTTAAAAGATATGAATTTTTGAATGTTGAAAGGTCATAAAAATCTAGCAGCAGAATTCTTATAAAATAGATGTAGCAGTGAGTTTGAAAAATCACCAAAACTTTCATAAGATAAAATAGGAAGCTAACCTTATATCTCTATAACTGTACAGAAGTCTAGTTTTTCTTAAAACAAACAGTGCTCAATTTAGAGTTATATATTAAGAGTTATTAATTTTTGAATGAGGAAAGGTCAGAATGTCAAGGTAGCAGATTATATATTAAGAGTTATTAATTTTTGAATGAGGAAAGGTCGGAATGTCAAGGTAGCAGATTATTACATCTCTTTAGTTAATATTTTAGCTGGAATGATAAGCAAGTTGAAATAAGTATGAGACTCGAATGTCATGGTTGTATTTTTGTGATTTTATGTTTGATGCTTTGTTTGCGCTTAGCCTTCGGGCTCTAACCTAACTAGCGGCCATGAATGGCGCTGGGGATAACCCTACGGACACCCGGGATTATTTGACTAGCAGCCATGAGTGGCGCGGGGCTATCCGGATACCCGATTATTTGAGCAGTATACATAATCTAACAAGTTTGATAAGTTTGATATGCAATCGATTTGGTTATGTAGATTTAATGACTCATGTTTTAATTATTCCATACTCATGTCATGTTTCTATGTATCATTTGATTTGCATGCTTATATTTATGGATTGCTTGAAGTATGGTAGATTTGTTGTGTACCACTGAGCTTATAAAGCTCAGCCTTCGAATTTTCTTAATGTTCATATTTGTAGACTTTTGTTCGTGTCCGAGGAACATCATCGACGGGAGACTCCTAGCATCACGTATTCAGAGTACAGTACCGCATCTATTAGTAGGCATTGTATTCCTAAGGCCTTACTTGTATATTTTTTGTAGGTCTATAACTCATTTATCATTTTTTGTTATTTTGACTATTTTGATATACGATGATATTGGAGCTCCACATATTTTGTATAACTACTTTTATTACTATTTTCAATATAACTATGTATGGTATTTTCTCTTATATAAAATGTATTTCAGTGTTTTAAAATTATTTAAAAATTTTGCTGGGTTACTCCGGTGACCTGATGTAGCACCTTAGCATTCGAGTACTCCGTATTCGGGATTAGGGTGTTACAACCTTTGATTGATGAACGGCTCTATAGTCTATCCAAACAGAATGTTGGAAAATGCTTTGGTTAAAGTTGACGACCTAGTATGTCCAACAAATTTATATGTCATATATAGGGAGATGACGACTTTTTGGGCTTTTTTGACATACTATTAGGACGCCAGTTAACTAATACAGTAGCAATATGATAAATGTTGTGATAAACCATAATTTACACATATTTTAACCCCATGCTTGGCTTAATTTTGGATTATTTTCCATTTGATTTGATGAATTTGATGCTCCTAATCCCTTAATTTCATGTTTTATACTCAGGAGAGGTTAGGGAGTCGAAAAGAACGAGAGACAATCCAAAAAGGGGCAAAATGGGCCTACCTAGGAAATCAACACGGCCTGGACCATTGGACACGGCAGTGTGTTACGAGTAGGATCAAACACAACCTGGAATGTCACACACGGGCAGACCACGCGGTCGTGTATGGTGACCAGAAGCGAGCACGGCCTAAGGCCATCGAACACGGGCGTGTCCCTGCCGAACCCAAGTTTAATCCTATTTGGAAAAGGCTACTTGTGGACCAAGAAAGGCATTCCAAAGCCTATATAAACACCCTAGGGGGAAACCTAAAAGGGGACGTCGAGTAGAAGGTAGAAAATACTCCAAGATAGCCATCGGGAACAGCTTAGGAGAAGGATCTCCATAAAAACTGAGGATCTCCCATCAAAGTTCTTTAGAAGTTTTTGGGTTTTCTTATATTTTGTTGTTTTCCCTATTTTAAGATGTTTCTCTCCATCAGTATGAACTAAATCCCTTAAATACCTAAGGGGATGAAACCTAAGACGAATCTTATTATTATTTGATTTATAAGATAAATATTTGTTCTTATTCTTAATTGTGAGTTCTTATTCCTGTTTTGATAATTCAGGTTATTGATTCAAGTAGAATGTGCTTATTTAGTGGAGCAAAAGTCCTTGTTTAAGATAAGATCAACACAATTAAGCGGAGTTGATTGCAACCCTAGAAATAGGGCGACGAAAATCTGCCGGATTAGAGTCAAATCTAATAAAGGAATCCATAGATCGAGTTAATGCGACAATAGAGGTTTTAATTAGAAAGAGATTTCAATTAATCAACCTAGAGTCAGTTGTTTTTAACCTTGAAAGAGATACTAACATAAATCAGGGATTTCTACGGATTAAGTCAAGTGAATAAATCATATGAATCAAAAGTAATAAGTGAAGTTTAGGTGGATTCTTCCTTAGGTATTGCCTTTATCATATAAGTTGTCTAAAAGTATTTTCCTAATTTTTTCGTTGTCGTGTTTAATTAGTTAAAAGAAATCACTCCAATACTTAGGCTAGATAATAAAAAAGATAGCAATTACTAGTACTCTTGGTCTTGTGGATACGATATTACCGATCTTACCATAACTATACTATAAACGATAGGTGCGCTTGCCTCTATTGTGATCACCGTTAGTTTTAGATACATCATGTTGTAACTTTTTTATCTACACATTGGATTTATAAATTAAAGTTTTAAATCAGTATGATATTGTATCTTATTGATAAGTGCTAAAAGTAACATGTTTTAACATCATTTTTAACATGTTTTTGGGTGATTATTCGATGTTAATTGTGAATTTTATACTCCTAATCCTTAAAATTCATGTTTTAATGCTTAATAGAGCACTTGGGAGCAAAAGGAGCAAAAAACGAACAAAAACCGGAGCATTGAAGCAAGCTGCAAGAGTCACACGGGTTGAACCATTTCACACAGCTAGACCACATGGCTACGTGACCCACACAGGCATGCGGTAGGCCGTGTCGATTTCACGAGATTGCATACCGAACAACAAAAAATCATGATTTTAATTAGCCCAATTTTCCTGGGCCCATAAGCAGAAATAAAACCCAACTAAGTCCAAACCCAATACAGCCCAAAACCCGAAGCCCAAATTACTAAACCTAACCCAAAAACCTAAACACCCAAATCACCAGCCCAAACCCAAGTGGCCCAATATCAGACCCAAAACAAAACCCAAACAAACCAACCCAAATTAAGCCTAACAATAAACCCGAGGCCCAATTACCCAATAGTCAAACTAGGGTTTCAAAAAAGCTGAAACCCTAGCTAGCCTTCGGTGCGCCTGCCTCTACGCCGCCTGCTGCCACCGCCACTGTCATGGCACCTCCCATTTACACCTGCAAAGAAATAGATAAATCATTACACACAAACAAGTTGTAAATGGCTATAAAAAGCCATATAAACCCAATGTAACATTTTTGGACAGATTTTGAATACAAAAAAGAGCAAAGATTCAAGCATGAAAAAAAAAACCGTAAGCAGTTGAAAGAGAGAATGGGCTAAGATCTTACTCTTTTATTTTTTCTTATTTTCTTTTTTCCGAAACAGTATACATATATACCTATTTCTTCATTTCCTTTTTTTTACCGAAATTATATACGTATATATATATATATATATATATATATATTAAAAAAACGTGATCGGCGGCCGGTGCAATGACGACTGGCCGGATCCTCGTCAGACTTTGGGCCCTCCAAAGAGAAAAGAAAGGAGGTTGTTTTTTTTTAACTGCTGAAATGAATTTTTTTTATAGATTTTTTTACTTTTATAGGCGTATAAAATGACGCCGTTCCGGTCGGCGTCCTTAAGCCCCAAAACAGCGCGTTTTTTAATGGAAGGGCTAATTGCGCTTTTAGCCCTTCCGCTTTTTTATGGTTTTGCGATTAAGTTTATTTTATTTTTTAATTTTGCCCAATAATTTATTTCGGTTTTCAATCTGGTCACCTCTGATGCTGTGCGTTTTGGAGGAGAAGGGAAAATTTTCCTTTTAGTCCCTCCTTGTTATTCGCGCGTTCGATGGGGTCCTTTTCCTTTTATTTATTTTCAGATTTTCCCCGAACTTCTGTTTTAAATTCAATTTAGTCCTTTCTTAGTTATTTTGCTATTTTATTATTAAAATTAATTAATTTATTATTCATATTATTATTGTTATTATTATTATTATTATTATTATTATTATTATTATTATTATTATTATTATACTACTACTACTACTACTACTATTATTACCATTATCAGTTTTTTTTTATTTTTATTTTATTACTATTATCATTATTATTATTGTTATTACTTTTTTTTTACTATTATTTTCGTTTATTATTATTATTATTATTATTATTATTATTATTATTATTATTATTATTATTATTGCTATTATTTTTGTTATTATTACTATTATAATTATATTTTCTCCTTGTATTTATTTACTTATTGTTTTTCTTTTCATTTTTTGGCTCGTTTATTTTATTTTATTTTCGTCATTATTATTTTTATTCACATTAATACATTTATTATTCTTTCATCATGCATATTTGTACCATTATTTTTTCATTTTACTACCTATTTATGTTAATTTAATCTTTATTCGATACATAATTTTTTTTTAAAAACGAGCAACATATCGTATTTTTAGATTCGAAAGGTCGTACCCTAACTTACGGGGTTTCGAATCTCTCGATAAATCCAAACAAACGAACGTTTTAAAATTTTCAAAATAACCTCGGGAATTACGAAAAGATCGTGTTCTAACTTACAAAATATGATTTCTTTTTAAAAACCGAGATAATCGAATACCTTTCAAAATAAGTAAGTTTTTCGGCGTTTATTCTTGTATCAGGAATTTAAGATATTGTGTCTTAACTTACGGGACGTAACTCTTTTTCTCGATTAACGTGAAGCATGCCCTATTATCGATTTTTTAAATTTTATAACAAAGGATCGTATTTTAAAATTTCCTTAAATTTCCAATTTTCGACATTAAGACACTAATTAATCAACTAGGTACCAATTTTGGGCGTATTGAGGGTGCTAACCCTTCCTCGTGTGTAACCGTCTCCCGAACCCGTTTTTTGGATTTCGTAAACCAAAAATCGTCATTTTAGTAAATTAAATTTTTTATTAAAATGATTGAATTACGAGGTGACCCGATCACACCTCATCAAAAAGGATTGGTGGCGACTCCCGTTTTTCTTTTTCAATTTCAAAATCAAAGTCGACCCCGTTTTTCAAAAAAATGGTTACGACAGCTTGGCAACTCCACTGGGGAGTGTAAAATAAAAGAGTCAAGCCACGAGTTGATTATTTTTTGTCTTTTTGTCGAAAATTGAAAACTCGACTTAAATTTACGATCCTTTTGTTGCATTCCATCCATTTTATTATGATCTTCATCATTTTGGTTTATAATCGCTTTATCGATTTGAATTTTTGATATGTTTCTGCACATTGCATTACATGGCCACTCGATGATACCCTTTTAAGTGGGAGTGAGAAACTATTCCTTCTAAGGTATTCACCTACGTACAGGATAGTGGATCACTTTCGGGATACATTCGTACCTATGTCTTCATGAGACTTTCATCTCCGTGCAGCCATAGGGAAATGTATTCCCCTGAACTGAACTCGGTTCATATGAGCCTATAATGGGTGAGGATTGAGGAATCTATCGGTTCAGGTACCCTTACTTTAGAACCAAACCCTATATAGCGAGCTTTAAAAGCCAACCTTAGGTAGAGCCGCGCCAAACCCTAGTGGTTACCCGAGTAGGTACTTTATTATTCCTTGCTTACTTTAAATTGTGTGTGAAGTACTAACTTGGTTTGTTTTTACTTTGATTGTAATTACATGGCATATTCATCACAAAAAAGGTGTTGATTCACATTCGGTTGCTAAATAGATAACTTGTCATGGAAAAAGGGTTTCTTGATAAAGTGGGGGATAATTCGGCCCTCCGGGTATGGGCCGAAACAACGCAGCAAGAGAAAGGCGATGGTCTTACAGAGGGATACGTGTCAGAGTTATGGGATTTTACTCGTATCAGCGTAACCCAGAATAATCTTTAAGAGATGAAAGAAATATAGGACCAGTGGAATGATGAGATCAAACAACTATTCTACTGTAACTACGGTGACTTACCCTATCTACTCAATATCAAGGTGGACGAGCACCTATTCCGAGCTATCGCCCAATTTTGGAACCTTGCTTATAGTTGCTTTACTTTTGGGAAAGTGGATTTGGTACCTATCATATAAGAGTACACAGCCTTGCTCCGTTGCCCGAAGATTCAAACTGACAAGGCTTATTCGAGAGCTACTAATGTCCCGACATTCTTAAAAAAAGCTAATGAAAATTACAGGGATGAGCGAGTAGTGGATTACAGCCCAGATCAAGCAAAAAGGAGATTGTAAGTGCATCCTTTGGAGAAATTTGAAGGATTTGATCCTAGCACATTCAGATATGAAGAAAAGGGTTGACGTTTTCGCTTTGAGCATTTATGGACTGGTTATCTTCCCCAAGGCTTTAAGGCATATAGATGAGGCGGTCTCCGATTCATTTGACAGACTTGATAAAAGGATCACACTCGTTCCTACAATTCTGGCTGAAACCTTCAAGTCCCTGAATGCATGCCGAAGAGCGGGCAAAAAGAGATTCATCGGGTGCTCACAATTCTTACTAGCATGGTTCCATAGCCATTTTTGGAAAGTGGAAAAGGTATCGTATCGAATCTTCTCTGAAAACTATTCTCCACTGAACGAGTTAGTAGACACGCCGAGACGGGACGATATTAATGGAAAAATGGATGATGATTCGACAAAATCTGTAAGAAGAAGACGTAGAATGGAGAGCCCCTTGGATGGTTCCTAACAAGATCTTATATCGGTGTGGAGTTTTTGATTGGGTTCCGCTGCTTGGAATATGGGGAGCTATTGAATACGCTCCTCTACTCGTATAAAGACAGTACATATTGAGACAGTTTACGCCAGCAACACAGGGTTTAGCTCAGTGTGAGTTTGTGTATAAAGGAGAAAATTATAAAAAGAAAGTTCATGAAATATCAAACGCCTGGAACCAAACTTGTAGAATGAAAAGGTTTGCTGCCAACCTGATGACTACCCCTGAGTAGGACCGATGGTGGAGTCAGAGAATTAACGACAACACCCCTACGTCAAACCAAGAAAACATCCGATCAATAGAGGAACAATTGCAGGTGATCCCATCTGAACTAGAGATCATCAAACATGAAAGAGTTCGGAGCTAGAAAAAAGAATAGAGCAATTGGAAGAGGAGAAAATGCAGCTGGGATTTGATGTCGACGTCCAGAAACTAAAAGCCAAAAAGCTGAGAAAGGGAATGAATAAGGCTGAAGAGGATTTGGACAGTTTGAAAATAGGCTACAAAAAGCTGCGGAAGTCAATGATAATAGTTGGTTTGGGAAAAACGTCAGAATAATGGCGGCAAGAAATTAAAGAGGAAAAAAAGTTGAGCCAGCCAATAGGAAAAGAAATTCTGAGATGCTCAAGCTCGAGAAGATACTCTAAAAAGGATTTTGGTAGAAAGTCAAAACGAGAAGGAGGGATTAAAGACTCGGGTGTCAGAGTTAGAAAGATCCTTGTATCAGTATTGTAGTCGTAACTCTGTAATTGAGTTGAAGGCTAGTCTGAGCAAAATTGAATAACTAAAACGGAAGATAGAAGAACTTGAAACCGCGTTGTAAAATTGTGAACTTCAAGTTGAACTCCTTGAGGCAAATAACGAGCGGTGGAAGGAGCAGCTTCATCAATCACAAGATCAGGTTAGAGATAGGGATTACGTCATGGGTGCAGCCCTTGCTCAATTGCCAGAGGTGGCGGATCACTTACAAACCTTAGCAGTCCAGGCTGATGTACTAAGTTTAAAGTACGAGTCAGAGTCAGATTGAGGTTGAGAGTTAGCTTGGCTTCTTAGGAAGGTCAAGGCCTTAAGTATTAGGGCGAGGCCTTATATGTAATCCATTTTATGTAAAGAAATTTGTTTTCTAGAAAAGTTACTCTAATGAAATTGAATCAAAATCAATGCCTTTTTGTTGCATACATTTCATGCATCAGCATTACATTGCATCATGTGCATTACATCTCACAAAGAGACCCTAAAATTATGGCAGTTACCTTGGAACATCGTTACGGTACACGAGGAAAAACTAAAACAATGGACCAAAGGTTGGAAAGATTGGAACAAATGCAAAAAGAGATGCAAGATCAACTGCAAGTACAGATGCAAGAACAATTGGCCAAAATCCAACAAGATATGAGGGATCAAATGTTAAGATCCCAAAGGAATATGATGAGCCAACTAACCCACTTGCTGACTGGACGGTTAGATAAAGGAAAAAGCCATATGGTCAATATCGGAGATGATAACGAGGACCCCATTTATCCTCCGGGTTTTACCCCAACAAACATCCAAGTACAACCAAACGCATATCCACAAAGGGTGTCCATCAATATCAACCTCAATATCAGACTGGTACATTGGCATCGGGATCAGGCTCCAACCCCGAGACAATTCAGAAAATCTCGTTGTCCCCGACCTTGATGATATAGCGAAAATGGGAAAGGCGAGAGTGGAGCTTCCAAAGCAATTGGAAGAAAGATGCAAATGGATAGAGGAGAAATTCAAAGTATTGGAGAATGCTGATTACCATAGTGGAATTGACGCCAAGGAATTGAACATAATCCCAGATCTAGTGCTCCCTCTGAAGTTTAAAATTCCGAAATTTGAAAAATATAATGGGACTAGCTGCCTTGAGGCTTACATTACTGTCAAAAGATGGCCAAATATATCAGTAATGATCAGTTATTGATTCACTATTTCCAAGACAGCTTGACTGGGGCTGCGGCCAGATGGTATAATCAACTAAGTTATGCCCAAATTAGTTCGTGGAAGGACCTAGCACAGGCCTTCATGGAACAATATGGCCACGTGACTGGTATGGCGCCTGACAGAATCACACTACAAAATATGAAGAAAAAGCCAAATGAAGGTTTTAAGCAATATGCTCAAAGGTGGAGGGAGGTCGCCACGCAAGTCCAACTACCTCTGATTGAAAAAGAAATGACAATGCTCTTCATTAATACCCTGAAGGCTCCATTCATTAATCACATGTTGGGAAGCGCAACTAAGAGTTTCTCTGATATAGTGATGTCTGGAGAAATGATAAAGAACGCAATAAGATGCGGAAAAATAGAAGCCGGGGAAAATGCCAAGAGATCGACCCTAAGGAAAAAGGAAAGTGAAGTGAATAATGTGAATACGGGTTACTCAAAGCCGATTTCTATGAGCCAATTGAGAACGGTAACCACTAGTCATCAAGGCCCACCAAGACAAGAGTCCAACACAAGGTAAAATATAGAGAAACTCCAATTTACACCCATTCCAATGACGTATAGGGAGTTGTACCAAAATTTATTTGATGCGCATGTAGTATCTCCTTTCTACTTAAAGCCCATGCAATCCCCATACCCCAAATGGTACGATGAAAATGCCCAATGCTAATACCATGCAAGGATCACGGGACATTCGATAAACAACTGCACCGCTTTCAAAAAGTTAGTCGAAAGGTTCATCAAAATGGGTATTGTGAAATTTGATAGTCCATCTAGCGCAGAAAATCTGTTACCTAACCATGAGGATAAGGGGGTAAATGCGATAGTCAAGAATGCGGGGAAGAAAATCAAGATGTATATTGTAGAGGTGAAAACCCCGTTGGAAGAAAATGGTGGAAAGGGGGCTAACCACACAAGACTCGAGGAACAGGTCCCGAGAAGCAAGGAATTATTGTGAGTTCCATGATGAAGAAGATCATGAGATTCAGAACTATAGTGAATTCAGGGCCTTAGTACAGGGTCTAATAGACAACAATGAGCAAGAGTTCTTTGAGTATACCGAAGAAGAAGAGGTGTGCTCCTTAGAAGGAGGGTCGCAGAAAAGGTCTATAGGGCCAATCGTCCAGTGGTAATCATCACACGACCAAGAATCAATGAAGCTAGAGCATAATTTGCACCAAGAGTCGTAATCCAGAAACCCATTGTTTTTTCTTATAAAGACAGCAAAATGGTACTTTGGAACTATGACTGTAATGTGACAATCCCAGGAGAGGAAAATCTAGATAACGCATCAGAAGAAGGTCTAGACGTGGGTTTCTATACGCGCAGCGGAAGGCGTTATGATACTCCAAATACAAAAGTCGAACTTGTTAAAGGAAAATTCTTGGCGATCGAACACATGAAAGAAGAGCCAGAACTACCTGTTAATGAGCCGGTAGCTGAGAAAGAAGCTAAGGAATTCTTGAAATTCTTAAAACACAGTGAGTATAGTGTCATGGAACAACTACACAAGTAGACAGCTCGCATATCGATACTGGCTTTACTCTTAAACTCGGAGACACACCATAACACGCTAATGAAGGTGTTAAACGAAACTTATGTTGCTGATGTTATTTCAGTAAACAAGCTAGATCGTTTCATCAATAACATAAGCGCCGATAATTACATCTTTTTCAATGGCGATGAAATACAGCCGGGAGGCATGGGATCCACCAAGGTATGGGGTATACATTATCGGGGGTACTGATTGACAATGGATCGGCACTAAATGTATTGCCTCTATCCACATTGAACAAGTTGCATGTGGATAGCTTTCACACGAAGACATGTCAAAACATAGTGAGAGCATTCGACGGTACCGAAAGGAAAGTAATGGGAAGGGTTGAGATACCTCTCTTGATCGGTCTAAACATATATGAGGTAGACTTCTTAGTGATGGACATCAAGCCTTCTTACAATTGCCTATTGGGGGGCTTTGGATTCATTCAGTAGGGGCGATACCATCATCACTGCACCAAAAGCTAAAGTTGGTAACGGAGGGCTGACTGATAACGATAAATGCGGAAGAAGACATTATTACTTCTGTAACTAGTAATGCGCCATACATAGAAAGTGATGGTGAAGTGATAGAATGTTCCTTTCGATTTTTAGAATTTGTGAACACAACCTTCATTGTCAAGGGAAGCAAGATCCCAATACCCAAAATATCCAAAGCTACGAGGATGAGCTTACAATTGACAGTAGGGAAATAAGCATTACTTGGAAGGGGACTCGGGAAATACCTCCATGGACGGGTTGAAGTACCAATCTTGACTGACAAACAGGATCACTTTAGCTTGGGGTATAAGCCAGATGCAAAGCAAAGGAAGAAGGAGTTAGAGAAGAAGCAGGAGAGAAGAAGAGCGCGATTAAGCGGGGTAGAGGTCAACTGGGAACCAATGACCTTCCCTCATATATCCAGAACATTCGTGTTAGAAAGAATTATTCACCTTGAACCAAATATGAGAAGAAAGGAAATTACTGAAGATATGATAGGAAATCTGAGCATCAATGCCATACCTGAAGAGGGAATGGTGGAAGAAAACTTGTCGAGCATTTGACCTTACAAACCTGGAAGTGTTCTGAACAATTGGACTATGGAAGAGATTCCTGTAGTTTTTAGAGCTAATTCAGAGTAATGTTCAAAACACACTTATTGCTTTAAGCCTAGAAGCAATAAGAATCCTTTTTTGAAATAGGCTTATGGCCAACATCTTAATTTTAATAGAAAATGCATTTTTGTGCCCTATTTTGAGCAAATATTCTTTTATCCCTTCATTTCATTCATATCCATACCACATAAATATTTATTCTTAGATTCATTTTTTCTTTGGGTCTTCCTTCGTACCTACAACAGGTCTCCAGATATCAATGACATGAGCGACGCTGCTACTGACCCAAAGTATCCTTTTGAGTGAAATATGTGTCTAGAGGGATCTCAAGATTTTGAAGATGACAGAGATTGTGACTTGTCTCCGGATTTGTTAATGATGGTAGAACAAGAAGAGAAACAGATCCTACCTCACCAAGAGTCAGTAGAATTAGTGAACCTGGGAGACGGACAAGAAAAGAAAGAAGTGAAGATCAGAGCTTGTATTACCGCGGAGACAAAGCGAGACCTCATTGAGTTACTCCAAGAATTCAAAGATTTCTTCGCATGGTCGTATCAAGATATGCCCGGGCTAAGCACTGATATCGTGGTACACCAGCTGCCCATAAAAAAGGAGTGCAAGCTAGTCCAACAGAAACTTCGAAGGATGAGGCCAGATGTTCTGCTGAAAATAAAACAAGAGGTCAAGAAGCAATTTGACGCTGGTTTTCTGCAAGTGGTTAAATACTCGGAGTGGGTAGCCAATATCGTCCCTGTCCCTAAGAAAGATGAGAAAGTACGAATATGTGTAGAGTACAGGGATCTGAACAAGGCAAGCTCGAAAGACAATTTCTCGTTGCCTCACATCGATACTTTAGTGGACAATACGGCAGGTTATTTGCTGTTCTCCTTCATGGATGGCTTCCCAGGATACAACCAGATAAAGATGCATCCTGAAGACATGGGTAAGACCACATTTGTAACAATGTGGGGAACATTTTGCTATAAGGTGATCTATTTAGACTGAAAAATGCGAGAGCGACATATCAGAGAGTCATGGTAACCCTGTTCCATGATATGATGCACAAAGAAATTGAAGTTTATGTCGACGATATGATCGCCAAATCCTGAACTGAAGAGGAGCATGTGCAAGTCTTGAGGAAATTATTCTTGAGGTTGAGGAAATTCCAGCTAAAGCTTAATCCAGCAAAATGTACCTTCGGGGCTAGGTCAGGGAAACTGCTAGGATTCGTAGTCAGTAAAAAAGGGATTGAGATTGACCCAAACAAAGTCAAAGCTATACAAGAATTGCCTCTGCCATGCACTCAAAAAGAAGTTCAAGGTTTCCTAGGAAGATTAAATTACATTGTCCGGTTCATTTCACAACTAACTGAGAAATGTGACCCCATATTCCGTCTTCTTAAGAAACACAATCCAAGCGTATGGGATGATGAATGCCAGAAAACCTTTGACAAGGTAAAACAATACCTGTCCAATGCCCTATGCTGACGCCGCCTAGTCCAGATAAGCCATTGATTCTGTATTTGACAGTTTTTGATAATTCTATGAGATGTGTACTTGGCCAACACGATGAGTCAAGAAAGAAAGAAATGGCGATATACTATCTCAGTAAGAAATTCACTGAGTGTGAAATAAGATACTCGTCAATTGAAAAGTTATGTTGCGCATTGATCTGGACAACTCGGGGACTGAGACAGTACCATACGACTTGGCTAAGCTCGAAACTAGACCCTCTAAAGTACATGATAGAGTCAACCGCTTTGAATGGAAGGATGGCCAGATGGAAAATTCTACATTCTGAATTTGACATAGTCTATGTGAATCAGAAGGCTGTAAAAAGAAGCGCAATAGCTGATTTTCTAGCCAATAGAGCTCTAGAAGATTATGAGCCTTCAAACTTTGACTTCCCAAATGAGGATCTAATGTATGTGGCAACCACCAAAGAAGACACTCCAGAAGATCGTTCTTGGAAACTGAACTTTGACGGAGCATCAAACGCTGTTGGCAATGAAATTGGGGCAGTCATGATATCCCCAAATGGAAATGATTATCCATTTACTTGCAAATTGGATTTTGATTGCACAAATAATATGGCAGAGTATGAAGCATGTATCACGGGAATCCGTGTAGCCATAGAACGCAAAATCAAAGTGCTAGAGGTGTATGGGGGTTCTGCACTAGTGATCTATCAGCTCAAAGGTGAATGGGAAACAAGAGACCCCAAATTGATCAATTATCGAAAGCTAATTCTGGAATTAATTGAGGAGTTCAATGATATCATCTTTCATTACCTCCTGCGATATGAAAACCAGATGGCTGACGCTTTGGCTACATTAGCTTCTATGATCAGAGTAAATAAACAAGAGGATGTAAAGTTTATCCAAATGAGTACTTACGAGGCTCCAGCTCATCGCCCCAACATCGAAGAAGAAGAAAAAAGAGATGATCACCCCTGGTATCACGATATACTGCGATACGTGAAGAATCGTGAATACCCTGACCAAGCAACTGAGAATGATAAAAGGACTTTAAGATCAGGTGCTACTAAGATGTGTAGACACTGTCGAGGCTAAGAAAATCTTGAAAGAAGTCCATGAAGGTGTCTACAGAACACATGCTAACGGTTTTACAATGCCAGGCAAATCATGAGATTCGGGTATTATTAGTCCACCATGGAAGGGGATTACATCAATTATGCCAAGAAGTGCTATAAGTGCCATAAGTGCCAAATTTATGGGGACAAGATTCACGTGCCTCATTCACCTCTTCATGTTATGACTTATCCATGGTCTTTCTCTATATGGGGCATGGATGTTATTGGACCGATCTCGCCAAAAGCTTCAAATGGGCATCAATTCATCTTTATGGTCATCGACTACTTCACCAAGTGGGTAGAAGCCGCTTCATATGCCAATGTCACAAAGGCAGCAGTTAGTAGGTTCTTAAAGAAAGAAATCATATGTCGTTATGGAATGCCAGAAAGGATCATATCAGATAATGCATTGAATTTGAACAATAGTACGATAGCAGAGGTCTGCAGTCAGTTCAAAATTAAACACCACAACTCGTCACCATATCGCCCAAAAATGAATGGTGCAGTTGAGGCAGCTAATAAGAATATCAAGAGGATTGTGGGGAAAATGACTAGGACTTATAGAGATTGGCATGAGAAGTTACCATTTGCTCTCTATGCTTATCGAACATCGGTCAGGATCTCTACTGGGGCAACTCCTTTCTCATTGGTCTATGGAATGGAGGTAGTTTTACCCATCGAAGTTGAGATTCCTTCCCTTCAAGTCTTGTCAGAGCTGAAGTTAGATGAAGTAGAATGGATCCAATCCTGATATGATCAGCTAAACTTGATTGAAGAGAAAAGGTTGAAAGCCATCCGTCATAGTCAGATGTACCAAAAACGAATGATGCGAACTTACAACAAAAATGTTTGTACCAGAGAATTTCGTGAGGGGGACTTGGTAATGAAGAATATCCTTCCCATACAAAAGGATTTCAGAGGAAAATGGATGCCAAACTGGAAAAGACCTTATGTGGTAAAGAAGATCTTTTTTGGAGGAGCGTTGATATTAACTGAAATGGATGGCAAGACTTTGCCTAATCCAGTGAATTCAAAATCAGTCAAGAAATACTTCACTTAAAAAAAAAGGGAGAGGCCACGACGAAAACTCGCAAAGGGCGCTTTGAGACCAAAGGGGTTTTGAATTGAAAACCCAAGAAAAGGGCAATTCAAATTTTGATCGAAGTTAGGGTATGCGATAGTCTTGCTATGCCTGAATTAACAAGAAGGAGAGATGCTACGTCTTGGAGCATCAACAGAGTACTCTTGATCTCCTAAACACATGTTGAGCTCAAAATGGTCCTCAATAAGTTCGTACAGAGAAGCTCAGGCTGCGATATCTGGGACACCTATTTTTCCTCTCGCCTATTTTGTATTCGAGCAATGTTTGCTTTCTTTGATTAATTCATTCTTTCCAGATTTTGTTCTTGATAAATTGCAGTTTTGTCCATCATTATGATTTTTTTCAGGCATTTTGCATTGAAATAACGATTAATGGACTAATAATACTTTTAAAAAAGGAGTTCTGCATATTACTCTGGAAGCTTCTAAATAGTACAAGAACCTGAAATAGGATTATTGTTTAGAACTCACCAAACCTAAGGGTTGGAAATATTTGAGAAAAAAAAGTTTAAATTGTGACTACTTCTTCGGATTTTCTGTCAAAGACACCAGCTGAGCAAAGAGGTCATGATAAAACCTCAATGATACAATCTTGATGAACAACGAGCAATGACAACCCAAACATTAAAAAGGGATTATTCTCGTGCATTCATGCAAATATCATTCATACACATCTAGTTAGGAGCATTTGATTCATTCTGATCATGACATCCTAATCATTTGGCATAAGTATAGGCCCATGAAATCGATTCTACACGTCATGTCCCTTAGAGGACGGTGTAGCAAGATCGATGAATCCACAAATCTCATCTCCCTGAAGTAGCAGTGGAGCAGATTAAAGTTATAGATCTTATCTCCTTGAAGTTGCAGTGGAGTAGATCGAATATGGAGAATCTTATTTTACTGGCGTTGCAGTGGAACAGATTAAAGCTACAAATTATGGTGGATCTTATTTTCCTGAAGTTGCAGTGGAGCAGATTGAAGCCACCAGCCTTATCTCCCTGAAGTTGCAGCGGAGCAGATTAAAGCTACAAATTATGGCGAATCTTATCTTCCTGAAGTTGCAGTGGAGTAGATTAAAGCCACCAGCCTTATCTCCCTGAAGTTGTAGCGGAGCAGACTGAAGATAGCGAATCTTATTTCCTTGGCGTTGCAGTGGAACAGATTAAAGCTACATATTATGGCGGATCTTATGTTCCTGAAGTTGCAGTGGAGCAGATTGAAACCACCAGTTTTATATCCCTAAAGTTGCGGCAGAGCGGATTGAAGCTACAAGTCTTATCTCCCTGAAGTTGCGGTGGAACGGATCAAAGCAACAAGATGCGATGGACTGGGATGAACCCACTTGAAAAAAAGAAACCCCAAAAAAATCAAGATTGGCGAGACCAGGCTAAATTGGCCTTTCTTAAAAGTCTTTGCTTTGTTCTCGTTACACGACAACGAGCAAAGAGGGGCAGCTGTAATTAGTCCAATTTGCCCGGGCCCATAAGCAGAACTAAAACCCAACTAAGTCCAAACCCAATACAGCCTAAAACCCGAGGCCCAAATTACTAAACCTAACCCAAAAACCTAAACACCCAAATCACCAGCCCAAACCCAAATGGCCCAATATCAGACCCAAAACAAAACCCAAACCAACCAACCCAAATTAAGCCTAACAATAAACCCGAGGCCCAATTACCCAATAGTCAAACTAGGGTTTCAGAAAAACTGAAACCCTAGCTAGCCTTCAGCGCACCTGCCCTCTACACCGCTTGCTGCCACCGCCACTGTCATGGCACCGCCCATTTACACCTGTAAAGAAACAGAAAAATCATTACACACAAACAAGTTGTAAATGGCTATAAAAAGCCATATAAACCCAATGTAACATTTTTGGACAGATTTTGAATACAAAAAAGAGCAAAGATTCAAGCAAAAAAAAAAAAAAAACCGTAAGCAGTTGAAAGAGAGAACGGGCTAAGATCTTACTCTTTTATTTTTTCTTATTTTCTTTTTTCCGAAACAGTATACATATATACCTATTTCTTCATTTCATTTCTTTTTTTTTCAAAATTATATACGTATATATATATTTAAAAAAAAGAAACTTACCTTTTTTTACCAAAAAAAGCGACTTTTGGACTCCCCACCGCCGTATGCCGTATACGGCGGCGCCTGCGCAAGTGACCGACGGTCGATGCAGCGGTGACTGGCCGGATCCTCGCCGGACTTCGGGTCTTCCAGAGAGAAAAGAAAGGGGTTTTTTTTTTGTAACTGCTGAAATGAATGTTTTTTTTATATATTTTTTTACTTTTACAGGCGTATAAAACGACGTTGTTTTGGTCAGTGTCCTTAAGCCCCCAAAACGGTGTCTTTTTGCCCAGACCGACCCTATCCGGCTTAGGAACCGCGCATTTTTTAATAGAAGGGCTAATTGCGCTTTTAGCCCTTCCACTTTTTTATGGTTTTGCGATTAAGTTTATTTTATTTTTTAATTTTGCCCAATAATTTATTTTGATTTTCAATTTGGTCCCCCTTGATGCTGTGCGTTTTGGAGGAGAAGGGAAAATTTCCCTTTTAGTCCTTCCTTGTTATTAGCGCGTTTTTTTTCCTTTTATTTATTTTCAGATTTGCCCCGAACTTCTGTTTTAAATTCAATTTAGTCCTTTCTTAGTTATTTTGCTATTTTATTATTAAAATTAATTTATTTATTTTTCATATTATTATTATTATTATTATTATTATTATTATTACTATTACTATTACTATTATTACCATTATCATTTTTTATTTTTTTATTTTTATTTTTATTACTATTATTATTATTGTTGTTGTTATTGTTATTGCTATTATTTATTTTTTTATTTTTACTATTATTATTGCTATTATTTTTGTTATTATTACTATTATAATTATATTTTCTCCTTGTATTTATTTACTTATTGTTTTTATTTTTGTTTTTTGTCTCGTTTATTTTATTTTATTTTCGTCCTTATTATTGTTATTCACATTAATACATTTATTATTCTTTCATCATGCATATTTGTACCATTATTTTTCCATTTTACTACCAATTTATGTTAATTTAATCTTTATCTGATACAAAAAATTTAAAAAAAAAAAAGAGCAACATATCATATTTTGATATTCGAAAGGTCGTACCCTAACTTACGGGATTTCGACTCTCTCGATAAATCCAAACAAACGAACGTTTTAAAATTTTCAAAATAACCTCGGGAATTACGAAAATATCGTGTTCTAACTTACGGAATATGATTTCTTTCTAAAAACTGAGATAATCAAATACCTTTCAAAATAAATAAGTTTTTCGGCGTTTATTCTCGTATCGGGAATTTAAGATATTGTGTCCTAACTTACGGGACGTAATTCTTTTTCTCGATTAACATTAAACATGCCCTGTTCTCGATTTTTTTAATTTTATAACAAATGATCGTATTTTAAAATTTCCTCAAATTTCCAATTTTCGACATTAAGACACTAATTAATCAACTAGGTACCAATTTTGGGCGTATCGAGTGTGCTAACCCTTCCTCGTGCTTAACCAACTCCCGAACTTGTTTTCTGGATTTCGTAGACTAAAAATCGTTGTTTTAGTAAATTAAAATTTTTATTAAAATGATTGAATTACGAGGTGACCCGATCACACCTCATCAAAAAGGATTGGTGGCGACTCCCGTTTTTCGTTTTCATTTTCAAAATCAAAGTTGACCCCATTTTTCAAAAAAAAATGGTTACGACAACGATTTTAGGTTTTTCGGGCATTTAAGAAGTATATATGGCAAAAATAAGAAAATGGGAGGGAGTCGTCAGAGAATACTCAAGAAAACAACTCGAAAAAAACCATTGAAGCCGACTTTGAAGCAGATTTCCGTCAAGATTGAATATTCTCAGTTGATTTCTTAGGAAGTTATCAGGAGTCTCTTTATTTCTTTCAGTTATACTGTATCTTTGATGTTTTTATTTTCAAGCATGAACTAATTTTTTAAATACATAGGGAGATGAACCATATGATGAATTATGTCGTTTGATTTTTATTTTACGCAATAAATATTTAGTTTCTTGTTCTCAACTGTGCTTAATTATTAGTTTGATATTTCTAGAATATCATTTTTATTAATATATTTTCAACCATCGAAAGTTTTTTAAGTATTGAAAACTTGATGTGCATATCTATACAATATAATAATAGAATTATTAAAATAATTATATAAAAGTATATAAAATTAAAATAGTTTTTTTAATATATATATATATATATATATATAAATTTGATGTGCTGAGAATTGTTGAACTAAGTGGTTATTTTGATAGGACTATTGATTTAAGGATGTTGGATTGATTACATAAGATTTTAATAGCTGAACTAAGGAATTGCAACTTTTGTGTGTGTGTGTGACAAAGAAGTATTGTGCTTTTGTTATTTGCCAGAAGAAAAGGTAATTTTACTGCTGTGGTGAAAGGTTGTAATAATTTCTGATCTGATTGAAGAACAAGAGCTTGATTTGGTATTACATGGGTTTTTGTTTTGGTACATTGCAAATTGGGGAGGAGATGTTAGAATTTGTGCTCTAGATTTTTGCTCTTAGTCACTTCCTTATTTGGGTTGTTGGTATACATTAATTGTGTTGATTTAATTTCGTGTTTATTTTAATATTTTGTATATTTGTTAAGATATCACTACACCAAAACAGACTTTTAGCAGCGTTTTTAGTGGCGTTTTAATAAAAAACGCCACAAATATTATACATTAGCGGCGTTTGAAAGAAAACGCCGCAAAAAGTTGAGCAATAGCGACGTTTATTTCCAAAACGCCGCTAAAAAGGAGAAATAGCGGCGTTTTTTTCCAAACGCCGCTAAAGATCTGAGCATTAGCGGTGCTTTTAAAAAAACGCCGCTAAAGGCCTAAGTATTAGCGGCGCTTTTATAAACGCCGCTAAAGACCTAAGCATTAGCAGCGCTTTTATAAAAACGCCGCTAAAGACCTGAGCATTAACGACGCTTTTTAAAAAACGCCACTAAAGTCCTGAGCATTAGCGGCGCTTTTAAAAAATTGCCGCTAAATGCCTGAGTATTAGCGGCGCTTTTATAAAAACGCCGCTAAAAATTTTTCAAATTTTTTTCTTATTCTTGCTTTGAATTATATTTTATTTTGATACATTCACTTATAAGCAATGAGAAAGTTTTATTTTAGTTACTTAATTATGAAAAGTTACAAATTGCTAACTAAATAATTTAGAAGTTTTCATTTAGGTTACAAATTAAGCTATTAAAATTGATTTAGGGTTTAATGTTTAGTATGTTAATTTTATGGTTTAGGGTTTGTTATTTTGGTGTATGGGTTTAGTGTTTTAAAGTTTGTTGTTTAGGTTTATTGTATAGTGTTTAATCTTAGTGTTTACCGGTATTAAGGTTTAAGTGTTAGTGGTTAGGGGTTAATGTTTAGGGTTAGGGTTTATGGTTTGTGGATTTAAGGTTAGAGGTTTGGGGGAAATTGTTAATGTGCTAGGTTTCTGAGTTTAGGGTTTATGGTTTAAGTTTAGGATTTTAGGGTTTAGGGTGTTAACTATATGACCCAAAATCCTGAAACCGAAATCCCTCATGAGGGATTTATGGTTAATGTGCTAACTATTAAAATATATGTTTTGTACTACAGTAACATTGGCCACATGAATTCCCAAAAAGTTGGTCTCAGATTATGGTTTAAGGTTTGCAGTTTAGAGTTTAGGGTTCGAGTTTTATGGTTTAAAATTTATGGTTTGGGGTTTTGAGTTTGAGGTTTAGGTTCTTAGTGTTTGTGGTTTAGGGTATAATATTTAGGGTCTAGGGTTTATGTAAAAATCTAAACAACTAATGCAGACCATACTTAAAAGAATAATGTTGATGTAAAAAGAAAGAAAAAAGAAATTTCTAAAAGAGTTGATAATGGTAATTAAAAATTTAAAATTTAATAATAAAAAATTAAAAAATTTAAAATTTAAAATTTAATATTTAGTTAAAAAATTAAATACTCAAAATATAATAAAAATAAAAATTAAAAAAATAATAATCTCCAAACAAAAATTTTGAAAGAAATAAAAATAGAAAAATATATGATAAAAAGGAAAAAAAATTATGTAATAGTGGCCTTTTAAACGCCACAAAAAAATAGAGTTACAGTGGCGTTTTACTAAAAAACGCCACAAATTTTCATAAGTTTACATAAACGACACGGAATCAGTATATCGGTTTAATAAAAATCTAAGGCTCGCTCCAGGCAGATTCACTTGAATAGGAAGTTGAATCGTGACCTAGCTATTGGATTTGTTCTTCGCTACCCACCTTCTGTCTTCCTTACTTTCTATCTTGTCTAAGCTTGCAGGATTTTCCTCATCCGCTGTATTGAATCTAGCCGGCTTACGAGATAGATGTAACATAATCCCCGGAGAAGGATCCAAGGAAGGAAACTAATCCAAGGGCTTACGCTTAGAAAAAAAAAGGAGTGGATTAGGGCTTGCTTAGGTTACAGTGGGCAAACATCCCGAGAGAGTGAAGTACGCATTCAGCCTCCAAATGCAGTCTACTCCGATTCGCTCTACTTTCGCCAAACAAACGCAAGATTTGTAGATTCATTTCTCTTGTCTCTCCGCCTCCGAATCAATGGTGAGCCCCTCGCTCTTTCTCTTCTTTTTTTATTTTTTTGGTTGTTTTCTATATCTTTACTATAATCTAGGGTTTGTGTCAAGATAGATCTTGATTTCGGGTTCTGAATCTCTCGCTTTCAGACTTTCTCCCTCTCACATAAACACTCTTTGGTGGCGAATCTTGAGAAAAGAAAGCAAAATTTGAACATCAGCAAAAATGGTTAGAAAAACCCCAACTATAAAAAGTCAACTTTTTTGATGAGTTAATAGCCGGGGTGCTCTTTGTTATGTTATAGCTGCAATGTTTAAGTAAACCTAGCTTTGTTGTAAAGATAACTTAAAAGGTTTATGTCATTAATATTTTTGGTTAAAGCCACTTGAGTTTTAAATTTTGTGCTGAGAGAACTTAAAAGTGAGTTGATAAACTACATTATCAAATAGTTTATGGGATGGCTACTGCATTTCATACATGCCAAATTTGACTTTTATAAGATGGTATTTGGTCTATAACATTTTATAGGGTCATTTTATTGAACCTTTTCTTTTTGTACTCTTTGTAGAGGTTTTTGAAGAAGTCTTGGAGATTGTTTCATATATGACATTCTTTTCTCCAACTATATCCTTGGAAATGTGGAGCCTTTGGCCTTTGATGATTGAAGCATTAGCTGATTGGGCAATTGACTTCTTTCCAAGTATGATTTGATTTGAATTGATGTTTCTTTTGCCTCATATCTGAATGTTTTAGGATTGTTAAGTAGACTTTTTATCTTAGCAGTTTAAGCATTTTCTGCTTATTTAGTTATTCGCTGAAATTTGTCATGATCAACATGACACTATTTTTCTTTTTAGGATATTTGAAAATTTTCCACTTATCCAAAAAGAAGTAGATGTCTGCTACAATGCAAAACTTGGTAAAGCCTTACAATCAACTATGCTAGTACCACACTGTAAACAATTAATAGTGATACTATTTACTCTTTCAAAATCTGCGTCAAATATAACTCTGATCAGAAACTTGTTTTTAATGCATGTTTGCCTAAGATCCACATTGCTAAATAAATTGTGAATTTGTGTCAAATTTGTTGATAGAACTAACTGTGTTTATTAACTTGCATGTTAAAGCATATGTTCTTACAAATCCTAGAGAGTTTTAGTTCATAAAGAACCACACTGAACTTTGGGATCAGGTTGCCACTGCAATATAGACATCCAGATTTTTTTATGGTAGAATTTGGATAGTTCATTTATGTTGGTTCTAGTAGGTCCATATGATTACACAAGGTGAGAAGTTTATACCCATTTTTTGTTATTTAATTTCAATTTATCATTATTTGTTCTTATTTCATCTGTATTTTTTTGTGTCGTTTCTAAGTAATAGTTGTTTTTATGCAGATATTTTGGTTCATTTGGACAACTACATATCCAGGGGAACTGCACATTTTCTTACTTGCAAGGAACCCGGCTACCAGCAGAGTCTTTGGAATATGATTTCTTCTGTGAGTCCCATTTTAGTCATAAAAATTGCCTTTTGATGGGAAACTTTCCAGGAAAATGAAAATAAACCATACATTCTTCAGTCTTCTTATCTTGCAAATTTTTGTAATACCTTTATGTCAGTCCCTTTGGTTTAAAAAGCTCTATTATTTGCTTTGTCTTTGGCAGATTATGGCAGATAAAAATTTAGAGGACAATGATATTGAACCAGCCCCAAAGCTGATTGAAGTAGTGTTTCAAAACTGTAGAGGACAGGTGGATCACTGGGTTGAGCCATATTTGAGAATTACACTTGATCGATTGAATCGAACGGAGAAACCACGGTTGAAATGTCTTCTTGTACAAGTGGTATGGCGTCAAGCCATAACTTTATTCTTTTGTAAGATGATGTCATATTTTTATATGCTCATCTCATGTCTTGTAAATGTTACACATTTGATATTTTGCCTGTTGCTTTTCTTCTATCAGAAATACTCTTTTATTCCTGGAAACATTTTTGGCCTGTGATTTTATAACACGACACTGTTCTTCCTTACCCAGATTGCCAATGCAGTCTATTACAATGCAGCCCTGACACTCAGCATATTAAACAAGTTCTCTGTTACAACAGAAGTGTTCAATCTTTGGTTCCAGTTGTTGCAACAAGTTAGAAAGAGTGGTTTACGGGCTAATTTTAAGCGGTAGGTAGTTTTGTCTTTCCTTTGATTATTTTCCATGTATCATATTCCTTGTTGCATGTAACATGTTGGCTTTTAGTTTGGCCATGGTGTTCAAGGCTGCATCTTGTTGTGTAGGTGACTTACTCATGCTTTTGAATGTATCATCTGATGAGAAGATTTTGTCTACCACATATGGAGAATTAAGGCCACCTCTAGGGAAGCATTGCCTAAAGGTTCATTTTATATTTTCAAAGGACTTGTGTGCCAATCAACATGAAATACCCAACTTGACACCTCTTTGATTTATTTAGTGTTTGTAATCAATGCGTGTCCGACTTTTTGCGAGTCTGTATCATAATTTATTTTGTTATTTATGTATTATGTTATTATTATTTTCTTTAGATTGTGGAGTTCATTGCTGTCCTGTTGAGAACCGGAAATGAAGCTGCAGAAAAGGAATTGGTCAGCTCAGGAACCATTCAACGAGTTCTCGATCTCTTCTTTGAGTAAGCTCTTGCTTAAACTTGTCATCTTGGATGAAGTGAAAACAACTTATTCGAAGTTTGCATCTAGTGAAATATGCTCGATGCCATCTTGAGGGAGTGTTGGATCTTTTCTGTCAGCAGGCTAAGATTCATCTCTTTTTTTCAAATTATGCAGGTATCCATACAACAATGCATTACATCATCATGTTGAGAGTATAATATTATCATGTCTGGAGAGCAAGAATGATGCAATACTTGATCATCTTCTTCACAAATGTGATTTAATTGGGAGATTTCTCCAAACTGAAAAACAGCCAATTTTTTCTGGTGACAGTAATCTGGTAGATGTTAATCATATTGCTATTTTCGCATTTTGCTAATGGGAGTTTAACTAATATAATTAGAAGCTGTTATAAATGCTACCTGGTTAAAAGTGAGCTTGCTTAACCCTTTCCCTTTTCAAACAGCCAACTTTACCTGCTGTTGGAAAATGTGCACCACGGGCAGGAAACATTGGACACATTACACGTATCTCAAATAAACTTGTACAGTTGGGAAGCAGCAATAGCTATATTCGGGCATATCTACAGGTGTGGAATTGGCTGTTTACTGATATCATATTTATTGCTTCTGTCTGGATCTTAAGGGCTGTTGATGCATCTTTTTTTTTCACTAACAACTTTTGTCGTGATTAAATTAGGGTATGACTTTTGTGGTTTAGTAAATCCGATTTAATTTCATCAGAATTAGTTGTATTTAGCACATTGGCAATATTCTTCCTTGGCGGGATCAAATTGCTGATTAGGATATTTTGCTAGGATTCTTTATATAAAATTTATTTATTTATTTATGAATTTTCTGACTCAAGCTCATATATTTTATATAAGGAAATGCATGGCTGGATCAATATGTTGAATTAGGATATTTTACTGGGATTACTTATATAAAATTTATTTTTTGTAAATTTGCTGACTCAAGTTCATATTTTCTATATAGGAAAATAGCGAATGGAATGAGTGGCAAGCTAATGTTCTGCAAGAACGTAACGCAGTTGAAAATGTTTATTGATGGGCTTGTGGGTATGCTCTTATTTCCCTTCTTATATGCACTGCCATCAGGTTAATAGGATATGCAATTGAAGGTCAATTATCTCTAGATTTGTAAAATGACGTAAAATTTGACTTTATAGTTCTCTCATATATAATATTTTAAATTTACAGTAATGCATACACATGGGAAGGTTCTGGTAGTGTACCGATTTTTGAGTCCATGCTGCTCATAATAACTGCATATTTGTTAGATCTAACAGAAATCATTTAAAGAGTCCTTGTGTATTGTTCTTTCTCATGTCCAGTCGCCCAACATCGTTGCAAGACAGAACAAGGGATAGTGACGAGGATGATATTCATGATAGAGATTATGATGTTGCAGCTTTAGCAAATACCTAAGCCAAGCAATCTGGATGCACACATGCCTACTTGCTAATCATTCTCAAAGATTAAATATCAAGCAATCTGTCATAGGAAATATATACATAACATATATATGCTTTGCTCATATTTGTTTATGTATGTATTATGCATTGACGTGTATATTGGAAATTGACATCTAATAGTCATTTTAATTTTTGGGAAATGGATTTTGTGGCGTTTCAATAATATTTAATTTTTTTTTAATTTTTTATGACCTTTAGCGGCGTTTTTAAAGAAGCTTCGCTAAAAGTCTTATTTTTCAGCGGCGTTTTTTTAAAAAGCGTCGCTAAAGACCAGGACTTTCAGCGGCGTTTTCTATAAAAGTGCCGCTAAAGACCAGGACTTGGTCTTTTTTAGCTAAAGATTAGGACTTTTAGCGGCATTTTTTATAAAAGCGCCGCTAAAGACTATGATCTTTAGCAGCGTTTCTTATAGCGACGTTTTTTGCGGACAAGCGCCGCAAATAATTTTAGTGGCGCTTAAAAGCGCCGCCAAAGGAAAAAAACGCCGCAAAAAGTCTGTTTTCTTGTAGTGTATATTGTGTTTGTATGGTATTTAATGTATAAAATCATAAATTAATATATATTATTTTCAAGTATGATTAAGTTTGAGTTTTATTAATGAAGTCTGAGGCCATGAGATCTTTAAGATCATTGTTCGAATCTCATTTTATGTAAAATTTCGGCTTAGTTGTTGAATTTAAACAAACATAATTTAGCAGCTCCAATACAACTTGAATTTGTAAATTCAATTAACTTTTATTAAAAATGTGATTTCAGTTTTATCAAACGAATGTAATCCAAATATATTTCCAATCTGTTGGACGAATAATTAGTTTATCGACATCATGCATTTCTAGCTTAGATAACACATAATTTCCATGACTAGACAAACAATAAAAATATGATTAATTAGGTAAAAGAAAATTCCAATAAATCATCTCATTCTTCCTCAGCTACTAAAATTAATACATTGCTATATATATACAATAGAGGTATAAATAAGCTCTACATATTTCCACCAGCTTAATTTCAATTAATTAGATATAAGAGATGTCATGGAATTTGGTTATATTTGCAGTAATCTTAATGTTTACAACTCGTTAGTTTCTAACTCTGTGTTGTGCCTGAACCTTAACTCATGTTTGTCTAATATGATAAAAGTAGATGTGTGGTTGCAGATACAGAGATGGTGGCGGAGGCAAGGGGGCCTATCATTTCGTTTAGATGCCATAGAAGTGAAGACTGTGGAAGTGTCTGCGCCAAATGCCCCACCTGCACTTGCCTCTTTCACATTTGTACTTGCCCTACCGATCCTCCATGGCCATTATCATAATCTCATTTACTTCTCAGCAATAAACCACTCTGATCCTTTGTCATTGCAACAAGCTTTCAGATCTAATAATAATAACAACACATGGGAATTGTTTCTGTTCTTCTTCTTCTTTTTCTTTTTTTTTTAATTTTCTGTTTAATCAGTCGTTGAGAATGGCAGGCAGCATGGAGGTCATGAAACAATTAGTGTGTGGTGAGGTTGTGGACATTCAAGACTATCGTCAATGTAAGAAACTGGGATACAACCTCATACTATAATTGTTTAAAGAACAATATGCTAAGAAGTTAGATTTTAGCTTTAGGCAGCACACAAACTCTCATCTCCTACTGAAACGAATTACTTCGCTCTAGCAAACTACTAATGGTTACGATTTTGATTTCTTATTTATTATACAACAGAATATTATTAAAAAAAAAAAGTCTGCGAAAAAAGAAGGAAAATCCCACTTAAATGTTAAAATAAATTTCTTCAAAGGGCATATTGCTCACCTCTAAAGGCATCAACAATCGTTATTCCATAAAAAAGTAGTAAATTGCTTTAGCTGTTACAACATTTGTTGTCCAAGTACCAGAATGACACTTTGAGATACAATTATTATCAGCAAAGACGCATGGAAGGTTTAAGCATGCCCCATTGCTTAAAAGTTTAACATATATTACTGAAAATTTAACCTACATTACGATAATCATAAACAGTATACTCAACTATTGATGAGATAATCAATTTCATCGTAAGGAGATAGAACTATATATAAACCCGATGCAAATTAATGTTTATTATAATTATCAAGCTAACATCATGTGACGGAGTTATTCTACAATTTATTATTATCAACCAACTTATTTATTTGTAGTTACGTTCATAGTAGCACTTTATCTCAAATTTTTGGCCAATGACTAATGACATATGAGTAGACACCATAATTTGATATCTTTATGATCCAGTGCAATGTCCAAAATATCGGTATAACTTCAAAAGCTTACGAATTACTGTAATTTTCGTAAAAAAGTACAAGTAAATTTTCGTTTTAGGTAAATGTCATTTTATAACTTTTCTTTCGATCGGGAGACAATTGTTATATATAAATATCTTAACCACAACAGGAATCCATACCAAAGTCCCTTTTCATATATTTCTTGGTATCACTAACAACTCTCTGTCCTATAAAGATCTAAACCGCACCATCTTTTCCTTCTTAATTCTCCATTGTTAATCTTTTGTATAAAAAATAACATTAATAGGTAATCAAACTTAAAAACAATATATAAGAATTTTTTTCATTATATTTAAATTTTGAAATAATTAAAGTTTGAAATTTATAATTGCTCTGTGTTTTCTGTGTGGGTTTTATTTGTTCACGCTTTAAATACATTTTAGTATACTTGTACTTTTTATATTGACATACAATGCTAGTTTGGAAAATATATACATAAAAAATATTTATATTACTAATAGTAAAATTGATTAGATGAGATCAAATAACCCATAAATTTTTATAGCTTTTATATTTTTTTCTATGATTTTTATAATTCTTTACAAATTTTCTATATTTTTTTATAAGCATTAATATATTCTATTTTTTGAGATTTTTATATATTTTTAACAAAATTTAAATGATGATATAACAAAATCATAAATTGTCATGTCATTTCCTCCTAATTATGTTAAAAACGGACTAAATTATTAAGATAAAATCCAATTTGAGGGTTAATATGGACCAAAAAAGAAGTTTTAGAGAGTAAATTAAAAAAAAAAGTTTTCAAATTTAGGAATTAAATGTTCTTTATCCTTTTTTGAAGATATAAAATTTTTTAAATTTATTTTTATTTTTAATGCAAAGAGTAAGGCCAAATTAAAGAAATATTACAAACATTGAGGGCTAAAAATGATAGTTTCTATTACTATTAAAATATTTTACATCATTTTGGTGTATTTCATCACATTACTAGTACCAAGTTAAAACTTAAAATGAGACATGTTTCGTGCCAAATTCGAACTAAAAAATTCTTACAACACATTTGGTTCATTATAACGGAATAGGACAATAATGAAATAGGGTTTGTAATTAAACTGTAATTGAATAGAATAGAATCTAAATATTACATTGTTTGGTTGAATAGAATAGGTAAGGAATAGATCAAAAAACACAACTTTTATCTTTAAAAATAAAAAAATATTTTATTTATATTATAAATATATAATAAAAGTATTTAAATAAAATATATATTAAATTAATATATAATAAAAATATTTAAATAAAATATACTCTTAATATATAATAAATATTTTTTTAAGCTGTTGTTGCAAATTTTGAGGGTTTTCTTCTCTCTTTTTCTTGTAAAAAAAAAATTAACCATATTGTTCTTGGAACCATTAGAAATCATCTGCATGACACAAAATTGATGAAGAAGAATAACAGTAAAAAAACGATGGCATAATTGGGAATAAAAAAAATCGCTATTACTGCTGAATTGTCTATTCTTTCCACTAACCACCAAATATGGATTCAGCAAATTTGTTGAATAAACAAGGAGTGGCATTCCATGGAATGGCTCATTCAGTTAACACTGTTCATTAAAGAATAAGGAGGGAATGGAATAGCAATTCCCTCCAACCAAACGCGCTGTTATTGCTTAAACTCGTCGGGATAACACCCGTAGCTCCAGCACAAGCACCCAAGCTATTTTGCTGATGCATATTTTTATTCTATTCATTTCAGCACATAATACAACTTCAATTTTATATCTTAGGAAACATTTATTTTTATCCTTTTGCGACATCTATGATATAGCAAAATACATATATCATAATATGTTGCGAACAGAAAAATTACAGATAATGGGCCAAAAAGAAAATGTTGTGGATGCTATGAGAAACAAAACAAGAACCCCCCCCCCCCCGGGGGCAGACATTAGAGACGTTCATTATTTTCTAAAACAGTGAAATGTTGTTAACACAACAGCTTAGCAGAAACCAAATAGAACAGATTCCTGAGTAACCTATGCTCCAAGTTTCGAGTACTTCCAATTTTACTCCATAATATCCACTTTTGCATGTGTAATTCCCCCACATAGCATGAAACAACTTGTCAAGAAGAAAACTTCAGATGGTAGCCTGATAGAACTGATTTATATGCGCTGTAAGAACATGCATAGGATACGAAAACAGGTAATAGGTACGCTATCCTACTCATTTCCATGGCTTAAAAAGGGGAAGCTAAATGTTATGCACATAGGACTAAGGATGCACTGCCTAATTAGCCATTTTCCATTTGGAAATAACTAAACTTGATATGGATATATCTTATGCCTCCTTCTTTTGGTTTTTGATAAACCGTAAAAATAACATATTTTAATCCCACATTTAGTATGCTTTTGGATGATTTAAGCCTCGATTTATGTAAAAAGGTGCTCTTAATCCTTTCTTTCCATGTCTTATACCCAGGAAAGCACCCGAATATGAAAAGAACATAAAACGGGCCCAAAACGGAGTAAATGGGCCACATCATGAAATCCACACGGCCTGGACTTAATGATACGATCCCGGTTCCGTGAATTGAATTCGAGTCGTAAGATTGCCCGATCGTTAAACAAGAAGGTTTCGTTCGGATTCGAAAAGGTTTAGAAAGTTCAGGGAGGTAGACAAGGAAGCACTCGATAGAAGGATGGCTCTCGGATTAAGGCACTCGGTTATGAAATAAATGGATAAGTCGGATTATGGATAATCGAAAAACTTAAGGTCAAGAATGAACCAAACTTCGGATGAAGGTTGACCCGAGACTTATAAGACTTTAAGTTAATTCGAAAAGGAATTATAAGACCTTGACCCACTATCTAGAGAGATAGGAACCTCGGTATAAAATTTCGAATGCCACACGATAACGTGATAAGTTCGATTAAGCAAAGAAACTATTGACGCTACTACCTAGATAGATAAGTCAACGAATCTTTGGACGAAATTTGAGAGAAAATTTCTCAACAAATTCAAGGGTAATACATTCCAATTTCAAAAAGAAAAGTCTTTGACAAAATGAAAATAAACCAACTATTTATAGGAATTTAAAAGTCTCATGAATAGCAATATTAAGCTCCACACCATTAATTCCTACTTGCAATATTGAATCTTTGTGCCGTCCAACTTTCCCACCATTGCCTCCATTTTGTTTATTTAATTCAAAGTCAAGGCTCCCATTTGTTTTATGCTTGCATTATCCTAAAAAAAATTCCTCATTTGGCATGTGTTGCCGTCCACCATAGTCATGGTGCCCTCAACTTTATGTTATTCAGTTCATTCCATGCTCCATTATTTGCACCATGCTCCCAACATTTAATTATCTTCAATTGTTTATTCCCTTTCATTGCAATCCACCATAAAGAGCCATGGCTTGGTTTTTTTTTCACGTGGGAATCTTTCAATTTCTTTTGTTGTCCCTTTGGTGTTTGACACCTGCAATATATTAGTCAATCCATTAATTACTTAACTTAGCACAATAAAATAGGACAATTAATTAGGCAGCACTTAGTGTATTTAAACACCCAAAAAAAAAAATATTCGGCGATGACTAGACACTTTAAAACCACATTTAATTAGACAAATTATTTTCTTGTAAAAAACATAATAATTAAAACTAAATTAACTAATATCTTATTTAATTTTAATTCAGCAAATTTTTTAACCAAGTAGTCCAGCAAATTAACATATGTAAATGTAAAATAAAGGCGAGCTCCTTGATCTAAGTTTGATCTAGCTGAACGTGAAGAACATTGCATGGCTTGCTCGATTCTTCGTTCCCAAAATGTCTAGTTATGACATTGCTCCGAATTTTGCTTACGAGAACCGTCACTTCCTCCTTAAGCCTTTTAGCATGAGCACGAGTGATAGGCCCCTTTGGTAGCTCCAAGGGATCTTCGGTAGCTTTAATGGGTGCCCGAGCCACGGTCGTATCATCCCCTCCCCCTTTGAAACGACTTGTCCTCAAGTCGTCACCTACATCATATGGAGATAAATCAGACACATTAAAACTAGCGCTCACGCTATACTCACCGGGGAGATCGATTTTATAAGAATTATCGTTGATCCTCTCCAAGACTTGAAAAGGACCATCGCCTCTTGGCATTAGTTTGGATTTTCGTTGGGCAGGGAATCTTTCTTTTCTCATGTGTACCCACACCCAATCTCCTGGCTCAAAGGTAATTTTCTTGCGTCCTTTATTAGCCTTCTGCTCATATTGCTTGGTTCGTTCTTCGATATTCCTACGCGCCTTCTCATGTAAGCCTTTCACGAACTCAGCCTTCCTTTTCGCATCTGCATTCACAAATTGTTCGTTAGGCAGTGGAATTAAATCTAGAGGTGTTAACGGATTGAAACCATAAACAATTTCAAAGGGAGAGTGTTGAGTAGCTGAATGGGTAGAACGATTATAAGCGAATTCAATGTGCGGTAGGCACTCCTCCCACGACTTAAGATTCTTTCGAATTATAGCACGCAAACGTAGACAAGATTTGATTCACTACTTCTGTTTGCCCGTCCGTCTGAGGATGGCAGGTAGTTGAAAATAACAACTTTGTGCCAATCTTTCCCCAAAGCGTTCTCCAAAAATGGCTCAGGAACTTAGTGTCTCGATCAGAAATAATAGTCCTTGGTACTCCATGCAAACGTACAACCTCCCTGAAAAATAGGTTAGCAACATGTAAAGCATCATCAGTTTTGTTACATGCAATGAAGTGTGCCATTTTCGAAAACCTATCTACAACGAAAAAGATTGAGTCTTTGCCATCCTTGGTTCTAGGAAGACCTAGAACAAAGTCCATTGAGATGTCGATCCAAGGTCCTTCTGGGATAGGTAACGGGGTGTATAATCCGTGGGGTTGAACCTTTGACTTGGCTTTCTTGCAGGTGATACACCGTTCGCACACTCGCTCCACGTCTCGTTTCATTTTTGGCCAATAGAAGTGTTCGCGCAACGTTGCCATTGTCTTTGCTATGCCGAAATGGCCTATAAGGCCTCCACTGTGAGCCTCATTCACCAAAACGTTCCGGATGGATCCTTGAGGAATACAGAGCTTGCCTTCTCAAAACAGGTAATCATTGCTACAGTAAAATTTATCACAAGTACCAGATTCGCAAGCTTTGTACATTTCAGCAAAATCAGGGTCAATAGCATATAATTCTTTCAAATACGCAAATCCCATCAATTTTGTCTCTAATGAATTGAAAAGAGCATACCTCCTAGACAATGCGTCTGCCACCACATTTTCTTTACCTTTCTTATATTTGATGACGTACGGAAACGATTCGAGGAACTCCATCCATTTAGCATGCCATTTGTTTAGTTTATGTTGGCCTTTTAAATGCTTCAATGCCTCGTGATCGGTATGGATGACAAATTCCTTTGGCCATAAGTAATGTTGCCAAGTTTCCAAGGCCCGAATCAACGCGTACAATTCCTTATCGTAAGTGGGGTAGTTAAGTATCGCCCCGTTCAACTTTTCACTAAAGTACGCTACTGGGCGTCCTTCTTGCATAAGCACGGCTCCAATGCCTAGGCCCGAGGCATCACACTCGATTTCAAATGTTTTCTGGAAATCTGGCAAAACAAGTAAAGGAGCGTTAGTCAATAGATCTTTAATAGTATTAAAAGCACGCTCTTGTTCGTCATTCCAGAAGAAAGCTGAGTTTTTCTTAATAACACTAGTTAACGGAGCAGCAACAGTGCTAAAGTTAGGAACGAAACGCCTATAGAAACTCGCCAAGCCGTGGAAGCTTCGAACTTGGCTAATGCTAGTAGGTCTCGGCCATTCACGGATTGCCTTAACCTTCTCTTGGTCCACTTCAAGCCCCTTTGCGCTAACGACAAAACCTAAGAAAACAACTCGATCAGAACAGAAAGTGCATTTCTCAAGATTAGCGTATAATGTTTCCTTACGCAAAACTTCAAGTACGGCTCGCAAATGGTTTATGTGATCTTCCAAAGATCTGCTATAAATAAGAATGTCGTCAAAATAAACAACACAAAATTTTCCGATAAAAGCTCGCAAAACATAATTCATTAACCGCATAAATGTACTGGGTGCGTTAGTTAAGCCGAATGGCATAACCAACCACTCATACAAACCGTGCTTGGTTTTAAAAGCCGTTTTCCATTCATCTCCTTCCCGCATCCGGATCTGATGATACCCACTCTTGAGGTCGATCTTGGAGAAGAGTTGTGCTCCACTGAGTTCGTCTAACATGTCATCTAGGCGTGGAATGAGATGCCTATACTTGATGGTGATCTTATTGACTGCTCGGTAATCCACACACATACGCCAAGTACCATCTTTCTTCGGTACTAGAAGCACAGGAACAGCGCACGGGCTTAGACTTTCCCGAATGTAGCCCTTGGCCATCAACTCGGCCACTTGTCATTGCAACTCTTTGGTTTCTTCAGGTTTGCTTCGGTATGCTGGGCGATTTGGTATTGTGGCTCCGGGAACGAAGTCAATCTGGTGCTCGATCCCTCGAATAGGCGGTAGGCCACTAGGGATGTCGTCCGGAAATACATCTTCAAAATCCTGCAACAAAGATACAATCGAAGATGGAAGTGAAGCATCTAGTTTGTTAGTATTAAGGAAATTCTCCTTATACATAAGAACTACCAATGGTTGCCGAAGCAACAACATTTTTCGAATCTCTTGTGCCTTTGCATACACGTTCAATTTTGCAATCCCCTCCTCACCTCGTTTTTCTTGTTCTTTACTCACCTTTTGCTCACTCCCTTTGTTTTTACCTCTTGCTTTTATTTCTCCTTTTTCCTCTCTCTTTGGTTGTTCTTTCGCTTTCATTTGTTGAATAGAACTTTTCAAGCGTACTTGGTCCTCATACACTTGTTTGGGAGACATTGGTGCTAGAGTCACACTTTTGCCACGATGTTGGAAGGTATAGCGGTTTGTATAACCGTCATGAATGGCTCGTCGATCGAATTGCCATGGTCTTCCCAAAAGTAAGTGGCTAGCATGCATTGTGACCACATCGCAAACAACTTCGTCACTATACTTGCCAATGGAAAAAGGGATGATAGCTTGCTTGGTGACTCTCAATTCGCCTCCGTTGTTCAGCCAATGTAATTTGTAAGGCTGAGGGTGTTTTGTCGTTGGCAAGTCCAACTTTTCAATAAGCATGCTGCTAACTACGTTTGTACAACTACCTCCATCGATGATCATGCTGCATACTTTGCCTTGAATATGACATCTTGAATGGAAGATGTTTTCTCGTTGTAGTTCATCTTCGGTACTTTGAATACTCAAACTACGTTTTACCACGAATAACTCACCTTCAATGGCAAATTCAAGTTCTTCTTCATTCTCTTCTTCAGTGGGTGGGTCGTGTTCAATCTCTTCTTCGTCACCCGATTCAATCTCACCATCGGGTTTCATGATCATCACCCGCCTATTTGGGCATTGATTGGCTTTATGGCCCCTATCGAGACACTTGAAACACTTGATGTCTCTAGCGGAATTACGTCCAGCCTCATTGTTAGGTTTGCTTGTTTCCCCACTTGGTTTGTTAATCCTAGGGTTTGTAACGTTTTCTCGTGCTCGAAAGGGGATCTCCTTCTTACCGGCTCCTTGATTCCACTTTTGGGTAGGAGTGGAGTTTGGGTAGACACCGCGAGCGAGGCCTTTCCTTTTTAGCTGCTTCTCCACTTTGATGGCCATGTGCACCATCTCTTTGATCTCAACGTAGTGCTAGAGTTCAACTACGTTAGCAATATCTTTGTTTAATCCAGCCAAAAATCTCGCCATGGTTGCTTCACGGTCTTCTTCGATGTTGGCTCGGATCATGGCTATCTCCATTTCTTTGTAATAATCATCTACACTTCGACTACCTTGAGTGAGATGTTGTAACTTCTGGTACAGTTCTCGATGATAGTATGCCGGAATGAACCTCTTGCGCATCAATGCTTTCATTTCGGCCCAAGTGTTAACAGGTCGCTCTCCGTCTCTTCTCCGGCTAGTGGTTAGTTGATCCCACCAGACCATTGCGTAGTCAGAGAATTCAATGGCCGCTATCTTTACCTTCTTGGTTTCTGAGTAGTTGTGACACTCAAAGACTAACTCAATCTTTTTTTCCCATTCTAAGTACAACTCCGGGTCGGTTTTGCCTTGAAATGGGGGTATGGACAATTTGAGGTTCTTCAAATCATCATCTACTCGACCTCGATCTCGTTGGCCTCTCCGTCGTCCACTATGATTGGACCCATGTTCACTTTCGGCTTCACTTGGTTCGGACCATTCTTCTTCGGGTACTCGTTGCCTTCCACATCGCCTTGGTGGGCTTTGAGGAGTTCTTCCTCGACGGGCGAGCTCTTCGACTTGGTCGAGCCTTTCTTAGATTGGCTCGAGTTTACAGTCGAACAATCGTCCTACTTCATGTAACAAGGCTTGATGATTGAGATCAGGTATATTTCTAGCATGTTGTCTATCCGTTCTCTCGGCCATGTTGCGTTCTGGACTTCAGGACATGGTTTAAATTTAATCCTCACTACAAATCCTCTCGATCACTCAGAAAGGAAAGAGTAGATGTCACTCACACTCGTGTTTGCACTCTATTTCGGCTTTTACCTCCACTCTATTGTGCTCACACACTCTTGCCTTTTTCCGCTCGTTTCTTCTCTCGTGATTTCGTATAAGATTCAGGTGACCAGATCTACTAGGTTAACGGGTCAGTTTCAAGATTAGTTAACAGAGGTTTGGCGTTGGGTATCGGGTAGGCTAAAAGAAAAGACAAATGGAGTAAGGATGGGTGACGTTGGGTGAAAAGAGAAAATACCAATTGATGGTAAAAAAAAAAATTGAAGATCGGGGTAGGAATATGAAAGTAAGGCAAAACTTGCAAACTTCACACTTTTCTTTTTTTTTTGAATTCTCTTTTTTTTTTACTCGAATTTTTTTTATAACTTTGATTTTTTTTGAATTTTCGTATCTCTTTTTTTTTACAACACCAAATGCACTATATGTGAATTACAAAGAAAGAAAGAAAAGAAAAAAAAAATTAAATCGAAACTTTGAATTTTTTTATTTTTTTTACTTCGTAATTTTTTTTTAAAATACGTACCTAATTTGGGTTTGCTTCGAACGTCCGAGCTTCTCATTTAATTAGCTCTGATACCAGATGATACGATCCCGGTTCCGTGAATTGAATTCGAGTCGTAAGATTGCCCGATCGTTAAACAAGAAGGTTTCGTTCGGATTCGAAAAGGTTTAGAAAATTCAGTTTTAAGAGGGAGGTAGACAAGGAAGGACTCGATAGAAGGATGGCTCTCGGATTAAGGCACTCGGTTATGAAATAAATGGATAAGTCAGATTATGGATAATCGAAAAACTTAAGGTCAAGAATGAACCAAACTTCGGATGAAGGTTGACCCGAGACTTATAAGACTTTAAGTTAATTCAAAAAAGAATTATAAGACCTCGACCCACTATCTAGAGAGATAGGAACCTAGGTATAAGATTTCGAACGCCACACGATAACGTGATAAGTTCGATTAAGCAAAGAAACTATTGACGCCACTACCTAGATAGATAAGTCAACGAATCTTTGGACGAAATTTGAGAGAAAATTTCTCAACAAATTCAAGGGTAATACATTCCAATTTCAAAAAGAAAAGTCTGTGACAAAATGAAAATAAACCAACTATTTATAGGAATTTAAAAGTCTCATGAATAGCAATATTAAGCTCCACACCATTAATTCCTACTTGCAATATTGAATCTTTGTGCCGTCCAACTTTCCCACCATTGCCTCCATTTTGTTTATTTAATTCAAAGTCAAGGCTCCCATTTGTTTTATGCTTGCATTATCCTAAAAAAAATTCCTCATTTGGCATGTGTTGCCGTCCACCATAGTCATGGTGCCCTCAACTTTATGTTATTCAATTCATTCCATGCTCCATTATTTGCACCATGCTCCCAACATTTAATTATCTTCAATTGTTTATTCCCTTTCATTGCAATCCACCATAAAGAGCCATGGCTTGGTTTTTTTTTCACGTGGGAATCTTTCAATTGCTTTTGTTGTCCCTTTGGTGTTTGACACCTGCAATATATTAGTTAATCCATTAATTACTTAACTTAGCACAATAAAATGGGACAATTAATTAGGCAACACTTAGTGTATTTAAACACCCAAAAAAAAATATTCGGCGATGACTAGACACTTTAAAACCACATTTAATTAGACAAATTATTTTCTTGTAAAAAACATAATAATTAAAACTAAATTAACTAATATCTTATTTAATTTTAATTCAGCAAATTTTTTAACCAAGTAGTCCAGCAAATTAACATATGTAAATGTAAAATAAAGGCGAGCTCCTTGATCTAAGATTGATCTAGCTGAGCATGAAGAACATTGCATGGCTTGCTCGATTCTTTGTTCCCAAAATGTCCAGTTATGACATTGCTCCGAATTTTGCTTACGAGAACTGTCACTTCCTCCTTAAGCCTTTTAGCACGAGCACGACTGATAGGCGCCTTTGGTAGCTCCAAGGGATCTTCGGTAGCTTTAGTGGGTGCCCGAGCCACGGTCGTATCACTTAAGCCCACACGGTCGTGCTGCATTGATCATCTAGAGCACGACCTTACCCTATATTCACACGGCCGTGCCTCATTAAAGAAGTCCGAACACGGCTTGAAGACTAGTCACACGGGCGTGTGACATGGCCGTGTCCCTATCGTGGCAAAGAGCAATTTCATTCAGATTTGGATACTTTGGGGCGAAGAAACACATTCCAAGAGCCTATATAAACCCCCTAAGTGTTACCTGAAAAGAGGGCGGTTAGCTAGGCCAGGGAGCCAAGCTGAAAAGGTCAGAGTTGTGGGAATCACTCGAAGATAGCTAGTTGATCCATCTCTAGAAGCCGAAATTCTACTCAAAACGGCGGATCTCTCCTTCAATTCCTTCAGGGAGTTTTAGGGATTTCTTATGTTTTGTTTTATCTTTTCTTCTGAGATGTTTTCTTTATTTGATATAAACTAAACCCTTCAGATACCTGAAGGGGATGAAACCTAGATGAATCTTGTTATTGTTTTCTGAACTATAAGATAAATGCTTGATTTGTTCTTAATTATGTGCGCTTAATTCTTGTGTTAATGTTTCCTGGATATTGATTCAAGTCAGATGTTCTTAGCTGGAGGAGCAAAAGTCCTTACTTAAGAATAGATCTAGCATAATTAAAGCGGAGTCGTTCGCGCGCCTAGAGATAGGGTGACGAGATTTTGCCGGATTAGGGTGAAACCTAATATGGGAATCCATAGATCAATTTACTGCTATTCTAGGGGGTTATTAATTAGAAAGGGATTTCAATTAATTAACCTAGGGTTAGACGTTATTCGCCTCGAGAGAGGGTTTAATATAACTTAGGGAATCCTACGGATCAAGTCAAGTGAATAAATCGTATGGTTCAGGGTTAAATAACAAGTGAAGTCTAGGTGGATTCTTCCTGAGGGTATCGTCTTAAATCAACTGAGTCTTCCTTCAAGTTATTTCCCAATTCATTCTTTTTGTCTTTGCATCTTTAGCTTAGTATTAGTTAGATTAGATTTAGCAACTTCACTTATTTTAGGCTAGATAATAAAAAGAAGGTTAGTATTAGTACTTTTAGTTCCTTTGGGTTCGACAATCCGGTCTTGCCTAAGCTATACTACTGTTCGATAGGTACACTTGCCTTTAATCGTTGTCAGAGTTAGTTTGCAGGTTCGATCATTCTCTTTATAAATTTTAAGACTCTGATTCCAGCGATCAAGTTTTTGGCGCCGTTGCCTAGGAACTAAAATATTAAGAAAGCTCTATTTTTATCACTTTAACCATTATTTTTATTTTTCGCAATTTACTTTTATTTTAGGTTAAAATTTGATTTTCGCTAAATTCTCTTTCTTTTTCCTCCTAGAAGGTACCTCTAATTTATGACTAGAAGGAACCCAAGAGGACCTTTAGTATACGACAGTGATATTGAAGCTACCACTCGAAGAAATCGCAGAGAAATCAGGCGAGCCCTAAATTACACAGAAGAAAATCGAGAAGGCAGATCCAATCCTACTGAAGGGATGAATGAGAATAATCCACAACCACATGACGTGGGAGAAAACAATGCTCCACGTACTATGTTTGATTATGCTAAACCACATTTAACAGGAGCAGAATCGAGTATTGTTAGGTGTGCTATAGCTGCTAATAATTTTGAATTAAAACCTAACACAATACAAATGATTCAACAATTTGTTCAATTTGATGGTTTACAGGACGAAGACCCAAACACTCATATAGCTAATTTTTTAGAGTTCTGTGATACCTTCAAAATAAATGACGTTTCTGATTATGCCATACGTCTTCGGTTATTTCCCTTTTCATTAAGAAATAAAGCCAAACAGTGGTTAAACTCGTAACCCCGAAGGTCAATCACTACATGGGAACAAATGACCGAAGAATTTCTATTAAAATATTTCCCACCGGCCAAAACGGCCAAATTACGGAATGATATCTCTTCTTTTGTGCAGTGGATTTAGAGACATTATACGATGCATGGGAGAGATACAAGGATCTCTTAAGAAGGTGTCCGCACCATGGTTTACCCTTATGGCTACAAGTCCAAACCTTCTATAACGGTGTAAATCCCTCAACGAGGCAATTAATTGATTCAGCCGCAGGTGGAACCCTGAACAACAGAACTCCTGAAGCAGCCTACGAGTTCATTGAAAAGATGTCACTGAATAACTATCAGTGGCAAGTTACAAGGACTAAATCGACAAAATTAGCCCGAGTTTACAACCTCGATGCAGTGAACATACTATCAACACAGATAGAGATGATGAATAAAAGCTTGATAGTTTGTGTTCTTTGCAGGCACACCCAGTCATGCAGTGCGACGCAAGTGGAACTGTGGAGAATCCTGAGTACCCACCCTACCAACCAGGCGCAGAGAGCGAACAGATGAACTATATAGGTAATAATTTCAGATCCAATAATAATCCTTACAGTAATACTTACAATCCAGGTTGGAGGAACCACCTAAATTTTTCATGGGGAGGTCAAGGAAATCAAGGAAATCAAAGACAACAACCTCCTCAAAATTTCAAAAAATCAGCCATATCCGCAAGAGAAGAAGCCAAACCTTGAAGAGATGCTGATAAAATTCATGACAACCATAAAAAATCGTCTCCAAGATACTGAGAAAACACTTAAAGATCAACAAACATCGGTTGAAGAGATCAAGAACTGAGTTGGGGAACTTACTAAGTCAGTAGGGGAAGTCACTAAAGCAGTCGGACAACTTACAAAGTTAATGTCCGAACGACCGCAAGAACGTCTACCAAGTAACACAGAGATTAACCCAAAGGAGCAAATTCAAGCCATCACAGCTCATGATAGTAAAGGGTTAATGAACCCAATTCAATACAAGAAAACGAGGCGAAAAAAGGTAAAATAGAGACACGGGAAAAGCCAAAACCGGTAATCAAAGAGTACCAACCTCGCATACCTTATCCCGAAGCAATGAAAATAGATGATACAGTAGAACAGTTCGGTAAGTTTCTTAAACTTTTAAAGAAATTACATATCAACTTACCTCTTCTTAGAGCTCTTTTTCAGATGCCAGACTCGAGAAAATTTTTAAAGCAGCTCTTGACGAACAAGCGCAAAATAGACGAGGAACCACATGTGGAATTAAATGCAGTATGCTCAGCGATGTTACAAAATAGACTACCGCGAAAGCAAAAAGATCCAGGGAGTTTTACAATTCCATGTTTAATTGGTATTTTAACTGCTGATAATGCGTTAGCTGATTTAGGGGCAAGCATAAATGTCATGCCTTACAAAATGTTTAAACAACTAGGTCCAGGGAAACCCAAACAGACTAGGATGAGCATTCAATTAGCTGATAAAACTGTTAGAATTCCTAGGGGTATTATCGAAGATGTTCTTGTAAAAATTGATAAATTCGTTTTCCTAGTAGATTTTGTTGTCTTAGACATGGATGAGGATAATTCAATTCCCTTAATTTTAGGAAGACCCTTCCTAGCAACTGCCAAAACTAAAATTGATGTTGCCACAGGAGAACTCATACTTTGTGTAGGTGACGAATCAATCAGTCTTCAAGCTCTTGACTCGGCCAGGACAACAATCGATGAAGGTAAGAAAGACAATTCAGTTGATAATCAATTTGTACAACCTTTGTCGAAACCATTTTAAAATCGGTTTAAAAAAAATAGGGATCGACTTTAAAAAATGAAAATGGGAGTCGCCACTAATCCCTTTTTACTTAGGTGTGATTGGATCACCTTGTAAAACGTTTTATTTTAAAACATTTGATTTTGGTCCACAAAAAAAAAAAAAGGGTTCGGGAGTCGGTTACGTATGAGGAAGGGTTAGCACCCTCATAACGCCCAAAAATATGATTTCTTTTAAAAAATTCGAGTCATTTAAGTTAAAACTTGAGATTTCTTTGTTTCGAGGGAATATAAACATCACATCCAGTACGTTAGGACACGATATTTTAAAACCTTCATAATCAAAGTCATCTCACGGTTTATAAAACTTGTAAAAGGATATTTAGTTATTTAGCCAAACGGAAAATCGCAACCCAGTACGTTAGGGCACTATTTCCCGAATTTCTAAATACCAAAATATTGCCTTATTTTAAAAACTTTTAAAAATATAATAGTTTTGCAAAAATGGATTTTTTTATTTTAAACAATAACAATGTAACAACATTGCGTTTATATACTATCAATATACATATTAAAAGCAATTATAATATAATAATATTTAAGATAGGTAATAAAGAAATAATAATACAACATTTGACAAATAATGCTAATTATAAATACATGATGCAGTATAAACAAATACAATAAATAATAAAATAAATACGAGCATATTTCATGCAGGTTGAAAATTTTCATGCAATAACCTATACCAAGTAATAAATAAATACATATATATATATATATATATATATATATATATATATATGTGTGTGTGTGTGTGTGTTAAGAAAATAAATAAAATACACTTTAAAATAAATAAATGATTTCTATTTATAAAACTACATGAATGAATGATATGCTATGCAATATAAGTAATTTTAGATAGAATATGATTTTATTAAAATAATATAAGATATAATACTATATAATATAGAAATTAGAAGAGCATAACATAATAATTAATATATAAATCATAAAATAAAAAATAAATAAAATAATAGATAATAAATAATAATAATTTAATATGTATAAAAGTAATACATATATATATATATATATATATATATATATATATATATGCATTTCACACTATTAACAAAATTAATAAAATAAAATAATGAAATAGTTTAATATAAAATAATTAAGTATAATATTAGAACAATAAAATAAAAAATAAAATAAAAAGGTTTTAAAATGAATAAGGATTGAGATAGCAATAAAATAAATAAAAAGGATTAAATTAAAAATCGCGTTAAAACACAGGGACTAATATGGAAATTATACCAGACTTAAAAACGACAACGTTTTAAGTTTAGCCTTTGAAGAACCCGAAGGATCAGATTGAAACAGAAAATGAGTTTTGGGGCCAAATTAAAAATAAAAAGAATTTAAAATAAACAGAATTAAAAAATAATAAAAATGAGGGAGGACTGAAATGGCAATTAGCCCATTAAATAAAAACGCGCGGATCCTTCTCCGGGTCGGGTCAACACGCGGATCCCATCTTGAAACAACGCCGTTTTATATTTATTTGATTAAACCAAAACGGCGTCGTTTCCAATTAACTATTTAAGTCAATATTCGGTAAAAAAACATTTCAACACCATTTTTAAAAAAAAAAAAAAATTCTGCGAATGCTCTCAAAGGCTCTCCCTTTTCTTGACGGAGCCTGGTCGTCGAGCTCAGGGGTTTTCGCCTCCACGCGCCACACGCGCTTACGCGTTGTCGCCCACGACGGCTCTCAGGTATAAAATCTCGTCCTTTTTATTTTAATATTGTTTTATAAATATTAAAACATGCACGAAGCGAAAATAAAAAAAATAAAAAAATAAAAGAAAGAAAAATACGAAAACAAAATATTGATTACCTTCGTAAACAAAAAATAATTTATTTCTCGGTATATTTTCACAACTGTTTGCGTATCTCTATTTTTCTCTGTATTCTCGTGTGTAACAGTGTATTCCTCCCTCCATTTACAGGTTTTTGTAAGGCTTTTTATAGCCTTCGAAATAAAATAAAAAGGAAATAAAATACTGCCATGTTTGCTGTTGCTTTCTTTCCTTTTGCAGATCGATGATGAGTAGCACGGCGTAACGAGGGCTATGATGCTGGGGCGCTTGCGGCGGAGTGGCTTGCGTGACCTGCGGTGCGACTGATGGTGGGCGCGAGGCTCTTGCGGTGCCTAGGGTTTTAGAAACCCTAGGCCACTGAAAAATTTTTTAGGCATTGGGCCTTTTGGGCCACGAGTGTTTTGGGCTAGGGTCTGTTGGGTATTAGTTTAGGTTGGGTTGTGGGTTGCTGAGTATTGGGCCACTGTAAGGGTATCAGGTAGTTTAGTGGTTTGGGCTGTTGCCAATTGGTTTTGGATTTTTGTAAAAGGACATTTAAAAAACTGTTTACTTATTTTGTTTTTCTTTTCTGAACGGGCCCGGGCAAAAATGGGTCCCTACAGCTGCCCCTCTTTGCTCATTGTTGTGAAACAAGAATAGAGCAAAGACTATAAAAGGACCAATTTTGCCCAGTCTTGGCCAAACTTCGACTTCTTGATCCTTGTCTTCTTCAAATGGCTTCCAATCCGATTGCATTTTCAGGGGTATTGGAACTTCATCTTGATTTCAGTAAGTTTGATGGCTTCAATCTGCTTTACTGTAACTTCAGGGATTACCAGACTAATGTCTTCGATCTGCTTCCTACAACTTCAGGAAGATGAGATTTGTTGTCTTCAGTCTGATCCGCTACAATTCCAGGGATGCAAGGCTGATATCTTCGATCTACTTCCTTCAACTTCAGGAAGATAAAATCTGAAAGTGTCTTTGATCTGCTTCCTACAACTTCAGGAAGATAAGATCTGTAAGTGTCTACGATCCACTTCCTACAACTTCAGGAAGATAAGATCTGAAAGTGTCTACGATCCACTTCCTACAACTTCAGGAAGATCTGAAAGTGTCTTCAATCTACTTCCTACAACTTCAGGAAGATAAGATCTGAAAGTGTCTACGATCTACTTCCTACAACTTTAGGAAGATAAGATCTGAAAGTGTCTTTGATCTACTTCCTACAACTTCAGGAAGATAAGATCTGAAAGTGACTTTGATGTACTTCCTACAACTTCAGGAAGATAAGATCTGAAAGTGTCTTCGATCTACTTCCTACAACTTCAGGAAGATAAGATCTGAAAGTGACTTTGATCTACTTCCTACAACTTCAGGAAGATAAGATCTGAAAGTGTCTTCGATCTACTTCCTACAACTTCAGGAAGATAAGATCTAAAAGTGTCTTCGATCTACTTCCTACAACTTCAGGAAGATAAGATCTAAAAGTGTCTTCGATCTACTTCCTACAGCTTCAGGAAGATAAGATCTGAAAGTGTCTTCGATCTACTTCCTACAACTTCAGGAAGATAAGATCTTCTTTCTTCAGTCTACTCCACTACAACTTCAGGGAGATAAGACTAAAATCTTCTTTTGATCTACTTCCTACAACTTCAGGAAGATAAGATCTGCTAACTCACCGATATTGCTACACCATCTGCTGAGGGACATGTCCTGTAAACTCGGTTTAGTATGTTTATGTTACATGACTAAGATGCTATGATCAAAATGAATCAAATGCTTGTAGCTACATGTGTTATGGGTGACATGAATGCAACATGTCATGAAAATGATTCCTTTTAGAATGCGATGACTGAAATGAATCAAATACTCCTAATGAAACTTGCTATGATACAAATATGTTATGAGTATGATTTCTACTCTAAGTGTTATCACTAATTTATTCTTCATCTTTGTTCATCAATTATGATCTACTCAACCAGCTTGCCCCAATGTAATTTCTGAGTTAGCCCCGCTCGGATCTTGAGACATGAAGTTGGTATTTTCCACTGTAACTTCGAGGAAATAACATTTGGTTTCTTCCATCCACTCGGAGGTGCAGAACTCGTATCACTTTCAATCAATTTGATCTGTTACACCATTCCCTGGGTGTAATGACCAGATGTATGTGTCTGAAATTTTCAACGAATGCAGGGTATCCCGACAATGATCCCTTTTTATATTTGGATTGACCTTGTTCGTCATTTGCCAATATGGTATCACCAACGAAGTTATCTTATCCAATAAGAATCTGAAAAGATAATCATTTTTTAATGTTTCCAGCCCTTAGGCTTGGTGAGTTCTGAACAATAGTCATGTTTCATATTCCTCATATTATTTAGAAGATTCTATAGTAATATGCGAAACTCCTTTTATGAAAGTGTTATTAGTCCATAAATTGTTTTTTCAATATAAAATGCTTGAAAAAGGTCACAAAAATGGACAAGAAAGAAGTTAGTCAGTAGCATAGCTCAGAAAAATAATTTAATCAAGGATAACCCAGGCAATAAAAGGAAATTGATTTGGGTGTATCTCAAAAAGAATAAAGCAATCAAAGATAACAAATTCAAAAATGGGTAAGATAGAAGTTAGGTGCCCCAGATACCGCAGCCTGAGCTTCTTTGTTCAAACTTCTTGAGGACCATTTTAAACTCAATATGTGTTTAGGGGATCCAGAGTACTTTGCCAATGCCCCAAGATGTAACATACTTCCTCATTGCTAATTCAGATGTAGCAAAATTACTGTATGCCCCACTTTTTGGTCAAAATTTGAGCCGCCCTTTTCGGGTTTTCAACTCAAATCCCCTTTGGTCTCAAAGCGCCCTTTGCGGGTTTTCGCCTTGGCCTCTCATCTTTTTTTTTTGAGGCGCCCTTTTCAAGTTTTTACCTTGATCTTTCTTCCTTCAGGTAAAATATGTCTTGGCTAAACTTGAAGTCACCAGATTGGGCAAATCTTTGACACCCATCTTGGTCAATATTAATGCTCTTCCAGAAAGGACATTCTTTTCAACTTAAGGTTTTTTTAGTTTGGCATCCGCTTTTCTCTTGAAATCGTTTTGTAGAAAAAATGTAATTTTCAACATTAGGTTCCTTCGTGGAATTTCCTAAGATGAACTTCTGTAAGCTCATATCATCTAGCCGTGACAAATAGCTTTTAACCTTTCCTTCAATTAGGTTCAATTAGCAAAACTGTTTCTATTCTGATGAGAAATGTGTTACCCCAACAAAGGTCCTAGCCAACGTTTGATAATCATAGAGAGTAGTGATAGCTTCTTATGAATCTTTACAAGTCTTAGCCACCTTTTATTTTTTTATATTTTATTTTTTGGCAACTTTTGTTGCACTGCGATATGCTACCTGATCTTTGGACAAAATGTAAACTTTGACTTTATACAGTTATGCATTCTTTGCTGGCATCTGATCCCCCTTTTTTTTTTTGGCAAATTTGATGACTTCGACCTTGTAATATTGGCATATGAAGCTACTTCCACCCCCTTAGCGAAGTAGACGACGACCATGATGGTAAATTGATGACAATTTGAAGCGTTTGATGAGATTGGATCCATAATATCCATGCCCCACATATAGAAAAGTCTATGAAGAACATAGAAGAGTTACATAAATCTCATCTTCTGTAATTCAATATTTATGGTATGACTGATGCAATCCCCTTCCATGGTAGACCAACAGTGCCCCATCCTCTTATTTAGCCCATGTCTTATTAGTCCAAGCATGTCTTGATATGATCGTGCGAAAACATTTTTGAATTTTCGAAGATAACTCAATAATGTCTTGCCTTATTTCTGTGATGAGCTAGGCTACAATCTTCACTCCTTTCCTAGACTCGCAATATCCAATGACCTTTGTAGAGTAAGGTCTGTTTTTCATCTTGTTAAACCATTCTTAACAAGTCAGAAGATATGTCACAATCTCTGTCATCTTCAAAATCCTGATATCCCCCATATCTCGTTCAGAAATGGAGTCAGTAACAACGTCACTCATGTCATTGATATCTGGGTACCTAGGTACAAAGGCGAACGAATCCAAAGAATAAATGATTCTAATGATGAGTATTTGTATGATATGGTCATGAATAAAGAATGACAGAATATGATGAAAGAATATACAATATGAAATAGAAAGAATAAAAGAATATTTGCTTAAAAAATGCATTTCATTGAAATAAAAATTTAGGACACAAGCCTATTTCACAAAAGAGTTCTTATTGCCTCTAGGCTTAAGGCAACAAGCATGTTTTGCACATTACTATAGACCAGCTCTAAAAATATAGAGATCTCTTCCACAATCTCATTATTCAAAACACTCCCAAGTACACAAGGGTTTGGAAACTTCGTTCTCTAGTTCCCTTTTTGATTTCTTCAAGGAGTAGCAACTTTCTTGTCTCCTCCTTCAATTGCCGCATTTACTACCTCATTAAAGTGATCAGGTTTTGACGAATCGTCGAACTTCACAATTTCCATTTTAATAAACCTTTCGACCAACTTTTTAAACGTAGTACAGTTTTCAGTTGAGTGACCCATTATTCCAGCATGGTAGTCACATTGAGCATTCAAGTCATACCATTTAGGATATGGGGGCTGTAACGGCTTTAGATAAAATGGAGACACTATATGTGCATCAAATAAACTTTGATATAGCTCCTTATATAAATAGATTTTATATAAAAATAAAATTTAAAAATAATATGATATAATATGATACTATAAATATAGAAAAAGTGTATAATATCATAAATTATAAAAACATGTAATGAAAAAAATATTAAATCAAATAATAATTAATAATTTAATATATATAAAGATAAAAAAAATATTAATATATAGTTAATAAGAAAAATAATATAGACTATATAATATAATAAAATAGTTTAATACAATGTAAAATGATAAAATAAAATAAAAGGATAAAAATAAAATAAACAAAGAAAATAAGGGGTCAAATAGCAATTAAAACAGATTAAAAGGACTAAAACAAAACACGCGTTAAACCCCAGGGACTAATATGAAAATTATGCTACCCTTTTAAAACGACGCCGTCCCGATTTTGGCCTTTAGACTGCCCGAGGATTAAATTGAAACACAAAAAGTAATTCTGGGATCAATTGTAAAAATAAAAAAATAGTAGGACGTAATTATAAAATTGAAACAATGCGGAAGGGCCAGAAGCATAAATAACCCATTTATCAAAAACACGCAGATCTTTCGGGTCAGGTCAACTGTGCGCGGATCTTGATTGAAACGACGTCGTTTTATGTTTATGGGATTAAACAGAAACGACGCCATTTCCTTGTTATTATATAAGTAAAAAGTCTGATAAAAAAATCATTTCAAAACTGTTTTAAAAAAAAAATTCAAAAACACTCTCAAACCCCTTTTTTCTTTCGTCCTGACTTCGAGCATAAGATCTCAACGCCACCGTCTTACACGCCATACGCTCTACCACTGACGGTGGCCGGAGGTTTAAAAACCTCAGTTCTTCTACGCAAGTAAACCCTCTTTCCTTTGTCTCCTTTTTTAAAGTATATTTACATGCGCAGATATATTGAAAATAAAAAAATAAAATAGAAAAAAATATCACCTTTGCAAAAAAAATTCTGTGTTTTATTTCTTTGGATTTTTGAATGCTTTCTGTATGTGTCTTGTCACTGTTACAGGTTTTGGAAGGCCTTCTATAGCCTTCAAAATAAAGATAAAAACAGAAATAAAAATGTTGCCATGCGTTTTGCTGCCGTGTTTCCTTTTCTTGCAGGTGATCGATGAGAGTGCGGCGACGATGGAGCACCATTCGGGCGTAGATTGAGGCGCGATTGGTGACGTAACCAAAGGGGCTGCTGAGCTGGGTGTTGCAGCTCGAGGGAGAACTCTAGGGTTTTAGAAACCCTCGTTTCTGATTTAGGTCTTGGGCCTTTTGGGCCTCGTAGGTTAGTTGGGTTAGGGGGTTTGTTTAAGTAGTGCCTGGTGGCTGTGTTCTAGGTCATTGGGGTGATGGGTCAATTTGATGGTTTGGGCCGAGGGTTGGTTTAAGGTCTGTAATATGGATTGTTTAAAATAACATCATTTATTTTTTATTTTGGACTGTATATGGGCCTAGGCAAAATGGGTTATCACAGCTGCCCCTCTTTGCTCATTTTTGTGAAACAAGAATAGAGCAAAGACTATAAAAGGACCAATTTTGCCCGGTTTTGGTGGAGCCTTGGCTTCTTAGTCTTCTTCAAATGTCTTCTAACTCAACTGCAACTCCAGAGAGATAAAGCTGAAAGTGCTTTTGATCTGCTTCCTGCAACTTCAGGAAGATAAGATCTTCTGTCTTCAGTCTACTCCACTACAACTTCAGAGAGATAAGTTTGAAAATGTCTTTGATCTACGTCCTGGAGCTTTAGAAAGATGAGATCTTCTGTTTTCGATTTGCTCCACTACAACTTTAGGGAGATAAAACCTTCTGTCTTTAGCCTACTCCGCTGCAACTTCAGGGAGATAAGACTAAAAATGTCTTTTGATCTGCTTCCTGCAACTTCAGGAAGATGAGATCTTTTTTCTTCAATCTACTCCACTGCAACTTCAGGGAGATAAGACTGAAAATGTCTTCTGATCTACTTCCTGCAACTTCAGGAAGATAAGATCTTCTTTCTTCAATCTACTCCGCTACAACTTTAGGGAGATAAGACTGAAAATGTCTTTTGATCTGCTTCCTGCAACTTTAGGAAGATAAGATCTTCTTTCTTTCGATTTGCTCCACTGCAACTTCAGGGAGATAAAATCTTCTATCTTTAGTCTACTTCACTGCAACTTCAGGGAGATAAGACTAAAAATGTCTTCGATCTTCTTCCTCCAACTTCAGGATGATAAGATCTTCTTTCTTCAATCTATTCCACTGCAACTTCAGGGAGATAAGACCGAAAATGTCTTCTGATCTGCTTCCTGCAACTTCAGGAAGATAAGATCTGAAAATTCACTGATATTGCTACACCATCCACTGAAGGACATGTCCTGTAGACTCGGTTTCATGTGTCATGAGTGACATGAATGCAACATGTCATGAAAATGATTCCTTTTAAAGGATTAGGATTAGAATGCAATAACCGGAATGAATCAAATGCACCTAATGAAATTTACTATGATACAAAAATGTTATGAGTATGATTCCTACTCTAGGTGTTATCACTCATTTTTTCTTCATTTTTGTTCTTTAATCACGTTTTGCTTAACAAGCCTGTCCCAATGTAATTTCTGAGTCAACTTCACTTGGATCCTGAGAACACAAGGCTTGTACCATCCTACCACAGTGAGAGTCAAAACTCTTTCAATCTGATCCATCTGCAAATTTTAGGGTATAGGGTTTATTTCAAATTCAACCCATTCCACCACAATTCAGGGTTTCTTAGTTCATCACACCACTCCAAGTGTTATAATCTAATGACATCACATCCACTTATTAATTGGCAAAGAATTCAGAGAAATAGTCTCTATCCAGACTCTTCTTTCTCAAATATTTCTATGCACATGGAAATTCTAAACAATTGTCTTGTTTTGGCTCCTTGTCTTATCTAGAAATTTCCAAAGTAATATGTAAAACTTTTTTTTGTGAAATTATTAGTTCGTCAATCATTATTTCAATGCAACACATTTATAATAATGGGTAACAAATAAATTGATCTCAAAAGAAGGATTAAAATTTGAATAAATTTGTAAAAAGAATACAAAGAAAAATTAACTGGAACATATCTTTGAGAAGAAAAAGAATCCAAAGATAGTAAAATGAATAGGACAAGAATCAGATGCCCTATATATCGCCAATTGAGCTTCTATATACAAACTTTATGAAGACTGCCTTGAGTTCAACATGTGTTTAAAAGACCCAAAGTATTTTGTTGATGCCCCAATATGCGACATTCTTCCTTTCATTGTTGTTTTAAGTGTAGCGAGATGACTGCCTGTCCATTCAGAATTTGAGTTGCCCTTTTCGGGTTTTCAACTCAAAACCCCTTTGGTCTCAAGGCGCCCTTTGCGGGTTTTCGCCTTGGCCTCTCCATTTTTTTTTTTGAAAACTCAAAGCGCCCTTTGCGGGTTTTCACTTTGGCCTCTTCTCCTTTTCAAGCAAAATGCTTTATTATTGAGTCAGAGTTCACAGGGTTGGGTAAACTTTTCCTATCCATTTCGGTCAAGATCAGTGCTCCTCCAGAGAAAGCCTTCTTCACCACATATGGTCCTTCCCAATTCGACATCCATTTTCCTCTGGAATCCTTTTGTATGGGAAGGATCTTTTTCAATACAAGGTCCCCCTCATGAAACTCTCTTGGGCGAACTTTCTTATTATAGGCCCGCATCATTCGTTTTTGGTACATCTGACCATGATGAATAACCCTTAGCCTCTTTTCTTCAATTAAGTTCAACTGATCATACCTAGCCTGAATCCATTCAGCTTCATTGAGCTTTATTTCTGACAAAACTCGAAGAGAAGGAATTTCCACTTCAATGGGTAGAATAGCCTCCATCCCATAAACCAACGAGAAAGGCATTGCCCCAGTAGAGGTTCTGACAGACGTCCGATAAGCATAGAGTGCAAACGGTAGTTTCTCATGCCAATCCTTATAAGTCTCAGTTATCTTCCCCACTATCTTCTTGATGTTTTTGTTAGCCGCTTCCACTGCCCCATTCATTTCTGGCCGGTATGGAGACGAATTGTGGTGTTTGATCCCAAATTGGCTACAAATTTCTGCTATCGAGTTGTTGTTCAAGTTCAGCGCGTTGTCTGATATGATCCTCTCAGGCATTCCATATCGACAAATAATCTCATTCTTCAAGAATCGACTAACTGCTGACTTAGTGACACTAGCATATGAAGCTGCCTCTACCCATTTCGTGAAATAGTCAATTACCACGAAGATGAATCGTTGCCCATTTGAAGCTTTTGGTGAGATTGGCCCAATAACATCCATGCTCCACATGGAAAAAGGCCATGGGGAAGTCATAACATGCAAAGGTGACGGAGGCACATGGATTTTGTCTCCATAAATCTGGCATTTATGACATCTCTTGGCATAGTTGATACAATCTCCTTCCATGGTAGACCAATAATATCCAAATCTCGTTATCTGCCTGGCCATTGTGAATCCATTAGCGTGTGTTCCACAACGCCCTCATGAACTTCTTCAAGGATTTACTTAGCTTCAACAACATCAACGCATCTCAATAGTACTTGATCTTTTCTCTTTTTTTATAAGATATCTCCATCCAAGACATAATCAGAGGCCATTCTTCTTAAAGTCCTTTTCTCATTCTCAGTGGCATTCTCTGGGTATTCACGATTTTTCACGTATCGCAATACATCCTGATACCAAGGATGGTCATCTCTTTCCTCTTCCTCTATGTCATAACAATGGGCTAGAACCTCAAAGATACTCATCTGAATAGGCCTCATATCTTCTGGTCTATTTACTTTGATCATAGAAGCCAAGGTTGCCAGAGCATCTGCCATCTGATTTTCATCACGTGGAAGGTAATTGAAAGTAATGTCATCAAATTCCTCAATCAATCCTAGAACTATTTTTCGGTAATCAATTAGTTTGGGATCTCTTGTCTCCCACTCTCCTTTAAGTTGGTAGATTACTAAGGTAGAATCTCCATATACCTCCAATAGTCTGATCTTACGTTCTAATGCTACGTGAAGCCCTATGATACATGCTTCATATTCTGCCATATTATTTGTGTAATTAAAATCCAATCTGCATGTGAATGGATAATAATCACTAGTAGGGGATACCAAGACTACCATAATTCCATTTCCCACAGCATTTGATGCTCCATCAAAATTCAGCTTCCACCGACAATCTTCAGTATTTGCCACATACATCAACTCTTCATTTGGGAAATCAAAATTCAAGGGTTCATAATCCTCCAAAGCTCTACTAGCCAAGAATTCTGCTACTGTGCTCCCTTTTATAGCCTTTTGGTTCACATAGACTATATCGAATTCGGATAGCAAAATCTTCCACCTAGCCATCCTCCCATTCAAGGTAGTGGACTCCATCATGTACTTTAACGGATCGAGTTTGGAAATCAACCAAGTTGTATGCTATAGCATATATTATCTCAATCTCCGAGTTGTCCAAATCAAGGCACAACACAATTTCTCGATTGACGAATACCTCATTTCACAATCGGTAAACTTTTTGCTGAGATAGTATATCACCTTTTCCTTTCTCCCTGTCTCATCATGTTGTCCCAGCACGCATCCCATGGAGTTATTGAATACTGACAAATACAGTATCAATGGTCTATCTGGATTAGGTAGAGATAGTACTGGTGCATTTGATCTCTGACATTCATCATCCCATACACCTTGATTGTGTTTCTTGAGAAGGCGAAATATGGGATCACATTTCTCAGTTAATTGTGAAATAAACCGAGAGATGTAATTTAACCTTCCAAGAAAACCTCGAACTTCCTTCTGAGTACGCGGTGGAGGCAATTCTTGTATAGCTTTAACCTTGTTTGAGTCAACTTCAATTTCTTTCTCGCTGGCCATGAAACCCAGTAATTTTCTTGACCGAGCTCCAAAAGTACATTTTGCCGGGTTGAGCTTTAATTGAAATTTTCTCAACCTAAGAAACAACTTCTTTAAAACCTCGATGTGTTCCTTTTCTGATCTAGATTTGGCGATCATGTCATCAACATATACCTCAATCTCCTTGTGCATCATGTCGTGGAATAATGTAACTATGGCCCTTTGATATGTTGCCCTAGCATTCTTTAGCCCGAATGGCATTACTTTATAACAAAAGGTACCCCACAACGTTATGAAAGTAGTTTTCTCCATATCTTCAGGGTGCATTTTGATCTGATTGTATCCCGAAAATCCATCCATGAAGGAAAACAATAAAAATCCAGCCGTATTATCCACTAATGTATCAATTGCAGCAAAGGGAAATTATCTTTTGGGCTAGCTTTGTTTAGATCCATGTAATCTACGCACATCCGGACCTTTCCGTCCTTCTTAGGGATAAGAACTATTTTGGCAACCCATTCTGAGTACTTGATCACTTGTAGAAAACCAGCATCAAATTATTTCTAGACTTCTTCTTTTATTTTCAATACTATATCAGGCCTCATCCTTCGTAACTTTTGCTGAACTAGCTTGCATTCTTCTCTGATGGGAAAGTGATGTACCACAATATCAGTACTTAGTCCGGGCATATCTTCGTACGACCATGCAAAGACATCCTTGAATTCTCATAGTAACTCAACAAGATCTTGTTTCGTCTCCTTAGCTATGCGCGTCCCAATTTTCCCAACCTTCCATTCTTCCAAGGCTATGTTCTCTACCTCTTCCTCATGGGGCAAGATCTGTCTCTCATCTTGCTTTACCATTCTTAACAAATCTGGAGATAAGTCACAATCTCGGTCATCTTCAAAATCCCAAGATTCCTCTAAACACATGTCTTGCTCAAAATGGACCTCTGGATCCGTATTATCGTTGCTCATGTTATTGATATCTAGGGACCTATAATGGGTACGAAAGAATGTACAAAGAACAAATGAATTTCAGGACAACTATTTACATGACATGAATGAAGAATTTGGAATGAAATTAAAAAGTCAAAAGAATGAAAGAATATTTGCTCAAATTAATTATTAAAATGTATTTTATTGAAATAGCAACTTCTGAACATGAGCCTATTTCACAAAAGAAATCTTATTGTTCCTAGGCTAAAAAAACAACAAGAGCGTTCTGAATATTACTCTATATAATTTCTAAAAACTACAGGAAGTTCTTCTGCAGTTCAATTGAATGCCCAATAGGTTTCTTTGTTCACTTCTCTCCTCATGTATGGCATTGATATGAGGACTTTCCAATAACCCTATTTTAGGGTGAATTATCCCTCCTGATACAAAGGTCTGGGATATATGGGGGAATGTCATCGGTTCCCACTGGATTTCTTCTCCATTCAAGCGTGCCCTTCTTCTCTCCTGCTTCTTCTCCATATCCTTCCTCATTTGTTTAACATCGGGCTTGAAACCCAAGCCAAAACGGTCTCTCTTTTCCTTCAGCATTGGCACTTTAACTTCCCCTTGGAAATGTCTACCTAGTCCTTTCACCGGTAAGGCTCCTTTTCCCATCATCAGCTACAAGCCCATCCTTGTAGTCTTGGATATCCTGGGCACTGGAACTTTACTTCCTTCCAAGATAAAGGTTGCATTGACAAACTCTAAGGATCGAAAAGAACATTCAACGACCTTCTCATTCGTCTCTACATATGGTGCGTCATTAGTAACAGTCGCTATAATGTCTTCCTCCGTATTTATAGTAACTAGTCGACCATCCGTCACCAGCTTCAGCTTTTGATGAAGAGATGAGGGCACAGCCCCTGCCGAATGAATCCAAGGCCCTCCCAGCAAGCAGTTGTATGAGGGTTTTATATCCATCACCAGAAAATCCACCTCATATGTATTTGGCCCAATCTTCAATGGTATGTCAATTCTCACCATCACCCTTCTCTCAGTGCCGTCAAATGCTCTCACTATGTTCTGGCATGTCTTCATATGAGAACTATCTATCGGTAACCTCTTTAGTGTCGACAATGGCAAGACATTCAAGGCTGATCCATTGTCAATTAGCACACTTGGCAGAGTATATCCCTTGCAACGAGTGGTAATGTGCAAGGCTTTGGTTGATCCCATACCTCCAGGTGGAATTTCATCATCACTGAAGGAAATAAAGTTGTCAGCACATATGTTACTAACTAATCGGTCCAGCTTATTGACCGATATGTCTTTAGTAACATAAGTCTCGTTCAGCACCTTCATCAAAGCCTCACGATAAACTTCTGAACTTAAAAGTAAGGCTAGCACTGAAATACGAGCTGGTTGTTTGTGCAACTGCTCCACTACACTGTATTCACTATGCTTTAAGAATTTTAAAAATTCTTTAGCCTCTTCCTCCTTCACAGGTACATTGATAAGGGTATCAAGTCCTTCCTCCTATTCGATTGACACATCCTTGGACTTTGCTGGTTCCGTTCTAATGTTTACTGAGTCGTAACGTCTCCCATTTCGTGTGTAGAACCCCTCTTTTTGGACCTCCTTGGAAGTACTTGCTGAGATTTCCACTCCCGATGTTGCTACGTTACAGTTGTAATTCCATGGTACCATCTTGTTATCCTTGTAAGGAAAGGACACAGGCCTCTGAATTACCACTTTAGGTGCGATTTGTGCTCCGTCTTCTGTCCTCCTCGGTCAGGAGATAATGACCCTCGGATAATTGACTTTTTGACTTGTCAACTCTCCTTTTGTTGCGTGTACGTGTCCTCCCTCTGAGCCTTCTTCGTAAAAATCCAGCTCTTTATTATCCATAAGGCTCTGTACCAATGTCCTAAACTCAGCACACTTTTGGATCTCATGTCCATCAGCTTCGTGGAACTCACAGTAGTTCCTTGACTCTTCACTTCTTCCCTCGAGACTTGATTTTATTAGTCCCCTTCTTGTCATTTCTCTCCAAATTATTTTTAATGGGGTTTTCACTTCCGAGATATCCCCTTTGGTCCTTCATATTAGATTTTCCCCAATCACGTTTACCCCCTTATCTCCATGATTGGGCAGTGGGTTCTCCGCATTGGGTGTATCATCCAGCTTGACAACTCCTAACTTAAGAAGCCTCTCAACTACCTTTTTAAAGGCAATACAGTTTTCTATTGAATGCCCCATTACTCTTGCATGGTAATCACATTGGGCGTTTGAGTCATACCTGTAACATCCTGAAAAGGGCCTATGCATTTTCGGTTTAATTGTACGAAATGACATGTCTTAAGTATTATGAATAAATTTTGAATATTTTTGGAAACCCGGAAATGTATGGAAAAGATTTAGAAATGAACATTTTGGAAACCTGAAAATGTATGGAAATGTTAAGTTTAAAAATGGAAAGTGAACATTTTTGGAAACTTGGAAATGTAAGGAAATGTCAAGTTTAAAGAGCCAAACGAAAATTTTTGGAAACTTAGAAATGACTTAGAAATATCGAGTTTTAAAGTTTAAAAGAGGAAACTGAGGCAAGGTGGCCTTAAGAGAAAAAGTATGTGAAATTTGACACACAAGCAGGCTTGGAAAAGTGGCCTGAAGATGCCACTTAGGGCCTCTAGAAATGGCGCCACATGCAAGGGTGTTGGGCCTGTGTTCGAGTCACATGGGAAGCAAATAAAAGAAGTTTTATTTTTGCTTCTAGAAGCACAGAGGTGGACGGCACAAGGCTTGCCAAAGAGGAGTTTCATTCTCTTTTAAATTCGGCTAATTAGGGGATAAATAAAGGATAAAGCTATCAAATAGAAGAGTGGTGGCCAAGTAAGGGATTCTGAGTAGTAATTTCGGCTATAAAAGGAAGAGAATAGGGCTACTCATCAAATTTTCTTCCTCCTCTTCTCTCTGCCAAATTTTTCCCTAGTAAAATCCTCTCTTCTCTTTTATTTTGTCCAACCGAATATACCAATAATCTCTAGTGAAATCGATTTCTTTTAAGCCTCAAAAGCCGAATCTTTGTGACTCCAAGCAAGGGTGCAGTTGACTGAGGTATTAAGGAGGAACTCCGGGATTTTTGATAGTTATCGACTTCAAGAGAAGGGATTTTCGGGATTTAAAGCTTCAAGGTAAGACATCTGATATTCGGACATAGGCCATTTAATGATGATTAAGTGTTAGAAATCAATCTAACAGGTGCTTATAGGATTTTCGACAGCACTAAGAAAGCAAGGATCTATTTCGAGATTTAAGATTTGGAAGGTAAGCATATAGGTATGTTCGGCCAAGGCTTGATTTGGTATTTAGATCTATTCTTTAATTTGTTTAAAAAGCCGGAACTAACCCCTGATGAGATTTAGGGCTTGGCCGAATACAAGAAGAAGCATAGCAGTAATTTTGGGATTTGAATAATCATCAAATCGGCATCAAAGATAAGTTTTAAGAATACAAATCCTACTAGGATTTGGTATTATAGCCGAATAGGATTTATGCTAAATAGTAAGTGATTAATCAAATGTAAGAACTTGAGATCTAAGGCAGTAGATCAGATTTCGGGATTTCAGTGAAGTTGTTAAGCGAATCAGGTGTGTACCCCACACTATTTCATATTACCTTATATGGCTAAGTTTATAATTAATATATGTGGTATTAAGAATATGAAAGTAGCTAAGGTACCATGTTATGGTACAAAGTACTCAGGTACGTTTCCTACTCCTACTAGGATTATGAAATATGTTAATTGTAACATGAGAATAAGAATAAGAATGTGAACTCTGGCATATTTATGCATATTACTATTATATGGGGCATATGGGTTTTATTTTGAAGGGGAAGTGAATGTGGTGACCTAAGACCACGAACACGGTGACCTAAGACCGTGATATCTGAATGTGGTGACCTAAGACCACAGTAATCTGAATGTGGTGACCTAAGACCACAGTAATCTGAACGTGGTGACCTAAGACCACGAATGTGGTGACCTAAGACCGCGATATGGAGTGTAGCGGAAGGAGGGTCGACTTAGTAGTCCCCACTGTGTACAGGTTGGTACGGGGGAGTGTAGCGGATGGCTTAATAGGTTTGGGTTTTGGGAATGCATCATAACTTGTATGCTATGATATGAATGTGTAATAATTGTTATGCCTGATTCGATTATGATTTAGTGTTGTGTACACATTGAGTCTGTTGACTCACCCCGTTGTGGGACCATGTTTCAGGTGATGAACAGTGATGGGCCGGGACGGCAGGACTTGTGGTGGCCATGCTCAACTTGAAGTCTTTATTTTAATGGACTATTAATTTTTTTTAAGTACTCTGAATTATTTGGATTTATTTGATGTAATAAGGCCTTAAGGCCATAGTGCACTATCTTATTTCTGTTTATTGTTTAATTATGTTACAAATTTTTATTAAGTTTAAAGACCAAGTAATTTATTTTTTTTAAAAATATACTCTATATGTTTTATCACATAGAATTAAAAAGGGTTTTCTAATATGAAAATCGAATTGGTTTTCAACATAAGCCCAACCCAAACAATTTTTTTTTAAATCGCACAAGATTTTCACAAAGTAACAAAAGAATTTGAACCGGTTTATTTGAGGAACATACCAAATCTGGTCAAAGCTCGTGGGCCGGGTTTGGGGGTTTTCAGTTTGGTATCAGAGCCAGGTTTTAAAACTCTCGGCCTGTGGGCTAAGGCCCAAAACGTTTTCAAATCGAGCCCAAATGAGTTTTATGGAAGTATTTCTGAAAATAGGCAGGTTATGGCATGGCACCTAAGTCTCCGACCCGCAGTCCACCAGGTAAGTACCCCTAACCATCTGTGTGATTATGTGATTTATAGAAGGGTAGAAAAGGAATGGAACGTAGAATAGAATGATAGGTACTTGAACCCTAGGACTAGTCTACCCCAACTATTACATAAGACTTAATTGTTTAATTAAACAAACCTATGGCTAAGTCACCAAGTTAGGGTGTGGTAACCCCTGTGCGCATGTCTAGGATTGGATCCGGAAGAGCTTGGTATTTAAGCAGTTCTAGTGACTCACCTCCTCTTCGTAGGAATCCTACCTGGTGCATAGCTTCGGTTCACCCTAACCAAAAGGATTTAGAGAGTGTGGTAACCTCTGTGCGCATGTCTAGGAATGGTTTCAGTGGGAGCTTGGTATTTAAGCAGTCCGGTGACTCACCTCCTCTCCATTTGAATCTTGCCTGGTGCGTAGCTTTGGTTCACCCTGACCAAGAGGACTCGGTCATAGGCTAAACACAATAACTAAAACCCGAAAGGGAACTAGCTGTGTTTTTATGGAAACCCTAGTTTCAAAACTCTTAAAAATCACCCTCTTAATTCGTGAAAACTATCTTTACAAAAAAAAAAATTCTAAAAAATTTCCGATTTATGAAATTACAAAAATACCACTAGCGGTAAAATTACCAAAATGCCATTGATTTATAAAATGACCAACTACTCAACAGTTTTTGCCAAAATTTCATCATTTTATAAATGTTCAAAAACCCTAACTTGCAAAATATCAAAATACCTTGATTTTTGGAAAATTTCAAAATTGCCCCTAACTTACAAAATTACCAAAATGACCCTGGTTTCCAAAATTATGCAACATCACCGTTTTGGAAAGTACAAGTCTCAAAAAGAACTCTCAAAGTTTTGCAAAGTTTGGAAATACCCCGGAAATATTAAACTTTACAAATTTACCCTGGTTTATTACCAAAATACCCCCGAGGTCCAAAATTACCGAAATACCCCCGGATTTCAAAATTTTCCAAAATACCCCGGGAATTTAAAAATTCCAAAATACTTTTTGACAAAAAAATCACCAAGGAACTTTTATTTCGAAAAAAATTATGAAAATACCCCTGTAGGAAAAATTACGAAAATACCCCTAGGTAGAGGAAAAACAATAACAAGGAAAACTACAACGTTTCTTTGAATGAACGAAGGTTCATAATTGTTTGATGGATGTATGAATGAATGGAAAGACTGTGTGCATGTATGAATACGAAAGAACCACTCCTAAAACTCTTTTCATAAAATTTCTTCGCGGGTAATCAAGTGAAACAAAAGTACTAATTCATAAAACTTCTTAATCAGATCTCGACGTTAGAAATGAGCTCTAGAGGACATGGTCGTTGTGGACGCGGTAGAGGAAGAATGACTAGGTCAGAACCCGTTAGATCGGGTCAAGGGTCTGATAATGAGGTACCACCGCCACCACCACCTCCAGCTGTTGGTGTTGAGCAGCAGGCTCAGACGGGGGAGGATGCTGTGTCGCAGGTTGTGCTGCGAGTTTTGGAGTTGGTGGCTGGTGCAGGGGGAAATTCGGGAACTCGAAAGTCTGTGCCTGAACAGCTTCGAGCTAATGGAGCCGAAATGTTTCGTGGAGTATCTAGTGTGGCACCCAGTACAGCTGAGTACTGGTTGGAAGCAACTGAGCGCATCATGGATGAGCTTGATCTGACCCCTGAGGAGAAGTTAAAAGGAATGGTGGCACTGTTACGCGATAAAGCGTATCAATGGTGGTTAACTGTGCGTAACGGTGCCACGGCTGAGGATCTGACCTGGGAATATGTTAAGGAAGCATTTCAAAAGAAGTATGTTGGAACAAGTTATACTGATGAGCAAAGGAAGGCTTTTCTGGGGCTGGTTCAAGGGAACAAGTCTGTTGCGGAATATGAGGCTGAATTTCTAAGGTTGAGCCGGTATGCCCGAGGAGTAGTGGCAACTGAGCATGAGCGCTGTGTCCGTTTTGAGGACGGGCTAAGGGATGACCTGAGATTGTTGATAGCACCGCATCAGGAGCGGGAATTTTCTGCGTTAGTGGAAAAGGCTAAAGTGGTTGAAGGAATCAAGGATTCTACCAAGCAGGCTATGGACCGGAATAGGCCCAAAAGAGGTTTTGGATCATCTGGAAAGGTTCATAAGAGGCCTAGAGTTGATGGGCCGCGAGGTCAGAAAGTTGGTTCAGAAGGGCGGTATCGTCCTTGTGATGTGTGTGGAAAGAAGCACTTAGGAGAGTGCTGGAAGAAAACAGGAAGATGTTTTAGGTGTGGGTCCAAGGACCATGTGATCAAGGATTGTCCTAAAAACCTAGATGAAAGCCGACCAGCAACTCAGAATGTTAATCAGGCTGGTAGAGGGGGACCGCAGCCTCAACGAGGTCGTGGTGCGAGTAACCGAGGTAATGGTGCTGGCAGAGGACGTGGAACGCAGGGCAGAGGTGCTGCTAATGCTGAGGCAAGGCAACCGGGTTTGGTTTATGCGGTTCACCGGAGGGAGGAAGGAGACGCGCCGGATGTTATAACAGGTACGTTCTTTATTTTTGGCAAGCCCTATTTTGCTCTGATTGATGTGGGCTCGACCCATTCTTATGTGGCATGTAGTGTAGTGGAAACACTAGGCCTAGACTCTGAACTCTCTGATAGGCAAATGACTGTAGTAAGCCCATTAGGCCAAACTGTAGTGGTGGATAAGATCTTTTGGAATGTACCCCTAGAGATTCAAGGAGTAAACTTTCGGGCTGATTTAATGGAACTGCCCTTTGGGGAGTTTGAACTCATACTTGGAATGGACTGGCTAGTAGAGCACCGAGCCGTGTTGAATTGTGCGGCTAAACGTATGGAACTAAGGACTTTGGAGGATGAAGTAGTAGTAATGATCGGAGAAAGAAGGAACTACCTGTCTAACGTAGTTTCGGCGTTAAAGGCTGAGAAAATGGTTAGGAAAGGGTGCAAGGCGTTCTTAGCCTTCGTAAGTGCGTTGGGTGGAAAGGAAGAAGGTGTCAGTGGAGTTAGAACTGTAAGAGATTTTGAAGATGTGTTTCCGGAGGAATTACCAGGAATACCCCCAGATAGGGAGGTAGAATTTGGAATAGACGTGCTACCGGGAACAGCTCCTGTGTCAATTGCTCCGTACCGAATGGCGCCAAAGGAGTTAGTTGAGCTCAAGGCTAAAATCCAAGAATTGCTGGATCGTGGGTTCATTCGACCCAGTGTGTCTCCGTGGGGAGCACCAGTTCTGTTCGTGAAGAAGAAGGACGGAACTATGCGTATGTGCATAGATTACCGTCAGTTGAATAAGCTGACCATTAAGAACAAGTATCCTTTGCCAAGGATCGATGACTTGTTCGATCAGCTGAAGGGAGCCGCAGTATTTTCAAAGATAGACTTAAGGTCGGGATATCATCAATTAAAGGTGAAGGAGGCAGATATCCATAAGACAGTTTTTAGGACGAGGTACGGCCATTTTGAGTTTTTGGTAATGCTGTTTGGATTGACGAACGCTCCAGCCGCGTTCATGGATATGGTGAACCGAGTTTTTCAACCCTACTTGGATAGGTTCGTCGTGGTGTTCATCGACGATATCTTGGTGTACTCTAAGTCTGAAGAGGAGCATGATGAGCATCTCCGAGTTGTGTTGCAAGTGTTAAGGGAGAAAAAGCTCTACGCCAAATTCAGCTAGTGTGAATTTTGGCTTAAGGAGGTGGCATTCTTAGGACATGTGGTATCCGCAGAGGGAATAAGAGTGGATCCTAGGAAGATCGAAGCAGTGTTGGATTGGAAGCCACCTAGGTCCGTGGCTGAGATCCGAAGTTTCTTAGGTTTGGCAGGCTATTACAGAAGGTTTGTGGAAGGGTTCTCGTCAATAGCCGCGCCTTTGACAAAGTTATTGAGGAAGGAAGTACCCTTTGAATGGACTAATAAGCAACAGGAGAGCTTTGAGAGGCTTAAGAAAGTGTTGACGAAAGCTTTAGTGTTAATTCAGCCGGAGGCAGGAAAGGATTTTGTGGTATATTGTGACGCTTCGCATGCGGGATTAGGCTGTGTGCTAATGCAAGATGGAAAAGTAGTCGCTTATGCGTCTCGGCAGTTAAGGCCTCATGAGGTTAACTATCCAACCCATGACTTGGAATTGGCAGCAGTGGTTTTCGCTCTTAAGGTGTGGAGGCACTATCTTTATGGAGAAAGGTCGATAATCTACACAGACCACAAGAGCCTTAAGCATTTGTTGACTCAGAAGGAGTTGAACTTGAGGCAGCGAAGGTGGGTGGAGTTGTTAAAGGATTATGATTGCTCGATAGAGTACCACCCGGGCAAGGCAAATGTGGTAGCTGATGCCCTAAGTCGGAAGGTTGTATCAGATCTAAGAGCTATGTTCGCTCACTTAAGTTTGCATGATGATGGAAGCCTGTTGGCAGAGTTGCAAGTCAAGCCCACGTGGCTCAATGAGGTAAAAGAGGGACAGTTGGCTGATAAGGACCTAAGTGCTAAGTTACAGCAAGTACAGAACGGAGAATTAAAGGATTATGGCGTTAATGACGAAGGAGTATTGTGCTACAAGGGAAAAGTCTGTATGCCGAGGGACGAGGAGTTAAGACAAAGAATTCTTCGGGAGGCGCATAGTAGCCCTTATGCTATGCATCCCGGAGGCATTAAGCTGTACAGAGATCTAAGGGAACAATTTTGGAGGTCTGATCTTAAGCGGGAAGTGACTGAATTCGTGGGAAAATGTCTGACGTGTCAGCAAGTTAAGGCTGAACACCAAGTTCCATCGGGATTGCTTCAACCAATCGAGATTCCACAATGGAAGTGGGAGAGAATTACCATGGACTTCGTTAGTAGGCTTCCCCTTACGCCTACTAAGAAGGACTCGGTATGGGTGATAGTGGACCGTTTGACCAAGTCCGCGCACTTCATCCCGGTAAGAGTTGACTATTCTCTTCAGAAGTTAGCCAAATTATACGTGGCGGAGATTGTAAGGTTACACGGAGTGCCGGTGTCAATTATTTCGGATAGAGACCCAAGGTTCACGTCTCGGTTTTGGCGGGCACTTCATCAAGCTTTAGGCACTAAGTTGGACTTCACTACAGCTTTTCATCCACAATCAGACGGGCAGTCTGAACGAGTTATACAAGTGTTGGAGGATATGTTGAGAGGCTGTGTGATGGATTTTCGAGGAAGTTGGGAAGATTACTTGCCTTTAGCTGAGTTCGCCTACAACAACAGCTATCAGGCTAGCATTCGGATGGCACCATATGAAGCATTGTATGGTCGGAAGTGTAGAACTCCTACTTGTTGGACTGAGTTAGGAGAACGTCAAGTTTTGGGTCCAGAATTAGTGGCAGAAACTGAAGAAAAGGTTGAAATAATCAGGGCACGGTTAAAGGAAGCCTCTGATAGGCAGAAGTCGTACGCCGACCTTAAGCGAAAGGAAATAGAGTTTGAAGTGGGAGACCAAGTGTTCCTTAAGGTTTCGCCTTGGAAGAAGGTGATGAGGTTTGGTCGCAAAGGGAAGTTAAGCCCAAGGTTTATAGGGCCCTATCGAGTACTGAAGCGAGTTGGGCCAGTGGCATACCAATTGGAGTTGCCACCAGAGTTGCAGCAGATGCACAACGTATTCCATGTATCCATGTTACGTCGTTATCGGTCGGATCCGTCTCATGTGGTACCAGTTGAAGAAGTGGAGCTAAGGCCAGACTTATCGTACGAGGAAGAGCCGATTCAGATATTGGAACGTGATGTGAAGGTGCTACGGAGGAAGTCAGTTCCTCTAGTCAAAGTGTTATGGCGCAATCATGGATCGGAAGAAGCTTCGTGGGAGCCAGAAGAGGCAATGCGACAGCAATACCCTCAATTATTTTAGCTAGGAAATTACGAGGACGAAATTATTTGTAAGGGGGTAGAACTGTAACATCCTGAAAAGGGCCTATGCATTTTCGGTTTAATTGTACGAAATGACATGTCTTAAGTATTATGAATAAATTTTTAATATTTTTGGAAACCCGGAAATGTATGGAAAAGATTTAGAAATGAACATTTTGGAAACCTGAAAATGTATGGAAATGTTAAGTTTAAAAATGGAAAGTGAACATTTTTGGAAACTTGGAAATGTAAGGAAATGTCAAGTTTAAAGAGCCAAACGAAAATTTTTGGAAACTTAGAAATGACTTAGAAATATCGAATTTTAAAGTTTAAAAGAGGAAACTGAGGCAAGGTGGCTTTAAGAGAAAAAGTATGTGAAATTTGACACACAAGCAGGCTTGGAAAAGTGGCCTGAAGATGCCACTTAGGGCCTCTAGAAATGGCGCCACATGCAAGGGTGTTGGGCCTGAGTTCGAGTCACATGGGAAGCAAATAAAAGAAGTTTTATTTTTGCTTCTAGAAGCACAGAGGTGGACGGCACAAGGCTTGCCAAAGAGGAGTTTCATTCTCTTTTAAATTCGGCTAATTAGGGGATAAATAAAGGATTTTGTTTGGATTATTTCTAAGAGATAATTGTTGGATTAATTCTTTTATTTTGTGATAATTAAAAGGATAAAGCTATCAAATAGAAGAGTGGTGGCCAAGTAAGGGATTATGAGTAGTAATTTCGGCTATAAAAGGAAGAGAATAGGGCTACTCATCAAATTTTCTTCCTCCTCTTCTCTCTGCCGAATTTTTCCCTAGCAAAATCCTCTCTTCTCTTTTATTTTGTCCAACCGAATATACCAATAATCTCTAGTGAAATTGATTTCTTTTAAGCCTCAAAAGCCGAATCTTTGTGACTCCAAGCAAGGGTGCAGTCGACTGAGGTATTAAGGAGGAACTTCGGGATTTTTGATAGTTATCGACTTCAAGAGAAGGGATTTTCGGGATTTAAAGCTTCAAGGTAAGACATCTGATATTCGGCCATAGGCCATTTAATGATGATTAAGTGTTAGAAATCAATCTAACATGTGCTTATAGGATTTTCAACAGCACTAAGAAAGCAAGGATCTATTTCGAGATTTAAGATTTGGAAGGTAAGCATATAGGTATGTTCGGCCAAGGCTTGATTTGGTATTTAGATCTATGCTTTAATTTGTTTAAAAAGCCGGAACTAACCCCTGATGAGATTTAGGGCTTGGCCGAATACAAGAAGAAGCATAGCAGCAATTTTGGGATTTGAATAATCATCAAATCGGCATCAAAGGTAAGTTTTAAGAATACAAATCCTACTAGGATTTGGTATTATAGCCGAATAGGATTTATGCTAAATAGTAAGTGATTAATCAAATGTAGGTACTTGAGATCTACGGCAGTAGATCAGATTTTGGGATTTCAGTGAAGTTGTTAAGCGAATCAGGTGTGTACCCCACACTATTTCATACTACCTTATATGGCTAAGTTTATAATTAATATATGTGGTATTAAGAATATGAAAGTAGCTAAGGTACCATGTTATGGTACAAAGTACTCAGGTACGTTTCCTACTCCTACTAGGATTATGAAATATGTTAATTGTAACATGAGAATAAGAATAAGAATGTGAACTCTGGCATATTTATGCATATTACTATTATATGGGGCATATGGGTTTTATTTTGAAGGGGAAGTGAATGTGGTGACCTAAGACCACGAACACGGTGACCTAAGACCGTGATATCTGAATGTGGTGACCTAAGACCACAGTAATCTGAATGTGGTGACCTAAGACCACAGTAATCTGAACGTGGTGACCTAAGACCACGAATGCGGTGACCTAAGATCGCGATATGGAGTGTAGCGGAAGGAGGGTCGACTTAGTAGTCCCCACGGTGTACAGGTTGGTACGGGGGAGTGTAGCGGATGGCTTAATAGGTTTGGGTTTTGGGAATGCATCATAACTTGTATGCTATGATATGAATGTGTAATAATTGTTATGCCTGATTCGATTATGATTTAGTGTTGTGTACACATTGAGTCTGTTGACTAACCCCGTTGTGGGACCATGTTTCAGGTGATGAACGGTGATGGACCGGGACGGCAGGACTTGTGGTGGCCATGCTCAACTTGAAGTCTTTATTTTAATGGACTATTAATTTTTTTTAAGTACTCTGAATTATTTGGATTTATTTGATGTAATAAGGCCTTAAGGCCATAGTGCACTATCTTATTTCTGTTTATTGTTTAATTATGTTACTAATTTTTATTAAGTTTAAAGACCAAGTAATTTATTTTTTTTAAAAATATACTCTATATGTTTTATCACATAGAATTAAAAAGGGTTTTCTAATATGAAAATCGAATTGGTTTTCAACATAAGCCCAACCCAAACAATTTTTTTTTAAATCGCACAAGATTTTCACAAAGTAACAAAAGAATTTGAACCGGTTTATTTGAGGAACATACCAAATCTGGTCAAAGCTCGTGGGCCGGGTTTGGGGTGTTTCAATACCATTTAGGATACGGAGGTTGTAATGGCTGTAGATAGTATGGGGACACTACGCGTTCCTCTAGTAAAGTATAATACAGCTCCTTATACGTCATCGGGATTGGCGTAAATTGGATGTTTTTAGCATTTTGTCTGGGACCTGATTCTTGTCTTGTAGACCCCTGTTGCCCTGCAGTAACGACTTTAGGCTGACTAACAGTAACTGTCTTTGAGTTCCCTTTGTTATACGTGCTCGTATTGTTCACCTCATTATCTTTTTTTCTAGGAGCGGATCTCCTAGTGGTTTCTCCTGCTTCAATCTTACCACCCCTTATGGCATTTTCGATCATTTCCCCTGCCATAACTATATCCGCGAAGCTCTTAGTGGTGCTTCCTATCATATGGGTGAAAAATGGCGCCTTTAGAGTGTTGATGAACAACATAGTGGTTTCCTTCTCCAGGAGAGGTGGTTGAACTTGCATGGCTATTTCCCTTCATCTCTGCGCATATTGCCTGAAACTCTCGTTTGATTTCTTTTCCATGTTTTGCAACATGATTCGATTAGGCGTCATATCTGTGACATGATTGTACTGCCTCATGAAGGCTTGGGCCAAGTCCCTCCAGGAGCTAATGTTAGCGCGGCTGAGTTGGTTATACCACCTAGACGCTGCTCCTGTCAAACTATCCTGGAAACAATGAATTAGAAGTTGATCATTATTCACATAGCCCGTCATACGTCTACAGAACATCGTGATGTGGGCTTCAGGGCAATTAGTTCCATTGTACTTCTCAAATTCTAGCATCTTGAATTTGTGAGGAAGCACCAAATCTGGGACCAGACTCAAGTCCTTGGCGTCAATACCGTGATGATGGTCAGCATTCTCCAAAGCCTTGAATTTTTCCTCCAACCACCTATAGCGATCCTCCAACTGTTTTGCAGATTCAGCTCTGATCCCCTCTCCCTCTGCCGTGTCTAAGTCAGGGACAACAGGATTAGCGGGGTTGTCCCCTGGGTTGGATCCCATGCCCACGTGGAAATTTGTAGGCACTCCAGTGTCAGTTTGCCCTTGCTGAGGCCTGATTGTGACAGATGGCCTTCTGGGATATTCTTCGTGTTGTGTTTGCACATGTGTTGGAGTGAATCCTCTAGGAAAATCCTCATTATCTTCAGCATTGACTATGGGACCTTTTGCTTTGTCCATTATCCTACTCATCATCTGGGCCATTTAGGCCATCATGTTCTTTTGGGCTTCTAACATCTGGTCCCTCATCTCTTGTTGGAGTTTTGCCATCTGTTCTTGCATCTGGTCTTGCATTTCTCTCTGGAATTGTTCCATCCTTTGGTCCATTTTCCTTAACTTTGCTCGTGTACCGTAAGGGTGTTCAGGTTCCAGATTTTCTTTCTCTCTCTCTCCTATAATTTAAACTAATTAGACTCTCTCTAAAGATTTGAATGCATATGATGTTATGTAATGCAAATGCATGAACGCAAAAAAGGCATCGATTCTGATTCAACTTCATTTTAGAAAACTTTTTTAGAAAATAATTTTTTTACATAAAACGGATTACAAATAAGCTTTCGCCCTAAGTCCTAAAATCTTAATTTTCTCAAATAACGAAGCTAGCTCTTGACTACGATCTAACTGTAGCTCATACTTCATGCTCAATACGTTGGCCTATGCTGCCAAAGTCTACAAATGATCAGCTACCTCTTGAATCTGAACTATGGCTTCCCCCATGAGATAATCTCGGTTTCTAACTTGATCGTGCGAATGATGGAGCTCTTCCTTCAAATGCCTTTCTCTTGTTTCAAGAAGCTCAATCTGGAGTTCACAGTTATGTAATGCTAACTCTAACTCTTCGATCTTGCCCTTCATTTCCTCTATCTTGTTCAGGCTTGACTTTAACTCAATCACAGAATTACGGCTTCGGTGGTAATGAAGAGACCGTCCAAGCTCAGCCACTCTAGCTTGTAATTCACCCTTTTCATTTAAAATTTCTCCCAAGTTCTTCTCTAAGGCTTCGTTTTGCGTTTGCATCTCTCGAAACTCTCTCCCAATAGTCAGCTTTAGCCTTTTCCTCTTGGACCTCTTGTCGCCACTGTTTTGAAGTTTTCCCCAGTCCAGCATTCTTCATCGATGGACACATCTTCTTATATTCGGTCTTCAAGCTATCTCGATCTTCCTCAATCTTTCTCTTCTCCTTTTTTGCTTTCTCGGCTTCTGATTTTTGAGCATGCACATCTAGCTTCAAGTACATTTTCTCTTCTTCTAGCTTCTCTATCTTCTTTTCAAACTCTAAACTCTGCCTTTCGAAGTCCTGCTTTATAATCTCTAACTCCGATGGGATGATTTGTAAACACTCCTTCAGTGGTCGAGCACCCTCCACACTTGGCTCAGAAATGTTATCATTGATCCTTTTTCTCAACCACTCTTTATATTCTGGGGTTGCCATCGGTCCTCGAGTCAATATCTTCATACAGCGAGCCTGCTTCCAAGCCTCAGAAATCTCTCGAATCCTCTTCTTATAATTTTCCCCTTTATATGAGAATTCACTTTGAGCTAACCCATGCGTCACCGGTATGAACTGTCCTGCTTTGTATTGCCTTAGTACGAGCAACGGTGCATATCCCACAGCTCCCCATACTCCAGACAAAGGTACCCAATCAAAATTTCCGCACCGATAAAAGACTTCATCGGGAATCAACCAAGGGGCTCTCCACTCAACATCTTCCTCTCGGAGGTTTTGAAGAATTTCCATCCACCTTTCCTCTGATAGATCGTCTCTCCTTGTCATAGCTGCTGATTCCTTTAAAGGGGAATAACTTTCAGAGAACACTCGGTAAGAAACTCTGTCAATGATAAACTGTAATAATAACATATTTTAATCCCACATTTAGTATGCTTTTGGATGATTTAAGCCTTGATTCATATAAAAAGGTGCTCGTAATCCTTTCTTTTCATGTTTTATACCCAGGAAAGCACCCGAGGATGAAAAGAACATAAAACGAGCCCAAAATAGAGTAAATGGGCCATATCACGGGATCGACACGACCTGGACTTAAGCCCACACAGTCGTGCCTTGTCAAGCATCTAGAACACGGCCTCACCCCCAATTTACATGGCCGTGCCTCAATTAAGAAATCTGAACACGGCTCAAAGATTCGTCACACCGGCGTGTGACATGGCCGTGTCCCTGTCGTGGCAATGAATAATTTTAGTCGGAAAAGGATACTTAGGGAGAAAGAATCGCATTCCAAGAGTCTATATATACCCCCTAGGTACCACCTTTGAGGGGGCGTCAAGCTAGGCCAAGGAGCCAAGCCGAAAAGGTTAGAGTTGTGGGAATCACTCGAAGTTAGCCAGTTGATCCAGCCCAAGAAGCCAGAATTCTACTCAAAACGGCGGATTTCTCCTTCAATTCCTTCAGGGAGTTTTAGGGATTTCTTATGTTTTGTTTTATCTTTTCTCTTGAGATGTTTTCTTTATTCGTTATGAACTAAACCCTTTAGATACCTGAAGGGGATGAAACTTAGATGAATCTTGTTATTGATTTCTAAATTATATGATAAATACTTAGTTTGTTCTTAATTATGTGAGCTTAATCCAAATTTGATGTGCTTAGGTGGAGGAGGAATAGACCCTACTTAAGAGTAGATCTAGCATAATTAAGCGGAGTTGATCGCACGCCTAGAGATAGGGTGACGAGATTTTGTCGGATTAGGGTGAAACCTAATATGGGAGTCTATAGATCGATTTACTGCTATTCTAGGGGGTTATTATTCGAGAAAGAGATTTCCGTTAATTAACCTAGGGTTAGACGTTATTCGCCTCGAGAGAGGGTTTAATATACGTTAGGGAGTCCTACGGATCAAACTAAGTGAATAAATCGTATGGTTCAGGGTTAAATAACAACTGAAGTCTAGGTGGATTCTTCCTAAGGGTATCATCTTAAATCAACTGAGTCTTCCTTCAAGTTATTTCCCAATTCGTTCTTTTTGTCTTTGCGTTAGATTAGAGTTAACAACTTCACTTATTTTTGGCTAGATAATAAAAAGAAGGTTAGTATTAGTACTTTTAGTTCCTTTGGGTTCGACAATCCGGTCTTGCCTAAGCTATACTACTGTGCGATAGGTACACTTGCCTTTAATCTTTGTCAGAGTTAGTTTGCAGGTTCGATCATTCTCTTTATAAATTTTAAGACTCTGATTCCAGCAATCAATGGCGTCGTTGCCGGGGAACTAAAATATTAAGAAAGCTCTATTTTTATTACTTTAGTCATTATTTTTATTTTTCACAATTTACTTTTATTTTAGGTTAAAATTTGATTTTCGCTAAATTCTCTTTCTTTCTTCTCCTAGCAGGTACCTTTAGTTTATGACTAGAAGGAACCCAAGAGGACCTTTAGTATACGACAGTGATATTGAAGCTACCGCTCGAAGAAATCGCAGAGAAATCAGGCGAGCCCTAAATTACATAGAAGAAAATTGAGAAGGCAGATCCAATACTACTGAAGGGATGAACGAGAATAATCCACAACCACATGACGTGGGAGAAAACAATGCTCCACGTACTATGTTTGATTATGCTAAACCACATTTAACAGGAGCAGAATCGAGTATTGTGAGGCCTGCTATAGCTACTAATAATTTTGAATTAAAGCCTAACACAATACAAATGATTCAACAATTTGTTCAATTTGATGGTTTACAGGACGAAGACCCAAACACTCATATAGCTAATTTTTTTGAGTTCTATGATACCTTCAAAATAAATGGCGTTTCTGATGATGCCATACGTCTTCGGTTATTTCCCTTTTCATTAAGAAATAAAGCCAAACAGTGGTTAAACTCGTAACCCCGAGGGTCAATCACTACATGGGAACAAATGACCGAAAAATTTCTATTAAAATATTTCCCACCGGCCAAAACGGCCAAATTACGGAATGATATCTCTTCTTTTGGGCAGATGGATTTAGAGACATTATACGACGCATGGGAGAGATACAAAGATCTCCTGAGAAGGTGTCCACACCATGGTCTACCCTTGTGGCTACAAGTCCAAACTTTCTATAATGGTGTAAACCCCTCAACGAGACAATTAATTGATTTAGCCGCCGGTGGAACCCTGAACAACAGAATTCCTGAAGCAGCCTGCGAGTTCATTAAAGAGATGTCACTGAATAACTGTCAGTGGCAAGTTACAAGGACAAAACTGACAAAATCAGCTGGAGTTTACAGCCTCGATGCAGTGACCACACTATCAACACAGATAGAGATGATAAATAAAAAGACTGATAGTTTGTGTTCTTCGCAGGCACATCCAGTCATGCAGTGCGACGCAAGTGGAACCGTGGCGAATCCTGTGTACCCACCCTACTAACCGGGCGCAGAGAGCGAACAGATGAACTATATAGGTAATAATTTCAGATCCAATAATAATCCTTATAGTAATACTTACAATCCAGGTTGGAGGAACCACCCAAATTTTTCATGGGGAGGTCAAGGAAATCAAAGACAACAACCTCCTCAAAATTTCCAAAATCAGCCATATCCACAGGAGAAAAAGCCAAACCTCGAAGAGATGCTGACAAAATTCATGGCAAGCACAGAAAATCGTCTCCAAGATACCGAGAAAACACTTAAAAGTCAACAAACAGAGGCTGAGGAGACCAAAAATCGAATCGGAGAACTAACTAAGTCAGTAGGGGAAGTCACTAAAGCAGTCGGACAACTTGCAAAGTTGATGTCTGAATGACCGATAAGACGTCTACCAAGTAACACGGAGATCAACCCAAAGGAACAAATTCAAGCCATCATAGCTCATAATAGCACAGGGGTAGACGAACCTAATCCAATACAAAAGAACGAGGTAGATGAAGGAAAAGTTGAGGCAACACAGGAAAAGCGAAAACCAGAAATCAAAGAATACCAACCTCGCATATCTTATCCCGAAGCAATGAAAAGAGATGATACAGAGGAATAGTTTGGTAAGTTTCTTAAACTTTTAAAGAAATTACATATTAACTTACCTCTTCTTGAAGCTCTTTTTCAAATGCTAGATTCGAGGAAATTTTTAAAACAGCTCTTGACAAACAAACGCAAATTAGATGAAGAGTCACATGTGGAATTGAATGCAGTATGCTCAGCAATGCTACAAAATAGACTACCACGGAAGCAAAAAGATCCAGGGAGTTTTACTATTCCTTGTTTAATTGGTAGTCTAAATGTTGACAACGCGTTAGCCGATTTAGGGGCAAGTATAAATGTCATGCCTTATACACTGTTTAAACGACTAGATCTAGGGAAGCCCAAACAAACTAGAATGAGTATACAATTAGCTGATAAAACTGTTAGAATTACTAGGGGCATTATCGAAGATGTTCTTGTAAAAATCGACAAATTTGTTTTCCCAGTAGATTTTGTTGTCTTGGACATGGATGAGGATAATTCAATCCCCTTAATTTTAGGAAAGACCATTCCTAGAAACTCCAAGACTAAATTGATGTTACCACAGGAGAACTCATACTTTGTGTAGGTAACGAATCAATCAGTCTTCAACTCTTGACTCGGCCAGGATAACAATCGATGAAGGTAAGAAAGACAATTCATTTGATAATCAATTTGTGCAACCTTCATCGCAGGAAACACCACAAGGATACAACCCTGAGCCAAATCATAGACCCCAAGCCGACAAAATAGAATTACATAAGGAACAAAGCCTAAGGGGCGACAAACTAAAAGAGCAGGAAACACAAATCAAAAAGGAACAGGAACCGACTGAAGTAAAGCTGAAGGAGCCCCCAGAAGAGCTCAAGGGAACATCAAACCACTTCAAAATAGGAGACCAGATATTGTTAGACAAAGCAGATCCTCACATCATCACATCAGACCTGAACACAAACGATGAAATTCCTCTTAAGGTACACAATATCTTCCCACACGAAATAGTAGAGGTAAGCAATCCAACAATCGACACTTTTAAGGTAAACGCTTCTCGACTTAAACTTTATCAAGAAAATAGAACTGTAAGCATGAGGGAAGATATTCAAACCTTTAAACCTCCCTGATCTTTCAATACGAGGAAAGTCTAGCTTAAGACTATAAACAAGCGCTTCTCAGGAGGCAACCCGAGCACTAACATAATTTATTTTCACATTTTTCTTTCAATTTATTTTCTTTTCTAAATACCTAGTTTTAAACTAACCAAAAGTGCAGATTTCCAGGCCACACGTTCTTGCACACGGCCTTGGCCATGACCGTGTGGAAGTACAGAATCCCCATACTGACATAGCAGAGGCGGTACGAATTAGCCCCAACCAACCTTTGAGTCACGGACTCAACCACTCCCCCACGGGTACCGACAAAGTGGCACGGCCGTGCCCTACGACAGTGTGAAGCTATTGACTTACCAACCACGGGCATGACACGCCCGTGCCTTCCAACCGTGCCACCATACTGACTTGTCACCAACGGGCGTGGCTGGCTGAAAAACGGGCATGGAGAAACAACACGCATAAACACACGGCTGTCCGAAGCGGCCGTGTGCATCAACATACCCTCGGTCCACGGGCGTGGGAGAATGTCAGAGTTGAGCCTCTATTTAAACCCACCCCCTCCCCATTCTTCTCATCTACTTTCCACCACTTTTCTTCTTACTTTTTCTCCGATTTCTCCCCTCTCCATAACAAAGTCTCCAGACTCTTGAGCCACGAATATAAATGTCGAAGAAGCGGAAGAAGGCAAGCATAGTTTCCTTAGGGAGACTGACACTCATAAGCTCATGTCGGCCGCTTCATTCCAACAACAAGCCAAGGGTCTTTGAGACTATTTAGTTTTTATTTTTCTTTTCTCTTTTGCTCCAAATTCCTTCTTTTTAATAATTTTATGTTTAATGTAGTTTAATTTATTTTAGTTTCTTAGTGTCAGGTTTAAAAGGCTGCTAGGGAATCACGCCACTTCCGCCACCGTCAGCACCTCAACAGCCCTAGAGGTCACACCCACCTCGCGAACCATCCATCAATAAGGACCTTTCGGTCCATTCACCCTTTCTTTTATTTTTATTTTCCTTCTTAGTCTCCTTTCCTTTTTCTTTCTTGTTTTTAGTTATATATTTCGTTTATTTTAATTATGTCTTAATAAACCTTGGCTAATCCCTCACGAGCTCCCCAATTTCTTCATCTAGCACAGGATCGTCATCCAGACCGACCCCTTCAAACATACACACCACGACCTCTACCATCCTCTAGGGACACCATCCAAAATTCAGGGAGTATTCTTTCCTCTTCTCTTTTGATTTATCCCTTAAATCTTATATCTATCTTTGTACATTGAGGGCAATGTACATCTTAAGTGTGGGGGGTGAATATTTATTTGAAGAAAGGGCCTAACTTTTTGCATTATTCTCAAATCCGGCCAAACTTTTTCTCATTATTCTTAAATCCCTGAATTTAGTCTTGTTTTTAATTAAATTCCTCATATTACTAATTAGGATGAGATTTCTGATGGTCTATGATTTTTATTGATATGTTTTAAATTAAGTCATAGTTAATTGTGTATTGATGATCAAATTAGAAGAATATTAGAGAATCAAGCATGATATTTTGCTAGGTTGTCGAGCTAAATCTGAATATTATCTTGAAGTTTGAAATTTACAAGGTTGATGTCAAAACACCCATAATTTTTGTGAGATTTTGAGCCTATTAGAGCATATATTCTTTTTCATTCTCACTTTATTGATTATGAGTGTGTCAACTATGAACTGTTATTCTAGAACTTGCCTAATTATACATGTTGAGACCACACCTATGATTTGATATACTGAGATGATAAAGGCACCTAGGTTTTAACCCACTCACTCCACTAAATAGCCTACCTTCACAACTAACCCCTAGTGAACCCAGTTGATCCTAACGACCCTCTTCATTGACTTACCAGCTAATATTAACCCAAAACCCCTTTGTATTTGTTATCAACATTTCTTTTGGCTACCATCATATCGAGATTTGATTTGATTTGTTGCCTAGCTGCTATCTTTATTTTTAAGTAATAGATACATTCCTTATTATGTAAACTTAGTTTGTTCTTAAAAAAACGAAGTATATTCATTATTAGTTCTATAATTAAATGAGCTTACATGTTAAAATTCCACATCTTGAGGAAAAAGCTCGTATTATTAGTTTTCAATTGATGTAATTAGTTAGGATTGGTTAACTTTTTGTTAGTTAGGCAATTTGTCAGGTCAGTCTCGATTCTAACCTTCTAATTCAGCCTTTATCCACACCTTTAACCCTAGCCCCGTTACAACCATGTTAAAGACCTTTTGATTTGTGTATCATCTCATATTACAGTGGTGGAGATTTGATTTTCAGGCAAGCCTATGGGATTAACTTTTCAGGTTTGACTTCTGAGAGCTTAATTTTGAACTTTAAACACCTCGAGTGATTTGAGTGAATCCTTAGTGAGGATGTCAATCCTTGTCGATTTTAAATCAAAGGTAATTATTTAGATAAGGGGAGACACCTACGTTTTTGTGCTACAAATGTATAACTTTGATTGTTTGAATCTTTAGGACTCTTTGAATGAGATCATCCATGTATAATTTATCTATGAATTATGATGAGACATTGTTGATAGGAATTATGAATCATGGAAAGTTTGTTTTAATTGTAAGTTGAGAATTTTACTTGAGGGAAAGCAAAAGCTTAAGTGTGGGGGTATTTGATAAACTGTAATAATAACATATTTTAATCCCACATTTAGTATGCTTTTGGATGATTTAAGCCTTGATTCATATAAAAAGGTGCTCGTAATCCTTTCTTTTTATGTCTTATACCCAGGAAAGCACCCGAGGATGAAAAGAACATAAAACGGGCCCAAAACGGAGTAAATGGGCCATATCACGGAATCGACATGGCCTAGACTTAAGCCCACACGGCCGTGCCTTGTCAAGCATCTAGAACACGGCCTCACCCCCAATTTACACGGTCGTGCCTCAATTAAGAAATCTGAACACGGCTCAAAGATTCGTCACACGGGCGTGTGACATGGCCGTTTTTAGTCGGAAAAGGATACTTAGGGAGAAAGAATCACATTCCAAGAGCCTATATATACCCCCTAGGTACCACCTTTGAGGGGGCGTCGAGCTAGGCTAAGGAGCCAAGCCGAAAAGGTTAGAGTTGTGGGAAACACCCGAAGTTAGCCAGTTGATCCATCCCAAGAAGTCAGAATTCTACTCAAAACGGCATATTTCTCTTTCAATTCCTTCAGGGAGTTTTAGGGATTTCTTATGTTTTGTTTTATCTTTTCTCTTGAGATGTTTTCTTTATTTGTTATGAACTAAACCCTTCAGATACCTGAAGGGGATGAAACTTAGATGAATCTTGTTATTGATTTCTGAATTATATGATAAATACTTAGTTTGTTCTTAATTATGTGAGCTTAATCCAAATTTGATGTGCTTAGGTGGAGGAGGAATAGACCCTGTTTAAGAGTAGATCTAGCATAATTAAGCGGAGTTGATCGCACGCCTAGAGATAGGGTGACGAGATTTTGCCGAATTAGGGTGAAACCTAATATGGGAGTCCATAGACCGATTTACTGCTATTCTAGGGGGTTATTATTCGAGAAAGAGATTTTTGTTAATTAACCTAGGGTTAGACGTTATTCGCCTCGAGAGAGGGTTTAATATACGTTAGGGAGTCCTATGGATCAAACTAAGTGAATAAATCGTACGGTTCAATGTTAGATAACAAGTGAAGTCTAGGTGGATTCTTCCTGAGGGTATCGTCGTGATCAACTGAGTTTTTCTTCAATTTATTTCCCAATTCGTTCTTTTTGTCTTCGTGTCTTTTGCTTAGTAGTCGTTAATTTAGATTAAAGAAACTTCACTTTATTTTAGGCTAAATAATAAAAAGAAAGTTAGTATTAGTACTTTTAGTTCCTTTGGGTTCGACAATTCGGTCTTGCCTAAGCTATACTATTGTTCAATAGGTACACTTGCCTTTAATCGTTATCAGAGCTAGTTTCCAGGTTCGATCTCATTCATTATAAATTTAAAACTCTGATTTCAGCGATCAGTCAACCTTCCAAAAATGGCTGTGAAACCAAACTAATAGCAACTGTGCGCATCCAATGAATCTACCCTCAGCAGCTCTCCGACACGTATTCAAAGATCTAAATGTCTCAGCTAAAATCGCAGGTACAGGCGTTACTCCTTTGTTAAGACGATCGAACAAATCGGTAACCACTTTATCTATATGTCATAGCGCTTTGGGGAAGATCACCAACCCATAAATACATAAAGCAAAGACGTCAATCTTCTTTTTTTCATCTGTATGTGTCAGAATCAAGTCCCTCAAACTCACCCAAGGTATGCATTTACCTTCACCTTTTTCTTGAATCCTAGCTGTAACCCACTGCTCACTCATCCCTGTGATACCCATCAATCTTTTCACAAAAGTCGTAACATGGGCAGCCCTAAAATAAACCCTATTTGCTTGGAACCTCGAGCAGCGAAGCAAGGTCGTATATTCCTCCAATGTGGGCACTAAATATATCTCCCCAAAAGTGAAACAGCTATAAGCAGAGTTCCAAAACTGAGTCATGGCCCGAAATAGATGCTTATCTACTTTGATGTCCAACAAGTAAGGTAGATCCCCATAATCACGATAAATCATCTGTTTTGCTTCATCACCCCATTGAGTCCATATATCCTTCAACTCTCTAAACTTATTCTGTGTAATACTAACACGAGTAAAATCCCAAAGTTCAGATACATACCCGTTAATTAAGCTATTCCCATTCTCTAATTGTGTTTGCTCCGACCAAGTGTGAACAGCTGCATTGTCTCCCACTTTATCAAGGAACCCGTTCTCCATAACCAGCTTTCTAACTTAGAAACTGACCGTGAATCAATACCTCTAGAAAAATGAGATGATATGCACAAAAATGAAACACCACGAGTTAGTATCGCAGAATAAAATATAAAGCAAGTGAAATAAACAAACCTATCTGGGTAACTACTAAAATTTAGGATCGCTCTATCTATGATGAGTTCTTAGGGTTTACTATATGTGGTTTAGCCCTAAAGTTGAGGTACCTGAACCAGTAGATTCCTCGATCTTTACCCATTATAGGCTCATACAGACCGAGTTCGGTTCAGGGGAATACATTTCCCTATGGCCATGCAGAAGTGAAAACTTCACGAAGACATAGGTATAGATGTATCCCGAAAGCAATCCACTAGCCCATGCGAAGGTGAAAACCTCACGAAGGCGTAGCTTCTCGCTCTCACTTAAAGGTACGACCGTGATGGTTATGCAGTGCAATGCAGAAACATTTTGTAAAATAAAATAACATGCAAAACAAAATCATGGCTTTTCAAATCAGACTTTCAAATTTTCGACATTTGGACAATAACTAATCGATTTTTCGGCTTGACTCTCTCAAAATGTCCCCATTGGAGTCGCCAAGCTGTCGAAACCATTTTTAAATTCTGTTTTAAAAAACGGGGATCGACTTTAAAAACGAAAATAGGGAGTCGCCACCAATCCCTTTTTACTTAGGTGTGATTGGATCACCTTGTGAAATGTTTTATTTAAAACATTTGATTTTGGTCTACGAAAAACAAGAAAACGGGTTCAAGAGTTGGTTACGTACGAGGAAGAGTTAGCGCCCTCGTAACGCCCAAAAATTGGTATCTAATCGATAGAATCATGTCCAAATGTTTGAAATTTAAAAAGTATTTAAAAATATGATTTCTAAAAAAACCTTCGAGTAATTTAATTTAAAATTTGAGAGTTCTTCGTTCCGAATGAATATAAACATCACATCCAGCACGATTGGACATGATATTTTTTAAACACTCGTAACTAAAATCATCTCACGATTTACAAAACTTGTTAAAAGGATATTTAGTTATTTAGCCAAACGGAAAATCGAAACCCAGCACGATTGGGCACTATTTCCCGAATTTCTAAATACCAAAACATTGCATTATTTAAAAAAAAAACTTTTAAAAATATGATTTCTAAAAAAAACTTCGAGCAACTTAATTTAAAATTTGAGAGTTCTCCGTTCTGAATGAATATAAACATCACATCTAACACGATTGGACACGATATTTTTTAAACACTCGTAACTAAGATCATCTCACGATTTACAAAATTTGTTAAAAGGATATTTAGTTATTTAGCCAAACGGAAAATCGAAACCCAGCACGATTGGGCACTATTTCCTGATTTTCTAAATACCAAAATATTGCCTTATTTAAAAAAACCTTTAGATAAAATATAGTAATATTACAAAAAAAGTGAATTTTGTTTATCAAACGTAAATATTAAAAGTAATCGCGAAATAATAAATAAACACAAATTATAAAGTATATAATAACAATTTTAAAGTCTATAATAAGCATAAGAATTTAAGAAATGGATATAAAGTTCTATAAGTAAGATCAATTATGAAAAACAAATAAATTAACAATATATCTAATCAATAAATAAATACCATAACAAAATAAAAATAAAAAGAATAAAAATGATAATTTTGTAAAGCAATTAAGATGTATAACAATATATAAAGAGAACTTAAAAAATATATAAAAAATATAATTTAATAATTTAATACACATAAAAACAATTAATAGATAGTCTATTATAATTTTATATATACACATATATGTTAATCATAAAATTACATATGTAAACAAAATAGTTATATAATAAATAGATTTTATATAAAAATAAAATTTAAAAATAATGATATAATATGATACTATATAATATAGAAAAAGTGTACAATATAATAAATTATAAAAACATGTAATGAAAAAAATATTAAATCAAATAATAATTAATAATTTAATATATATAAAGATAAAAAATATATTAATATATAGTTAATAAGAAAAATAATATAGACTATATAATATAATAAAATAGTTTAATACAATGTAAAATAATAAAATAAAATAAAAGGATAAAAATAAAATAAACAAAGAAAACAGGGGTCAAATAGCAATTAAAACAGATTAAAAGGACTAAAACAAAACACGCGTTAAACCCCAGGGACTAATATGGAAATTATGCTACCCTTTTAAAACGACGCCGTCCCGATTTTGGCCTTTAGACTGCCCGAAGATTAAATTGAAACACAAAAAGTAATTCTGGGACCAATTGTAAAAATAAAAAAAACAGTAAGACGTAATTATAAAATTGAAACAATGTGGAAGGGCCAGAAGCATAAATAACCCATTTCTCAAAAACACGTGGATCTTTAGGGTCGGGTCAACTGTGCGCGGATCATGATTGAAACGACGTCATTTTATGTCTATGGGATTAAACAGAAATGTAACACCCCAAACCCGGCCTAGAAATTAGGCCCGAATCTGGCATGCCACATGGAATTGTTTTTCAAAACCATCTTTGCAATTGTTAACAACTTGTTTGAGAATTACAGCCTCTTTGTTAAAACCCAAAACACTTAAGCAATTGTGTCTACGTGAAAACATAATTATCTTTAATAAACCTTTTCGGTTGTGAAAGCATATTTGAAATAAACGATTTACGAAAATGTGACGTTTGAAATAAAGTTGCAAAAGCATTTTGAAACATTGCGGAAACGTAGATAAAATACAAGTATTTTCGAGAGATTGATTGATGAATCACAAATCAAGGAATTGAACTTTAAATCCGTGACTTTTGAAAATGTCGTTAATAATTTGAAAGAAAGTTCGAGTTAAATCATATTTGTAAAAGTTTATTTTGAAATCCATTTGTTAATCAATTTCGGAAAACCTTTATTTACGTTTTTAGAAAAATTCTCGTTTTAAACAATTTAAGAAAAATAATAAAAACATCCCAACCATAAAGCAAAAATAAAAATAGTTCAGAGGCCTTATTACAACTTAAACCAAAATAGCAAAATAATAAAATAAACGGAAATAGAAATTTAAAATTTAATAACACCATTTCTGAAGTATGGCCTCCACTGAGTCATCGATGGCCCAAGTCCACGTCACTGAGCATTACCTGAAAGGGTTAAGAGAAAAGGGGGTGAGTTACAAGAACTCAGTGTGTAACCCACTTACCGTTGTTCACTGGGCCAAAATCCATTAACCAAATATTTGGGCCTAAGCCCATTTACAATAATATGAATGTATCATATATATATATATATATATATATATATATATATATGCAAATGATATGCAATTCCCAAACTAAACCTAGTTTTCCATCCGCTACACACCACCCGTACCAACCAACACACCTGTGGGAGAGCTTTACTCATCCCACCCCGCCAACACACCAAACATAGGCATTAAGCCATATATCAAACTGGGCATTAAGCCATATATCAAACTGGACATGAAGCCATATATCAATTTGTGGACAAGCCACCAGATTAACAGAATTTACATGGCATTGCCATTTTTCAGATTTGTGGCAGAGCCACCAGATTTATGTAGCAGAGCTACTAGAACTTCTCTTCATCATTATCCCATCCCATGCAATTCATGTATATAATGCATAACAATTCATAATAATGCATTCAAATATTTCTTACAAATTTTCTGGCCCATTATAACAATTTATTAACTTGGCCCACTAAGCAGAATATTATCTTGGCCCATTTCACATATTTTCAGATCGGCCCATTTAGCAAATTATCAAATTGGCCCATATAGCAATTTATCAAATTGGCCTACATAGCAAATTATCAAATTGGCCCATATAACAAATTATCAAATTGGCCCAGATAGCAAATTATCAAGTTGGCCCATATAGCAAATTATCAAATTGGCCCATAGCAATTTATCAAATTGGCCCATATAGCAAATTATCAAATTGGCCCATACAGCCAAAGTATCAGATTTGCCCATTTAGCAAAATTTAACAAATTGGCCCATCATGCCATATATCAATTGGCCCATTAAGGCAATCTATCAAATCGGCCCACAAAGGCATTTTCACAATTCGGTAATCCTACCCACTAAGGGTAATTCGGTAATCTCACAATCCAAGGGCATTTCGGTAATTTACCCACCAAGGGTATTTTGGTAATTTCGTCACTTAGACTTAACTACTAATGTGGAGCCTAAAAATTGAAACTGTCCATCCGTGTCATACTGAATAAATTGACTATAACTCGAGTTAGGAAACTCAAAATTTAGATCCGTAAATTTTTATCGAAACTAGACTCATATATCTTTCTCCTATAATTTTTCCAGAATTTTTAGCTTAACCATTTAGTACAGTTTATTCCTTAAAATTTCCCTTGTTTCACTGTCCAATGGTTCTGACCTCTCTTACCTTAATCTGAAATATCTCACTGTACGGTTTTCATATACTGCTCCAACTTGTTTCTCTTGAAAATAGGCTCACTAAGGAATCCATACATATAAATTATAACCCATAATTCACTTTTTATGATTTTATATGATTTTTCCAAAACAGATTAGGGAACCACGAAGTCATTCAAAACCAGTCTCACTAAAATTAACATATCTCAGAATGTAAAATTCCTTTTTCCTTTCCTTTTCTTCCATATTAAAATAGACACAGTAAGCGTTAATTTTATATCTTAATCACTTTCTAATTCCCTTTCTCCTATTTTTCATGATTTTTCGAAATCACATCACTATCACTGACCAAAACTGTTTTATTACAAAAACATGGTTACCACTATGAACCTACGCGCGCCCGAGTGATCCCGGATGCCGATTTCCGGTTTTCTTTGGTATTTCGACCAAATCACAGAACATTCATGCAAAATTTCAGAGAAGTGTGAGATTACACACCATTTCAAACATGTATTTGGAAGGGTATGAGATTACACACCATTTCAGATATGTATACGAAGGTACAGGATTACACACCTTATTTGGATTTCCCAAAGAACCACTCTTCGTTGACCCTAGAACAATACAGACCAAAAGTTAGCCTCGGGTTTCCAAAATATTTTATACCCAACTTATTACTTACACTTGGGTCACTTACCACAACGTGATCTCCCTCTACGGAGTCCCAATATTCAACCCCGTCTTCTGACTACCACCACACGCTCCTAGAAGAGAGTAGTGCACACCCAAGTCATTAGTACCAAAGCAACATTCAGCCCTCCGATAACATGGAAGGAGACCGAAGCTAACTCCCCAAAGAGGGTCACCCAAACACCTTAACAACACAATAAAGAGGTAATCAAAACTTCACTTACCACCAAACCAACATTGACAGCCCAAGCCTAACGTTTGCTAAAGGAGAATCAGCTAACACCCCAGAAGAAAGCTCGGCTTAGATGTTGAAGAGATTCCACCACTTAAAGGAAAAGAAAAGAGGTAAGAGGATGATTCGGCTACAAGTGTTTGGCGATTACCAAGGGAAGAAAGTGTCTAAAACGAAGGAGAAAAGAAAAGAGGAAGTCACTAGAATGGTTAAAGTTTTGGCAAGGAGAATGAAATTTTCCAATGTGCTAATACTAAAAATACAAAAAGGCAAAGCTCACACTAAACACTCTTGAAACAAACGGCACACTCACTACCCAATGCCAAAATTGTTCTCAAGAAAACCCCTTATCATCTTTTTTTTTGACCAAATCCCCCTCCCCCAAGTACATCCAAATTTGGCCAACTACTTCCATAATTCACTCTCCATCCTTCTTTTTATCTCCCATTTCTTTTTTTTTCTTTTTTTTTTCTCCTCAATTCACTCCCCATCCTCCTTTTTGTCTCCCATAAGCACTCCCTCAAATTCTTTTATTACTAACAAAAAAAATTAATACCATAATTAATTCCATAATTAATTCCCTTTATCATAACAAAAATTAATTCCATAATTGCAATAGGTGGGATTCGAACTCCTCACCTTAAGCTCCTTCATGTGATGCCACACCACCTTGCTACTAGCTTCTCTTGTGCTAGCAAAATACACACTTATTCTTAAGTCCTACTTCCATCACTCCTTTCCACTAAAAGGCCAAAAATGAGAATTCTTTCTATGGCCTAACTTGAACCCGAGACTTCGTAGAAATCCCGTAACTTTCCAAAGTCACCTTCCTAATAAGTCCAAATTGTAATAATTCCATTCTCATATTCTCAAAAATTTTATAATGCTTCTACGCTCAAGGTCCAATGGGCCCAATAGGTCCAATTCTACTAGGCCCAATTTTGGGATGTTACAAGAAACGACATTGTTTCATTGTTATTATATAAGTAAAAAGTCTGATAAAAAAATCATTTCAAAACTTGTAACATCCTGGATTAGGGGTTATGCGTTCGTGCGTAATTCATGAGATAGTGGGCTCAGTGGGTGTGTTGGATGTGTTCTGAGGAGTTTTAGGAACCCTAAGATGTATGGAAATGTATGGAAATGTAAGGAAATGCATGGAAATGTATGGAAATGCTTTAGAAATGTTAAGTTTAAAGGAGGCAAACGAAAATTTTTGGAAACTTGGAAATGTAAAGAAATGTCACGTTTTAAAGTTTAAAAAGAGGAAATTAAGGCAAGGTAGCCTTAAGAAAATTAGTAGGAGGAATTTGACACACAATCAGGCTTGGAAAAGTGGCCTGAAGATGTCACTTAAGGCCTAGGTGGGTGACGCCACAAGCAGGTATTTGGGCCAGGGTTCGAGTCACTTGGGAAGCAAATAAAAGAAGTTTTATTTTTGCTTCCAGAAGCAGAGAGGTGGACGACATTAAGGCCCTTAAAAGAGGAGTTTTATTCTCTTTAAATTTCGGCTAAATAGGGGATAAATAAGGGATTTATTTATCATTATTTTCAAGAGTTAATAGTTGGATTAAATTCTTTTTATAAAGTGATAATTCAAGGGATAAAGCTATCAAAATAGAATAGTGGTGGCCAAGTAAGGGACTCTAGCCTAGTAATTTCGGCTATAAAAGGGAGAGTAAGGCTATTCTTCATTCATACTTTTCTCTTCAAGAAAACCTCTGCCGAAATTCTCTAAAGTTTCTCCTCTTCTCTCTGCCGAATTCTCTCTGCCATTATTCTCTTTTTCTCTTTTCTTTTCTTCTTCTATTACAAACACAATCAAAAGCCGAAGATGCCAATAGCCCTAGTCAATTTCTCACTAAGCCTCAAGAGCCGAAATTGTTATCCACATCAAAGCCATAGCCGAATACTGCTAAGGGTTCAAGCAAGAGTTCCATCGAATTCTTCAGTAAGGGTAAGATTAGGTTAGATTCTCATTCTATTTCTTTTAAGGCTGTCGAAATTAAGATTCTAATACCCATAATATCTTGTTGCTGAAACTTTGAAGAGATCTTTCGGGATTTACTAAGTGTTGACTACAAGGAAGGAGAAGTTATTTTCCCGAAGGTACACCATAGGCCGCGTGTTCCCTAGTTATTCGGTGAGTTTCGGGATTTAAAATCCACAAGGTAAGTGTCTATAGCATTCAGCCAAGGCTTATTTTGATATCTAGATCTATTTCATAATTGTTTAAAAAGCCGAAACTAACCTAGGATGTGATTTAATGTTTGGCCGAATACAAGAAGGAATACAACAAAGTTTCGGTACTTGATTCTTAAGTCAATTGGCAACAAGGTAAGTTTTAGTGTACTAATCCTACTAGGATTTGGATTTATGGCCGAATGGCTCTTTACTAAGTATTAAATGATTGATTAAATGTAGAGATCTAAGATCTAAGGCATTAGATCAAGCTTTTCGGGATTTGGATTGGAAACCTTAAGCGAATCAGGTGTGTACCCCACACTAATTCTTAATAAGTTTATGGCAATATTTAAATATGCATGTATGTTATAAGAATGTGAATATGGCTAAGTACCATGCTATGGTACAAAAGTACTCAGGTACGTTTCCTACTTCTACTAGGATTATGAAATATGTTATGTGTAACATGAGAATAATGATAAGAATGTGAAGGTGCTGATGTGAATGTGACTATGCCTGTGGAAATGTGATTGATTGCCTTAATAACATGTGCATGCATTTATTATTATGCCACTATTACTTGTTGCATATGCATGGGTTGGGATATGAAAGAAGGTACGGGTGTACTTCGAGTACGTGGTTTGATGTTAGCCTTGAGCTACATCGTGGATTGACGTTGACTGAGGCTACGTCGTGGATTTATTTGCGATTAAGTTCGCCTGGTTTGATGAGTAGCTCTGTGCCTCATCGTGGTTGATATAGGCTATGTGCCATATCGTGGTTGATGAGTGATTATGTGTCCCATCGTGGTTTTGGTGTTAGCTACGGCTACATCGTGGATTGGCGCTGACTGAGGTCGCGTTGTGGATTATTGTGCTTAATTGCACGTGGACGGCATTGATTGCCTTTGGAGTGAAAAGGAGAGGGTGATTTGTTAATCCCCTGGTGTGTGGTAGGCTGGATACGGGGGTGTGTAGAGGATGGACCCTAGGTTGGGTTGGGTGCACTTTGCATATTATATATGATATGAATATTTAATGTGGAAATGGGCCAAGTCCAGTTGATATGTGGATTATTAAGAAAAGGGCCAAGCCCAGTATATGAATGTGGATCAGTGTGGAAATGGGCTAAGCCCAGTATGTGGAAATTATGCGGTTAACTACCCTATTATAAGAATGTGATATGGTTATGGGCCAAGCCCAATAAGTGAGCACATGTGAATAAGTTGCATTACTATTTGCTATATGGGTTATTATATGGTTTGATATGTATGGTATGCCTAAATCTATTTGGACTTAGTGTTGTGTACATATTGAGTCTGTTGACTCACCCCGTTGTGGGACTATTTTCAGGTGACGAACAGTAATGGACCGGGCTCGGCAAAAGCTTAGGGATGGCCATGCACAGCAAGAAATTTACGATTTGGACTTTTATTTATTTCAAGTATTTTAAATTTTAATTTTGGGATTATTTGATGTAAATAGGCCATAGTTGAATTTCTTTACTTCACTTTGATTTATTATGTTACAAATATTTATTAATTGGAATATTAAGTAAATTTATTATCAAAACCAACCCTAAACGTTTTGTCACCTAAAGCTAAAATATTTTTAATCAAATAAACTCGTTTTCAACTCAAGCCCAATCCAAAACAAATTTTCTTTCAAAACACACAAGTTTTTCCTAAGTCACAAAAGAATTTGAAACGGTTTACACCGGGGAACATACCAGATCCGGTCAAGGCTCGTGGGCCGGGTTTGGGGTGTTTCAATTTGGTATCAGAGCCCAGTTTTAAACTCTCGGCCTTGGGTTAAGGCCCAAAACGTTTTCGAAAAATTAAGCCCAAAAGAAATTTTATGAAAATTTTGTGAAAAGCAGGTTTTTCTGGCATGGCACCTAAGTCTCCGACCCGCAGTCCACCAGGTAAGTACCCCTAACCTTTGGGTGATTTATATTGTGAACTGTAGAAGGGTAGAAATGGAATGGAACGTAGACTAGCGTGATAAGTATTTGAACCCTAGGACTAGTTTACCCTAACTATTACATAAGACTTAATGCTTAATTAAACAAACCTATGGCTAAGTCGCCGAGTTAGGGTGTGGCAACCATTGTGCGCATGTCTAGGATTGGATCCGGAAGAGCCTGGTATTTAAGCAGTCCTAGTGACTCACCTCCTCTTCGCAGGAATCCTACCTGGTGCGTAGCTTTAGTTCACCCTAACCAAGAGGACTTATTCATGGGCTAAACCCCTAACTAAAACCCGAAAGGGATTAGTCACATTTTAATGGAAACCCTAGTTTTAAAATGACTAAATTACCCTTTTGATTTATACAAGCTATCCCATAAAATTTTTCTGAAATATTTCTTGATTTACAAAATTACTACAATACCCCCAGTGGTAAAATCACAAAAATGCCCTTGGTTTATGAAATTTCCAAAATACCCACAGTTCTTATTCAAAAAAAAAAAATTCATTACTTTATAACAAGTCCAAAAACCCTAATTTGCAAAATATCAAAATACTTTGATTTTAGAAACTTACGAAATTGCCCCTGACTTACAAAATTACCAAAATGATCCTGAATTTCAAAAATTTTGCAACATCACCGATTTGGAAAACAAATTCTCAAAAAGAACCCTCAAGTTTTGCAAATTTTGGAAATACCCTTGATTTATTAAGCTTTACAAATTTACTCTAGTTTATTACTAAAATACCCCCGAGTTCCAAAATTACCGAAATACCCCTGTAATTCAAAAATTTTCCAAAATACCTCGGGAATTTAAAATTTTCAAAATACTTTTTGACAAAATCACTAAGGAACTTTTCTTTTGAAAAATTATGAAAATACCCCTGTAGGACAAATTACGGAAATACCCCTGGGTAGTGAGAAAACAACAACAATGTAAACTACAACGTTTCTCTGAATGAACGAAAGTTCATAATTGATTAATGGATGCATGAATGAAAAGACTGTGTGCGTGTATGAATACGAAAGAACCACTCCTAAAATTCTTCTCATAAAACTTCTTCGCGGGTAATAAGTGAAACAAGGACTAATGCATAAAACTTTGTAATCAGATTAAATCGCGACGTTAGAAATAAGTTCTAGGGGACGTGAACTTAGAGATTGTGCCTAGAAAGTATGATGGTTCTATTAAGATCAGAGTGCGCAGCGTAAGCATAGTGCGGTGAGAAGGATTGTACGACTGTTAATAAGAAATTTCGAGGACGAAATTATTTTTAAGGAGGGTAGAACTGTAACATCCTGGATTAGGGGTTATACGTTCGTGCGTAATTCATGAGATAGTGGGCTCAGTGGGTGTGTTGGATGTGTTCTGAGGAGTTTTAGGAACCCTAAGATGTATGGAAATGTATGGAAATGTAAGGAAATGCATGGAAATGTATGGAAATGCTTTAGAAATGTTAAGTTTAAAGGAGGCAAACGAAAATTTTTGGAAACTTGGAAATGTAAAGAAATGTCACGTTTTAAGGTTTAAAAAGAGGAAATTAAGGCAAGGTGGCCTTAAGAAAATTAGTAGGAGGAATTTGACACACAATCAGGCTTGGAAAAGTGGCCTGAAGATGTCACTTAAGGCCTAGGTGGGTGACGCCACAAGCAGGTATTTGGGCCAGGGTTCGAGTCACTTGGGAAGCAAATAAAAGAAGTTTTATTTTTGCTTCCAGAAGCAGAGAGGTGGACGGCATTAAGGCTCTTAAAAGAGGAGTTTTATTCTCTTTAAATTTCGGCTAAATAGGGGATAAATAAGGGATTTATTTATCATTATTTTCAAGAGTTAATAGTTGGATTAAATTCTTTTTATAAAGTGATAATTCAAGGGATAAAGCTATCAAAATAGAATAGTGGTGGCCAAGTAAGGGACTCTAGCCTAGTAATTTCGGCTATAAAAGGGAGAGTAAGGCTATTCTTCATTCATACTTTTCTCTTCAAGAAAACCTCTGCCAAAATTCTTTAAAGTTTCTCCTCTTCTCTCTGCCGAATTCTCTCTGCCATTATTCTCTTTTTCTCTTTTCTTTTCTTCTTCTATTACAAACACAATCAAAAGCCGAAGATGCCAATAGCCCTAGTCGATTTCTCACTAAGCCTCAAGAGCCGAAATTGTTATCCACATCAAAGCCATAGCCGAATACTGCTAAGGGTTCAAGCAAGAGTTCCATCGAATTCTTCAGTAAGGGTAAGATTAGGTTAGATTCTCATTCTATTTCTTTTAAGGCTGTCGAAATTAAGATTCTAATACCCTTAATATCTTGTTGCCGAAACTTTGAAGAGATCTTTCGGGATTTACTAAGTGTTGACTACAAGGAAGGAGAAGTTCTTTTCCTGAAGGTACACCATAGGCCGCGTGTTCCCTAGTTATTCGGTGAGTTTCGGGATTTAAAATCCACAAGGTAAGTGTCTATAGCATTCGTCCAAGGCTTATTTTGATATCTAGATCTATTTCATAATTGTTTAAAAAGCCGAAACTAACCTAGGATGTGATTTAATGTTTGGCCGAATACAAGAAGGAATACAACAAAGTTTCGGGACTTGATTCTTAAGTCAATTGGCAACAAGGTAAGTTTTAGTGTACTAATCCTACTAGGATTTGGATTTATGGCCGAATGGCTCTTTACTAAGTATTAAATGATTGATTAAATGTAGAGATCTAAGATCTAAGGCATTAGATCAAGCTTTTCGGGATTTGGATTGGAAACCTTAAGCGAATCAGGTGTGTACCCCACACTAATTCTTAATAAGTTTATGGCAATATTTAAATATGCATGTATGTTATAAGAATGTGAATATGGCTAAGTACCATGCTATGGTACAAAAGTACTCAGGTACGTTTCCTACTCCTACTAGGATTATGAAATATGTTATGTGTAACATGAGAATAACGATAAGAATGTGAAGGTGCCGATGTGAATGTGACTATGCCTGTGGAAATGTGATTGATTGCCTTAATAACATGTGCATGCATTTATTATTATGCCACTATTACTTTTTGCATATGCATGGGTTGGGATATGAAAGAAGGTACGGGTGTACTTCGAGTACGTGGTTTGATGTTAGCCTTGAGCTACATCGTGGATTGACATTGACTGAGGTCACGTCGTGGATTTATTTGTGATTAAGTTCGTGTGGTTTGATGAGTAGCTCTGTGCCTCATCGTGGTTGATATAGGCTATGTGCCATATCGTGGTTGATGAGTGACTATGTGTCCCATCGTGGTTTTGGTGTTAGCTACGGCTACATCGTGGATTGGCGCTGACTGAGGTCGCGTTGTGGATTATTGTGCTTAATTGCACGTGGACGGCATTGATTGCCTTTGGAGTGAAAAGGAGAGGGTGATTTGTTAATCCCCTGGTGTGTGGTAGGCTGGATACGGGGGTGTGTAGAGGATGGACCCTAGGTTGGGTTGGGTGCACTTTGCATATTATATCTGATATGAATGTTTAATGTAGAAATGGGCCAAGTCCAGTTGATATGTGGATTATTAAGAAAAGGGCCAAGCCCAGTATATGAATGTGGATCAGTGTGGAAATGGGCTAAGCCCAGTATGTGGAAATTATGTGGTTAACTACCCTATTATAAGAATGTGATATGGTTATAGGCCAAGCCCAATAAGTGAGCACATGTGAATAAGTTGCATTACTATTTGCTATATGGGTTATTATATGGTTTGATATGTATAGTATGCCTAAATCTATTTGGACTTAATGTTGTGTACACATTGAGTCTGTTGACTCACCCCGTTGTGGGACTATTTTCAGGTGACGAACAGTAATGGACCGGGCTCGGCAGAAGCTTAGGGATGGCCATGCACAGCAAGAAATTTACTATTTGGACTTTTATTTATTTCAAGTATTTTAAATTTTAATTTTGGGATTATTTGATGTAAATAGGCCATAGTTGAATTTCTTTACTTCACTTTGATTTATTATGTTACAAATATTTATTAATTGGAAGATTAAGTAAATTTATTATCAAAACCAACCCTAAACGTTTTGTCACCTAAAGCTAAAGGATTTTTAATCAAATAAACTCGTTTTCAACTCAAGCCCAATCCAAAACAAATTTTCTTTCAAAACACACAAGTTTTTCCTAAGTCACAAAAGAATTTGAAACGGTTTACACCGGGGAACATACCAGATCCGGTCAAGGCTCGTGGGCCGGGTTTGGGGTGTTTCAAAATTGTTTTAAAAAAAAATTCAAAAACACTCTCAAATCCCTTTTTTTTTTCCTTTTTCCGGACTTCGAGCATAAGATCTCAATGCCACCGTCTCACGCGCCATACGCGCCACCACTGACGGTGGCCGGAGGTTTAAAAACCTCAGTTCTTCTACACAGGTAAACCCTCTTTCTTTTGTCTCCTTTTTTACAGTATATTTACATGTGCAAATATATTGAAAATAAAAAAATAAAATAGAAAAAAATATCACCTTTGCAAAACAAAATTCTGTGTTTTATTTCTTTGGATTTTTGAATGCTTTCTGTATGTGTCTTGTCATTGTTACAGGTTTTGGAAGGCCTTTTATAGCCTTCGAAATAAAGATAAAAATAGAAATAAAAATGTTGCCATGCGTTTTGCTGCCGTGTTTCCTTTTCTTGCAGGTGATCGAGGAGAGTGCGGCGACGATGGGGCACCATTCGGGCGTGGATTGAGGCGCGATTGGTGACGTAACCAGAGGGGCTGCTGAGCTGGGTGTTGCGGCGCGGGGGAGAACTCTAAGGTTTTAGAAACCCTCGTTTCTGATTTAGGTCTTGGGCCTTTTGGGCCTTGTAGGTTAGTTGGGTTAGGGGGTCTGTTTAGGTAGTGTCTGGTTGGTGTGTTCTAGGTCATTAGGGTGATGGGTCAATTTGATGGTTTGGGCCGAGGGTTGGTTTAAGGTCTGTAATATGGACTGTTTAAAAAAAATATGATTTATTTTTTCTTTTGGACTGTATATGGGCCCGGGCAAAATGGGTTATTACAACCTTCATTGCAGGAAACACCACAAGGATACAAACCTGAGCCGAATCATGGACCTAATACCAACAAAGAAGAATCACATAAGAAACAAGGCCTTATGGTCAACTAACTAAAAGAGCAGGAAACACAAATCAAAGAAGAACAGGAACCGCATGAAGTAAAACCTAAGGAGCCCCCAGAAGAGCTCATAGGAACATCAAACCACTTCAAAATAGGAGACCAGGTATTGTTAGACAAAGCAGATCCTCACATCACCACATCAAACCTGAAAGCAAAAGAAGAAATTCCTCTAAAGGTACACAATACCTTCCCACACGAAACAGTCGAGGTAAGCAATCCAACATTCGGCACTTTTAAGGTAAACGCTTCTCGACTTAAACTTTATCAAGAAAATAGAACTATAAGCATGAGGGAAGATATTCAAACCTTTAAACCTCCCTGATTTTTTGTTCTCTCAAATACAAGGAAAGTCTAGCTTAAGACTATAAACGAGCGCTTCTCGGGAGGCAATCCGAGCACTAACCCTATTTACTTTCGCATTTATTTTCAGTTTCTTTTCTTTTCTTAGTTTTGAAAATTTAGTTTTTAAACTAACACAAAAGTGCAGATTTCCAAGCCACACGGCCGTGGCCGTGGCCGTGTGGACCACCAAAATCTCCGTACTAACATAGCAGAGGCCATACGAATCAGTCCCAACTAATTTTTGAAGTTACGGACTCAACAGTCCCCCACGGGCACCGACATAGTGGCACGGTCGTGCCTTACGACCGTGTGAAGCTACTGACTTACCAACCATGGGCAGGACACGCCCGTGCCTCCCAACCGTGCCAACATACTGAATTGTCACCAACGGGCGTGGCTGGCTGAAAAATGGGCATGAAGAATCAACACGCCTAGACACACAGCCGTGCGAAGTGGCCGTGTGCATTGACACTCCCTCGGTCCACGGGCGTGGGCAACTACCAGAATTGAGCCTCTATTTAAACCCAACCTCCCTTCCCCATTCTTTCCACCCACTGTTCACTTCTTTTCTTTCCCCCTTTATTCTCAGATATCCCTCTCCATAACAAAGTCTCCAGACTCTTGAGCCACAAATATCAATGTCGAAGAAGCGGACGAAGGCAAGCGTAGTCTCCTTAGGGAGACCAACATTCATAAGCTCATGCCGGTCGCTTCATCCAAACAACAAGCCAAGGGTCTTTGAGACCATTTAGTTTTTATTTTTCTATTCTCTTTTGCTTCAATTTCCTTCTCTTTGACAATCTTATGCTTAATTTATTTTAATATATTTTAATTTCTTAGTGTTAGGTTCTAAAGGCTACTTGGGAATCACGCCACTTCCGCCACCGCCAGCACCTCCGTCGCCTTAGAAGTCACACCCACCTCACAAACCATCTACCAATAAGGATTCTCAAGCCCTTTTATCTTCCAGTCTTAGTTTATTTACCTTCTTAGTCTCCTTTCCTTTTTCTTTCTTGTTTTTAGTTATAAATTTCGTTTATTTTAAATGTATCTTAATAAATCATGGCTAACTCTCTACGAGCTCCCCAATTTCTTCATCTAGCGCAGAGCTCGGCAGTAGCCACCACCCCTATTGACTTCCAACTTCGGGAAACCATCCAAATTCAGGAAGTTTCACCTCTCCCTCTCTCTTAAATTTTATATACATCTTTGTACATTGAGGGCAATGTACATCTTAAGTGTGGGGGTGAATATTTATTTGAAGAAAGGGCCTAACTTTTTGCATTATTCTCAAATCCGGCCTAACTTTCTTCATTATTCTCAAAATCCCTAAATTTAGTCTTGTTTTTAAGTAATTTCCTCATATTACTAATTAGGATGAAATTTCTGATGGTTTATGATTTTTATTGATATGTTTTAGATTAAGTCATAGTTAATTGTGCATTGATGATTAAATTAGAAGAATATTAGAGAATCAAGCATGATAAGTCTATTTTTCAGAATTAAAATCTTTGCTAGGTTGTTGAGCTGAATCTGAATATTATCTTGAAATTTGAAATTTACAAGGTTGATGTCAAAACACCCATAATTTTTGTGAGATTTTGAGCCTATTAGAGCATATATTCTTTTTCATGCTCACTCTATTGATTATGAGTGTGTCAACTATGAACTGTTATTCTAGAACTTGCCTTTATTATACATGTTAAGACCACATCTATGATTTGATATACCGAGACGATAAAGGCACCTAGGTTTTAACCCACTGACTCCACTAAAAAGCCTACCTTCACAATTAACCCCTAGTGAACCCCGTTGATCCTAACAACCCTTTTTATTGACTCACCTACTAATAACCCATAACCCTTTGTATTTGTTATCACCATTCCTTTTGACTACCCTTATATCGAGATATGATTTGATTAATTATTTAATTATATTATTTCAGTAGCTAAATTTATATTTTATCACTTGATTTGTTCTTAATTAAAAAAATCAAAATATATTCAGTATTAGTGGTGAGCTTATACAGTTAAAGTCTATTTTTTGAAAGAAAAGCTCGTGTTAGTAGGATTATTACTTTTCAGTTAATGTAAATATTATCTCAGTATTTTCTAGGTAGGAACTTGTCAATTCAATCTCGATTCTAACCTTCGAATTCAGCCTTATTCCACACCTTTAACCCTAGCCCCGTTACAACCCTGATAAAGACCTTTTGATCTATTTATCATATCATTTTATAGTGGTGGAGATTTGATTTTCAGGCAAGCCTATGGGATTAACTTTTCAGGTTCGACTTATGAGTGCTCTTTTACTAAACCTTAAACACCTCGAGTGATTTGAGTGAATCTTTAGTGAGGATGTCAATCCTTGTCAATTTTGAATCAAAGGTAATTATTTAGATAAGGGGAGACACCTGTGTTTTTATGCTACAAATGTATGACTTTGACTGTTTGAATCTTTAGGACTCTTCGAGTTAGATCATCCATGTATAAATTATCTATGAATTATGAGGAGACATTGTTGATAGGAATTATGAATCATGGAAAGCTTGTTTTAATTGTAAGTTGAGAATTTTGCTTGAGGACAAGCAAAAGCTTAAGTGTGGGGGTATTTGATAAATCGTAAAAGTAACATATTTTAATCCCACATTTAGTATGCTTTTGGATGATTTAAGCCTCGATTTATGTAAAAAGGTGTTCTTAATCCTTTCTTTTCATGTCTTATACCCAGAAAAGCACCCGAGGATGAAAAGAACATAAAACTGGCCCAAAACAGAGTAAATGGGCAACATCACGAAATCCACACGGCCTGGACTTAAGCCCACACGGCCGTGCTGCATTGATCATCTATAACACGGCCTTACCCTCGATTCACACGGCCATGCCTCATTAAAGTAGTCTGAACATGGCCTGAAGCTAGTCACACGGGCGTGTGACATGGTCGTGTCCCTATCGTGGCAAAGAGCAATTTCATTCGGATTTGGATACTTTGGGGCGAAGAAACATATTCCAAGAGCCTATATAAAACCCCTAAGTGTTACCTGAAAAGAGGGCGGTTAGATAGGCCAAGGAGCCAAGCCGAAAAGGTCAGAGTTGTGGGAATCACTCGAAGATAGCTAGTTGATCCATCTCTAGAAGCCGGAATTCTACTCAAAACGACGGATCTCTCCTTCAATTCCTTCAGAGAGTTTTAGGGATTTCTTATGTTTTGTTTTATCTTTTCTTCTGAGATGTTTTCTTTATTTGATATGAGCTAAACCCTTCAGATACCTGAAGGGGATGAAACCTAGATGAATCTTGTTATTATTTTTTGAACTATAAGATAAATACTTGATTTGTTCTTAATTATGTGCGCTTAATTCTTGTGTAAATGTTTCCGGGATATTGATTCAAGTCAGATGTTCTTAGGTGGAGGAGCAAAAGTCCCTGCTTAAGAATAGATCTAGCATAATTAAAGCGGAGTCATTTGCGCGCCTAGAGATAGGGTGATGAGATTTTGTCGGATTAGGGTGAAACCTATATGGGAATCCATAGATCGATTTACTGCTATTCTAGGGGGTTATTAATGAGAAAGAGATTTCAATTAATTAACCTAGGGTTAGACGTTATTCGCCTCGAGAGAGCGTTTAATATAACTTAGGAAATCCTACGGATCAAGTCAAGTGAATAAATCGTATGGTTCAGGGTTAAATAACAAGTGAAGTCTAGGTGATTCTTCCTGAGGGTATCGTCTTAAATCAACTGAGTCTTCCTTCAAGTTATTTCCCAATTCATTCTTTTTGTCTTTGCATCTTTAGCTTAGTATTAGTTAGATTAGATTTAACAACTTCACTTATTTTAGGCTAGATAATAAAAAGAAGGTTATTATTAGTACTTTTAGTTCCTTTGGGTTCGACAATCCGATCTTGCCTAAGCTATACTACTGTTCGATAGGTACACTTGCCTTTAGTCGTTGTCAGAGTTAGTTTGCAGGTTCGATCATTCTCTTTATAAATTTTAAGACTCTGATTCCAGCGATCACTTTTCTTCCAACTTATTTTTTTTCAAATTCTTCTAACAACATCATTGTCTAGCAACCAGAAAAACAGATACTAATTAATAAAGAGAATATGTACGGTTCTTTTGGCCTTTTTAAGTGACCAGGCAACTATTGGTAGGTTGCCACTGCCAGATGATAAGGAAAAACTAAATTGAAATACTTAAGGACATTAAAAGAAATAAGTTAATTCATCTACAGGCGTTGTACAAGCCAGCACCTTATTTTTTCTTCTTATGATATTATTTATGAGTGTACCAGGGTATAGTTTGTTGTGAAAGCATGCATCCATAGAAACGAGCATTTTTACATAACGAAATGGAAACTGATAACTAAAATTCCAAATCAAGCAAGTTGAGAGTACTTCATATTTTGGAAGAAAAAGATGCACCAAGAAACTGAAAGTCAAAAAGATGCCAGAAGCAACCTGAGCAGAAATTACGCAGAAGGCTCGAGCAAATCCCTTTCTGTACGCTCCCTAATCCTTCTCTCGAGCTTTGGCCTAAAATGCCGCATTAGACCTTGCACAGGCCAAGCTGCTGCATCACCTAAAGCGCAAATTGTGTGCCCTTCAATCTGCTTGGTCACCTCCTAAAGCATGCCAATCTCTTCCAACTTTGCATTCCCAACTTTCAATCTTTCCATGATCATCCATAGCCATCCAATCCCTTCTTTGCAGGGCGTACACTGTCCACAACTCTCGTGCTTGTAGAAGTACGAAAGCCTCGCAATTACATCTACAACATCAGTTGATTTATCCATCACAATTACTGCAGCAGTTCCCAGTCCTGACTGGACAGCCTTGAGTGTATCATAATCCATCAGGACATCATCACATATGTGCTAAAGGTTATATTTGTTCCCTTTTAGCGGCGCTTCGATTAAAAACGCCACAAATGTTAAATTATTTTGGGCAAAATGGTGTCGTTTTGCTCTCTTGTTTTTTACCCACACGATAACACTTACATTTTTTCCCATTTCGTTCTCCCCAGTACATTTCCCCCCTTTTCCCTACTCCTAAATCCCTGAAGAATTACCACCCTTTTTCCCTTATTCGACATCCGAAATCCCTAACGTAATAACCCATTTTTCCCCAATTTCAAATCCCTAAAGTTCACCCTTCCTACTGGCCATTGATTTCCCATCTATAGAAAATCGGATTAAGAAAGGCAAGGGTTTCAGAAGTTGGCTTTGGGGTTGAAGAAAACAAGTCAAGGTTTAGTGTTAGGGTATTTACTGATATTTGTGTATTAGTTTTAGTTTATGTTATTGATTTAGCAATTTTTTGCAAAAAATATGTTTTGATTTTGATTACGCGTTTGATGCACCGCGATGCTTTGATTTCAATCACCTAGAAACTGATTGTGAGGCTAAAGAAGCCGAACTCTAGTTCAAATCAGCTGGAGGCTATCCCCCTTCGCGTAAGCCTTTTCATGTGTTTCTTTCTTCTTCTTTTTTTAATGAATTCATTATGCTATATAAAGTTTTTTATTGTAAAGTCTTCTATATAAAGTTTTATGAATTCATTATGCTATATGAAGTGATAGTTTTATATAAATATATATATTTATGTAGTCGGTATTATATTTTTTTAATGCAAATATAAAGCTGTCATTTCTGCAATTCACCTAAGCACTACAGAAATCATCAAAATATTATCAGTAACCCTAAGTATATGTCTAGCAACCTACTTCTTTAAGTGTCAGTGGCTCTTGAGCTGATATTATGATAAATTTCCATTTTACAAAACCTGTTCCTTGAAGAACATAGACAATCTCACATCAATCTCGTATGAGAAGAAAATGTTTCTTTTGCTTACACTGCACCTTTTTTAATGAGAAGGTTTTGCTTGCAGGAATTTATCCGTGAAGTGGACCCTGATATTATAATTGGATATAACATTTGCAAGTTTGATTTGCCATATCTTATTGAGGTAAATGAAAAATTAACTTCTGTTTTATTCTCCATGAATGTTGCTGCAGGAAATGTTTCTTTTTGGTTCATTATGTAGGGTTTCCTTTATTTGTATAGGAGTTGTGTGATTGAACCATCTGACATTTAATCTTCTGGTTAACAGAGAGCACAAACACTTGGAATAGCAGAGTTTCCGATACTTGGCCGCATCAGGAATTGTAGGGTTCGTGTAAAAGATACAACATTTATTCAAGGTAAAGTATCTGTTATGGGTGTTATTCTTATAAATGATGCTGTTGTTAGCCTTATTTTCTACTAGATTTTTTTTAACTGGCGTGTTATCTCACATTGCAATTGCAAAGAATACTAATAATCTCCACATCCTTATAAATTAACTTGTTTCTCCTCATTGCCTTCCCTTTTTTTGTTTTTGAAACTATTAACTACTTCTATCAAATTAGAATATCTTGTTCCTGCATAATTTCCGATGGTGAAGTTAGTTGCTTCTGTTACTAAAGAAGTGTTAAAAAGTTTTGCCTTTCTAAGGCTCTGTTTCATACAAGGCTATAACCCGAAGGGTCATATGAGGAGCTTAGTGTGAATCAATCTTGTATTCATTTTCCTTTAGCTTCTTCCATCTATACCCTTACTGAATTCACTTGTCACTAATTTTCAGAGTGATGTTATAAAAAAGAAAAGTTTTGTTATCTGTAACTTACTTCACCTATTGATCGAAAGCGTTTACCTGAGCGTTTGTTACTTTGTTTCATCATACTTCCTGCCCTAGCATAAATAACTATTGTGGGTTTTCCTCCAGTTTCTGGTTGAGTTAAGAGTTACTTTCCATCATAATTTATTAATTTATTAATGCATCAAAGATGAATTGATTGTCCGAATAATATAAATATAATATATGGTCCCTAAGGAATAATTACTAATTCATCAAGTTTTGGCTGTCTTCCATTGCTTAGATGCCAATCCATAATTTGGCTTTCATTTCGAGATTCTTTTCACCAGTTTTAAACGTGATAAGTAACTGATAAATAATAGTAGTATGTGTTGTCCATGATATTTCCAAATAAAAAATAATGAATTATGTTTAATTTTAGTAAAAATAAACCATTAAATAATGACTAAAGAACCGTCTAGACATTGACTGACCAGACTTTTAATTAATATAATATTAAGTGAAAAAAAAAAGAATGAAAAATAGGAGTCCTTTAATGATGATAATTTAGAAAGCAGTGGGATTTTGAAGTTGAAGCAAGCGTTGGTAGCTAGCATGCAGCAACAATGGATTGTCTAATTAGATATGAAACTGAGTTAAAACATGTGGTTGATTACATGCAAAGTTAAGTCATGTATAGAAGAAAGGAGTAAAATGGTAATAATAACCAATTGAATGTGAAATAATACTATCAATTTTTCAAACACTTAAAATCCTTTTTTAGCACAGAATAACAAAGCATCTATGGTGGGACAGTTTTACAAACCTTTGTTGTCAATCCATAAAATTTTATTTTTTACCTTTAATGTTGTTTGATATTATTTTTATTTTTTGTTTTTTTTTTAAGTATTAGTTGGTTAATGTTGTTTGTATTTCTGACTGCAGCCTCTGTTTCTTGGTGAGTGTGGAGTAGACCAGCTTCTTGAAATTATTAAGGTACGTTTTAGTTCAAAATTCTGATCAGTAAGAGTTATATCATGATGAATTTGTCCAAATTGCGGTCCAAATTGTTGTTTATTATCATGCTTGGTTGGTATATATGCTGTTTATTATATTGCTGTCCAAAAAAAAAGATTCAAAGTATATATGTAACACCCCACACCCGGCCCAAACGCTACAACTGGATCTGGTATGTCACTTAAGGGATTTTACAAAACATGTCGCATTTTGGAAAACAACTACTAGGTTTAAACATTTATACCGAAAACTTAATAATTCATTAATTCATATAAAATATAAAGTTATAAATTACCTTGGTGAATTTTAAACAAAAACTATAATTTCATACATGTCTTAACTTAATTTAAAACATAAAACTTAAAAGCCCAGTAATAAAAGCCCAACATAAAACCAAAACATAAATAATAGTCTAGTGACCCATGACCTTATTACAATAAAATTTAAAACCCATTAAATAAAAATATAAAATAATAAACTAGAGTCTTCTTGTTAAATCCAAGAGTTCTTTTGCATGGCCACCTTGCGCTTCTCTCCAGCCCGGTCCGATGCACTAGGTGCTACCTGAAAATGTTAAGAAATTGGTTGAGTCGCGAGACTCAGTGTGCAACCCTTATGAACCATTAGATTTGGGCCTTAGCCCCACAGAACAGAATAACAGTTTAATATATATATAACAAAAAAATTATGCAAGCCCAACCCAAATCCTAAGTTTCCACCCGCTACACGCCTCCCGTACCAGCCGTTCACGCCATAGGGGATTTCTACAATCAACCCGTACCGCTACACGCCGTTGATGGCAGTCGTGCTGCTCATCGTTAGAGTTGTGACAGAGTCACCAGGCTGAAATGGCAAAAAGCCACCAGAAACAGAGTTTGTGACAGAGTCACCAGGCTGAAATGGCAAAAAGCCACCAGAAACAGAGTTTGTGACAGAGTCACCAGGCTGAAATGGCAAAAGCCACCAGAACAGATCGCTTCCCCTTTTCATCAATTTCCCAACCCCAAGCATACAATGAAATCGTCATACAAAGCATATCATTTTAACAGGAATAACCACTGAAATAGGACAGAAGTCACTAACCTGTTGATCAGCCTTTACCCTTCAAGGGTTTTCACTTGTTATGCCGGGATTTCAGCATTTAGCAGAGTATAACAGATTTATACATATGAATATATATTAGCAAATAGTCTAACAGTGAGAAAGGTTACACACCTGATTAATGTCGATACCCTTGCTAGACCGATCTACAACTTTGCTCAAAAAGCCGGAAAGATGTGAAAATAGGGCCTCTCCTATATTCGGCCAAGGGTTAGTAAATCCTGAATTTACACATTGAAACTAATAGATCTTCTTACCTTGAAATCTCGAAAGTAACACGATTCGAGTGCTACCGATCTATAACTCAGAGATCTATGCGATTGACTCCACTAAAGTTCCCTTCAGATTTCGGCACAAGTAGGCACCACAGAAGTAATTTGGCAATCACAGGAGATGAGATCTAGGGATTTCGGCTTTTAGGAAAATCCCGGAAAAAGTATGAACAAGAGAAGGCTGATGTGTCTTTGGATTTTAAAATACCTGAGTGAAGAGTTTCGGTTTCTGACAGGAAAAAAGAAGAAGAAAAGAAAACAAGGAAGAGACTTGAAGATTTCGGCTAGGAAGAAAAAGAATGGAAAGAGTTTCGGCTTTTGAATCAAAGTGAAGATGAGGGAATTGGCTTAGAGATTTCGGCTTTTGCAGAGAATGAAGAGGAAGATAGAACTTTAGGAGTTTTCGGCTTTTACTCAGAGAAGAAGAGAAAAGAATGAGAGAAAAACCCAAATGCCGAAATTGAAGAAATATTCCCCCTATTTATAGAAATTTTGGCACTTACCTAACCTTGCAGATAAATCCTATCTTTTCTCCTTTATCTTAATCTACTAGCTCATCTAAAAGAGACTTAATTATCTCTAACTCCTCCCTCCTTTATCAGCATATTATCCACATATTTTAATCATTAAAATCCCTAAATTTTAGCCTTTATCTGCTTATTATCCACATAAAATAAATTCCTAAATAATAGCCTTTATCTGCTTATTATCCACATATTTTAAACATTAAAACCCCTAAATTTTAGCCTTGTTGCCATCCATTCCACCTAATCCTAATGCCCAAAATTTAGCTAACTTAAATTAAAAGAATTGGGCTCCATGAAACTTAAATTTGGGCCCCTTACTCCCTTGTGTGGCGTCACCTCCTAAGATTGGGCCACAAGCCCACTTTGGTATTTTAAACATGGATACTACCTTTTAAACCCTATAATGCCCAAACAGATAATTTTAATCAAGGCCTCTGCCTAAGCCTGAGCCCAGTTTAGACCCCTAACACTTAAATTAACACATTAAACATATCCACCCATTAAACGCATAGGCCCAAAAATTCAGGATGTTACAATATAGGCTGGAAACCTAACGAGTTGCCTTATATCTCATTGTAAGATATAATGGATCCTTCCCAGGTGTAACAAAGCCACGTATGATGAATCTTACATGATTTCTGTCCAAATTGCTGTCCAAATTGTTGTTTATTATCCTGCTTGGTTGGTATATATGCTGTTTATTATATTGCTGTCCAAAAAAAAAGATTCAAAGTATATAGGCTGGAAACCTAACGGGTTGCCTTATATCTCACTGTAAGATATAACGGATCCTCCCCAGGTGTAACAATGCCACGTATGATGAATCTTAAAAAAATTTTCTGTCCAAATTGCTGTCAATTATATTGTTTGAACTGCTATATATTATGTTTATTTTATTCTGCTTAATGGATCCATTTTTATATTAATAAAGTTTGATTTTATATCAATAATGTTTGACCATATAATTAATTAGTTGCTTATGACATATTTGGTATCCTCTATTCAGTTGCTTTTAAGTAGTTCTAGATTTAGAAATTATATTGTAAATATGATTAATAATTTAATTTATACACAATCTGATTAAAAAACTGTTAATAAAAATATTTAATTTATTATAAAATTAATTTAAACAAATTTTGCAAGCATATTTAAATTAATTTTTTTATATTTAAATATTGTAAATATTGGTGATTAGGGCTAATAGATCCGATCATTGGAAACCTTACCAACTACTTGGAAACGATTTTCATCACACATCAAAACCTGAATAAGAAAATACCTTAAAAGTTGGAAAAATATTGAATGATTTATACTTTTCGTGTCCATTATATAAAAGCAATCTTCTCTATTTCTAGATCGTGCTCAAGTAACTTGTATGTCCAAAATTGATCATAAAGAGAACACAAAATTAGTTAGTGTTAGTCCCCGACAATGACGCCAAAAATTGATAGGTATTAAATCCAACAAAAATAAATTCCTATGCCTAAATCAAAATTAAATTAAATTTGTAGTATAGAATATAAGGTCGATCCCATGTAGACTAATTATTTTGCGACTTCTTATATCAAGATTAGACAAATCTGCGAAATTAAAAAAAATAGGTTAAAACTAAATCTAAAATAAATAATAGAAATTAAATAAAAGTGAAATAAAAATAAATCAATTTGTTTATGTAAAATAGCTAGACATATTTATAAAACCTGAAAAAACGTACAAGTAATAAAAACTGACACAAACAGATGGCTTCTTGGAAAGCCAAACCGTTCAGCCTAAAGAATGAGTTTTCACCCCCATTTTGCAAAGAAACATTTCAGAAACAGAAAACCCATTCGGGAACCAAATCGCCTCTTCCAAAGAAAACATAGATCAGAGGTGACTAAAACAAGACTCCGACAATCTTCATCATAGCTTTTCCAGCACCTCTTCTCCTTACCACCTTCTATCGCACTCCGCTTCGTCGACCGCAAAACTAGGAACCCCTCCCTCCGGATATGTATTCTCACCTCTTCTTATTCCTTCTGCAGCACGGAGATATGCTAAACCATTTGCTTGCCTTGATGCATGTTCAAAATTAATCTATCGAACCTCTTACTCAGTTCCTTTAAATCCTTGATGAAGGCGCTTATAGCAGGTCTATTCTCTTGTTCTATTTGCAATTTTCGGATAACCAAACGGGCATCCCCTACAATTACCACTCTTTGAAATCCTAGATCGAGTCCCATTTGCACTGCCTAGAGACAGGTCAGTGCTTCAGCCGCAAAAGGAGAAGGTATGTATCTATTAAGTATGATTCTTGAACCCAGAACCTGCCCATCTGTATTCCTACATACCAAACCGGACATGATTCTTTTGTGTGATTCTGGAAAGTTGTACCAAATTTTATTTTAATAAAATCTGGATCTGGTGGGCACCATCTTTTTGCCACAATCTTTTGACTGGGTAAATGTCTATCAATGTCATTTATTTCCCTGATTTATGCCCATATGAAATAATCTGATTCATAAGAATATTTTTTAATCCCCTCATGCACCTCTTTATTCCTTGCTTTCTAGATGACCCAAAGAGCACAAAACACCTTCTTGCACTTGATTGTAAAAGAAAATAAAAATTTTTAATTTAATTTAATTTGATTTTTATAATTTAATTTAATTCTATTTAATTAATTTAAAAATGTCAAATTAAAATGATAGACTAAAAAAAATCTTTTTTAAGAAACGAAGTATTTTGAATAATGGATTATAATTTAAATACCACGAAGTTTAGGTATCCACTTGAAAATAATATATAATTTAAGGATTGTTTTGCAATTTAACCCTAATTAAAAAATGAACGGCTGCCATTCCTGCCTTCGGATACATTGGTCAATATTTAAAGAAAAGACAGTATACACAGGTAACAGCAGTAGCAAGTAAAAGCCTAAATCTTCCTTTGTTCTAACGCAAATTTGAATCATGACACACACCTTCTCCTATCTCCAAAAATACGGCGTGCCGTTTTACGGAGCCAGATGGGTTCCTTACAAGAAAAGATTTGTAACACCCCAAACCCGGCCTAAACGTTACGACCTGATCTGGCATGTCACATAAAAGGGTTGTTTAAAAACTGCGCGTTTGTTAAAAATTTCTAGTTTAAATATTTATTCGCTTGTTATCCTTTTGTTAACATTTTGGAAAACGGTTATTAAGGGTTTAGGAAATTCCCGTATTGAACATTTAATAATAATAGGCAGTAATCAAATTAAAAGCTAAACCAAATAAAATACCAAAATTAAAGTTATAGTGGCCTTATTACATAACAAAAACCCAAAAAATAAGTCCAAATAAAAGAAACGGGTTTACGAGAAAACATTGCATGGCCACCACAAGTCCGCCTCAGCTCCCAAATCCGCGATCTAATGATTACCTGCAAAATTAAACAAAGGGGTGAGTCATCGAGACTCAGTGTGTAAATCCCCATAAACACAATCTGACCTTAAGCCCACAGATGCACATTGGGCCTTAGCCTGCTCAAGATGGCATACAAAAGATATGAATGCAATATGTCCCAGCCCAACCTAGTTTTTCCATCCTCTACACGCCACCCGTACCAACCCATCACACCATGGGGATTTCTACAATCAACCCTCCATCCGCTACACGCCACTTTGACAGTCCTGCTGTCAGTCATAATGCCAATCACTGTATGACCTTAAAATCAAATGTGGCAGAGCCACTGATCACCATGTGACCTTATAATCAAATGTGGCAGAGCCACCGATCACCATGTGACCTTATAATCAAATGTGGCAGAGCCACCGATCACCATGTGACCTTATAATCAAATGTGGCAGAGCCACCGATCACTAAGTGACCTTGTAATATAACGTGGCTCAGCCACTGATCACTATGTGACCTCATAATCAAGCACTTCCCCTTCATATCATAACATCCCAAATCCCATGCAATATGACATAATAATTCGTGTATGCGGTATGTCATGTATGCAAAACATATATCAAATATAAGTATAACATGAATTACCATCATAATCAGATAGACATAATACAACATAATCAAGCCAATCAACCTCTAAGGGTATAACCGTAATTTTACCTACCAAGGGTATTTTCGTAATTTACCCACCAAGGGCATTTTCGTAATTTACCTTTCAGGGGTATTTTGGTACTTTACCCTTCCAAGGGTACATCAGTAATTTTGCACCTGCAATGGCCTTTCCCAAAGGCCCAAATTTCGCCCCGAGCAGCTCGGTTACCATTTCCGATCTTTACCGGACTATTGGGCCTAAAACCCGATTTCGGCCCATTCGGGCCCATACGCTCGTGTGGCCCACCTAACACAAATCTAGCCACGTATATGAGATACACCTAGTCTAGTTCACTATATACTACACCATCATACATTTTATTCAATTGGGCCCACAGGCCCACTTCGGCCCATCGTGGCCCAAGTAGCCTCAACCCACAAGAATACCACTGATGGCCTCAACTATCGAGTCGAAGCCCCACACGTGCGCTCACACGCTCGTGTGGCTACTATTGCCGTGACCGGCACTTCGGCATTTGCTGCTCTACAACTAGAGTAGAGAGAGTTACACACCTGATAGGAATCTGGTGCTAATCTGCGCTCCGACCACACCTGTGCCCAAACGCCCACCAAGGTATATTCACTCTCCTCCTAGAATGCTCTATATATAGCTAGCTTCTCACCTTCCTTCTTTGTATCTTTCCGATGTGGGATCCCTTCGTCAGTAGAGTTTAAATCCAACTCAAACTCTTGCCGTCCAATCCGCAAAATAAATACTCCCTTGCTTCTCATGAGATTTGAACCCAGGCTCCCTTGTAACATAATCCACGCCGCTTACTACTTGGCCACAAGCTCCTCTTGTGTCTTAAACCATGCGCAACTAAATATAAATCTATAGCCAACTTCTAAGGTCCATGTAAAAAGAAAACTAAAATGCAAAAGCCAAGACTTGAACCTTGGACCTCCTTCCTTCCTTGTGGCGTCACCCCCTTGTCTCTTATGTGGCGTCACTTTGCCACTACACCACACACTCTACTTGTGTTATTTTCCTCCATATTTTATTCTTAAAGCCTACCTGCCAACTTCCAGGGTTTCTTTCACCTAAAACCAAAATTTCCCCAAAGCCAAAGTTTGATCCCGGGACTTCATAGAAGCCCTCTAACATTCCAAAATCACTTATCTAATAGGTCCAACTTGAATTTCAGCCAATCTCTTGTTCTACAAAAATTTAAACGCTACTACGCTCAAGGCCCGTTGGGCTCAATTCTGCTAGGCCCAATTTCAGGATGTTACAAGATTGAAGAGGATAAGAAAGAAGAAAAAGATCCAACTTCATCCAACGATGACGAGATCACTACACCTTTAAACTACGTCGCTCTCGTTGGCGGTGGCGGTGAAGGCCGTAGTGGCATTCCCAATGCAATGGTTGTTTCCCACGTTAATTTCACCTCCAATTCTCTCTCCGATCAACCTGTAAGGAAATGTCCTTAAATTCTGATTGTAAGCAGCTACTTCTTTTTTCTTCTTTCGCACAAGGAATATACTAATGTAATATATTTTTAGATAAATTTTTTAATATGTGTGTGTCTGTTTGTTTTCTATTTTTTTTTGTTAAGGTGGTTAAGCATGAAACTGGTTCTGATTTGCCTTATCGAATGACTGTTCATCCGCATGGAAACGGCATTACCTGTGCATTTCAACAGAGCTGCAAGTTTTTTCTTTTATTCTTTTCTTTGTTGACTCATTTTTTCTTCTTTCTGTTAATTTGCTTTCAAATTAGGCATCTATGACATAATATAGCTCAGGTCACCTAGTTTGTTAAGGAAAATATGAACTTGAGAATCCTTGGAGGATTTTAAAGCGTCGTGCTTTAGTTTTCTGAATGATTGATAGACGTAAAGCATTCTCCTACGTTTTAACCAAATATTTTTCACTATTGACAAAAGGTGCTATTCTTTCTTCACGTTGCTTTGTCTAAATTACCTCAAAGCCAGTGCGTCACAAGTATTTCTAAATATCGGGGATTTTGGAAGAAGAGAATGAATTTTTCTTGTTCTAAGCAGGAAAAAATGCCTCAAATAGTTTGTTCTTCAGAATGTGCCCAAAAAAGTTTTTTTTTTTTTCAAATCAGTTTCTTCATCATATTTTCAACCATTCTATATATATATATATATATATATATATATTGCCTAAAATAGTTTGTTCTTCAGAATGAGCCAAAAACATAAAGATTATAATCAGTTTCCTCATCATATTTGCAACCATTCTATTTAATGCACAACTTCTCATCTCTTTTTCTATGAAGTTCTAATGTTATTATATTTAACTCTGGTACATAGTTCTTGAGAGAAACCACAAATCTTTTAGTTATGTTTATTACCAATTTTGACACGTGAGGGAATGGAATCACCTCTTTGTTAAGAGGTGGAAGCAGATTGCTCTCAGAATACGACTGTCTTGGAGGTAACATTATTACTCTGGCTTTATTGCATACTAGAAGCGAAAAAGGAAGAGTAGTAACATAGAAGTGGAACCATATTATAAAGGTGTACCTGAAGTTATGCTAGCTTATAATCAAGGAGTTTATAGCTAGTTTTGATGATCAGATAGGAATTTCTTGTGTGAATTGTGCTGCAAAACCTTGGTTGTGGTTATTTGTGTGCTCCTTTTTTATTGACTCACTTCTAATATATATCCTTGTTATTATTGTGTTCTATAGTTAGTTTTGTCATTGCTAGTAGTTTAAGGAATATCATGCATCATTTTTTTTGTCTTCAGGTTGTTTGAGTGGAAAGAATCTGAGGGAAATGAAGTCCACAAACTGGGTGTCAAGGTATCAGAGAAAGTTCTGATTCAGTTAGAGGATGTTGGGCAACAGTTGGCACTGACATTTAATAGTGAGGGTTCCGTACTGGCTGTTGGTGGTGAGGTAGAGTGTCCCTCCCATTTTTCAATTTGTTGGATTAAGTTTGTTGCATTATTCATCACTAACCAAAGGGGGAAAACTATTGCACTTTCTATTGCACAAATCATCTGAAAATGATGCAAAAGTCGAGCCGCATATTTTCCTATAAAATTAAAGAGCATATGCATATTGGCATATGATGAATCACATTCCGCAACAGGCAGCAAGGTTATCTTCATGGTTAGGCTTGGGTTTTGAAAAGATATATTGACACCAGAGCTATTACTTTATGGTATTTTTTTATTTCAGTTTTATTTACTAATTATTAGACATATGAGTGGATAGCTAGGATTATAAGTTATCTCTAGAGCTTTAATCTAGGTTATGATTAAATTATTATTTGTAAACCCTCTTATAAATAAGCTGTAAAGTAGATTTATGGCCACCTTATGATTTTCTTTAATTAATAGACTTTATAAACTAGATTTTTTTTTATAACCCTACATTTTTCTAGAGTTCTGACTTCTATCTTACTCATTTTCATCCTTTAGTTATATTGGTTGCTGTTCTTTTCATCCTAAACCACACCATTATGATGATGGAATATCAAAATAAGTCTAACTTGACAATTAGGGGCGGGGGGAATAGTGAGAGAAACAAAGATATTAACGGCACCAGAATGTATGACAATTTATTCACCTTTATTTTGTACCCTTTCGAGTAGCGTCCTTGTTTTTCTTTTTGGTGCCATGGTGGAAGTGATAGGTTATACTGGGGATTTCATACTTCAGATTTGTCTACCCATTAAAAGGCAGATAATAGCCAGTTATAAGATCTTACTTTTTGGTCAATTTTTGGATTGAAGGGCCAACTGTTTCCACATCTGTGTCTCAGTTTCACTTTCTCAATTCACTATTTGTGCCTAATGCATTATACCTTTCTTTTAAAAGGAAATAAAAATTGTGCAGTAATATGCCATATGATGCTTTGATTTTGCTGCAGTACAGGATGGCAGTTTAAGGGTTTTCAAGTGGCCTAGCATGAAAATAGTTCTCAATAAAGCCCAGGCTCATTCATCTATTAAGAACTTGGATTTTAGGTTTGTGCCTGTTATATTAACAAATATATATATATTTCTAAACCTGCAAACTTCGTTTGCCATGCTTAAGCTTTAAAGGGAGGGGTTGTCAAAGCAGAGGAAACTTCATCTCCTTAGTAATCAACTTGTTGCTGACATCTTGGCTGTTTGTATTGCAGCTGTGATGGAAAATTTCTTGTCTCACTGGGAAGTGGCCTTTGTAGGATTTGGGATGTAACTTCGTCAAAAGTTGTTGCTTCTCTGGCAAAGGGAAATGTGAGTGAATGAATCAAAGTTTTTTAATAAGTGAAGCTTTTCTTTAGTTATTACGAGTTTTGTCGCTGTTAGCACTAGCTTTTCTCGCTATTGTCCATATTATTAGCTTTATATGCATACCTCTCTGTCTTTGATGTTGTAAAAAGAAGCGTTATGCAACCATCTAATAATTTAGTGAAATAGCTAAAGCCTTTTGTCAGATTTCTTGCAGACATTAAATGATAAGGGAATTTTCAATCTTTTCTTATGATTAAAGTTGATGATTCTTCTCTGTATTGGGTTTCAACTGGTTTATTTTGTTCACATGGACTACAGGATGAGGTTTTTTCCTTCTGCAAATTTTCTCAAATTAATGATAAGAATCCACATCTATATATTGCTGCAGTCACAGGTAAATATTTAGCATTTGACTCTGCTTTTCTGTGTCGTAAAAGAAACCCTGCTTTTAGTTTAAAATTTTAACATCATTACTTCATCTTGACAGACTATGGTGGAAGTATTTTAACATATAACACAACCACATGGAAAAGAATTCGCTCAAGCCGAGTAGTCCAGGAAGCTATCTCTGCGTTTAATGTCTCGTCTGATGGGAAGTTCCTTGCAGTGTAAGAATTATTACTCTCTTATCTTCTAGTTATAACATACTCAAAAAGTATTAGTAAGAACCATTATGAGCTCTCCTCCTAAGACCTCTCTGGTGCTAACTGTATTAGATGATTATCCTGTCTGTTTCCCCTTCCAACTTTTCTATTTTATTCTAGATTGTTTATGGCCTTATGGCTTATTGCATGGGGTTTCAACTTTAGACTTCTATATCCGTATTGTCAATAAATACCTCTATTGCAGTCTTGAAACTCCGCAAGCCTTTGCATTTCAGAAAATTAATAATTTTTCTTTTTTCTGGTTTACATGCAGTGGAACAGTCGGAGGAGACCTTTTTATCATAAATTCTGCCAATATGCAGGTTCAGATGATGGTTAAAAAAGCTCACCTTGGTTTGGTTACAGCATTGACGTTCTCCCCTGATTCAAGGTTGTACATAATATATCCGTTTTATAATTTATTCTCTGCAGTACCCCTTAGAATAAGTGCGATATTGAGGAATGCAATTTTGAATATAGGGCTTTGGTTTCTGCATCACTGGACTCAAGTGCTAGGTTGACCCTAATCAAGGACAAGACGAGTAGTGGTACATGCCTTTTCCTGATTTTCTGGTTCTGTTGACTCAAAAGATGCATATTCACTTTGTTGGACTGAAAGTGGCTGCCACACTGCAGCCTCATGCCCATACCATCTATAAACTGATTTGCCCTCTTCGGGGACCTATCTTTTCCAAATCCATATCATATGAGCATCCTAATTTAAGTTTGACTTCTATTAACTCAAAGAGACATTTGAAAACCATTGAAATTTGTGCACGTTAGTCTCCCCGTTTCAAACATTCTTTGAGACCCATGGATGACACAGTTCATATGAATGAAATGAAATGAAATATAATGCAAACTTTGATATAATCAAGAAGGCAAGTCAAACTATTGCCTCAGGTAATGTCCTGACCTAACCACCGATGCAATTGATTCAGTTGTAAATGTCTCCTGCTTATGAGATTTGGGTTTCAAGTAGCACCATGGATGCTTGAGGCTAGACCTATTTCTCTCTGCCATGTCGCCAAAGGGTTGTTACATTGACATGACTATCTATATACCTATTTTCCAACTGAAAAAAGGCCCTGATCTAGCTTGGAATGACATAAATCTAGTATATATTTTTGTTTATTTTTTAAACTAGTTATTGTTTTGTTTAGATAAATAAAAATCTTGTTTAATATAGGATGTAAAATTTGGTTGGTTGTAGGAAACAAGAAAACACAATGTCTGTTTCTCATACATGGCAGGAAAACAACCAAAATATAATCTAAATAAACTATCTAAGAGAATAATTTCCTGTCCAAGTGTAACATCCCGAAATTGGGCCTAGTAGGAATGGGCCCAATGGGCCTTGGGCGTAGGAGTGTTTAAAATTTATGCGAATTTGAGAATGGCATTATTTCAAGTGGGACTTATTAGTAAGGTGATTTTGGAATGTTACGGAGTTCTATGGAGTTTCGAGTTCGAGTTAGGCCTTAGTGAAAGTTTATGTTTAAGCCTATTAAGGAGAGATAGTAAGAGACATCAAAGTTTATGGAAATAAATGAGTAAATTGTTAACATAAATGAACTATTGGTAAAGAGGTTATGGCATCAAGTGGAGAGCATGGAGGGAAGGGGTTCAAAAGGTAATGATGACTAAAAATGAAATGATGACTAAAAAGATAAGGTAGGTGAAAATAAAATATAATGATGGGATTTGAAAGGTAATAGAGTAGGTGAGAAAAAAAAATGCATGGAGGGTGTGCCGATTAAATAGAATAAAATACAATTAGATTTTGATCTAACGAAAAATTTTAAAATATTTAGGGTTTTTTACCAAAATAGGTTAGAAAAAAAAAACATGTTCCAAAATAGGTTGCTACCCTAATAATTTACCAAAATGGGTTAAAGCAGGGTGGTCACGCCACTCCCATAGGCGGCACCACCCTGCTGTCGGCTCCCCACCAGCAACACCTGCACCAAACAGTAAGTAAACAGTAAGTGGCATGCATGCACAGTTGAAAGTGAAAAATGGTACCCCATAGGCGGCACCAGCAGTTGAAGAATGCTATCCCATAGGCGGCACCTGCTTTGTCGGCTTCTGCTGCTGCTGGGGACCTTAAATGGTCCCCTCCCTCCCCCCCCCAGAAGGCCACAAGGAGAAGCAGAAAGCTTGCAGAAGTGCTGCACGCCGGAAGAAGAAAGAAAGAAGGAAGAAGAAAGAAGGAAGGAAGAAAGAAAGAAAGAAGGAAGAAGAAGAAAAGAAGGAAGATGGGAGAAAAAAATTTAGAGAAAATTAGGTATAATTTTTTAAAATAATGTTTATGTTGTTGATTTTGTATTTTTACTAAATTATTTTATTAAATGTGAATTTTTATTTTATGACATATTTGTTGTTAGTAGTTTTAATGTAAGTAGTTTAAGTAGTAGTTTAGTTTTATAATTTTATTATATGTTAATTTTTATTTTATGACTTAGTTTATAACTAATATTAGTAGTTTAAGTAGTAATTAGTTAGTAAGTTAGTTAAATACTCATACTATTATGATTAATAGGTTAACAAATACTATTATGATTATAGGTTAATAAATACTATTATTAAAAGTTAGTTTAAGTAGTAATTAGTTAGTAAGTTAGTTAAATACTATTATGATTAATAGGTTAATAAATACTATTATTAATAAGTTAGTTTAAGTAGTAATTAGTTAGTAAGTTAGTTAAATACTATTATGATTAATAGGTTAATAAATACTATTATGACTAATAGGTTAATTACTATTATTAATAAGTTAGTTTAAGTAGTAATTAGTTAGTAAGTTAGTTAAATACTATTATTAAAAAAATATTTATTATATTAGTTAGTTAATAAATTATGTTAGTGTGTGTATTAATATGTTAGTTTTTAACTCTAACATGATTTTAGTTAGTATATTGTTATTAGTTAAACTTTAATAATTAATTTAGTTAGTATATATATAAAATAATTTATTATTGTTAGTGTAATATATTATAGTTATTGTTAGTATAAGAATATTAAATAATACATAAAACATTATGTATAAAAATAAATAATATAAAATAATAAAATATGAAAATAGTATATTTTTTTAAAGTAATAGAATCTGAGAAAAAAGAAAATACGAATAAATAGTTAAAATAAGTGGGTTTTACTAAATTGATATATAAAAAGTAATAAAACAATACATTTGAAATATTACGTAGTAAAAGAAATAATATAAAATAATAAAATACGAAAATAATAAAACCAGATATTTGATTTATTATGCACTAAAATGTGTCTGTAAATAATATATTTGAATTATTATATACTAAAATAATATAAAATAAAACGGACAAAGGCTCGTAATATATCTATAATAATTATGTATTAAATTATTTTTTGTTAATCAATTGTTTAATTAGGAAAAGGTATACCTATACGTAATATTATTATTAAGGAATCGTAAAAATTATTATTATTACTTTAGCTATGTTAATATAATATTATTATTAAGAAACCGGAAATATTATTATTAGTTATTATAATTGTTTGTAAAAAAACTCTTATTAAAATTTGACTTAATATTATGATGTTTGTATAAATAATAAAATATTATATTTATTATGCGTCGTTTACATGATGTTCTTATTGTATTATTAGTACTGGCATGTTTTTTGTTACTAATTGAATATAGATTTATTGTTTTTTATGTAGGTAAAAAATTGATTTGAGACGGAAATGGCTTCATTGATTAGTAAAGTTCCTCACATATGCGACGCTGCTAATAATATGGTAATGTATTGGTATTTATTAATCACAGGTTATATTAACAAAATAGCTACATAATAAATTATGTTATTCTACATAAGTAGTAATCTTTTTATGATTTAACACTGTCAGGACTTGTACCGTGTATTACGGGGCCGGGTGAATGGCGTAAAAAATCCCCCGGATGAACGACTAATGCCATATATAGAGCAAGCTGGATTCGGGTCAGCAGCACTGATCCGGACGTTTGACTTGCGGTATGATTTAATATCCGCACTAGTCGAGCGTTGGCGCCCGGAGACCCACACTTTTCATTTTCCGTGTGGAGAGTGCACAGTCACTCTAGAGGATGTTGCACTGCAGCTTGGGCTCCCAATTGACGAGAGTCCCGTTACGGGCGTTAGTGCGGTAGCTGACCCGTTTACCCTCTGCGAGAGCCTACTAGGGCACTCGTACGACAGTAATGGAAAATATTTTACAGAATTAAAATTTACATGGTTGAGAGCGAGGTACCAACATATATCAGCTGATGCCACTGAAGGCCAGTTGATGTGCGCAAGTCGAGCGTACATTATGCACATCATAGGGGGTATACTGATGCCCAGTGCAAACAATAATACGGTTCATATTCAGTACCTACCCCTATTGGCTGATTTAAGCAATGCTCGCTCGTATAGTTGGGGATCCGCAGTTCTTACGTGGTTGTACCGTGAGCTTTGTCGGACGACAGACCCAACGACCGGAGACATAGGCGGATGCCTTACACTATTGCAGTCCTGGGCTCTGTATCGGATGCCATTCTTGGCATCAGTTACCCACCAACCATACGTATATCCGTTAGTGAACAGGTGATAAAATATAACTTGTTTTTTAATTGAAATTTCTTTATATTGATACTGTTTGACTTAATTATTTTTTTGTAGGTGGAGTAATTATCCGGGTATCGGGAGGTCGTACACTGTCCCGATATGCCGGCTTATGATTGAACAACATGCCGGGGAAGGGGTAAGCGATTCCAATATTAGTTACGTAGTAGTTTGTATATCTTACGCACAATGTGTTTAATTTTAACAATGTTATTAATCGTGCAGTTTATATGGATGCCATACCGTAGACCCGAAATTGCAGCCGTTATACCCCCGTCCTCCTATATCCACTCGTATATGTGGTGCACAAACGCACCAATTGTCTGTTTCCATGTAGTAGAGTGGTATCACGGGGACCGAGTCCTGCGGCAATTTGGTTGCGTCCAATACATCCCGGAACCGCCGTGCCAGGTGGGAGAGGTTCATGGCAAAAATAAGAGAGGGAGACCAGACTTGGATTGGGGGGTTAGGCATGGTCAATTTATTGCGGTGTGGAATGATCGCATGTCCCGAATGCCTCGGATGGATATGGCTTCCACGCTTCAACCTCCATTAGAGTACATACAATGGTACTCTAGTATGGGGAAGCCATATATACTCGGAGGGCAGTCGACTGTAGTCCCCCCACATGTGCAGCGGCATGGGGCATACGAGCCAGTGGTAGATATGGAGGCCGAGGCAGCTGCAGATCCTGATCCCGAGCCGGAGGCCGAGCCGGAGGCCGAGCCGGAGGCCGAGCAATTAAGATCACATTCGGATGTACATTCGTATCATCCATATGTGCCAGGCACTGATAACTTTCCAGGCTCGTCATCAGGAGGTGGATACCAGTACGGGGTTGATATATTCGGATCGTTACACACCGCAGTACGGTACTCCCGGCTCGTATCCTGGGTTATATCCACTGCATCAGGACAGTCCATCTGGCTCGAGTTCATCTATGCCATTCGAGGGAAATGATTTTTCGGCCATGTTTAGCACACCGCCATCTGGACCCCCACCGGAGACTGACGAGGATGTTGGTCGTCGCAGGCACGGACGACGTGATCGTCGACCACCGCAGAAGTACACACCGAGGACTACACCATAGAACCATCAGTTTTAAGGTGTTTCTTCCGGTCTTGATTTTCTTGTATTTTGTATTTATAAATATTACGATGTTTATACTTTATTTGTATAAAATTAACTTGGTTATTTGTAGCTATAATTACTTAATATTGTTATGATTTTTGATGATTTGGAGCTTTAAAATTTCGTAACAAGATTTTAAGACATGACACCAACAGCTCAACGAAAAAATAAATTCAAACCTAGGGTAGTTAATATGCATGATAACAATCTCAAAAATGTTGAAATTAATGAAAACTAAGCTCAATTCCCTGTCGCTCGTGACGATTGTCCAACATGATAGTTTCGCTGAGGGCATTTACTTCGATTATGACCACTTAACCTGCATATTCCACAGCGCTTACCGTCAGATTTCTCCCTAAAGTCCATCTCATTACGGATTCTAGATGATTGCGGACGGCCTCTCGGATTCCTGCGTAGCGCTCTGTCTGGGACAAGCTCGAAAGACGTCCGAGGCACCTCCCATGTAGACATGTCGGGCAGGACAGGGAACTCATTTTCCCAGACACGTAATGTACGCTTTAGCGTGTACACATCATCGACAAAATGTTCAACACTAAGGTTCGCTTTAGCACACGCTGCCACAACATGTGCACACGGATAATGAAGTGTCTGGAACCTCCTGCATTCGCACTGTCTGTTCCGAAGGTCGACTCCATAAGATCTAGGTGGCAAACCAGGTCGACGACCTATAGACTCTATAACTCGAAAAGTTTCCATTTGTCGTGAATATATTTCTACAGTCATCGACCTCGCAATCCGGCGGTTTGCAATCAATGCATCTCTGACATCTTCCACAAACACGTGTCCTGCATCCATCTGGTTGACTTGTTGCTCACCCATTCTTGGCATCAAGGTTGCCAACCTGTAGAATGTAGCCGAGAAGACAGGTGAAACCGATAGATGTCGTGTTTTCAACAACACAGCGTTGACTCCCTCCACCAAGTTTGTGGTCATTTGACCATAACGAAAGCCCTCGTCAAAACTTTGAGCCCATTGCCACGGCTCCATTGTACCCAACCACTCCCGAAAAGGTTTGTTCGCTTGACCTTCCATGTCACTCTCGAGTTGAATCATCATTTGGCGAAAAATATGTGGCTCTAACTCGTACGCTGTACATGTTTTAATAAATGTCAGTTACGGTATCTGGATAACACAAAAACATTAAACTATACATATTGAAAATATAAGGTTATCATTTACCCATTTTCACCACTTCTCTCTTCCAGTTTGGATTCTTATACTCTCGAAGAAAGTTAGCCGCAATGTGACGGATACAGTAAACGGATCTCCATGGCACACCCGAACGCCTAATTGCGGCAATTAATCCTTTCCCTCTATCGGAGATGATGCAAATATTATCGTTGTTAATAACATACCTCCGCAGGTTGGTCAAGAAGAATTCCCAAGATTCCATATTCTCCTTATCTACTATTGCAAATGCTATTGGGAGCACGTTCCTATTGCCGTCTTGAGCAACCGCAATAAGTAAGATCTGTGTATATTTTCCGTATAGCCATGTCCCATCCACTTGCACAAACGGCTTACAGTGTGGAAATGCCCGTATACATGGATCAAACGTCCAGAACATCCGATGAAAAATTCTTTTCCCCGGCTGTAATTGGTCATTTGGGCCGTAAAAAGGTCGTGTCTGTAACTCAATCACAGTTCCCGGTATGTACTCCCGCATGGCAGCTATCCATCCTTGTAGCTCATTATACGATGAATCGTAATCTCCGTACAATTATTCCATTGCCATCTGTTTAGCTATCCACGCCTTCCGATATGATACTCGATACTGGAATCGTGCTTGTATTTCAGCAATCAGTACCGAAACTTTAATAGTCGGCATGTCCTTCACCATTGGTATGATACACGTACATATAGTTTTGGAATCAAGTTTTCCATGATCTTCTGTCATACGTGTCGATCTGCATGTGTGAGGCCCAACCAATTTTCTTATCTCCCACATCTGCGATTTTTGAATGAATGCAGCTCGTATCCGCCAATTGCATCCGTCTGCTGCCTTCCAACACTCTGCAATATATAGTGTCGATTTAGACTCTGCGACTTTGTAATCCACTGATATATCCATGCTATACCGTTTAATCGCAGATACGCACTCTTCTTTACTTCCAAATCTCTGGCCTACGAATAACTCCTCATGATCAGAATTTACGGTGAGCCGGTGAGCAGGATATATCTCAGGGTACTCTGGAAACTCGGTTACACGCGCTGCGCCGGGGTCTGAGTGACATGTATGGCCCAAGATTATTGTGTATCGTAATACATCGCATATGGTTCCCGACAGAAGACGCACTAATGTTCCAATCGTCATTCACGTCTTCATCGTCAATATCATCAGGTATATCATCCATATCGGGATCACTGTCAATATCGACCTCTTCCCCACAATCATCACTACTGTCGTGTCTATCATCACCAACCACATCAATATCGGGTGTAATATTCAGATCGATATCAATCCGACGTATATTCGATTCGTCATCAACATACGATCTTGGAGGCACCATGCACGGTTCTTGAGTTCCATGTTCTTCACCATATGCATTGGTGTCTTCATTTGCCTCAATACCGGCTAACTCTGCAAATAAGTGAATCGGTGCATTTCTGTTACTCCCATTCCCACAGTAAAGCGCAATCATTGTCTCCACGTCTTCGTCGTCTACAAGTTCCATTTCTGTGAATTTGATCGGATCTGCTGAAATTGGAAACTTGTAGAAAATTCTCGATATCGTTTTCCCACACCGTCTAACGATTTTTGCGTTTATCCTTCGCTTCATATCATCCAACGATACATTTCTATTAAATCTCATTGCTATTTGTTGCCGACATTCAAATATGCATCCAACGGTTGTTGTCAGTATGATTCCATCGAAATAAACGCATACGAAAAACTGATCATCCATCTTCAGTGGTCAATCTGTTCAAAAATAAACAAAATTTCTCAAACAAAATTTAAAACATAACATTCACAATAAAAAATTAATTAATATAAACACATAAATTACTAACAATCAATATAAACAAACAAAATATCTTTAAAACAAAACTAAAAATTTTGGCACTATTTTGGCACTATGTTCGTTCGTATTTCCTAAGTGTTCAAATCTTATAATTTTCAATAAAATACTATTAGATTTAGTAAAATCACTTATTTTGACCATTTACTTGTATTTTTCTTTTCTCAAATTACATTACTTTCAAAATATATATTATTTATTTTCAATCATAATGTTTCATGTATTATTTTAATATTCTTTTATCCTAACAATACTTATAATATTTATTTACTAACAATAATAATATAATACTAAATAAAATAACATTTACCATTTTTAATAACAACAATATTACACTAACAATAATAATATTAACAATTTTATTTACTAATTATAAAGTAATCATTAAGGTTTAACTAATAACAATATACTAACTAAAATAATGTTACAGTTATAAAATAACATATTAATATACTTTACTAACTAATCAAAATAATTTTTTAGGGTTTCCAACTAACTAACAATAATACTATAACTAACTTACTTACTAACTAAATTACTACACTTAACCTACTAACAATATTTATAATATAAACTAAACTAAAGTAACTAACAGCATATAATTAATAAAATTATTTAAAAAAAATCTACCTATTTTTAAATTTTTTTTCCCCGTAACCTCCCTTTCTCCTTTCTCTTTCTTTTGCTGGCGCTACCACCTTCCTCTTCTTCTTCTTCTGCTGCTGCTATTTTTTCTACTACTGCTTGAAGCTTCAAGTTTCCCGGGGGGCGTTGGGGGGGATTTAAGCCCATAGTCCCGCCTGTACAAGACCATTTTTTGCTTTTGGTGCCGCCTATGGGATAGCATTTTTCAAGTTTGGTGCCGCCTATGGGATAGCATTCTTCAATTGGTGCCGCCTATGGGATACCATTTTTCACTTTTCAACTGTGCCTGCATGCCACTTACTGTTTACTTACTGTTTGGTGCAGGTGTTGCTGGTGGGGAGCCGACAGCAGGGTGGTGCCGCCTATGGGAGTGGCGTGACCACCCTGCTCTAACCCATATAGGTAAATAATTGGTGCCACACCCTATTTTGGAACATGTTTTTTTTTTTCTAACCTATTTTGGTAAAAAACCCGTCCGATTTAGGGGATAGTCGAAACAGTGATCTCGGAATCACTAAACCGAGGATAGAGAAAATTATTTTCATGTTATTCTATGTGTTATAACATGTTTATAAGGATGCATGAAAATTTTGGTGTCTCAATGTTAGCGATTGAGGGCTTAATTTCAAAAAAGGACTAAATCGCATAAAGTGCTAAAGTTTAATTTTAATTGCTAAATGTGCCAAATGGCTATGGATTATAAACTGGAGGTCCCAGGTGTGCAAATTGGCCTTGTCTAAGAAAGTTGGCCTTCCATAGTGGGCATAGAGGACAAAAACTTTTATTTTGGTCAAAATTGGTGGTATTGGTAGGTAAAATGAATAAAATAAGATGATATAAGCAAAAGTTATCATCTCTTCTTTTATTCTCCTTCACCAACCAAAAATATCAGCCATGGGAGGGCTTTGAAAGCTTGAAAATTTCAGCAACTCATTTTCTCTTCAAGTAAGTGATTTTGATGGCTTTAGTTGATAATTTTTGTATTTTTGGAACCCCCAAAGCTTAAGCTAGCTAATGAGGGGACTAATTTTTAATATGGTTGAGAGTCTAGGGACTTGCCATGAGAGATTTTATGCTGGTTGCAAGGTCTTGAAGTACTTTATCAAAGGTTCAATAGAAAACCTATCCCTCGTAATAGGTGACTCGGATTTTTGGTGTCGCGGAGAGCATCGCGTTACGGATTCCGAATAAGGTGTGTAATCTCATACCCTTCCATATACATATCTGAAATGGTGTGTAATCTCACACTTCTCTGAAAGCTTGTATGAAATATGCTGTTAATCGGTCTAAATACCGAAGAAAACTAAAAACCGGCATCCGTGATCACTCGGGCGTGCGTATGATCGTAGTGGTAATCGTATTTCGTAATAAAACAGTTTCGGTTAGAAGCAGTGATGTGTACTTGAAAAATCACTAAATATAGGAGAAAAATAATTAGAAAGTGAATAAGATATCAAATTAAAGCTTACTGTGTCTATTTTAATATGGAAGAAACGGAGAAGGAAAAGGAATTTTATATTCTGAGATATCTTGATTTTAGTGAGACTGGTTCTGATTAACTTCGGGGTTCACTGATCTGTTTTAGAAAAATAATATAAAATTGTACAAAATGAATTATGGGTTATAATTTATATGTATGGATTCCTTAGTGAGCCTATTTTCAAGAGAAATAAGTTGGAACAGTATATAAAAACCGTACAATGAGATATTTGAAATTAAGGTAAGAGAGGTCAGAATCATTGGACAGTGAAACAAGGGAAAATTTAAGGAATAAACTGTACTAAATGGCTAGGCCAAAACTTCTAGAAATATTACAGTAAGGAGATATATGAGTCTAGATTCAAGGAAATTTTACGGATCTAAATTTCGAGTTTCCTAACTCAAGTTATAATCAATTTAGTCAGTATGACGCAGATGGACAGTTTTAAATTTTTATGCCCAAATTAGTAGTTAAGTCCAGAATTGCGAAATTACCCCGTTTGGGCCTAAAATGGATTTTTGACCCAATAGTTCCGAAGAGACCCAAATAGAATTCTATGCCACTTGAGGCGATAGTAGGCCTTCGAAAACACCGTTGAATATGAAATTACCGAAATCACCCTTGGAGGGTAAATTACCGAATTACCCTTGGTGGGTAAAACTACCGAATTTACCCTTGGAAGGTAAATTACCGAATTACCCTTGGTGGGTAAAACTACTGAATTTACCCTTGGAAGGTAAATTACCGAATTGCCCTTGGTGGGTAAAACTACTGAATTTACCCTTGGAAGGTAAATTACCGAATTACCCTTGGTGGGTAAAACTACTGAATTACCCTTAGAGGGCAAATTGCCGAAATACCCTTAGAGGGTAAATTACCAAAATTCCCTGGGTTGTAAAATTACTAAAATACCCTTGGAGGGTAAATTATCGAAATACCCCTGGGTTGTGCAAATTACCGAAATACCCCTGGGTTGTGCAAATTACCGAAATACCCTTAGAGGGTATATTACCGAAATTCCCTGGGTTGCAAAATTACTGAAATACCCTTGGAGGGTAAATTACCGAAATACCCCTGGGTTGCAAAATTACCGAAATAGCCTTAGAGGGTAAATTACTGAAATACCCCTGGGTTGCAAAATTACCGAAATACCCTTGGTGGGTAAAATTTCTGAATTTCCCTTAGAGAGTAAATTACCGAATTACCCTTAGTGGGTACGATTACCGAATTATGAAAATGCCCTTACAGGCCGAATTACAAAAATGCCCCTAATGGGCCGAATTACGAAATGTCCCTATGGACCGAATTACGAAAATACCCTTTATGGGCCAAATGTGATATTTGATATATGGGCAGTTTGATATTTGTGATATGGGCCAGAGTGTGTAATTTCACACTTATCTCATGGGTTAGATATTATACCGTAAGCATTAGAATAAATCATAAAATTTGTAAAATCGGAAAATACGATATAATAACACTTTTTGTGTAAATGCATGAAACCAGTATTAAGGTTGTGGGAATTACGGATTTACCCTTAATGGGTTATTTTGTTAAAAAGTGATATTTTGGGCCATATGAATTATTTTGATAAATTGGCCAAGTGTAAAATTTGAAAAAAAAAGGCCTCATGTGATTAATGGGCCAAAATTTGCTAGATCGATTAATGAGCCAAAATTTGCTAGATCGATTAATGGGCCAAAATTTGTTAGATCGATTAATGGGCCAAAATTTGCTAGATCGATTAATGGGCCAAAATTTTTTAGATCGATTAATGGGCCAAAATTTGCTAGATTGATTAATGGGCCAAAATTTGCTAGATCGATTAATGGGCCAAAATTTACTAGATCGATTAATGGGCCAAAATTTGCTAGATCGATTAATGGGCCAAAATTTGCTAGATCGCTTAATGGGCCAACTTGTATTATGGGTCTTATGATGAAATTATTCTATGAATATTGTTATGCTTTGTATATGCATACATGATTGCATGGGTTGGGATAAAATTGAAGAGAAGTGCTAGTGGCTCTGCCACAATCTAGTTCGGTGACTCTGTCACAATCCAGTTCGGTGGCTCTGCCATAATCTAGTTCGGTGACTCTGTCACAATCTAGTTTGGTGGCTCTGCCACAAACATTTTAAATGGCTTTATGCCTGCGATTGGTGTGTTGGCAGGGTGGGTTGACTTGATCCCCACAGGTGTGTTGGTTGGTACGGGTGGTGTGTAGCGGATGGAAATTAGGTTTGGTTTGGGATTTGCATATCATATGCATATTATATACATGTTATTATGTTATAATTGTAAATGGGCTTAGGCCCAAAATATTGCTATGTGTGTTCAGACCCAGTGGATGATGGTAAGGGGATTACACACTGAGTTCTTGTAACTCACCCCCCTTTCTCTTAACCTTTTCAGGTAATGCTCAGTGACGTGGACTTGGGCCTTGGATGACTCGATGGAGACCATACTTTAGAAATGGTTTATTTGGATTTGGACTACTTTCTTATTTATTTTATTACTCTACTATTTTGGGTTAAATGTTGTAATCAGGCCTCGGATTTTCTTTCAAAATGCTTCTGCAACTCTATTCCCAAACGTCCCATTTTCGTAAATTGTTTATTTCAAATATATTTTCACAACCAAAAAGGTTTTTAAAGATAATTACGTTTTCAAGTAGATAACAATTGCTTAAGTGTTTTGGGTTTTAACAAAGAGGCTGTAATTCTCAAACAAGTTTTTAACAATCTCAGAGATGGTTTGAAAAAAAAAAAAAAACTTCCATGTGACACGCCAGATTTGGGCTTAACTTCTAGGCCGGGTTTGGGGTGTTACACCAAGCTTAGATGTGCTGTGCTGGCTTAGCCAATTTTGTTGTACTATATTTTAGACTTAGGAAATTCATTTCCTGCATAAAAAGCTCTAATTGCTTTATATTTTATTTAATTTTACAGGTGGGATGACATGGATGATCATATTAATGGTACTACTTGCTATTGCTGTGTATTTTATGAAGGAGAAAGGAATTATACCCTAATGCAGGCCTGCTAAAATTGCAATCGAAGATTTGACCATTGTGTTAAAACTTTTGAAATTGCTTGTGGCAAACTTTACATAGATTCTTATCACTGTTCAGTCAACTTAAAAATGTGATATGGATTTCTGATTTAAATAGTCTAAACAGCTAACTGCTTCATTCTCACTTCCTGCCTAATCAGTATCCTCTGTCATAGCTCATGCTATCTTGCATTTTTTTTTTTCACTTCGATCCATTGGTACTGACTTCTAGAGTCTGTAAAAGAAATTTGACAGGTTGAAAATAGTGCGAATATTTGTATACTCAATTTACGTCTAATGCGTATTCGTGATTTTTAGTGTTTATTGTCAAGTTGTTTATGCTTTTAAAGCTGGTATTGATATCCAATGTTACGGTACACAACAATCAAATGGAGGTTGGGGAACATTAACATAGTGGGAAATGGAGATTGGACACATTGGCTCCTACAAATCTCCACTCGAGCATGGTTTCTTAAGCCATCACTCCCATGGAGTCTTGTGCTTGCACATTTTTTATGGGAATTACGGGTTGTTCAAAATAACATTATTTTTCACACCAGATATTATCTACGCACATTCTAATTTCGAAGATGCTAGCGTGTTCTTGATCCATGCGTTTTTGGCTGAGATAAGAAAAACCTCTGCATGAATCTTGTTGAAATTACGCTAGGAAGCCCCAATGAAAGGATGGCTCAGCCTTAACCAACGGCGGGAAATCATGCGGCACGATCCACACAAACTATTGGAGGGCTGCTTGATTGCTGGGGTTGGGTTGAGAGCTACAGCTGCTTATATCTACATCAGGGGTGAATATGTGAATGAAAGTAAAAACCTTGAAAGAGCTAGAAAAGAAGCATACGAAGCTGACCTGTTGGGCAAAAATGCATGTGGTTCTGGTTATGATTTTGACGTTCACATCCATTTTGGTGCAGGTGCTTATATTTGTGGTGAAGAAACAGCACTTCTAGAGAGCCTTGAAGGAAAACAAGGAAAACCTCGATAATCTCCTCAACTGCGTTTCACTGAGGCATGTAAATGAACAATGAGATAATAAAATCTAGACCAACCAAAATTAATTTCATAACCTTACAAAAACAATCCAGCTTCATTAAGCTTAGTTTCTAGCAAATCAGGACTAAAATTTTCTCTTCTGTGCATTCATTTTCCACTAGCATAATCGCATCCAAACAGAAGATGAAGAAAGAAAAAAAAAACAGATTGGATCTAGAAGTAAACGCGAACTATCATTTCACGATCGAAAAATAGATGAATAGATGATAAAGGCGACGCAAGTGAAAACTGAAAATAGAGAGTTTGGAAATGAAGCGTACCATAGCGTAAAATGTTGCAGATGTTCGTTGACACTGCGCGATTCGACTCGACTGCAAAATCAGAAACAATGGCGGAGGGGAAAAAAAGGAATAAATAGGGAGTTCAATAGTTGGGTATGGTATCTAGTAACGGAGAAATCAAAATGTTTATTTTATCAAGGGACTGGCAATTTAAATCCCGCATTCGGATACCCTACTCCTTTTCCGAGTTTGGATATTAGGATTTGGATATAAAAATTAGCAGATGGAAATTCCAAAGGAGGACCCGGATGTAAAACTAAATTATTTTGTATATTTTTCTACTATGAATATTTTAACAATTTAATAATCATATTTAATATTCCAATCATGCATGTTAAATTACCGATATTCTCTTTGTACAGTGACAAAAGCATTATGTTATGAGAATGAAAGTTTGGTGACCCAAAGAGCACAAAACACCTTCTTGCACTTGATTGTTGAAATGGTAGAAACAACACCCATTAACCAATGGAAATCCACGAACACATTTCGGTCTCTAGTTACATGGTTTGTGGCTCTTGAGTCTAAAATCCACAAAGGATGAGATTTAATTAGTAATACAATACTAGAAAAAATGTAGTACTTTCAAATTATTTATTGCACTTGAAAGTGCTTTATGGGTCTTTACCTTCTTTGGCTCAGTGCATTCACAAGCAAAGTGACCCTTCTTGCCACAATTGAAACACTTAATTTGAGCTTTATTTTTCTTCTTCTTCTTCTTAATTGTTTGGAGAGCCTTTCCTTTGCCTTGGGAGTTAGGCTTTTGCTTCTTAAAATCTTTTTCCTTGTACCCACCATATAGTTTGTGCTTCTTTAAGCTGAAATCTGCATTTGAACTTGTTCCTACCATGTATACATCAATATTAGGCTTAATTGCCTCAATACGATCTTCTTCCAACTGAAGATGTCGAGTGACATCATCTAGAGTCTTGATGCCCCCATTGTGGGCAATGTGCACTTTCATATGCTCCTAGTTGTGAGGCAATGAACAAATAAGTGCCTGAACCTATTGTTCATTAGACGGAGTGTGACTTGTGTCTTTCAGTTCTCTAATCATGTTTAATGTTTCTCTTGTAAGTTTCATACTTGATTGTGAGCTACCTGAGTTTAGTAACTAAAGTGCCACTAAAATTCTCTTTTAGAGCAGTCCACGCATCTTTTGCGACCTCATGCGTCCTGAACTTACACATGATGTCATAGTCCATACTACTCAACAATGTTATACGAGGTATGGAATTTTTCTATTTCCAGGCATCTTATGCCTCTCAGTCCTTTTTGTTTTAGGTTGTATTTGTTCGAAAAAAAAAAGATTTTTAGAAGCTTTGAGGCATATTCTCGATTGGTAAATGTGGAGATTTGAATAATAAAATTATAGTTTTATATTCTACTCCATGAGACCTTTACAACGGTATATCATATGCTCAAAATGGTTGAGTGATGAATGAGAAATTGATGCTTAAAGTAAGCTACTTGTGAATTATGTTGAGGAAAATGGAAAGCTTAATTCCACATTGGTTAGATATCAAGTGTGGAATATGTTTATATATATGAACTGACTTGATAGTTATTAAATGATTAAGCTAATGCTCTCCCTTGTGTGCAAGGGGGTGCGAATCCAAACCCCTTAGGGTTGGGGGTGCACTCGCACAACATGGACGATGCAAAATATTTGGGCCGGTTGAGCCTTACTAGGCATCCTGTGGATATTTTAGCTCACTACGTATTTTATTTTTCCTCAACAGAACTTATTTCTTCAAATTCTGTTTGGAATTAAAAAGGATGACAAATATTAAATTGAGTTTAATTGCTCCTTAATATTGCTCCATTAGTCAAAATTTCCAAAAGTTCTTTCATTTTGAATATTTTATTTAAAATCGAAATAATCTGTAGGAGAAAATATACATTGAATTTTTCTTTATTTTTCCTGCAAAAATTGAGATTTTCCCTGCATATTTCAAACCTATTTTCGGTGATAGAAGAAAGCTAGGCTATAGTTCGTTGATCACTGCAGCCGTGCTACTGCCGTGGTCATCTCATTGTTGTATCTTGGGAGACAGTCGACCAACGTTTCTCTAGCACCAAAAGAGCGATTGAATCTGTCTTAAGGGAATTGTGAAAACATGTCTCAACTACTAGTCGATTTTCTGCTTACTTACGAGTACACAATTTCAATCCAGTTTTATTTCCAATTTCTATTTTTCAAATTATATATATATATATATTTCTGGTTCGATCTTGTGATTTAAATTAATATTTTACATTACGGTTTATTTCACTAATGTATTTGCAAAAGTATTTGCCTCTTCAGGCTAAGCCAAGACATTATTTAAAATTTCATGAACCTCTTATCCCTCCGGAGCATATTGGATTTTCATATTCCAGATCTCAAAATTGTCCCCATTGAACTTTTCTTCTTTGTTGAGCACAATAACAATTTTTTTTTTTTTGAAGTGGATGCCATTTCATAATATTTTCTACATTAAGACGTACACATGCATGCCTAGCATACAAAATTTCCATTTTATTATATTATTATAATAAAAGAAAACTAGTGATAATTATCATATTACACAAAACCAATTGCAAATCCGTGTTTACAATCAAATTCTATATTATGCTAATGGTCACTAATTTAATTATTTGTAATAATAGAACTTCCACTATTTGATATAGTTCATGAATGATAAAAACCATAAAAAGTAATAAACTAATAAATAATCAAACTACGAATGAAAAACATAATTTATTTACATAAAGATACACATACGTAAACTATTTACATAAAGATACACATACATATTAATATTGCAATATGTAACATAAAAGAAGAAAAATATGAAAGATAAAAAATAAAATAAAATAAACAAAAAAATATAGAAAAAAAAAACACCTAGAAAAACACAAGTCATCAAGAGACTAACAAATAAAACAAACACTAATCATCGAGCTCCACGTACTCGATATCATCATCATCATCTATGTCCAGAAAACCCTCAAGAACTTGTACCATAACTGGGTTGGAATCTACATAAAAGTTGAATGTCTACCATGGCAATCCATAAAGTGATGAGCATGCTATGATTCATTTGTTTAGTGGTGGAAATCGTGGCGGAAATCGCAGTTGGCCTAGCTCTCACCCGTACACTATTTTTTATAAACATTTGAATCAGTTCAACGGATGACTGATCCTTACTGGGAAATCATATTTCATCTAATAGACATTTTTGAACGTCAGTTATCAATGTAGCTTTCAGATCACTTTGAATTTTCATGTCATCATCTCTCATCATTATACTACTCGCCCAAAGTAATTTTTGTATTTTGCTATTGACTTTCATAACATGGGTAACAATATCATCTTTTGGATCCATCCGAAAAAGAATTAAGTCATTATCAGACTTATAATTCAATCATAGTTCTCTTTAGTTCTAATCACTTTCGGAGTACGAATGCATTTTACCATTCTAATCTATAACAAATACAGATAAAAAAAACAATGAATATTTAAGAAATCTTATATTTCTACGATTAAAATTTATTTTAATCAATTCATTATTTGTATATATGATCTAAATAATATGTATAAACTTGAGATTACTTGATTGTGACATAAATCGAGTGGTTGATAAATCCATTTACAGTACATAGCATTTTATTTATTTTCATGTATCACACATTAATGGCAAATCACATATACAAAGCTAATTGTCAAACATAAAATATTCTCTCAATGGATATAAAAAAAATAGTGAAACCTGTATATTTATATTCTACCATTATTCTCAATACGTGAAATCAAAAGCAAAAAAGCATTTGGCGAAAAAAACCATTCTTAAGCAAATAGTCAAATGCCATTATTATTATTATTATTATTATTATTATTATTATATTATTATTATTATTATAGCAACCCAATTTTGTTCGACCCACCATAAACTCATAATAAAAATAAAATAAATAAAACTAAAAGTAAATAAAAAGTCTATTTACAAAATATGTAAGTCCAAATTATAAGCCCAAACTACTAACCCAAGCTCATAACCTAAAAATTTTTAAGGAAACCTAAAACCCTAGCCCCCTTGCCGCGCCGCTCCTCGACATGTCAGCAAACGCGGCGCCCAACACCTTCCCCCTTTGCACCAAAAGGGCAGCAGCAACCCCGATGACTTCCACCGCCCTTGCAAGAAACACAAAAAGGGAAAAGAAGTAGAAGCAAGCAATCGAAAAAAAATATATTGTAATATTATCTCGGTTATAAAAATCAATTTTTGTAACACGAAAAGCAGGATCTTTTTCTTTTGAAATAGAAGAACTACAGAGAAAATACAAAGAAAAAAAAAACAAAAAGAAGTTTTAAAAAAAAGTAATTCGTTTTATTTATTTATTTTTACAAAAATATAAATAAAATTATTATTTCTTACCTGCGCTGTTGTGTTCTTTGCCATGCGAGGTCAAGGCCACTGTCTCCGATAAAAGATGTCGTCGGACGAAAGAAACTGAAAGGTTTCTGAATTATTTCTTGGGGTTTTGCCATTTTTACTTCAAATCGGGGTTAAAAAGGTTTAAAAAGGGTTATAACGATACTAAAAAGGGTACATTTTGGACTTTGCCCACCGGAATCGACGACGGATCGGTGACGGCCCCATGGCCGGGCCAAGGAAGCATTGAGAGAAAAAATAAGAGAGTAAAGTTTTTTTTTTCAGAAACAAGTACAAATGACTTTTTTAATTATTTTTTGGTTTATATAGCCCTATAAAATGGCGTCGTTTTGGGCTTAACTTTCAAACACCAAAACGGCGTAGTTTCAAGACAGACCCGCCGACCCGACTTGGATCCCCTTAGGATTCATGTGTTTTAGCGATAAGGGTCTAATTGCGGCCCTAGTCCTTCCGATTTTTAATGCTTTTCAATACAGTCCTATTTCTAGTTTTTTTTTCTTTTTTAAAATTTATACCATTTAATTTTGGATTTTTTTTATTTTGGTCCTTATAGGAAACGGTGCGCTTAATGGGTTTGGAAATAGTTTCCCATTTGATCCCTGCTCTTTTTCGCGCGTTCTGTTTTGGTCCTTTATTCTGTGTTATTAATTAATCAATATATTTTATTATAATTTATGTTTTTAATTTCATTTAAATTCCAATTCAATCCTTCATTTATTTAATTTCACCTTTTTATGAATTTTTTTATTTATTATTTCTTTACCTCTGTTAATACTTAAAGTTCATATTATTTATATTTTCTTTTTATTGTGAATTTTTACCCTCTAAATTAAACAAATTTTACTTTATCCTTGATTCATTACTACTATTGTACAGGCCCAATTTAGCTCGGGGCCCAAACCAACAACAACAAATAAAAAATTAATAATAAAAGTCCAAATCACACAGTCCAAAAAGCCCAAACAACACCCAGACCCAATAACAAAACCCGAAGCCCAAATAGCAGCCCAAAACCTAAAGACAATTCAGAAAAAAAAGAAACCCTAATCCCTCTCTTGCGCCGTACTGCCCTCACGTGAAGGGTCAGCGCGCTCCTCGCCTTCTGACCAGCCGTTTGTCACCCCACGCCAGCCCTCTGGCCGCCTGACACCTACAAATACAGTAAGAAAGAGAAAACAGACAGTAAAGAATAAAAAAGAAAACATATTTGTATTTTTTCTTTTGGCTATAAAGCCACCGAGACCAAATCAATGTAAAGGGGATTTTGGGGAATAAAAAAACGAGACTTTGAAACAGATTCGAAAAGGTTATTTTTTAGGGTTTTTAGTTCTTTTTACATGTTGATAAAATAAGGGAATAAAAAGGGAACTTACCCGAGCCAATCAGCCTCCCTCCATATTCAGGGTCTCCCCCAAGCGTTGAAAGCCTAGAATCCCTTTTAATTCCTTTTAATCCCTTTTAAGGTTCAGTTTGGGAGCTGATGGTGTGGTGCTTTTAAGAGAATCTAATTTTTGTAGTTGTTTTTTATTTTTTTTTAAAGGGAGCTTTATTTTCAAAAAGGGGGTTAAAAAGGGTGTCTTTTAAACTTACCGGCCACCGTGGACGGCGGTGGCACCTTCGGTGGTCGGTGGCGGGAGCTGTTGTATTTCACGTGATTAGGGCCGGCCATGGCGGGGCTTTGAGAGTGTGTGAGAGCATCATTTTGTTTTTTTTTTTGAAAGGGGAGGGTTAAAATGAATGATTTTAAAAAAGGTGGGGTTTAAATAGGGGGCATGAAACGACGTAGTTTCATCTGACCCCCCCAAGCGCCAAAACGACGCTGTATAAGGCCTCTGACCCGCGCGTCGACCCGACCCGCCAAGGGGGATCCGCGTGTTTTCACCTTTTGGGATATTTGTGCGCTGGCCCCTTCCGCTTTTATGGCCAGTTGCAATTTGGTCCTATTTCCTTTTTTTTTTCTTTTGATTTTTTCCCTGTAATTTTCACAGAGTTTCATTTTAGCCTAGTCTAAAACGCTGTGCTTCGAGAGAAGGGGATATTTCCCCACCTGGTCCCTCCCATTTTTCGCGCGTTATACTGAAGCCCTAATCCGTTCTTTTCTTTTAAATTCGGATCCTTAATTTTATTTTTATTTTTATTTAGTCCTTTTAATGTTTTATTTACAATTAGGGGCTCCCATTTTTATTTTAATTGCAATTTAATACATCACTCATTTATAGATTCATCTTTATTTTATTGTATATTATTTTATTTATTATTTATTTACTTGTTATTTTATTTATTTTCTATTTATTTATTTACTGTTCTTTATTTTTTAGCAATTAAAAGTATTTTCTTTTTATTTTATTTTGTGTATTTTGCTTTATTTCATTTTTATTTGCCATTATTATTATTATTGCTATTAGTACTATTATTATTACATTATTATACTATTAATTTTTTTATTATTATTACTATTATTATTATGTCTCTATTTCTATTTATTTACCTGAATTTTAAGTATATTTCGTTTTACTATATATTATTATTGTTTATTTACTCACTTTCTTTCATAATTTCTAATATTAGATTATTTTTCATTTTGTTATTAATATTGATATTATTTTTATTTACTTATTTATACCCTTTTCATAATTTTAAACTATTATTTTACTATTATTATTTTATTATTATTAGTCATCGTCATTATTTATCTATTGTATTTTATTACAAATTGCACCCCTCTTATTTATTTTTAATTTGATACTTTATTTTTAACATATTAAATTATTTTTCTCAATATTTATTTGTGTACGTATACATTTCTTTGTCCTCATAGCATTTGGATATTTCGTATTTTCTTTTGTGTGTTTCGCCACTGATATTATTATCAATATTATTGCTATTTCTTATTGTATTTTTCTTTGATTGTTCGTAGTAGCATTAAAATAATGTACATTATGTAATTATCGTATATTGCTTTCATTAGCATATTCATTATTATCATTTTATTAAACGCGACATTTCATTCGTGTATCATCGTTTTATACCGTCATTCATCAACGTAATATTTTATATCATTAATTTTTATCCGAATATGTCAACGAGGTTTTCAAAAATAAGGCAATATTTCGTGTTTGGAAATTCGAGGAATCGTGCCCTATCGTGCTGGGTTTCGGTTTTTCGTTTGACCAAATAACCAAATATCCTTTTAAAATTTTGACCATGTTTTCTAAAAAACAAGGTAATATTTCGTGTTTGGAAATTCGAGGAATCGTGCCCTATCGTGCTGGGTTTCGGTTTTCCATTTGACCAAATAACCAAATATCCTTTTAAAATTTTGACCATGTTTTCTAAAAAACAAGGCAATGTTTCGTGTTTGGAAATTCGAGAAATCGTGCCCTAACGTGCTGGGTTTCGGTTTTTCGTTTTGCTAAGTAATCGAATATCCTTTTGATATTTTCAATGCATGAGTCTCGGGAATCATGAGATGATCTTGGATTCTAGGATTTAAATTGTCGTGTCCTAACGTGCTGGATGTGATATTTTATTCCTTCGGAGCGACAGAATCTTAATATCCAATTCGAGTAAATTCAAATATTTTTAAAAGAGATCGTATTTTTAAAATCTTTTTCAAATTTTCAATGTTCGACATAGGGATATTAAATAATCAATTAGTTACCAATTTTGGGTGTGACGAGGGTGCTAACCCTTCCTCGCACGTAACCGACTCCCGAACCCAATTTCTCAAAACTTCGTAGACCAAAAATTATCGTTTTAGTAAATTTAAATTTTATTAAAATGATTGAATTACGAGGTGACCCGATCACACCTCATCAAAAAGGATTGGTGGCGACTCCCGTTTTATTTTTGTTTTCAAAACCAAAGTCGATTCCTGTTTCCAAAAAAATGGTTTCGACAACTTGGCGACTCCACTGGGTAATATAAAGAGAGTCAGGCCGTAAATTGATTATTTTCTATCCTTTTGTTTCATTTGTTTGTGTCATTGCATATAATTGTTATTTTCTTGCGCACATTGCATTGCATGACCGTTGTGATCGCACCTTTAAGTGGGAGTGAGAAACTATGCCTTCGTGAGGTTTTCACCTCCGCATGGGCTAGTGGATTGCTTCCGGGATACATCTGTACCTATGTCTTCGTGAGGTTTTCACCTCCGCATGGCCATAGGGAAATGTATTCCCCTAAAATGAACTCAATCCATATGAGCCTATAATGGGTGAAGATTGAGGAATCTGCTGGTTCAGGTACCCTCTCTTTAGAACCAAACCACATATAGTGAACCCTAAGGGCTAACCCTAGGTAGAGCCACGCCGAACCTTAGTGGTCACACGATTAGGTACTTTATTCTATTGTTTATTTCTCTTATGCTAACATGTTTATTTTGTTTTGACTGCATTGCATTTCATCATCATAGAAAGGAGGTGTTGATTCATATTCGATTGCTAAATAGAAGAGTTTGTCATAAGGAAATGGATTGCTTGATAAAGTGGATTATAATACGGTTGTTCGAATATAGTCCAAATAAACAACGAGTGAAGGCTGATGGTCCACAGAAGAATAAAAGACTTTGTCCAAGGATTCAAGCCGACAAAGACTATTCAAGAGCCGTCACGTCTCAACTTTCTTAAAGAAGCTTATGAGCATAACGGAGGATAGGTGAGTGAAGAGTCACGGCCTGGATCAATCAACAAGGGGCTAGAAGAGGCATCTATTAAGAAAGTTCACGGGACATGACCATAACATCCAGATATGAAAGAAGATCAATGGATTCATCGGAAGTATGAGGGCAAGGCCGCATATGTAATCCGTTTTGTGTAAGGGAATTTATTTTCTAGAAAAGTTCTTATAATAAAATTGAATTCAGAATCAACACATTTCTTTCTTTTGCATTCATTCAATGCATCTACATTGCATTGCATCATTTGCATTAAATTTTCATAAAAAGACCCTGATTAATTAAAATTATGACAGTTACCCTAGAAACCAACCAAAATCCAACAACTACATATCGCTACAATACCCGCCGCAAGACGAAAGCAATGGATCAAAGAATGGAAAGACTAGAACAAATGCAAATGGATATGCAAGATCAATTGCAAGCACAGATGCAAGAACAATTAACCAAAATACAACAAGACATGAGGGATCAGATGCTGGAATCTAAAAGAAATATGATGAACCAACTGGCCCAGCTATTGGCCGGAGGTCCTGACAAAGGAAAGAGCCCTGTGACCAATCCTGGTGATGAAAATGAAGAACCTCCCTATCCTCCGAGTTTTACCCCAACGAACACCCAAACACAACCGGATGCATACCCAAAAAGAGTACCTGTCACCATCAGGTCTCAGTACCAAGCTGGTGCATCGGCACCAATAAACTTTTCAACGGGCTCGGGTTCTAACTCAGGGGATAATCCAACTAATCCCATTGTCCCGGATCTTGATGATGTGGCAGAGATGGAGAAAACGGGGAGGGCTTTGCCAAAACAACTTGATGACCAGTGCCGAAGGTTGGAAGAGAAGTTTAGGTCTATGGAGAACGTCGATTATCATTGCGGAATCGATGCAAAAGACTTAAGCCTAGTCCCTGACTTGGTACTCCCGCCAAAGTTCAAGACTCCGGTGTTCAAGAAGTATAATGGGACTAGTTGCCCTGAAGCTCATATTACGATGTTCTGTCGGAGGATAACAGGATACGTCAACAATGACCAACTGTTAATCTACTGTTTTCAAGACAGCCTGATCCGATCTACGGCCAAGTGGTATAACCAGTTGAGTCGTGCCCAAATTGGTTCATGGAAGGACTTAGCTCAAGGTTTCATGAAACAATATGGCCACGTAACGGACGTGGCACCCGACAGAATCATGCTACAGAATATGGAAAAGAAATCGAGTGAGAGCTTTAGGCAGTATGCCCAACGATGGAGGGAAATGGAAACACAAGTCCAACCACCACTCTTAGAGAAAGAGACAGCCATACTCTTTATTAATACACTGAAGGCCCCGTTTATCACTCATATGCTAGGGAGCGCTACAAAGAGCTTCCCGGACATTGTAATGACTAGAGAAATGATTGAGAATGCTATAAAAAGTGGAAGGATAGAGGCAGGAGGAAGTAACAAGAGAATGGACACAATGAAGAAAGAAAATGAAGTGAATAATACAAGCAGGGATACTCAAAGTCGATTACCGTTAACCAACAAAAAACAGTGACTACTGGGTATCAGGGGTCATTAAGAAAAGAATCTGGCACAAGGCAAAAACTCCAATTTACACCGATTCCAATGACGTATAAGGAGTTGTATCAAAGTTTTTTTGATGCGCACGTTGTGTCCCCCCACTACCCGGAACCGATACAACTTCCATACCCAAAATGGTATGACCCAAATGCCCAATGTGAGTACCACGCGGGGGTCACAGGGCATTCGATAGAAAATTGCCATGCTTTCAAGAAATTGGTGGAAAATTCATCAACATGGGTATTGTGACGTTAGATGACGCGCCAAATGCAGAAATATGAACCTGGGAGCATTTTGGACAATGGGATTGCGGAAGAAATCCTTGTATTTTTAGAGCTAATTCAGAGTAATGTCCAAACCACGCTTATTGCTCTAAGCCTAGGAGCAATAAGAATCTTTTTGTGAAATAGGCTTATGTTCAATATCTATATTTTCAATGAAAATGCATTTTTGTATCTCATTTTGAGCAAATATTCTTTTATTCCTTTATTTCATTCATGTTCATACCACATAAATAATTATTCTTAAATTCATTTGTCCTTTGAATATTCTTTCGTACCTACAATAGGTCCCTAGATATCAACGACATGAGCCACGCTGTTACTGATTCAAAGCCTATTTTTGAGTAATATATGTATCTAGAGGGATCTTAGGACTTTGAAGACGACAGAAACGGTAACTTATCTCCTGATTTGTTAAGAATGGTAGAATAAGATGAAACAGATCTTACCTTATAAATAATCAGTGGAAATTTTGAGCCTAGGAGAAGAGAAAAAGGTGAAGATCGGAGCCTGTATCACTACAAAGATATTCCAAGAATTCAAAGATGCTTTTGCATAATCGTATCAAGATATGCCTGGGCTACTAAAACGTGTATATGATGTTAAGGCTAAGGAAATCTTAGAAGAGGAACACATTTACCATGGCCAAGCAAATCATGAGGTTCGGGCACTGCTGGTCTACCATGGAAGGGGATTGCATCAGTCATACCAAGAAATGCCATAAGTGCCAAATTTATGGAGACAAGATTCCTGTGCCTCCTTCATCTCTTCATGTATGACATCTCCATGGACTTTCTCTATGTGGGGCATGGATGTCAGTGGGCCAATCATGCCGAAAGTTTCTACAAGTATCGATTCATCTTTGTGGTCGTCGATTGCTTCACCAAGTGGGTGGAAGCTGCTTCATATGCTGATGTTACAAAGTCGACAGACAGTAAATTCTATGTCGGTATGGAATCTTAAAAGGGATCATATCTGATGATGCATTAAATTTGAACAACAGTGTGGCATGAAAAGTTTGCAGTCTGTTTAAGATTAAACACCGTATCGCCCCAAAACAAACGGTAAAAAAAATCATGAGGAAAATGATTGAGACTTATAAAGATTGGCATCTATGCTTGTCGAACATCTGTTAGGACCCCCACCAGGGCAACGCTTTCCTCGTTGATTTATGGAATAGAGACAATTTTGTCTATTGAAATCGAGATTTATTCCCTCCGAGTTTTGCCAGAGTTTGAGTTGGATAAAACAGAATAGATCTAATTTGGATATGATCAAGTAAACCTGATTAAAGAAAAGAGGTTGAAAGCTATCCGGGATTATGACGAAAAGGTTCGCCCTAGAGAATTCCATGAAGGAGACCTAGTTTTGAAAAGGATCATTCCCATACAGAAAGACTTCTGGGGAAAATGGATGTTAAACTGGGAAGGACCTTAAGTGGTAAAGAAGACCTTCTTTGAAAAAACGTTGATTTCGACCGAGAGGGATAACAAGGACCCGACTAATCCCATAAGTTCAAATCGAGAAATATTTTTTTCAAAAAAAAGAAGTAAAAAAAAAGGAAAGAGAAAATGAAAAGAAAAAGGAGAGGCCAATGTGAAAACCCACAAAGGGCGTTTTGAGACCAAAGGCGATTTGAGTTGAAAACCCGAAAAGGGCGACTCAAATTTTGATCAAAAGTGGGGCATCCAACAGTATTGTTATACCTAAATTAACAATGAAGAAGTATGCTACATCTTGGGGCATCAACAAAGTGCTCCGGATCCCCTAAACACATATTGAGCTTAAAATGGTTCTCAAGAAGTTTGAACAGAGAAGCTCATGCTGCGACATCTGGGGCACTTAGTTTTCATCTTACCCAGATTGAATTTGTTATCTTTGATTACTTTATTCTTTTCGAGATATGCTCCCAATAAATTTCATTTGTTATCTTGATTAATTCATTCTCATTTTGTGCTTTTTCAAAATTTGATATCTTGATTAATTTATTCATTTCGAGCTTTGCTCTCAATAAATTTTCGTTTCGTCCATCATTATGATCTTTTTTAAGCATTTTGCATTGAAATAACGATTAGTGGACTAATAACACTTTCATAAAAGGAGTTTCGTATATTACTTTGGAAGTTTCTAAATGATACGAGAACCTGACACAGGTCTATTGTTTAGAACTCACTAAGCTTAGGGGTGAAGATATTTGAGAAGAAAGAGTCTAAATTAAGACTATCGCCTCGGAGTTTCTGTCAAAACTAACAATTGAACACAAAAAACAAGATATTGAGTCGGTGATAGAATCCTGACAGAAAATGAGCAATGCCAACCCAAGCGAAGAAGGGATCATCCTCGAGAGGAAAATAATATTCTGCATTCATCAAACATATATATCTGGCTATGGCATCCGGGGAATGGTAACAGACCAAATTGATGGGAAAGGATTCAGATCCTATACCCCCTGAGTTGCATTAGGAGGGTTTGAAAATGGTACAAGCCTTAGGTCTCAGAGGTACCATGAAATGGACCCTGAAGTTACAATGGGACAAACCTGTTGAGCGAGATATAATGGTTCCTTCGAGCTCTATCAAAATACCAGCCAAACAAGATGGCGGCATAATTCGTCAGTGATACAACCTCGACAAATAACGAGCAATGTCAATCCAAGTGTACAAGAGGATCATTCTCGGAAAAGAAAAATGATACTTTGCATTCATGCAAATATCAGGCATATACATCTGGTCATTACACCCAGCGAATGGTGTAATAGATCAAATTGATCCTATACCTCGAAATTGCAGCAGGATGGATGAAAGAAACCAAATGTTATTCTCCTGAAGTTGCAGGGGGAGGTACAAACTTTATGTCCCAGAAGGTACAGTGGAAGGGACTCTGAAATTACAGCGGGGCAAGCTTGCTGAGCAGAATATGATCGTTTCTTTGGGTTTTCTGTCAAGATACTAGCTGAACGAGAAAGTATGGTAACACATCAGTGATAGAACCTTGATGAAATGACAACCCAAACGTTAAAAAGGAATCATTCTCATGCATTCGTGTAAATATCATTCATACGCATCCAATTAGGAGCATTTGATTCATTTCGATCATTGTATCCTAATCGTTGTACATTAAAAAAAAAGGAGATCATTCTCATGACATTCTGCATTCATGCAAATGTAATCCCTAATATCTTTTAGTTAGAAGCATTTGATTCATTCCGATCATTGCATCCTAATCATTGTACATTTTAAAAAGGGGTCATTCTCATGACATTCTACATTCGTGCAAATGTCGTCCATAATACATTTAGTTAGGAGCATTAGATTTATTCTGATCATAGCATCCTAACCATTTGGCATAAACATAAACATATGAAGTCAAGTCTACAAGACATGTCCCTCAGAGGACGGTGTGGCAACATTGGTGAATTCACAGATCTTGTCACCCTAAGCAGTAGTAGACCAAGATCGAACGGCAAATCTTGTCTCCCTAAGAAGTGTGGAACAGATTTAAGCTACCACTCCTATCTCCCTGACCAACAGTGGAATAGGTCGAAAATTGTAGATCTTTTCACCCTAAGCAGTAGTGGACCAAGATCGAACGACAAATCTTGTCTCCCTAAGCAGTAGGAATAGATTTAAGCCACCAGTCTGGCATCCCTGAGTTTACAGTGGAGCAGATTGAAGATAGTAGATCTTGCCTTCCTGAGTGAAGTGGGTCGAAGCTACCAGTCTGGCATCCCTGAGTTTACAGTGGAGCAGATTGAAGATAGCAGACCTTGCCTTCCTGAGCGAAGCGGATCGAAGATAGCAGATCTTGCCTTCCTGAGTGAAGCGGATCGAAGATACCAGTCTATCTCCCTGAGTTTGCAGTGGAGCAGATTGAAGATAGCAGATCTTGCCTTCCTAAGTGAAGCGGATCGAAGATACCAGTCTATCTCCCTGGGTTTACAGTGGAGCAGATTGAAGATAGCAGATATTGCCTTCCTGAGCGAAGCGGATCGAAGATACCGGTCTGGCATCCCTGAGTTTGCAGTGGAGCAGATTGAAGATAACATATTTTGCATTCCTGAGCGAAGCGGATCGAAGATACCGATCTGGCATCCCTGATTTTGCAGTGGAGCAGATTAAAGATAACAGATCTTACCTTCTTGAGCGAAGCGGATCAAAGATACCAGTCTGGCATCCTTGAGTTTGCAGTGGAGCAGATTGAAGATAGCAGATCTTGCCTTTCTGAGCAAAGCGGATCGAAGATACCAGTCTGGCATCCCTAAGTTTGCAGTGGAGCAGACCGAAGATAGCAGATATTTCCTTCCTAAGTGAAGCGGATCGAAGATACCAGTCTGGCATCCCTGAGTTTGCAGTGGAGCGATTAAAGATAGCAGATCTTGCCTTTCTGAGTGAAGCAGATTGAAGATACCGGTCTGGCATCCCTGAGTTTGCAGTGGAGCAGATTAAAGATAGAAGATCTTGCCTTCCTAAGTGAAGCGGATCGAAGATACAAGTCTCATCTCCCTGAAGTTACAGTGGAACAAAATGAAGATAGCAAATCTTATCTCTCTGAAGTTGCAGTAGAGCAGATTGAAGCCACAAACCTTATCCCTTTGAAGTTACAGTGGGGCAGGTTGAAATTACGATTCTTATCTCCTCGAAGTTCTAGTGGAGTAGGTTGAGGCTACAAATCCCTTCTCCCTGAGTTTACATTGAGGATCAGTCCTTATTTCTTTAAAATTTCAGCAGAGAAGATTGAGGTTACAAATCTCTTCTCTCTGAATTTTATTTCCTTTAAGTTTCAATAGAAAAGATCGAAGCTACAAATCTCTTTTCCCTGAAACCACATTGGCACCACAACCCTTATTTCTTTCAATTTTCAGCAGAGAAGATCGAGGTTACAAATCTCTTCTCTCTGAATTTCATCTCCTTGAAGTTCCAGCGGAGTAGATCGAAGCTACAAATCTCTTCTCTCTGAAATTACATTCAAGAGAATCGAAGCACCAATTCCTAAACTTCTAGAGTTGCAGTGAGTTAGAGTAAGGCTACTTGAAGAAAAAGAGAAGCGCCGAGACTCAGCAAGACCAGGCAAAATTGGTCCTTTTTAAATCTTTGCTCCATTCTCGTTACACGACATTGAGCAAAGAGGGGCAGCTGTACAAGCCCAATTTAGCCCGAGGCCCAAACCAACAACAACAAATAAAAAATTAATAATAAAAGTCCAAATCACACAGTCCAAAAAGCCCAAACAACACCCAAACCCAATAACAAAACCCGAAGCCCAAATAGCAGCCTAAAACCTAAAGACAATTCAGAAAAAAAGAAACCCTAATCCCTCTCTTGCGCCGTACAGCCCTCACGTGAAGGGTCAGCACGCTCGTCGCCTTCTGACCAGCCGTCTATCGCCCCACGCCAGCCTTCTGGCAGCCTGACACCTGCAAATACAGCAAGAAAGAGAAAACAAACAGTAGAAAAGAAAAAAAGAAAACATATTTTAATTTTTTCTTTTGCCTATAAAGCCACCGAGACCAAATCAATGTAAAGGGGATTTTGGGGAATAAAAAAATGAGACTTTGAAACAGAAAGAAGAAAAAAATGAGTCAACAAAGAAAAGAATAAAAGAAAAAACCTGCAGCTCTGTAGAAATGCACAGATAATGCCGTCTCCATGCGGATGAACAGTCATTCGATAAGGCAAATCAGAACCAGTTTCACGCTTAACCACCTTAACAAAAAAAAGAAAACAGAAAACACACAGACACACACTTATTAAAAAAATATCTAAAAATATATTACATTAGTATATTCCTTGTGCGAAAGAAGAAAAAAGAAGTAGTTGCTTACAATCAGAATTTAAGGACATTTCCTTAATTCAAAATAAATGAACTACAAGATCTAGATTTCATACATCTAGAATCATCAACCAAAGATCTAAAAATATTCAAATAACTTCTAAATTGAAATCCTCGAAATCTACTTACAGGTTGATCGGAGAGAGAATTGGAGGTGAAATTAACGTGGGAAATAATGATTGTATTGGGAATGCCACTACGGCCTTCACCGCCACCGCCAGCGAGAACGATGTAGTTTAGGGGTGTAGTGATCTCGTCATCGTTGGATGAAGTTGGATCTTTTTCTTCTTTCTTATCCTTTTCAATCTTTTCTTGTGAGGCGAGCTTGGATTTGATGTGGTTGTAAGGAACCCATCCGGCTCCGTAAAACGGCACACCGTATTTTTGGAGATCGGAGGAGGTGTCTGTCATGATTCAAATTTGCGTTAGAACAAAGGAGGATTTAGGCTTTTACTTGCTACTGTTGTTACCTGTGTATACTGTCTTTTTTTTAAATATTGACCAATGTATCCGAAGGCAAGAATGGTAGCCGTTCATTTTTTTAATTAGGGTTAAATTGCAAAACAATCCTTAAATTATATATTATTTTCAAGTGGATACCTAAACTTCGTGGTATTTAAATTATAATCCATTATTCAAATTACTTCGTTTCTTAAAAAATATTTTTTTAGTCTATCATTTTAATTTGACATTTTTAAATTAATTAAATAGAATTAAATTAAATTATAAAAATCAAATCAAATTAAATTAAAATTTTTTATTTTCTTTTACATTCTCTTTATCACCACTATTCTTATTCTTCTTTTAATGATTTTTTAATTGTTACCTAATTTTTCTTTGCAATACTTTCTTATTTTTCTTCTATTAAGCTTTTGTTGTCGTTATTATGCTTTATCTGATTTTTTTTATAGTAGAAGTTTACCCAATATTAATTATTCTATGCAAAGTCACATCTAAAATAAATTTAAATAATCATTTGTCTAAATTTATAATAATATAAATAATTTGATGTTTTATTAAAAATGAAAATATATAAAATTACTAAAAAACACATCTCAAATAAATTTGGATAACTCTTTGTTTAGATTCAAATGAACCTAGACAACCATTTGTTCAGGTTTATTACTTATGAAAAATTATATTTTTGTTAATTTATGTATTTTAATATTTTTTATTTATGTCCGCCCTTTTATAATAAGACATTCTCAGGTACCACCGTATGATTAATTGCAGTGCCACGCAAGCATAAACTAATAGTATTAGTGATAGAATACAAGTTCCACAGTAATTAGATCAAAAAATATTTTAAATAACCAAGTACATTTAAACAAACTCAAAGTAATCTAGTTAAACCCAAATTTAGATAAAGAATTAGGAATTGGGAAGTGATCCACATATACAACTAAAATCATTTTACACCCATTTATATATTTTTGTATAATTAATATTTTAACAATTTAACTATTAAATTTATCAGTATAATTGTATTTGATATATATAAATTTTCGAATAAATTTAATATCTCTATCATATAATATATATATATATATATTATTAACCCAAACTTTCATTCTCATAACATAATGCTTTTGTCACTGTACAAAGAGAATATCGGCAATTTAACCATGCCTGATTGGAATATTAATTATGATTATTAAATTGTTAAAATATTCATAGTAGAAAGATATACAAAATGATTTAGTTTTACATCTTCCATCTGCTAATTTTTATATCCAAACTCGGAAAAGGAGTAGGGTATCCGAATGCGGGATTTAAATTGCCAATCCCTTGATAAATTAACATTTTGATTTCTCCATCACAAGATACCATACCCAACTATTGAACTCCCTATTTATTCCTTTTTTTCCCCTCCGCCATTGTTTCTGATTTTGCAGTCGAGTCGAATAGCGCAGTGTCAACGAACATCTGCAACATTTTACGCTATGGTACGCTTCATTTCCAAACTCTCTCTTTCGGTTTTCACTTGCGTCGCCTTTATCGTCTATTAATCTATTTTTCGATCGTGAAATGATGGTTCGCGTTTACTTCTAGATCCAATCTGTTTTATTTTTTTCTTTCTTCATCTTCTGTTTGGATGCGATTATGCTAGTGGAAAATGAATGCACAGAAGAGAAAATTTTAGTCCTGATTTGCTAGAAACTAAGCTTAATGAAGCTGGATTGTTGTTGTAAGGTTATGAAATTAATTTTGGTTGGTCTAGATTTTATTATCTCATTGTTCATTTACATGCCTCAGTGAAACGCAGTTGAGGCGATTATCGAGGAAATAGGAATTTTTTTTAATTGTTTCAAAATTGGATGTGGCTCGTATTTTGGCATCAAGGAAGTACTTTTTCAGAGAGGTCTGACAAGATTTCATGGTCTGATTAATTTGTATCGAAGTTGATGGGTCTTATGTTATTTTCTTTCCTTTATTTTTGGTTGCACTAGCTGCACCGAGTGCATTATTAGCATCCGATTGTCCCTTCATTATTCCTCTAGGACCGTTTTCATAGGCGTTTCCAGTTTCAGGTGTTTCATTCAAACATGTTTCTTACTTCAAATTTGCTATTGTTTTCTTCTCGAGTGTTTTTTAGTATTTGTTAGATTTATTTCTGATAATTGTATCATTTCATGGAAGCTAAGAAATTGATTTGTTATGTCCTAAAGTCTTTGGAAAAACGTTTAATGAAAAGAACGAAGACGTTATTATTGGTTGTTTTTTCTTTGCATAGGCACCCATAAAGGGCATCCTTTCCTTGCAAAGGGCAGCAATGTTCAGAGCCAGCAGTAAGAGGTGGAAACTAGGCATTAGATCATTAGTACTCAAGGAGCAACAACTGCTGGTGCTCCACAGGCACCCCCTCCTCCACCACCACCTGAAAAAACCCATTTTGGTGGTTTAAAAGATGAAGATCGTATTTTCACCAACTTATATGGGTTGCATGATCCTTTTCTCAAAGGTGCCATGAAACGTGGTGACTGGTATAGAACCAAGGATTTAGTACTCAAGGGTGCTGATTGGATTGTCAATGGAATGAAGAAATCTGGACTCCGAGGACGTGGTGGTGCTGGATTTCCATCTGGCCTCAAATGGTCTTTTATGCCAAAAGTATCTGATGGCCGTCCTTCTTATCTTGTTGTCAATGCTGATGAAAGTGAACCTGGAACATGTAAAGACAGGGAAATCATGCGGCACGATCCACACAAACTATTGGAGGGCTGCTTGATTGCTGGGGTTGGGATGAGATCTACAGCTGCTTATATCTACATCAGGGGTGAATATGTGAATGAACGTAAAAACCTTGAAAGAGCTAGAAAAGAAGCATACGAAGCTGGCCTGTTGGGCAAAAATGCATGTGGTTCTGGTTATGATTTTGACGTTCACATACGGGGTCTTTGAGCTACCGCTGGGTTCGATCATGGGGCTTCTTTGGGAAAATGGTGTGGCTGGTTTAGAATGCTTTGGCAGTGTAGATTAATGTGTAATTAAACCTCGATCCGCACTATCTACAACCAACTTAGCACAACTCTCTCTTGAGGACTAAGATATCTGCTCCAAAATGCCTCCCTTGCTACAACGTGTATCAAAAAGCTTTGCTAGTGTATCAAGAAGAGAAAGCTGGAAAACCAGAATCAGAAAAGCTGAATATTTTAATTTTACAGCTTCAGACAGATTCTCAAGGGTCTCCTGGATTCTCCAGTTACACCTTTTGGTTCACCCTCTAAAATTATGAATATCACACACCAAGTCTAAGCAAGCAAGTGGGGAAAATATGTTAAAGCTACACAGAATAATCTGATGGTGAAACCAATGTCTACCATCTCTTTTGTAGTGGTATTAATAATAGAAGTGGATCAATTTGAGTTTCTCTGTTGATAACTGAAAGCCACATTTGAATCAGAAACAGTCCTCACAAATGTTTTCTTAAGGAATTATATAAAAGTATGAACAGAGTTGCAGAGACCAAGTTTTACTCCACCAGCTAATTAATTGATGAGTAGTTAAAGTGGGTTGTTTTCTTTAATATTGTGCTTGTTTGATGTTTATGCATTTTCGTCTGCCTACTAAAAGAGATGTAAAATAATTTGCTTTTCTTCTTCTTTAGCACAAAAAAGTAACGAAGTTTAGTTTTCTCTTTAACTTGAGTTCAACCACTCTCAAATTCTCTTTAATTTTCTCAATACACTGTAACGAAGGAAAGCACCTATGAAAACACCAACATCATGAACACAAATTTCTTCAGCAGGATTCAGCCATCAGATTTACAATAGTCTTATTCTTTCCACCGGAATCTGGACATCTTAGATCAATAAAAATCGTCAGATCAAGCGTAAACAAAAACGAGCATCACGAACTTAACAAAACGGCTCACCACTGACTTGAGAAAAAAATTATTATTCCCAAAGTGAGGACCTCCTCATTCCAAAAAAATACGGTGGAAGGCCAACAAAAGAGGGAGCAAAACCCAAGAAAAGGAGATGGGGTGGTTGGAGGGGTAAGTAAGAAGAAGAGACGGTGAGTGGAAGAGGAATGAGGGGGGCTAGCAATCAGCTCTAAATCTGATATTGGCTGACTGAAAAAAACATATGTTTCATTGTTGAGTTGAAGGTTATTGACAGAGCAAGCTTTTCTCACAATATGACGGAGAAAACTAACCAACAGTAAAATATAGAAAATCCGGTAAGCATCAGCCATCAAAAGAGGGGAAAGGTCCGATGGTGGCACATTACCAATGCACAAAAGATCATGTTCGGAGTTTACATCCAACAAACAACATAAGGAAATTAAAACTACTTACTAGGCGGAAAAGAGCATTTGCACATCTATTCTTCTCTCGAAAATATACTTAAAACGTTTTCTCTTCCAATCTCGATAGTAGTGTCCTGCACTAGAAGATAACAACATATTATGACTTGATACATAATGGACTGATAACAATAGTAGCATCAATCTCATCTTCAAAATTTCACAATTTCATTCTCTAAATCGCAAGTTCAGGTTTTAAGCATGAGGGATATGTTGGTAAGACTCTAACCCTATGAGCCATCAACCATTTTTATATCTAATGAGAGCGCTGGCCCCGCCGTTGGTTAAGGCTGAGCCATCCTTTCATTGGGGCTTCCTAGCGTAATTTCAGCAAGATTCATGCAGAGGTTTTTCTTATCTTAGCCAAAAACGCATGGATCAGGAACACGCTAGCATCTTTGAAATTAGAATGTGCGTGGATAATATCTGGAGTGAAAAATAATGTTATTTTGAACAACCCGTAATTCCCATAAAAAAATGTTCAAGCACAAGACTCCATGGGAGTGATGACTTAAGAAACTGATCGTTAGATTTCAGAGTTTTAAATTTATATGAATGAGAATGATCGAACCTGGAAACTAACTCTGACAACGATTGAGGCAAGTGCACCTATCGAACAGTAGTATAGCTTAGGCAAGATCGAATTGTCGAACCCAAAGGAACTAAAAGTACTAATATTAATGTCGAAACCATTTTAAAAGTTTGATTTTAAAAACGGGGATCGACTTGTAAAAACGAAAATGGAGTCGCCACCAATCCCTTTTTACTTAGGTGTGATTGGATCACCTTGTAAAACGTTTTATTTTAAAACATTTGATTTTGGTCTACGAAAAACAAGAAAAATGAGTTTGGGAGTCGGTTACGTACGAGGAAGGGTTAGCACCCTCGTAACGCCCAAAAATTGGCACCTAATCGATAGAATCATGTCCAAATGTTTGAAATTTAAAAAATTTTAAAATAAGATTCGTTTATTAGAAGAAAAACAAAGACTTACCTATCTCAAAGAAACAAAACACCATACCCAGTAAGTTAGGGTATAGCATTTCATGACTTTGAAACTAAGCACGTCTTTATTTTAGAAAATTCCTACCTCGAGACGCAAAATGTCGAACCCACTAAGTTAGGGCACAACACTTTGAATTCCCAAGAATAGGTTTTTTTTATTTGAAATTGGTAAACCTCAAATTTTTTTTAAAAAAGGAATATGTAATACCTAAAGTTTCACGAGAAAAATCGAACCCAGTAAGTTAGGGCAAAATTCTTCTCGAAATTCTCCAAATATCACATATCTCCGTATTTTGAAAACCATTTGAAATAAATATTTTAATTCGAAAGGTATTTTTATAAAAAAAATGGTATGAGTAAGATATTCTAGCATACATATCAATTACAATTCTACGAATAAATAATAATAATAAATAATATAATAAATAAAGCATGCTAAAGCGGTAAGAAACAAATATAAAGATAATTAATAAAATCATAATATATAATAAAACAATATAAAATAACTAATAATAATATATACAAGGATTATACATAATAAAAATAATTAGTCAATATATATAATAATAATAAAAACATATACATAATATATTAATCATAAAAAATAATATAAATAAAATAGGTTATATTATAATAGATTTTATACAAAACAAATTTTAAAACTAATACATAATATAATACTTAAAAATATAATAAATAATACATAAATATTAAAATAATATATAAATTATTAAACCAAGTAAAATAATATATAATGATGATTAAATATATATAAAGATAACACATATAAAAATATATATATATATATGGATTTCATACTATTAATAAATTAATAAATATAAGGATAAAATAACTAAATATAGTATAAAATAAAAGGATAAAAAAAAAACAAAGAAACAGGGGTTAGATAATAATTAAAACAGATATAAAATGACTAAATTAAAACACGCGTTAAATCGAAGGGGTTAAAATGGAAATTAAGGCAAATTTAAAAACTACGACATTTTATTCTTAGCCATTAAAGAGTCTGATGTACTAAATTGGAAAATAATTAAACATTTTAGGGCCAAATTAAAATAAAAATGAAATTAAACGGAATAAAAAATGCGGGGGACTAAAATGGCAATTAGACCATTCAATGAAAACGCGCGGATCTTTTCCTCGGGTCGGGTCAATGCGCGAATCCCTTACTTAAAACGACGTCACTTTAACGCTTATTGGCTTAAGTGAAAACGACGTCGTTTTTAACATGCCATATAAGCAAGTTTTCTACCCGAAAATTCATTTTAGCCTCAGTTCTAAAAAAAAAAAAAACTTTGAATTCTCTCTCGACCCCTCCACCCTTCTGCTAGAGTTCGACCATCGGGGGCCACAGATCACATGCGCACGCGCCACACGCGCCTCCATGGCCAGTGGCCGGAGGCCAAACATCGGTTTTTGATCGCTTTCAAAAGGTAAACCCTCTTTCTTTTTTATTTTATGAAACAATATTTATATGTAAATATATATATATATATATAAAATAAAAACAAAATAAAAAAATCATCTCTGTAATGAAATTTCTGTGTTTTTATTTCTTTTTTTTTTGTTTCTCTGTGTATATCGTGTGTTTCTCTGTATTCCCCCCTTTTACAGATTTCATTAGGGCTTTATATAGCCTTTGAAAATAAATCGCAAAATTAAATACAAAAGATTTTATCTTGCTGTTTCTTGCCATTTCTTGTTGCTTTTCTTTCCTTTTTGCAGGCGGAAGACGAGAAATCCGACGAAGATGAAGGCTGGACGGGTTCGTGGTGTCTTGGCCGTTGCTCGCGTCGATTGCGGCGCGATGGGTGCTGCCAGGCGCAAAGGCTGGACGAGTCTTGCGACGCCTAGGGTTTCGAAAACCCTAGGTGTTCTGATTTCGGCTTTGAGTGTTGGGCCTTTTGGGCCGTGCTTCACTTGAGTCTGGGTATAGGTTAATTTAGGGTCTGTAAGTTGGTCTTGGGGTTTTGGGCTAAGTCTGTTTAGGATTGTTTTGGGTTAAGTGTTTGTAACAGGTTTTGGGCTTTAAGCCCGTTTGATTGTAAATGGACTGTAATGGACTGTTTATTATTATTATTATTTGTTTTTATTGATTTTAATCTGTTTTTGAACAGGCCCGGGCAAAAATGGGCCTCTACAGCTGCCCCTCTTTGCTCATTGTCGTGTAACGAGAATAGAGCAAAGACTATAAAAGGACCAATTTTGACCGGTCTTGGCCAAGCCTCGACTTCTTGATCCTTGTCTTCTTCAAATGACTCCAACTCCACTGCAACTTCAACAGTATTGGAACTTCATCTTGATTTCAATAATTTTGATAGCTTCCATCTTCTTCTTGCAATTTCAAAAAATGCCAAATCTATTATTTTACGATCTGCTTCCTACAACTTTAGGAAGATAAGATCTGAAAGTGTCTTCGATCTACTTCCAACAACTTCAGGAAGATAAGATCTGAAAGTGTCTTCGATCTACTTCCTACAACTTCATGAAGATAAGATCTGAAAGCGTCCTTGATCTACTTCCTACAACTTCAGGAAGATAAGATCTGTTGTCTTCAGTCTCCAACTTCAGAGATGCAAGCTAGTATCTTCGATCTGCTTCCTACAACTTCAAGAAGATAAGATCTGAAAGTGTTTTCGATCTATTTCCTACAACTTCAGGAAGATAAGATCTGAAAGTGTTTTCGATCTACTTCCTACAACTTTAGGAAGATGAGATCTGTTGTCTTCGAGCTACTTCCTACAACTTCATGAAGATAAGATCTGTTGTCTTCGATCTACTTCCTACAACTTCAGGAAGATAAGATCTGTTGTCTTCGATCTACTTCCTACAACTTCAGGAAGATAAGATCTATTGTCTTCGATCTACTTCCTACAACTTTAAGAAGATAAGATCTGAAAGTGTCTTCGATCTACTTCCTACAACATCAGGAAGATAAGATCTGAAAGGGTCTTCGATCTGCTTCCTACAACTTCAGGAAAATTAGATCTTCTATCTTCAATCTACTCCACTACAACTTCTGGGAGATAAGACTGAAGGGGTCTTCGATTTGCTTCCTACAACTTCAGAAAGATGAGATCTTCTTTCTTCAGTCTACTCCACTACAACTTCAGGGAGATAAGACTAAAATCTTTTTTTGATCTACTTCCTACAACTTCAGGAAGATAAGATCTTCAGTCTACTCCACTACAACTTCAGGGAGATAAGACCAAAATCTTCTTTTGATCTACTTCCTACAACTTTAGGAAGATAAGATCTTCTTTCTTCAGTCTACTCCACTACAACTTCAGGGAGATAAGACTAAAATCTTCTTTTGATCTACTTCCTACAACTTCAGAAAGATGAGATCTGCAAACTCACCGATATTGCTACACCATCCGCTGAGGGACATGTCCTGTAGACTCGGTTTAGTATGTTTATGTTACATGGCTAAGATGCTATGATAAAAAATGAATCAAATGCTTACAGCTATATATAACATGTCATGAAGATGACTCCTTTTAAAGGATTAGGATGCAATGACCGAAATGAATCAAATGCTCCTAATGAAATTTGCTATGATACAGAAATGTTATGAGTATGATTCCTATTCTAGGTGTTATCACTCATTTGTTTTTCATTCTTGTTCATCAATCATGTTCTGCTTAACCAGCTTGCCCCATTGTAATTTCTGAGTCAGCCCCTCTTGGATCTTGAGGCATGAAATTGGTATTCCCACTGCAACTTCGGGGAAATAACATTTGGTTTTTTTTTGAACCTTCTGTTACCACTCAGAGGTGCAGAACTTGTATCAATTTAATCTGTTACACCATTCCCTGGGTGTAATGACCAAATGTATGTGTCTGAAATTTTCAATGAATGCAGGGTATCCCGCTAATGATCCCCTTTTACATTTGGATTGACTTTGTTCGTCATTTGCCGATGTGGTATCACCAACAAAATTGTCTTATCCAATAAGAATCTGAAAAGATAATCATTTTTCAACGTTTCCAGCCTTTAGGCTTGGTGAGTTCTGAACAATAGTCATGTTTCAAATTCCTCATTTTATTTAGAAGCTTCTAGAGTAATATGCGAAACTCCTTTTATGAAAGTGTTATTAGTCCATAAATCATTATTTCAATATAAAATGCTTGAAAAAGATCACAACAATGGACATGAAAGAAATTAATCAGGAGCATAGCTCGAAGTAGATAAGCTAATCAAAGATAACCAAGTCAATAAATGAAAATTGATTGGTGTATCTTAAAAAGAATAAAGTAAACAAAGATAGAAAAGGCTAAAAAAGAAAATTAATTGGGGTGTTTCTTTGAAAAGAATAAAGTGATCAAAGATAGAAAATTTAAAATGGGTAAGATGGGAAACTAGGTGCCCCAGATATCGCAGTCTGAGCTTCTCTGTTCAAACTTCTTGAGGACCATTTTAAACTCGATATGTGTTTAGGGGATCCAGCCCCAAGACGTAACATACTTATTCATTGTTAATTCAAATGTAGCAAGACTACTATGTGCCCCACTTTTGATCAAAATTTGAGCCACCCTTTTCGGGTTTTCAGCTCAAAGCCCCTTTGGTCTCAAAGCGCCCTTTGTGGGTTTTCACTTTAGACTTTCCCCTTTTAGGTAAAATTCTTCTTGTCTGAACCTGAATTCACTGAATTGGGAAAGTCTTTGCCACCCATCTCGGTCAATATCAATGCTCCTCCAGAACAGGTCTTCTGTGGCATCTCATTTCCTCTAAAATCATTATACAGAAGAAAGGTCCTTTTCAACATCAGGTTCCCTTGTGGAATTCTCTAGGACGAACCTCTTTGTCATAAGTTCTAACCGTGATGGATAGCTTTTAACCTTTTCTTCGATTAGGTTCAATTGGCAAAACTGTTTTTATCCTATTGTGTTGCCCCAGCGAAGGCTCTAGCCGATGTTCGATGAGCATAGAGATTAGTGATAGCTTCTTATGCCAATCCTTACAAGTCTTAGCCCCCTTTCATTTTTTTTCGGCAACTTTTGTTACACTATGATATGTTGCCTGATCTTTGGACAAACTGTAAACTTTGACTTTGTACAGTTATTTAAACGCGATCCTTTATGGCATTCTGCTAGCATCTGATCCCTTTTTTATTCTTTTTTTTGAATTTGATGATTTCGACCATGTAACATTGGCATATGAAGCTACTTCCACCCTCTTAGTGAAGTAAACGACGACTATGCCGATGAATCAATATTGGCTAAAAGCCTTTGAAGAGATTGGTCCCATCACATCCATGCCCCACATATGAAAATTTTGTGAAGAACTAGAGTAGGCACATGAATCTTGTTTCCTTAAATACGGTATAGCTAATACCATTCTATTCTATGTAGATCAGCAGTGCTCGATCCTCATGTTTAGCCTGCATCTTAGTATCCCAGGCATGTCCTGACATGATCGTGCAAAACATCTTTGAATTCTTGAAAATAACTCAATGATATCTCGCATTATTTCTATATTGAGCTAGACTTCGATCTTTACCCACTTCCTAGGCTCATAATATTCAATGACCTTTTGTAGAGTAATGTCTATTTTTCATCTTGTTCTACCATCCTTAACAAATCAGGAGGTGGGTTACCATCTTTGTCATCTTCAAAGTCCTGAGATCCCCTAGACCCATATCTCATTCAAAAAGGGAGTCAGTAACAATGTCACTCATGTCGTTGATATCTGGGTACCTAGGTATGAAGGCAAGAAATCCAAAGAATAAATGATTCTAAGGATGATTATTGGTATGGTCATGAATGAATATTCTAAAAAAACAAAAGAATGTACAGTATGAAATGTAAAGAATAAAAGAATATGTATTCAAAAGATGCATTTTATTGAAATGATAATTCTAGACATAAGCCTATTTCACAAAAAGAGTTCTTATTGCCTCTAGGCTTAAGGCAACAAGCACGTTTTGAATATTACTATAAATCAGCTCTAAAAATATAGAGATCTCTTCCACAATCCCATTATTCAAGACACTCCCAAGTATCCAAGGGTTTGGAAACATTGTTCCCCAATTCTCTCTTCGCTTTCGATTTCTTCAAGGGATTGCAACTTTCTTATCTCATCCTTTAATTACTGCATTAACTATCTCGTTAAAGTGATCAGGTTTTGATGAATTGTCGAATTTTACAATTCCCATTTTAATGAACCTTTCGACCAACTTTTTAAACGTATTGCAGTTTTCGATTGAGTGACCCTTTATTCCCGCGTGGTACTCGCACTGGACATTCTCGTTATACCATTTTGGGAACAGAGATTGCAACGGTTTTAGATAAAATAGAGATACCATATGTGCGTCAAACAAACTTTGATATAGCTCCTTATACGTCATGGGGATTGGCGTAAATTGGAGCCTTTCAGAGTTTTGCCTTGGGGAAACCTGATTGCTGGTAACTATTGTCCTTGGCTGGTTTACTGTAATTGGCTCTGAATGGCTCTTGTTATACGTACCGACATTGCTCGTTTTCTTTTCCTTCTTCTTCAGGGTTTTTGAGGTCCATTCTCCTCTTTCCTTTGTTTCTACCAGAGCAATCGGTTTGGCTTGATCATCGCTCGGGTTAAAACCTGAACCCATTGGGGAATTCAGTAAGGCCGAAGTATCAGTTTGACATTGGGGTTCAATAATGATGGGTCCCCCATGCAAATGCGAGTCTGGTTGAGTTGGGATACTGATCGCTGAAATCAGAGCTTTAAAAATTTATAAAAGAATGATCGAACCTGGAGACTAACTCTGACAACGATTAAAGGCAAGTGTACCTATCGAACAGTAGTATAGCTTAGGCAAGACCGGATTATCGAACCTAAAGGAACTAAAAGTACTAATACTAACTTTCTTTTTATTATTTAGCCTTAAAAACGGAGTAAAGTTACTTTTAAACTAAATTGACAAGAACTAAACTAAGGACACAAAGACAAAAAGGACGATTTGGAAAATAACTTGAAGAGAACTCAATTGATCACGATGATACCCTCAGGAAGAATCCACCTAAACTTCACTTGTTATCTAACCCTTAATTATACAGTTTCTTTACTTAGCTTGATCCGTAGGACTCCCTAACCTATATTAAACCCCCTCTCGAGGCGAATAACGTCTAACCCTGAGTTAATTAGTGGAACTCTCGTTCGCTTATAATAACCCCTAGGATAGCAGTAAATCGATCAATGGACTCCCATATTAGGTTTCACCCTAATTCGGCAAAATCTCGTAACCCTATCTCTAGGCGTTCGATCAACTCCGCTTAATTATGTTAGATCTACTCTTAGGCAGGGTCTATTCCATCTCCACCTAAGCACATTAGATTTGGATTAAGCAACATAATTAAGAACAAACTAACTAATTCATCATATAAATTAAAAACCAAATAACAAGATTCGTCTAGGTTTCATCCCCTTCAGGTATCTGAGGGGTTTAGTTCATAATGAATAAAGAAAACATCGCAAGAGAAAGGATAAAACAAAACATAAGAAATCCCTAAAACTCCCTGAAAGAATTGAAGGAGAATTCCGCCGTCTTAAGTATAACTCCGGCTTATTGGGATGGATCAACTGGCTATCCTCGCGTTATTCCCTAACTCTGACCTTCTCGGCTTGGCCCTTGGCCTAGCTTTGATGCCCGTTTCGGCTTCTACCGAACTCCCCTTTCAAGTTGCCCCCTAGGGTGTTTATATAGACTTTGTGATGCCTTACTTGGCCCCTAAGTATCCTAATTCAAGTAGAATTCCTAATAGGGTGTTTGAATAGGCTTTGGAATGTGTTTCTTTGCCTCTAAGTATCCTTTCCCGAATGAAATTTCTCTTTCCAGTGACAGGGACACGGCCATGGCACACGCCCGAGTGGATCGTGGCCAGGCCGTTCTCGGACTTTTAATGAGGCACGACCGTGTTAGTTTTGGGCCAGGCCGTGTCGATTTCTTTCTTGGCCTAATTTGGTCCGTTTTAAGCCCGTTTCTCGTTCTTTTGATCCTTGGGTGCTTTCCTAAGTATAAAACATGAAAAGAAAGGATTAAGAGCACCTTTTTACATAAATTGGGGATAAGTCATCTAAAAACAAGCTAAATGTGGGATTAAAATATGTTATAATTACGGTTTATCAAATACCCCCACACTTAAGCTTTTGCTTGTCCTCAAGCAAAATTCTCAACTCATAATTAAAACGGACTTCCTCGATTCATAGTATTCGTCAATAATGTTTTATCATAATTCAAAGATAATTCATACATGGATAACTCAACTCAAATAGTCCTAAAGATTCAAACAATCAAAGTCATGATATTTATAGTATGAAAACATAGGTGTTTCCCTTTACCATGAATAATTACCTTTGATTTGAAATCAACAAGGATTGACATCCTCTCTAAAGATTCACTCAAATCACTCGAGGTGTTTAAGGTTCAAAATTAAGCACTCAAAAGTTGAACATGAAAAGTTAATCCCATAGGCTTGCATGAAAATCAAATCTCCACCACTAAAATATGAGATGATACACAAATCAAAAGGTCTTTACAGGGTTGTAATGGGGCTTGGGTTAAAGGTGTGGATAAAGGCTGCATTAGAAGGTTAGAACCGAGATTGACCTAACAAATTACCTAACTAGAATAATGAATTAATCCTAAATATTTACATCAATTGAAAACTAATAATATGAGCTTTTTCTTCAAGATTTGCATTTTAAACATGTAAGCTCACTTAGCAAAGCTAATAATGAATATACTTCGTTTTTTTAAGAACAAACTAATAATAAAGGATGAATACTGAAATAATATAATTAGGTAGCTGACCAAATCAAATCTCGATATAAGGGTAGTAAAAAAGAATGGTGATGACAAATACAAAAGGTTTTGGGTTAATATTAGTGGGTGAGTCAATAAAAAAAAAGGTTGTTAGGGTCAGCGGGGTTCACTAGGGGTTAATTGTGAAGGTAGGCTTTTTAATGGAGTAAGTGGGTTAAAACCTAGGTGCCTTTATCATCTTGGTATATCAAATCATAGGTGTGGTCTTGACATGTATAATCAATGCAAGTTCTAGAATAACAAATCAATGTTGACACACTCATAATAAAAAGTGAGCATGAAAGGATGTATGCTCTAAAAGGCTCAAAATCTCACAAAAATTATGGGTATTTTGATGTCAACCTCGTAAATTTCAAACTTCAAAGTAACATTCAGATTCAGGTAGTCAACCTAAATTTGAAAAATAGACTTTATCATGCTTGATTCTCTAGTATCCTTCAAATTTAATCATCAATGCACAATTATCAATGACTTACTGCAAAACATATCAACAAAGATCATAAATCATAGGAAATTTCATTCTAATCATAATATGAGAGACTTTACTTTTGAACAAGGCATAATTCAGGGATTTTCAAATAATACTATAGTTAACCCTCCCCACACTTAAGATGTACATTGCCCTCAATGTACAAAGATAGATATTAGCAAAATAATCATAAAAATCATAAGATGGGGAGAGAAGTGAAACTTCCTGAATTTTGGATGAAGTCAATGAAAAGAAATCGGATAGGATTGAAGGTGAACATGGGGAAGCGTCTCGAACCGTTTGAAATTGAATCCTCGAAGCAGCCGATCTGATTTTATTGTATCCTAAGCTAAATCTAAATATTATAAAGAATAAGAAGAAGAAAATAAAATAAAGTAAAAAAATAATGAAATGAAAATAAAATTAAAATTAAAATTAAAATAAATAATGGAAAATGAAAGACAACTAGAAAAAGGGAGAATGAGGTTTAAATAGAGATGTAGCCCGTGTTTTGGGATTTTGAATTTTGGGTGCGTTCAGGGTGTTCGGGCACTACCGCGGGTGTAGTGGCACGCCCGTGTCTTTCTTCACACAGTCATTTAATACGGGCGTGCTCCTCCCGTGTTCGATAAGTCAGAATGTTGGCACGGTTGGAAGGCACTGCCTTGTTTAGCCCGTGCTTAACAAGTCAGTAACCTCGCACGGGGTGTCGGCACGGGTGTGGACCATTATTGCCACCCGTGTTGAGAAAAGAAATTTTTCTATGTCGTGCACGGCTACAGGCACGCCCATGGTTCATCCCCTGGCTTCCACATGACCACGAGCACGCCCATGTGTAGGGCCGTGTGGCCTAGAAATCTGCTCTTTTGTTAGTTTATGATTAGGTGCTAAAAAGAAAAGGAAAAGAAAAAAATAAAAAAATAAAAAATGTAAAAATGGGGTTAGTGCTCGGGTTGCCTCCCAAGAAGCGCTCGTTTATAGTCTTAAGCTAGACTTTACCTCTCATTCGTATGGTCATGGCGGTTTGAGGAGGTGAAAATCCTTTCTCATGCGATCACTTCGGTTATGGATATATAGTTTAAGTCGAGTAATGTTTACCTCAAAAGTGTTGAATTTAGGATTGCTTACCTCGACTGTGCCGTATAGGAAGACATTAAGTACCTCAAAAGTGATTTCTTCGTTTGTCTTGAGGTCTGAATTGGTGATTCGAGGGTCTTCCTTATTCAATAATACCTGATCTCCTACTTTGAAGTGATACGTTGTTCCTATCAGCTCGTCTGGGGGCTCCTTCGGTTTCACTTCGTGTGGTTCCGGTTCTTCTTTAAATTGTGTTTTCCACTCTTCTAGTTTGTTGACCCTAAGGCTTTGTTCCTCATATAATTCTTCTTTGTTGGCACGAGGTCTAAGATCTAGCTCAGCTAGGTGATTTCGTGATGCTTCCTGTAAAGAAGGTTGAACCAAATGGTTATCAATAAAATTAACGTTCGTACCTTTATAACTCGATGTCCTAGCTGAGTCAAGAGCTTGAAGAGTGATTGTTTCATCGTCTACACGAAGTGTGAGTTCATTGAATTCTTCCTTTGTATGGTCTTTCTTTATTACATTGGGATATGGCACACGAGGTTGGTATTCTAAAATTACCGATTTTGGTAAATCATGGCACATCTCAACCTTACCTTTACTTACCACAGGTTCTTGCCTTGGGTCAAACAATTCACTGTTATGAGCTTGTACGGCTTGGGGCCCATGATTCGGCTCAGGTTTGTAGCCTTATGGTGTTTCCTGTGGTGAAAGTTGAACAATTTGATTATCAACTGAATCTACTTTCTCACCTTCATCACTTGATGTCCTGGCTAAGTCAAAAGCTTGTAGACTGATTGATTCGTCACCTACACGAAGAATGAGTTCTCCTGTACCAACATCAATTTTAGTCCTGGCAGTTGCTAGAAAGGGTTTTCCTAAAATTAAAGGAATCGAATTGTCCTCATTCATGTCTAAGACAACAAAATCTACTAGGAATATGAATTTATCAATTTTGATTAGAACATTTTCTATTTTACCCCTAGGAATTCTGATAGTTTTATCAGTTAACTGAATGCTCATTCTAGTTTGTCTGGGTTTCCCTAGACCTAGTTGTTTAAACATTTTATAAGGCATAACATTGATGCTTACCCCTAAATCAGCTAAAGCATTATCAATAGATAAACTACCAATTAAACATGGAATTGTAAAACTCCCTGTGTCTTTTTGCTTCTGCGGTAGTCTGTTCTGTAACATTGCTGAGCATGCTGCGTTTAATTCCACGTGGTGCTCCTCGTCTAATTTACGTTTGTTTGTCAAAAGCTGTCTTAAAAATTTCCTCGAGTCTGGCATCTAAAAAAGAGCTTGAAGAAGAGGTAAGTTAATATGTAATTTTTTTAAAAGTTTAAGAAACTTACCGAACTGTCCTTCTGAATCGTCTCTTTTCATTGCTTCGGGATAAGGTATGCGAGGTTGGTACTCTTTGATTACCGGTTTTGGCTTTTCTTGTGTTACCTCTGTTTTACCTTTGTTTACCTTGTTTTTTGGTATTGCATTGGGTTCATCTAACCCTTTACTGTCCTGAGCGGTGATGGCTTGATTTTGCTCCTTAGGGTTAATCTCCGTGTTACTAGGTAGACGCCCTTGCGGTCGTTCTGTCATCAGATTTGCAAGTTGTTCGACTGCATTAGTGACTTCCTTGACTGACTTAGTAATTTCCATGATTCGGCTCTTGTTGCTTTTGATTGTTCTCTCAGTTTCTTGGATACGTTTCTCTGTGTCTGCCGAAAATTTTGTCAGTATCTCTTCAAGGTGCGACTCCTCTTCCTGTTGGTGAGGTGGTTGTTGAAAGTTTGGAGGAAGTTTCGGTCTTTGGCTATTTTGATCATCCCACGAGAAATTGCGATGATAACTCCAACCTGCGTTATAAGTGTCATTATAAAAATTATTTTGTGGTCTAGAATAGTTACCCGTATAGTGAGCTTGCTCGTTTTCCATGGCATATCCGTAGGGTGGGTACTCAAGATTCGCCACTCCTCCTAGATTTGAGTCATATTGCATTACTGAGTGTACCTGCGAGGAACTATACAAACCACCAATCTTTTTATTCATAATCTCTAGCTAGTTAGATAACCTGGTGACCACGTCGAGGTTGGAGACACTGGCGGCTTTTGTTGACGTTGTCCTCATAACTTGCCACTGATAGTTATTTAGTGCCATCTCCTCTAAACTAAAATTACCTGTCAAAGCAAAGAAAAATTAGCAAAGTAAAAATAAAAAAAATTGCAATAATAAAATAAAAAAATGGCTAAAGTAATAAAAATTAAGCTTTCTTAATATTTTAGTTCCCCAGCAACGGCGCCAAAAACTTGATCGCTGAAATCAGAGCTTTAAAAATTTATAAAAGAATGATCGAACCTGGAGACTAACTCTGACAACGATTAAAGGCAAGTGTACCTATCGAACAGTAGTATAGCTTAGGCAAGACCAGATTATCGAACCCAAATGAACTAAAAGTACTAATACTAACTTTCTTTTTATTATTTAGCCTTAAAAACGGAGGGAAGTTACTTTTAAACTAAATTGACAAAAACTAAACTAAGGACACAAAGACAGAAAGGACGATTTGGAAAATAACTTGAAGAGAACTCAATTGATCACGATGATACCCTCAGGAAGAATCCACCTAAACTTCACTTGTTATCTAACCCTTAATTATACGATTTCTTTACTTAGCTTGATCTGTAGGACTCCCTAACCTATATTAAACCCTCTCTCGAGGCGAATAACGTCGAACCCTAAGTTAATTAGTGGAACTCTCGTTCGCTTATAATAACCCCCTAGGATAACAGTAAATCGATCAATGGACTCTCATATTAGGTTTCACCCTAATCCGACAAAATCTTATAACCCTATCTCTAGGCGTTCGATCAACTCCGCTTAATTATGTTAGATCTACTCTTAGGCAGGGTCTGTTCCTCCTCCACCTAAGCACATTAGTTTTGGATTAAGCAACATAATTAAGAACAAACTAACTAATTCATCATATAAATTAAAAACCAAATAACAAGATTCGTCTAGGTTTCATCCCCTTCAGGTATCTGAGGGGTTTAGTTCATAATGAATAAAGAAAACATCGCAAGAGAAGGGATAAAACAAAACATAAGAAATCCCTAAAACTCCCTGAAGGAATTGAAGGAGAATTCCGTCGTCTTGAGTATAACTCCGGCTTCTTGGGATGGATCAACTGGCTATCCTCGTGTTATTCCCTAACTCTAACCTTCTCGACTTGGCTCCTTGGCCTAACTTTGATACCCGTTTCAGCTTCTGCCGAACTCCCCTTTCAAGTTGCCCCCTAGGGTGTTTATATAGACTTTGTGATGCCTTACTTGGCCCCTAAGTATCCTAATTCAAGTAGAATTCCTAATAGGGTGTTTGAATAGGCTTTGGAATGTGTTTCTTTGCCTCCAAGTATCCTTTCCCGAATGAAATTTCTCTTTCCAGTGACAGGGACACGGCCATGGCACACGCCCGTGTGGACATGGCCAGGCCGTGCTCGAACTTTTAATGAGGCACGGCCGCGTTAGTTTTGGGCCAGGCCGTGTCGATTTCTTTCTTGGCCCAATTTGGTCTGTTTTAAGCCTGTTTCTCGTTCTTTTCATCCTTGGGTGCTTTCCTGAGTATAAAACATGAAAAGAAAGGATTAAGAGCACCTTTTTACATAAATTGGGGATAAGTCATCTAGAAACAAGCTAAGTGTGGGATTAAAATATTTTATAATTATGGTTTATCAGATACCTATTGGGGAATAAACAATTTCTTCCTCATCATCCACACTATTGACCACCAGACCACTCCTCTTTTCAAGTCTTTCGACTAGTAACTGGGTTAACTGGCCGATCACATTTTTTTGGAACTCTAACATTTGTTCCCGCATTTCTTGCTGAATCTTGGTCAATTTCCCCTGCATCTGTATTTGCATTTGCTCTATTCTTTCCAATCTTTGCTCCATGTTTTCTAGGTTAACTGAAATATTTTTACCTAATTAGGGTCCTTTTGTTAAATCTAATGCAAATGATGCAATATAATGCAAATACATGAATGCAAAGAGGCATTGATTCTGATTCAACTTCATTTTAGAAAACTTTATTAGAAAACAAAATCCTTTACATAAAACGGACTACAGATATGCTTTCACCCTAAGTCCTAAAGCTTTGCCTTTCCTAAGTAATGAAGCTAGCTCTTGACCACAATCCAACCGTAGCTCATATTTCAAGCTCAACGTATCAGCCCATGATGCCAAAGTCTGTAGATGATTAGCTACCTCTCGAATCTGAACTATGGCTTCCCCCATGATATAATCTTGGCTTCTAACTTGGTCATGGGAATGATGAAGCTCTTCCTTCCAACACCCTTCTCTTGTTTCAAGAAGCTTGATCTGAATTTCATAACTGTGCAATTGTAACACCCCAAACCCGACCCATGTGTTTCGACCAGATCTGGTATGCTACGAGTTGTACATTGAAAACTTTTTCTTTGTTGGTTTTGGAAATCGTAAGTTAATTGGACATTATTTTGATAAATAAGTGGCATTTTAAAAATAAAACCTTTGTATTATTATTATTAAGTATAATAAAACCTTTGGTACAAATTCATAAGTTGCAAAACATTAAAAACTACTTAGTTGAATTAAAACTATAGGGCCTTATTACATAAATATTCCCAAAATAAAATAAAACTTAAAGAAAACCGAAATAATTTGTAGAAATAAAAACTTGATGGCCCCTCGAGTCCGTCTCGGCTCCCATGTCCACGATCTACTGCTCATCTGAAAGAGTAGATAAAAAGGAAAGCGTGAGTCACCAAGACTCAGTGTATAAGTCTTGAAACACACAATGACCTGAGGCCCACAAACACATTATGGGCCCTGGCCCATACATAAAGGCAACAATCATAATTACATGATAAATAATGAATGATGAATAACCCAACCCATCCTAGGTTTCCATCCTCTACACACCAGCCCGTACCAACCATCACACCTTAGGGATTTCTACAATCAACCCTCCATCCGCTACACACCATAACGACAGCCGTACTGCCTATTCCTGTTATTCAGGAATCATTAAATGTGGCATTGCCACCGATCACTATGTGACCTAACATTAGATTTTGTGGTTTAACCACCGATCACCAAGTGACCTATCATACACTTCCCCTTCATTATCATAGTCCCACCCCATGCATACACACATAAGGAAAACAACACACAGGCTTTCATAATATTTTGATACACATAGAGATATCTATGATTACGTACCTGGCATCCTTGCCTAACCCTTTTAGGGTTTCATTCGACTGTCCACACAGTCTCTTTTCGACTTTTTAGCCCATAACATATATATATATATATATAGACATACATACAGGTTTAATAGTGTGTTAAAGATCTACACACCTGATTACCGACAAGACGAGACTTTCTATGTCAACACTATCCGTAGCCAACACCACCGCTATCTGCCTAAGGTGTTGTTCAGAAGCCGATCCACAACCCGGTGGCCAATCTCGAACGGCAGATATAGTGTAACAGCCCAATTACGACCCTAAATGGAACGGTGGTTTCGGGACCATGAATCCGAGCCGGAAAAATCTCATAATATTATTTTATTTTCGTGTGTAGTGTGCAAATTTTATTGCTTGATGTGCCTGAATTGAGAGAAAGGATTAAATAGATAAAGTATATAAGTAGCATTCATTAAATAAAAGGGTTTAATTTAAGTGTTGGTTGAAAGAAATGACTTGCATGTCAAATAATCCATTTTGTTTGTAGTGGACGGCATGATGATTACATGAATATTAAATATCATTTGTTTTTAGTTAGTGGTGCATGATTATATTTTATAATTGAGTGGCTAAATTAACTTATTATTTCATTGTGAGGATCAAATTTGCAATTAAACAAATTGCAATTGAAATGGATGACATTATGCCCACTATATATTTTTGTTTATTGAATTCTTATTAGTAAGTGGAAGATTAAAATAATAAAAGAAAGAAAACATCATTTGCATGCTCATTTTCTACTATTCATTGCCGAAACCATTGGAGAAGAAGAAGAGAATAAGCTTTCTCTTATTCGGTCATCTCAAGTCAAAATTTGGGTATGCATGTTTTAGATTTTTGGATGATTTTTGCACTTTTGAGATGGTTATTAAGAGCTTTACATAGCCCATGTAATAATTTATGTCATGGTTGTGGTTTTCATGAGATACCATTGTTGAAAGCTTGAGATTTTTATGGATTAATGGTGAAATATTAATGCTAGGTGTTAGATTAGTAAGTTCTATTCTTGCATTTTTGATGAAATAGAGTAAATTAGAAATTAAGGTTAAAATAAATAATTGAGGGATTATAATGCTAAATAGTTACTTTGTATTGATGTATATGACCCTTAGAAAGATTCGGCCCTAAAGGGTATTGGACAAGTTTTGAGTAATTTATGAGTATTGTATTAGGGACTGAATTGTATAGATTGTAAAAGTTAGGGGTAAATTTGTAAATTTGCTAAATTATTGTGTTATGGATCAAATTGAATGATTATAAAAAAATTAATTATTGAGTTCTATTTAAATTATTTAGATCAAGTATAAAAGGAAAAGGCTTTGGATCGGGGGGAAAACAAAATTTAACGAGTAGCCGGGAAGCTTAATTTGACAACTATCGAGGTAAGTTTTAAGCAATTTGGTTAAATTGAAATTGATTACATGAATTACAATTGCTAAGTAAGGATAAATATATTCATTGGTAAATGAATAAGACCGAATGTGAAATGGTAACATGAAAATATATTCATGGGTGCCGAATATGAGCTTAGTGTTCTTATTAGCTTTGAATAAATGATGTATGATTAAGGTGGGATTGAGTATAGATTTATAATGTATGATTATGGTATTGAATTGATGAGAGTATATAATTTCCTTCTAAAGTCGAATATGAGCTTAGTGTTCTTATTAGCTTTGAATAAATGATGTATGATTAAGGTGGGATTAAGTATAGATTTATAATGTATGATTATGGTATTGAATTGATGAGAGTGTATAATTTCCTTCTAAAGCCGAATATGAGCTTAGTGTTCTTATTATCTTTGAATAAATGATGTATGATTAAGGTGGGATTGAGTATAGATTTATAATGTATGATTATGGTATTGAATTGATGAGAGTATATAATTGCCTTCTAAAGCCAAATCTGGTATGATTTCATGGGAAGGATAGATGGAATCGGTCATGTATATCTATGAGGTTTTGTATTTTAGTTTAGATATAATAATCTATGTTTTTGAGAATGAGGTGGTAATTTGGGAAGGAACATGGCACTATGTGTGCGTGAAAATCGGTTAATAAGCACTAAATGTGCGAGGTGTTAAAGTAACGGCTCTATGTGAGTGATACGTTACGAGAAGCATTAAAGTAACGGCTCTATGTGAACGATACGTTACGAGAAGTATTAAGTAACGGCTCTATATGAGCGATACGTTACAAGAAGTATTAAAGTAACGACTCTGTGTGAGCGATACGTTACGAGAAGTATTAAGTAACGGCTCTATGTGAGCGATACGTTACGAGAAGTATTAAGTAACGGCTCTATGTGAGCGATACGTTACGAGAAGTATTAAGTAGCGGCTCTATGTGAGCGATACGTTACGAGAAGTATTAAGTAACGGCTCTATGTGAGCGATACGTTACTAAACCTTATTAACAAGTGTGTGAGTACGAGGTTTGTTAAAAGATTCCTTTTAATAAAGATATTATGTATTCGGAAATGTACGAGTGCATTATTACATGTTAAGCACGACCGGTAAGTTGGATGGATAAGTAAACTAAAGGTATGTACTATTTATGACACTTTACAATGGAAGGCGGGTTAAATTGTAAAATAGAGATTATGGTAAGTAAAGAAAATATATGCTGTTCATTTTATTGATGCAAATGTGGTGTAAGAGTATATAAATATATATATTTTTATTGTACATGTATATAACGTAGTTAAGCAAATTATTTTTGGAATGGTTAATTATTCGGCAAAGAGAATGTGAATCAAACAAAATTATTTAATTGTGATAAAGTTTATATGTAAGTTAATTGCTTGAAACTTACTAAGCTATAATAGCTTACTTGGTGTGTTTGTTCATTGTTTTATAGATTTCTTGACGTAAAGACTTGAGCTCGGGGATCATTTTGGGCAGTTCATCACACTATCGTCGATACTTTGGTATCTCTTTTGTGTATAAACTTTAAGTATATGGCATGTATAGACTAAACCGTTTTGAGTTGACCAAATTGATGGTTATATGTATATATAGGTATGAGCCATGCGGAAATGGCTTTATTTCTTATTAGGGATTGATTTTTGAGTGTTAAGGATGTATGTTTATATATATATATATATATATATATATATATATGAAAGTGCTTAGTATAAAGTTATTTCATAATAGTTAAATGTGAGTTTTGAGTTTTCTAGAAATTGGTTGCAAAAGTTATACTTGTGACTTTAGAATGATGAATTATATCAACATACTCTTTTGAAAGAAATTATGTGGTTAAATATGAATGAAATAGGTTGCATGTGGTGTATGTATATACCAAAGGTGAGATATTGAAAAAGTAAATAGTTGTACATGTATTTGTGGATATTCGGTCATGGTTGTATAGTTTTGAGCTTTAAAAATCTTTTGAGTAATATTATGTTTGGTCTTGTGTAATTGATACTTAAATCAATGATATAATAACCTGATAAGGTGTATTTATGAAATAATTATATAAAGAAAATTTGTGGAATGAGTATATTGTTTAATAATGCTTTAATGATAAATGTTTGGTGGATAGTATATACATATTTATTAAATGGTTGAGTGCTATACATTATTTCGGCTATTGCATTATACATGGTTACATGAGTAGTGGCTTGCTTAATGAATGTAAGTAGATATCCGTAAAATGAATAAATATTATGTATGATATGCATGATAGGGATTTGGGATAGGATGAAAAATGCAGTTTATTCAAAATAGTAGCAGTGGAATATACTTTATCAATACATTTGCGTATGAAATAATTTTGACTTGTGTCGAGTTCAGTAATGCCCGTAACCCTAATCCGGCGATGGATACGGGTTAGGGGTGTTACATATAGCGCGCTTCTTAAACTTAGGGATCATTTCCTTTGTCTGATCCACATTTGATTCCACCAAAAAGGCCTTACTAATCATAACACATGGTTAAATTGTGATTTCGATAACGAATCTAACGAGAACCTAGAGAGAATCCCTTATCTTGAAATTCCCGAAAATAATATGATTCGAATGCTACCAATTTCTGGCTTAGAAACCTAGGTGATTAGATCTCCTTCAAATCCCGGAATGCCGCCCAAAGAAAGAGAACACGAGATCAGAAAGAAAACGTCAAACTAAAGATGGCCCTAACCATCAACTAACCATTCGACTTTGGCTTAAAAAGCCGAAAAGAATAATAAGAATAATAGCACAAGTCGACACTTACCTCTATAGGAAATTCGGCAACTCTTAGGAGTTTTCGGCTTTTGAGAAGATCAAGAAGAGAAGAAGAAATCTAAGTAGTTTCGGCTTTTTGGTTGAAGAGATCGGCAAAAGGAAATAGGGGTATTCGACTATGGAGATGAGAAGAGAGTTCAGGGTTTCGGCTTTTGAAAGAAAAGATGTTGAGAAGATTGGGGAGGTTTCGGCTTCTGAAGAAATCAAAAGAAAAGAACTTGCAGAGGGAGACTGAGAATTTTGGCACAGGGAAAGAAGAAAAGAATAGGGTTCCAAATGCCGGAATTGATGAGCTATCCCCCCTATTTATAGAAATTTCCGCACTTACCTATCAAAAACCGAAAGTGCCCTTCCTGATAACTAAAAATTAAGCAAATAAAAAGGGAAAATTCGGCACCCCTTTGCCATAAAGAAACCAATTTCTTCCCTCCTCTAGGTGATGGAATTTCGGCCAACACCTATCCTTGCAGATAGCTCCTATCTTTTCTCCTTTTATCTTCAACATTATCAACTATAATATCTAAATTATCCCATTCACATAAATCCTCCTATTTTTTGAGCCTTGTTGCCGTCCACTCCACCTAACCCTAATGCCAAAAATTAGCTAACTTAAATTAAAAGAATTGGGCTCCATGAAACTTAAATTTGGGCCCCTTACTCCCTTGTGTGGCGTCACCTCCTTGCTCCCTAAGTGGCGCTACTGACCACTGGGCCACAAGCCCATTTTGATATTTAAACACAGATTCCACCTTTTAAACCATATAGTGCCCAAAAAAAAATTTAACCAAGGCCTTGACCACATCCTGAGCCCATTTTGGACCCCTAACAGTTAAATTAACACATTAAACATATCACCACACTAAACGCATAGACCCAATAATTTAGGATGTTACAGTTCTACCCCCTTAAAGAAATTTCGTCCTCGAAATTACCTGGTCAGAAAAGATGAGGGTATTACTGCCGCATCGCTTCCTCTGGTTCCCACGTAGCCTCCTCAGAGCCATGATTCCGCCATAGCACCTTAACCAACGGAACCGTCTTCTTCTGCAATACTTTGAAATCACGATCCAGAATTTCCACTGGTCCCTCTTTGAAGGATAGATCAGGTCTTACCTCGATTTCTTCCATAGGCACAACATGAGACGGATTCGAATGGTAACGTCTTAGCGTAGAGACGTGGAAAACATCGTGAATTTGACTTAACTCCGGTGGTAACTGGTCCTACTCGTTTCAACACCTGGTATGGTCCGATAAATCTGGGACTCAATTTACCCTTCCGTCCAAACCTCAGTACTTTCTTCCACGGCGACAGCTTCATAAATACCTTGTCACCCACTGCAAACTCTATGTCCTTAAGCTTTAAATCAGCATAGGACTTCTGTCAATCTGACGCTTCCTTTAGTCGAGCCCGAATTAACTCAACCTGCTCTTCTGTCTCGGTCACCAACTCTGGACCCAAAACCTGACATTCCCCTAATTCCGTCCAACAGGTAGGAGTACGACACTTCCGCCCGTACAAAGCTTCATAGGGCGCCATCTGAATACTAGACTGATAGCTGTTGTTGTAAGCAAACTCTGCTAATGGTAGGAACTCTTCCCAACTACCTCTGAATTCAATAACACATCCTCCCAACATGTCCTCCAAAATCTGGATCACCCGCTCAGACTGTCCATCGGTCTGAGAATGAAACGCTGTACTAAAATCCAACTTCGTACCCAACGCTTGATGCAACGCCTTCCAACATCATGAGGTGAACCTAGGGTCCCTATCCGATATGATCGATACCGGTACTCCATGCAACCTCACCACCTTCGCTATGTACAACTTAGCCAGTTTCTGCAGAGAGTAATCAACACGTACAGGTATGAAGTGTGCAGACTTCGTCAAGCGATCAACAACTACCCAAACCTCATCTTTCTTAGTGGGCGTGAGGGGAAGCCCACTAACAAAGTCCATGGTGATTCTTTCCCACTTCCATTGTGGAATCTTCACTGGCTGCAATAACCCTGATGGTAACTGATGCTCCGCTTTTACCTGCTGACAGGTCAAACACTTACCCACCAATTCAGTTACCTCTTGCTTCAAACCCGGCCACCAAAATTGATCTCGCAAATCTCGAAACATCTTACTTCCTCCAGGGTGCATAGCATATACACCACCATGCGCTTCATACAAGATCCTATGCCTCAACTCCGGCCCTTTTGGCATACAAACTCTCCGTCGAAAACATAACAGTCCTTCCTCATTCATACTAAATTCCGTTGGCCCATCCTTGGAGATTAGCTGCAACTTTCCCTTTAGCAGCTCATCGATCTGCTGCTTTTCCTTAACCTAACTGATCCAAGAAGGTTTCACTTGAAGTTTGGCTAATAAGCTCCCATCCTCGTATAGACTGAGGTGGGCAAACATTGCTCTCAAGTCAGTGATCACTTTACGACTTAGAGCATCCGCCACCACGTTAGCCTTACCCGGGTGATACTCGATCGAGCAGTCATAATCCTTTAACAACTCGATCCACCTCCTCTGCCTTAGATTCAACTCCTTCTGAGTGAAAAGGTACTTTAAACTCTTATGATCCGTGTAGATGACAGATTTCTCCCCGTACAGATAATGCCTTCAAATTTTTAAGGCAAACACCACTGCTGCCAATTCCAAGTCATGGGTGGGATAATTCGATTAATGCGGTCTTAACTGCCGAGACGCATATGCAACCACCTTTCCATCTTGCATCAACACACATCCTAACCCCGTGTGTGACGCATCACAGTAAATTACGAACTCTTTACCCGCCTCCAGCTGAATCAACACTGGAGCCTCCGTCAAAATCCTTTTTAACTTCTCGAAACTCTCCTGCTGTTTATCTGACCAAACAAACATAACTCCTTTCCGTAGCAACTTAGTCAATGGTGCCGCAATTAAGGAAAAGCCTTCAACAAACCTTCGGTAGTACCCAGCTAAACCAAGAAAACTCCGAATCTCTGCCACAGACCTAGGTGGCTTCCAATCCAACACCGCTTCAATTTTTCGAGGGTCAACCCTAATCCCTTCTGCCGACACAACATGACCCAGAAAAGTAACTTCACTTAGCCAAAACTTGCACTTACTGAATTTGGCATACAACTGCTTCTCCCTCAGAATCTGTAAAACCACTCGCAGATGAACATCATGTTCCTCCTCCGACTTTGAATAAACCAGGATATCATCTATAAACACCACAACACATCGATCCAGGTAGGGTTGGAACACTCGATTCATCATGTCCATGAACACTTGTAACATCCTAAATTTTTGGGCCTATGCGTTTAATGGGTGGATATGTTTAATGTGTTAATCTAAGTGTTAGGAGTCCAAATTGGGCTCAGGCTTAGGTAGAGGCCTTGATTAAAATTATCTGTTTGGGCATTATAGGGTTTAAAAGGTAGTATCTGTGTTTAAAATACCGAAGTGGGCTCGTGGCCCAATATTAGGAGGTGACGCCACACAAGGGAGTAAGGGGCCCAAATTTAAGTTTCATGGAGCCCAATTATTTTAATTTAAGTTAGCTAATTTTTGGCATTAGGGTTAGGTGGAGTGGATGGCAACAAGGCTCAAAAATAGGAAGATTTATGTGAATGGGATAATGTAGATATTATAGTTGATAATATGGAAGATAAAAAGAGAAAAGATAGGAGCTATCTGTAAGGCTAGGTGTTGGCCGAAATTCCATCACCTAGAGGAGGGAAGAAATCGGTTTCTTTATGGCAAAGGGGTGCCGAATTTTCCCTTTTTATTTGCTTAATTTTTAGTTATTAGGAAGGGCACTTTTGGTTTTTCATAGGTAAGTGCCGAAATTTCTATAAATAGGGAGGGTTCTCTTCTTTATTTTTCGGTATTTAGGGTTTCCATCTTTTCTTTCTCTTCTCCTCTGAGTAGAAGCCGAAATTCCTAACCCTATTCCCTCATCTTCACTTTGATTCAAAAGCCGAAACTCCATTGTTCTTTTCTCTTCTTTCTTCTAAAAGCTGAAAACTCTATTATTCTTTTCTCTTCTTTCTTCTAAAATCCGAAAACTCCATTATTCTTTTCTCTTCTTTCTTCTAAAAGCCGAAAACGCATCAGTTCATCTTTTTCGGGATTTCCATAAAAGCTGAAATCCTTAGATCTCATCTCCTGTGTTTGCCGAATTCTCTCTGGGGTATCTGCTTGTGCCGATTCTCGAAGGAAACTAAAGTTTTTCTCTTATTTGCAGCATTCCAGGATTTGAAGGGGAGTCACTCGATTAGATCTCTAAGATAGAGTTCAGTAACACTCGAATCGTGTTACTTTTGGGATTTCAAAGTAAAGAGATCTATTGATTTTTAACGTGTAAATTTGGGTATTTATTAACCCTTGGCCGAATGTAGGGGAGCCCAAATCTTCGTATTTTTTCGGCTTTTGAGCAAGGTTTTAGACTAAAGGTTGTAGATCCAGATAGTAAGGATTTAACTAGGGGAGTAAAACTACGCGATATCAGGTGTGTAACACTTCCACACCATTTAGATTGCCTGTTATAATATGTTTATTAATTTGTTATATTCTGATAAATGCCGAAATCTCGGCATAATGATTGAAACCCAAGGAGGGTCAAAGCGAATCACCAGGTTAGTGATCCCTGTCATTCCTAAGTGAATGTTCCTGTTAAGATGACATATGTGATAAGTATGTTGTTTTCTGTGATTGAATGGGGTTGGGTTTATTGAAAGGGGAAGTGTTCTGTTGTAGCGGCTTCTGCCGTGACCTGTTGTAGTAGCTTCTGCCGTAACCTGTTGTAGTGGCTTCTGCTGTGACCTGTTGTAGCGGCTTCTGCCATGACCTGTTGTAGTGGCTTTTGCCATGATCTGTTGTAGTGGCTACGGCCATGATCTGACGACGAGCAGCATGTCTGCCATCAATGGTGTGTAGCGATGTAGGTTGATTGTAGAAATCCCCAATGGTGTGACTGGCAGGTAAGGGTGGCGTGTAGCGGATGGAAACCTAGGATTTGGGTTGGGCTTTGCGTATTTTCTGATATATTATATTCTGTTATATGTTTTGTGGAGTTAAGGCCCAAATCTAATGGTGCATGAGGGTTGCACACTGAGTCTCGCGACTCACCCTATTATTTAACAATTTCAGGTAGCACCTAGTGCAACGGACCGGGCTAGAAAGGAGCGCGAGGTGGCCATGCGAGAGAGTTCTTGATCCAGCAGAAGATTTTACTTAGAATATTGTTTTTAATATTTTGATTAAGGGTTTTAAATTTCGTTGTAATAAGGCCTTGGGCCACTAGACTATTATTTATGTTTTGGTTTTATGTTGGGCTTTTATTACTGGGCGTTTAAATTTTATATTTAAATTAAGTTAAGACATGTACAAAATCTCGATTTTTATTTAAAATTCACCAAGGCATTTTATAACTTTATATCTTATACAACTTAATAAATTATTAAGTTTTCGATATAAATATTTAAACTTGATATTTGTTTTCCAAAGTGCCACGTCTTTTTATAAAATTTCCTTAGTGACATACCAGATCCGGTTGTAGTGTTTGGGCCGGGTTTGGGGTGTTACAAATTGGTATCAGAGCCTGGTTCAAAACTCGGCTCTGGGGGTTTTTGGGCTCAAAACGTTTTCTAAAAATGGGTTTATGAAACATGTATATTTATAAATGATACAGGATGGTTTCCTCGGCATGGCACCTGCGTCTCCGGCCTAAGTCCGCCAGGTAAGTATTCTGAACTCACTATGTGTTATATATATGTATGTGGGCTTGATGGGCTTTATGGGACGTAGATTAGTTAGATTAGAACTTGATGGACTTTAGGCTTAGCTGAAATAACTCCTTAAATCTCATAAGACGTAATTTCACTAAACAAAACTAGCGAACGAGTCGCAAGACTAGGGTGTGGCAACAGGCATGCGCATGTCTAGGATTGGATCCGGAAGAGCCTGGTACTTAAGCAGACCTAGTAACTCACCTTCTCTTCGCTGGAATCCTACCTGGTGCGTAGTGACTGTTCACCCTAGCCACGAGGATTTGTTGACGGGCCAGAATCTATAATTAAAACCCGAAAGGGACCAGCCACCTTATTTTTACAAAATTGCTAAAATACCCTTATTTTGGAAAAAAAAAATTTTACCCCTGATTTATAAAATAACTAAAATACCCCCAAGTTTTGTAAAATTTTCAAAATACACTTGATTTGTGAAAATTTCCAGAATACCCCAGAATTGTAAAACTACCAAAATTTGTGAAAATTATCGAAACACTTTGGTTGGCAAAATTTTCAAAATATCCTTGGTTTGTGAAAATTTCCAAACAACCGTGATTTTATAAAATACCTAAGTTTTGCAAATTTACTCGAAAATAGATTTACAAAAGAACCCGGTTTGCAAAAGAAAAAAAAAACCTTCCAAGGTATCCCTGTTTATAAAAAAAAGGGAACAAAACAACAACAACATCAAAATATCTCTACTTCGAAAAAAAAAAAACTTGTTTTCCAAAAGACCCTTACTTTATAAAAAGAAAAAAAAATGTACCCAAAGTATTTCTAATTCAAAGAAAATCACCAAGATACTTTATTTTGGAAAATACCCTGTAGGACAAAACTACGGAAATACCCCCAGGTAGAGAAATGATGAAAAAAAACCCTTATGCGATGAATGTATGTGGTTTCTAGAAATAGGAGATAAACTTGAGACTGAAACTGTAGATAGGTTCGAATTCGAACGAACCACTCTTAAAACTACTTTCCATAAGATTGTTCGTGGTTAATCAGTGAAAGAAATTAATAGTTCATAAAATTTATAATTTAGAGAATCAACGATGAGCGCTAGAAGAGAAAGAAGAGGCAGCGGCCAAGGCCGTGAAAGTATTAGGACTGATGTGCTGACTCAGCTAGTTAGGGAGGTACTGAAGGAGGTTAAAGAAATCGGTGAAACACTTCGGTTTGGGTGCATGGACTGTAAGAAAAAAAAGAGATGGTAGTTTTCTAAGGTTGCAGTCTCGTTCTGTGAAGCATGTTAAGGTACGTCCAAACTTCCGGGTTTGCGAATATTGCAGAAGGCGTCATCCGGGTGAATGTTGGAGGAAGTCAGGAACGTGTTTAAGATGCGGGTCTGATGAGCATAAGGCTTGGGATTGTTCAATCACCATTAAGTCGGGTATGTTTTGTGTGGATGCTATATTTTTGGGTATAGAAACCGTATGCGTGCAATGTTTATATATTATTAGAGTGCGCAGCGAAAGCATAGTGGTGAGACTTGGGTAGTACGATTAATAGTTAGTTGGAAATTTCGAGGACGAAATTTCTTTAAGGGGGTAGAACTGCAACATCCTGAATTTTTGGGCTTATGCGTTTAATGAGTGGATATGTTTAATGTGTTAATCTAAGTGTTAGGGTCCAAATTGGGCTCAGGCTTAGGTAGAGGCCTTGATTAAAATTATCTGTTTGGGCATTATAGGGTTTAAAAGGTAGTATGTGTTTAAAATACCAAAGTAGGCTCGTGGCCCAATATTAGGAGGTGACGCCACACAAGGGAGTAAGGGGCCCAAATTTAAGCTTCATGGAGCCCAATTATTTTAATTTAAGTTAGCTAATTTTTGGCATTAGGGTTAGGTGGAGTGGATGGCAACAAGGCTCAAAAATAGGAGGATTTATTTGAATGGGATAATGTAGATATTATAGTTGATAATATGGAAGATAAAAAGAGAAAAGATAGGAGCTATCTGCAAGGCTAGGTGTTGGCCGAAATTCCATCACCTAGAGTAGGGAAGAAATCGGTTTCTTTATGGCAAAGGGGTGCCGAATTTTACCTTTTTATTTGCTTAATTTTTAGTTATCAGGAAGGGCACTTTCGGTTTTTCATAGGTAATTGCCGAAATTTCTATAAATAGAGAGGGTTCTCTTCTTTATTTTTCGGCATTTAGGGTTTCCATCTTTTCTTTCTCTTCTCCTCTGAGTAGAAGCCGAAATTCCTAACCCTATTCCCTCATCTTCACTTTGATTCAAAAGCCGAAACTCCATTGTTCTTTTCTCTTCTTTCTTCTAAAAGCTGAAAACTCTATTATTCTTTTCTCTTTTTTCTTCTAAAATCCGAAAACTCCATTATTCTTTTCTCTTCTTTCTTCTAAAAACTGAAAACGCATCAGTTCATCTTTTTCAGGATTTCCATAAAAGCCAAAATCCTTAGATCTCATCTCCTGTGTTTGCCGAATTCTCTCTAGGGTATCTGCTTGTGCCGATTCTCGAAGGAAACTAAAGGTTTTCTCTTATTTGCGGCATTCCGGGATTTGAAGGGGAGTCACTCGCTTAGATCTCTAAGATAGAGTTCAGTAACACTCGAATAGTGTTACTTTTGGGATTTCAAGGTAAGGAGATCTATTGATTTTTAACGTGTAAATTTGGGTATTTATTAACCCTTGGCCGAATGTAGGGGAGCCCAAATCTTCGTATTTTTCCGGCTTTTGAGCAAGATTTTAGACTAAGGGTTGTAGATCCAGATAGTAAGGATTTAACTAAGGGAGTAAAACTATGCGATATCAGGTGTGTAACACTTCCACACCATTTAGCTTGCTTGTTACAATATGTTTATTAATTTTTTATATTCTGATAAATGCCGAAATCCCGGCATAATGATTGAAACCCAATGAGGGTAAAAGCGGATCACCAGGTTAGTGATCCCTGTCATTCCTAAGTGAATGTTCCTGTTACGATGACATATATGATAAGTATGCTGTTTTCTGTGATTGCATGGGGTTGGGTTTATTGAAAGGGGAAGTGTTCTGTTGTAGCGGCTTCTGCCGTGACCTGTTGTAGCGGCTTCTGCCGTGACCTGTTGTAGCGGCTTCTACCGTGACCTGTTGTAATGGCTTTTGGCATGATCTGTTGTAGTGGCTACGGCCATGATTTGACGATGAGCAGCATGTCTGCCATCAATGGTGTGTAGCGGTGTGGGTTGATTGTAGAAATCCCCAATGGTGTGATTGGCAAGTAAGGGTGGCGTGTAGCGGATGGAAACCTAGGATTTGGGTTGGGCTTTGCATATTTTCTAATGTATTATATTCTGTTATATGTTCTGTGGGGTTAAGGCCCAAACCTAATGGTGCATGAGGGTTGCACACTGAGTCTCGCGACTCACCCTATTATTTAATAATTTCAGGTATCACCTAGTGCAACGGACCGGGCTGGAGAGGAGCGCGAGGTGGCCATGCGAGAGAGTTCTTGATCTAGCAGAAGATTTTACTTAGAATATTGTTTTCAATATTTTGATTAAGGGTTTTAAATTTCGTTGTAATAAGGCCTTGGGCCACTAGACTATTATTTATCTTTTGGTTTTATGTTGGGTTTTATTACTGGGAATTTAAATTTTATATTTAAATTAAGTTAAGACATGTACAAAATCTCGGTTTTTATTTAAAATTTGCCAAGGCATTTTATAACTTTATATCTTATACAACTTAATAAATTATTAAATTTTCGGTATAAATATTTACACCTGATATTTGTTTTCCAAAGTGCCACGTCTTTTTATAAAATTTCCTTAGTGATATACCAGATCCGGTTGTAGTGTTTGGGCCGGGTTTGGGGTGTTACAACGTTGCTGGCGCGTTGGTCAATCCAAAAGGCATCACCATGAATTTGTAGTGACCATAACGAGTTCTGAAGGCCGTCTTATGAATATCTGCCTCCTTGACCTTAAGCTGATGGTACCCTGACCTCAGATCTATCTTCGAAAAGACTGAGGCCCCCTTCAAGTGATCAAACCAGTCATCGATCCTTGGCAACGGGTACTTGTTCTTGATTGTTAGCTTATTCAACTGGCGATAATCAATGCACATACACATTGATCCATCCTTCTTCCTAACGAATAACACCGGCGCTCCCCAAGGCGACACACTTGGTCGAATGAACCCCCTATCCAACAACTCTTGTATCTGTGCTTTCAACTCTACCAACTCCTTTGGCGCCATCCTATATGGAGCGATAGATACTGGCGCGGTTCCTGGCAAAACATCGATTCCAAACTCCACTTCACGATCCGGGGGTAATCCCGGAAGCTCTTCAGGGAAAACATCAAGAAATTCTTTTACCGTCCTAACATCCCCAACCGCTAATTCTTTACCTTCCAGAGCTCGAACAAACATTAATACCGCCTCACATCCTTTCCTCACCATCCTTTCCGCTCTTAGGGCAGTCACCACATTCGACAAACAGTTCCCCCTTTCTCCTATCACCAATACTTCATCACCCTCGGGGGTTTTTAACACCATACGCTTGGCTGCACAATCTAGATTAGCTTGATACTTCACAAGCCAATCCATGCCTAAAATTAAATCAAACTCCCTGAACGGTAATTCCATTAAATCTGTTCAGAAGGTTATCCCCTGAACTTCTAGAGGTACTTCCTGATAAAGTTTATCCACTACTACAGATTGTCCTAACGGGCTAACTACAGTCATTGCCCTAGGGGTAACCTCAGATTCTAACCTTAAAGTTCCAGATACGCTACTAGCTACATATGAATGCGTCAACCCAATGTCAATCAATGCAGTGTAAGGAAAACCAAAAATTAAAAACGTACCGGTTATGACATCCGGTGCATCAGCCTCCTCTCGACATCTGACAGCATAGACCAACCCCGGCTGTCTAGCCTCAGTATTTCTTGCCCCTTGGCCTGGCGCTCCATGACCCCAACCAGACCCATTACCACCTCTGGCTGCACCACGACCTTTTTGTGGCTGCTGACCTCCTCTGCCCGGCTGAGCATTCCCTCGACCCGTGGGCCCTTCACTGTCCCGTTGCGGCGGACAGTTTCTAACTTGGTGGTCTGCAGATCCACACCTAAAACACTTCCCAGTGCCTGCCCAACACTCACCGGCATGAAATTTGCCACATCGAGCACACTTCTGTGTCTAACTAGCAGCAGCAGGTCTCTCATCCCATTTCGGTCCATCTGACCTAAGTCTCTTCTGATTACGCCCAGCTGCCCCTGACGGTCCAACATTCCTCTTATTCCCACTCCTATCTCTATCCCGATTCAGTTTCTCGGTCCGCTTTACCTCCTCGGCTATCTTAGCCTTTTCCACTAGGACCGCAAACTCCCTCTCCCGCTGTGGGGCTATCAAGACACGCAAATCGTCCCTCAGGCCATCTTCGAACCGCACACAACATTCATGTTCTGTGGCCACCATCCCTCGGGCATATCGACTAAGGCGTAAGAATTCAGCTTCGTACGCAGCCACTGACCTACTCCCTTGAACCAGATTCAGAAATGTTTTGCGCTGCGCATCCACATAACTCGATCCAATGTACTTACTCTGAAACGCCGTTTTGAAAAGATCCCAGGTGATACGGTTAGTCATGGTACCATCCTTAACCGTAAGCCACCATTGATATGCTTCATCCCGCAGGAGAGATACACTCCCTTTCAACTTCTCCTCCTCCGTGAGATCCAAATCATCCATTATGCGTTCCACCGCCTCCAACCAATACTCAGCTGAGCTCGGGGCTACACCAGAAATTCCCCTAAACACTTCTGCCCCATTGGCTCTAAGCCACTCCGGCACAGATTTCCAGGCTCCTGTGCCCATACCTACCCCAGCAACTCTCTCTAAAACCCTTAACATTGCCTGAGATGCCGTATCATCTCCGGCAGTCTGATCCTAAAATTCCTCCTCCGCAGCTGGTGGTATCGGCATCTCGTTTCCAGATTCATGGCCAAATCCTACTGGTTCCGACACCGTCATCTTACCCCTACCACGACCACGTGGCAGACGTCCTCGACCCCTTGTACTCATTCTACTGATTCGTGTTTATCTGATTAGGAATTTTATGAATTATTAGTTTTCTTTCACTAATTAACAACGAACAGTCTTATGAATAGTAGTTTAAGAGTAGTTCTTTCGGATTCGCAATTATATCTACATTTCAGTCTCAAGTCCGCATCTCTTAGTTCTTGGAAGCACATACATTCAATCATCAAACATCATCATACAAGTAACATCCACGAACTTACATTCATCATGTAGGGGTACCTTCGTCATTTCACTACTTAGGGGTATTTTCGTAATTTATCCTACAAGGGTATTTTCGTAATTTTCCAAAGTAGGGTTCCTTAGTGATTTGGTGAGATAAGGGTATTTTGGTAATTTTGCAATCTGAGGGTATTTCGGTAATTTTACAAATCAAGGGTATTTTGGTCATTTCGCAAATTAGGGTTAATTTGGAAATTTTACAAAGCAAGTGTTTTGTTTTTGAAATTTTGCCAACCGGAGTGTTTCGGTAATTTTCACAAATTTTGGTAGTTTAACAATTCTGGGGTATTCTGGAAATTTTTACAAATCAGGTGTATTTTTTGGAAATTTTACAAAACTTGGGGGTATATTTTTTTATTGTGAAATAGGGTGGTTGGTCCCTTTCGGGTTTTAAATTATAGATTTTGGCCCGTCAACAAATCCTTGTGGCTAAGGTGAACAGTCACTACGCACCAAGTAGGATTCCAGCGAAGAGGAGGTGAGTCACTAGGACTGCTTAAATACCAAGCTCTCCCTGAATCTAATCCTAGACATGCGCATGCCTATTGCCACACCCTAACCCTGCGACTCGTTCACGGGTTTGTTTAGCTGGATTAAGTTTTATGGAATTGAAGAGTTGTTTAACTAAGCATAAGGTCCATTAATACTATCATACTAGTCTACGTCCATAAAGCCCATCAACCCAACAAATATATCACATCAAAAGTTAGAATACTTACCTGCATGGATCGGGTGCCGGTAGACTCGAAGGCCACATCTTCATCCAAGACATTTTTTTTTTCAAATTCACATCAACTTTACAAAACATTACTTGGCCCATTTCACAGCCCGAGTTTTGAACTGGGCTCTGATACCAAAATGTAACACCCCAAACCCGGCCCATGCGTTTCGACCAGATCTGGTATGCTACGGGTTGTACATTGAAAACTTTTGCTTTGTTGGTTTTGGAAATTGTAAGTTGATTGGACATTATTTGGATAAATAAGTGGCATTTTAAAAATAAAACCTTTGTATTATTATTATTATTAAGTATAATATAACCTTTGGTACAAATTCATAAGTTGCAAAACATTAAAAACTACTTAGTTGAATTAAAACTATGGGGCCTTATTACATAAATATTCCCAAAATAAAATAAAACTTAAAGAAAACCGAAATAATTTGTAGAAATAAAAACTTGATGGCCCCTCGAATCCGTTTCGGCTCCCATTTCCACGATCTACTGCTCATCTGAAAGAGTAGAGAAAAAGGAAAGCGTGAGTCACCAAGACTCAGTGTATAAGTCCCGAAACACACAACAACCTGAGGCCCACAAACACATTATGGGCCCTGGCCCATACATAAAGGCAACAATCATAATTACATGATAAATAATGACTGATGAATAACCCAACCCATCCTAGGTTTCCATCCTCTACACACCAGCCCGTACCAACCATCACACCTTGGGGATTTCTACAATCAACCATCCATCTGCTACATACCATAACGACAGCCGTACTGCCTATTCCTGTTATTCAGGAATCATTAAATGTGGCATTGCCACCGATCACTATGTGACCTAACATTAGATTTTGTGGTTTAACCACCGATCACCAAGTGACCTATCACGCACTTCCCCTTCATTATCATAGTCCCACCCCATGCATACACATATAAGGAAAACAACACACAGGCTTTCATAATATTTCGATACACATAGAGATATCTATGATTACGTACCTGGCATCCTTGCCTAACCCTTTTAGGGTTTCATTCGACTGCCCACACAGCCTCTTTCCGACTTTTTAGCCCATAACATATATATATATATAGACATACATACAGGTTTAATAGTGTGTTAGAGATCTACACACCTGATTACTGACAAGACGAGACTTTCTATATCAACACTATCCGTAGCCAATACCACCGCTATCTGCCTAAGGTGTTGTTCAGAAGCTAGTCCACAACCCGGTGGCCAATCTCGAACTGTAGATACAGCGCGCTTCTTAAACTTAGGGATCCTTTCCTTTGCCTGATCCACATTTGATTCCATCAAAAAGGCCTTATTAATCATAACACATGGTTAAATTGTGATTTCGATAACGAATCTAACGAGAAACTAGAGAGAATCCCTTACCTTGAAATTCCCGAAAATAATATGATTTGAATGCTACCAATTTCTGGCTTAGAAACCTAGGCGATTAGATCTCCCTCAAATCTCGGAATGCCGCCCAAAGAAAGAGAACACGAGATCAGAAAGAAAATGTCAAACTAAAGATGGCCCTAACCATCAACTAACCATTCGACTTTGGCTTAAAAAGTTGAAAAGAATAATAAGAATAACAGCACAAGTCGACACTTACCTCTATAGGAAATTCGGCAACTCTTAGGAGTTTTCGACTTTTGAGAAGATCAAGAAGAGAAGAAGAAATCTAAGTAGTTTCGGCTTTTTGGTTGAAGAGATCGACAAAAGGAAATAGGGGTATTCGGCTATGGAGATGAGAAGAGAGTTCAGTGTTTCAGCTTTTGAAAGAAAAGATGTTGAGAAGATTGGGAGGTTTCGGCTTCTGAAGAAATCAAAAGAAAAGAACTTGCAGAGGGAGACTGAGAATTTCGGCACAGGGAAAGAAGAAAAGAATAGGGTTCCAAATGCCGGAATTGATGAGCTATCCCCCTTATTTATAGAAATTTCGGCACTTACCTATCAAAAACCGAAAGTACCCTTCCTAATAACTAAAAATTAAGCAAATAAAAAGGAAAAATTCGGCACCCCTTTGCCATAAAGAAACCAATTTCTTCCCTCCTCTAGGTGATGAAATTTCGGCCAACACCTATCCTTGCAGATAGCTCCTATCTTTTCTCCTTTTATCTTCCACATTATCAACTATAATATCTACATTATCCCATTCACATAAGTCCTCCTATTTTTTGAGCCTTGTTGCCGTCCACTCCACCTAACCCTAATGCCAAAAATTAGCTAACTTAAATTAAAAGAATTGGGCTCCATGAAACTTAAATTTGGGCCCCTTACTCCCTTGTGTGGCGTCACCTCCTTGCTCCCTAAGTGGCGCTACTGACCACTGGGCCACAAGCCCATTTTGATATTTTAAACATAGATTCCACCTTTTAAACCCTATAGTGCCCAAACAAAAATTTAACCAAGGCCTTGACCACATCCTGAGCCTATTTTGGACCCCTAACAGTTAAATTAACACATTAAACATATCACCACACTAAACGCATAGACCCAATAATTCAGGATGTTACAGCAATGTTGTTGCTAACTCTTCAATCTTACCTTTCAGACTTGACTTTAACTTATCGCAGAATTATGGCTTTGATAGTGATGAAGATATCGTCCAAGTTTAGCGTTGATCTTCAGAAGAAGATTTGTAAAATGTTGATCATACCCTACACTAAGTCACAATGCCATACTTAGAAAGATTCTTCTGCTTCTATGGCCCATAAAGATCAGAATTTTCCTATCAAAGGGGCAGACAAATAAGGAACTGCGAAGCTCTAGGAAGTTTAGATTGTATCTGTTCAAAAAAATTTTCCAACTCTAACCACAGGTGAAAGGCATCTATTCTGTTTCATCTCTTTGAATATATCAAAAGATAGATCAATACGAATTCCTTTCATTTCTCCACAACGAATCAAATCTCCTGCAATGTTGTTTGGATCACAACGAGAAGCCGAGAAGTTTGGTAGCGGACCTATAGTAAATAAGCCTTTTTTACCATCATAGACAAAATTCTTTCCGTCCAGATCATTTTTGTAAGTCTCATGCACTCTGTCAGTCACTTTCCTTCCAACACTCTTACCATCCACATGGTGACCATCTTTATATGAAAAAAAAAACACTGTAATGGTAGAAATGTCCATCCTTACTCCCCACGCTCACTTTGAAGTGATTGGTGAGTATAGTTACTTTCTGCCCTTTAGTTCCAACACCACGCCTTGCCATAGGGTGTCGTACAATCTTCTTCGCATCCGATTCTGCTTTGGTCAGAATAACATCAGGAGGCACAGGTGGCATGGATTCCAGCACTGCCCCATTTCCTTCTTGCTAAAATAAATCCATACCCTTCTTTCTCTAATTGCCTTTGCTATATGTGAACGATTGTATTGTCTTCCACTTTATCAAGGAATTCATTCTCCATAACTAGCTTTCTAACTTAGAAACTGATCGTGAATCGATACCTCTTAAAGTATGAAATGATATGCACAAAAGAATAAAACACAAGTTAGTACCATGGAATATAAAGCAAGTAAAATAAACAAACACCTATCTGAGTGACCACTAAGGTTTGACATAGTTCTACCTAAGGTGGGCTCTTAGGGTTCACTATATGCGGTTTAGTTCTAAAGTTGAGGTACCTGAACCAGCAGATTCCTCGACCCTCACCCATTATAGGCTCATACGGACCGAGTTCGGTTCAGGGGAATACATTTCCCTATGGCTGCACGGAGGTGAAAACCTCACGAAGACATAGGTACGGATGTATCCCGAAAGTGGTTCACTATCCTGCACGGAGGTGAAACCTCACGAAGGAGTAGCTTCTCGCTCCCACTTAATGGTGTGACCACAACGGTCATGCAATGCAATGCAAAGATATTTTCTACAAATACAACCACATGTAATAAAAGGACCATGTTTTTTTTCAAAAACCAAAATTTTAAATTCAGACAAAAAGACATGAAATTATCAATTTTAAGGCTTGACTATCTTATTGTCCCCAGTGGAGTCGTTAAGCTGTCGAAACCATTTTAAAAGTTCGATTTTAAAAACGGGGATCGACTTGTAAAAACGAAAATGGAGTCGCCACCAATCTCTTTTTACTTAGGTGTGATTGGATCACCTTGTAAAATGTTTTATTTTAAAACATTTGATTTTGGACTACAAAAAACAAGAAAAAGGGTCCGGGAGTCGGTTACGTACGAGGAAGGGTTAGCACCCTCGTAACGCCCAAAAATTGGTACCTAATCAATAGAATCATGTCCAAATGTTTGAAATTTAAAAAATTTTAAAATAAGATCCATTTATTACAAGAAAAACCAAGACTTACCTATCTCAAAGAAACAAAACACCATACCCAGTAAGTTAGGGTATAGCATTTCATGACTTTGAAACTCAGCACGTCTTTATTTTAGAAAATTCCTACCTCAAGACGCAAAACGTCGAACCCAATAAGTTAGGGCACAACACTTTGAATTCCCAAGAATAGGTTTTTTTGATTTGAAATTGGTAAACCTCAATTTTTTTAAAAAAGGGATATGTAATACCTAAAGTTTCACGAGAAAAATCGAACCCAGTAAGTTAGGGCAAAATTCTTCTCAAAATTCCCCAAATATCACATGTCTCCGTATTTTGAAAACCATTTGAAATAAATATTTTAATTCGAAAGGTATTTTTATAAAAAATGGTATGAGTAAGATATTGTAGCATACATATCAATTACAATTCTACGAATAAATAATAATAAAAAATAATATAATATGAATAAATAAAGCATGCTAAAGCAGTAACAAACAAATATAAAGATAATTAATAAAATCATAATATAATAAAACAATATAAAATAACTAATAATAATATACAAGGATTATACATAATAAAAATAATTAGTCAACAATATATATAATAATAATAAACATATACATAATATATTAATCATAAAAATAATATAAATAAAATAGGTTATATTATAATAGATTTTATACAAAATAAAATTTTAAAACTAATACATAGTATAATACTTAAAAATATAATAAATAATACATAAATATTAAAATAATATATAAATTATTAAACCAAGTAAAATAATATATAATGATAATTAAATATATATAAGATAACACATATAATATATATATGGATTTCATACTATTAATAAATTAATAAATATAAGGATAAAATAATTAAATATAGTATAAAATAAAAGGATAAAGAAAAAAAAAAACAGGGGTTAGATAATAATTAAAACAGATATAAAATGACTAAATTAAAACACGCGTTAAATCGAAGGGGTTAAAATGGAAATTAAGCCAAATTTAAAAACTACGACATTTTATTCTTAGCCATTAAAGAGTTTGATGGACTAAATTGGAAAATAATTAAACATTTTAGGCCAAATTAAAATAAAAAATGAAATTAAACGGAATAAAAAATGCGGGGGACTAAAATGGAAATTAGACCATTCAATGAAAACCCGCGGATCTTTTCCTCGGGTCAGGTCAACTCGTGGATCCCTTGCTTAAAACAACGTCACTTTAACGCTTATTGGCTTAAGCGAAAACAACGTCGTTTTCAACATGCCATATAAGCCAGTTTTCTGCCCGAAAATTCATTTTAGCCTCAGTTCTAAAAAAAAACCTTTGAATTCTCTCTCGACCCCTCCACCCTTCTGCTAGAGTTTGACCATCGGGGGCCACGGATCACATGCGCACGCGCCACACGCGCCTCCATGGCTAGTGGCCGGAGGCCAAACATCGATTTTTGATCGCTTTCAAAAGGTAAACCCTCTTTCTTTTTATTTTATAAAACAATATTTATATGTAAAATATATATATAAAAAATAAAAACAAAATACAAAAATCACTTCTGTAATGAAATTTCTGTGTTTTTATTTCTTTTTTTTTGTTTCTCTGTGTATATCGTGTGTTTCTCTGTATTCCCCCTTTTACAGATTTCATTAGGGCTTTATATAGCCTTTGAAAATAAATCGCAAAATTAAATATAAAAGATTTTATCTTGCTGTTTCTTGCCATTTCTTGTTGCTTTTCTTTCCCTTTTGCAGGCAGAAGACGAGAAATCCAGCGAAGATGAAGGCTGGACGCGTGCTTGGTGTCTTGGCCGTTGCTCGCGTAGATTGCGGCGCGATGGGTGCTACCAGGCGCAAAGGCTGGACGAGCCTTGCGACGCCTAGGGTTTCGAAAACCCTAGGTCTTTTGATTTCGGCTTTGAGTGTTGGGCCTTTTGGGCCGTGCTTCACTTGAGTATGGGTATAGGTTAATTTAGGGTCTGTAAGTTGGTCTTAGGGTTTCGGGCTAGTCTGTTTAGGATTGTTTTGGGTTAAGTGTTTGTAACAGGTTTTGGGTTTAAGCCCGTTTTATTGTAAATGGACTGTAAGGGCCTTATTATTATTTTTTTTGTTTTTATTGATTTTAATCTGTTTCTGAACGGGCCCGGGCAAAAGTGGGCCTCTACAGCTAACTTTCTTTTTATTATTTAGCCTAAAATAAGTGAAGTTGTTATCTAATCTAAATTTAACTAACTACTAAGCTCAAGACTCAAGACAAAAAGAATGAATTGGGGAAATACTGTTGGGAAAACTCAGTTGATTACGACGATACCTTTAGGAAGAATCCACCTAGACTTCACTTGTTATCTAACACTGAACCAGACAATTTCTTCACTTGACTTAATCCGTAGGATTCCCTAAGTTATATTAAACCCTCTCTCGATGCGAATAATGTCTAACCCTAGGTTGATTAATTGAAATCTCTTTCTAATTAAAACCCCTAGAATCACATTAACTCGATCTATGGATTCCCATATTAGGTTTCACCCTAATCCGGCAAAATCTCGTCACCCTATCTCTAGGCGCGCGATCAACTCCGCTTAATTATGCTAGATCTACTCTTAAGCAGGGACTTTTGCTCCTCCACCTAAGCACATTCAACTTGAATCAATATCCCGGAAATATTAACACAAGAATTAAGCACACATAATTAAGAACAAATCAAGTATTTATCATATAGTTCAGAAAACAATAACAAGATCCGTCTTAGGTTTCATCCCCTTTAGGTATCTGAAGGGTTTAGTTCATAACAAATAAAGAAAACATCTCAGAAGAAAAGATAAAACAAATCATAATAAATCCCTAAAACCCCCTGAAGGAATTGAAGGAGAGATCCACCGTCTGGAGCAGAATTTCGGCTTCTTAAGATGGATGAACTGGCTATCTTCGAGTTATTCCCACAAATCTGACCTTTTCGACTTGGCTCCTTGGCCTAGCTAACCGCCCTCTTTCAGGTTGCACTTTAGGGGGTTTATATAGGCTCGTGGAATGTGTTTCTTTGGCCCTAAGTATCCTTTTTCGATTAAAATTTCTCTTTGCCACGACTGGGACACGGCCATGTCACATGCCCATGTGAACGGTGTTCAGATTTCTTTAATGGTGCACGGCTGTGTGAATCGGGATCAGGCCATGTTCTAGTTGCTCAATGAGGCACGACCGTGTGGTCTTGGGCCCAGGCTGTGTGGATTTTGTGATGTGGATCATTTACTCCGTTTTGGGCCCGTTTTACATTCTTTTCATCCTCGGGTGCTTTCCAGAGTATAAGACATGAAAAGAAAGGATTAAAAGCACCTTTTTACATGAATCAAGGAATAAATCATCCGAAAATATGCTAAATGTGGGATTAAAATATGTTACTTTTACGGTTTATCACATACCCCCACACTTAAGCTTTTGCTTGTCCTCAAGCAAAATTCTCAACTCACAATTAAAACGAACTTTCCATGATTCATAATTCCTATCAACAATGTCTCATCATAATTCATAGATAATTTAAACACGGATGATCTAACTCAAAGAGTCCTAAAGATTCAAACAATATAAGTCATACATTTGTATTCACGAAAACGTAGGTGTTTCCCCTTACCTGAATAATTACCCTTAATTCAAAACCTACAAGGACTGACATCCTCACAAAAGATTCACTCAAATCACTCGAAGTGTTTAAGGTTTAGGAAAAGAGCACTCAAAAGTCGAACCTGAAAAGTTAATCCCATAGGCTTGCCTGAAAATCAAATCTCCACCACTGTAAAATGAGATGATAAACAGATCAAAAGGTCTTTAACAGGGTTGTAACGGGGCTAGGGTTAAAGGTGTGGATAAAGGCTGAATCAGAAGGTTAAAATCGAGACTGACCTGACAAGTTACCTATCTAATAATAAGTAACTACATCAACTGAAAAGTAATAACCCTAATAATACGAGATTTTCTTTTGATAAATAGACTTTTAACTGTATAAGTTCTCTTTTCTTATTACTAATACTGAATATACTTCGAATTTTTTTAAGAACAAATCAAGTAATAAAAGATAAATTCAACTACTGAAATAATATAATTAGGTAACTAATCAAATCAAATCTCGATATAAGGGTAGTCAAAAGGAATGGTGAAAACAAATACAAAGGGTTTTGGGGTAATATTAGTGGGTGAGTTAATAAAAAGGGTTGTTAGGATCAACGGGGTTCACTAGGGGTTAATTATGGAGGTAGGCTTTTAGTGGAGTGAGTGGGTTAAAACCTAGGTGCCTTTATCATCTCGGTATATCAAATCATAGGTGTGGTCTCAACATGTATAATTGTGGCAAGTTCTAGAATAACAGTTCAATGTTGACACACTCATAATCAATAAAGTGAGCATGAAAAAGAATATATGCTCTATAAGGCTCAAAATCTCATAAAAATTATGGGTGTTTCTGACATCAACCTCGTAAATTTTAAATTTCAAGGTAACATTCAGATTCAGGTAGACAACCTATTCAAAAAAAATTATTCTAAAAAATAGGCTTATCATGCTTGATTCTCTAATATTCTTCTAATTTAATCATCAATGCACAATTAACTATGGCTTACTCAGAAACACGTCAATAAAGATCATAATTCATCAAAAATTTCATCCTAATTAGTAATATGAGAAAATTGCTTAAGAACAGAATATAATTCAGGGATTTGAGAATAATGAAAAAAAATTTGGCACTTTTATCCTCAGGGATTGAGAATAATGCAAAAAGTTAGGCACTTTTACCGCCCACACTTAAGATGTAAATTGCCCTCAATGTACAAAGATAGATAATAACAGTTATTAGATAATCAAAAGAGAGGGGAAAAAGTGACACTTCCTGAATTTTGGATGGATTCCTTAGAGGATGTGGAGAATACATTGGAGGTGTCATCTTTTGTTGTGGCGGGTACTAACGAGCTCTGTGCTAGATGAAGAAATTGGGGAGCTCGTGAAGAATTAGCCAGGATTTATTAAGACACATTTAAAATAAACTAAATATATAATTAATGACAAGAAAACTAAAGAGAAGGAAAATAGAAAGTCAAATAAAATTAAAAGAAAAGATGGATGGACCGAAGAGTCCTTATTGTTGGATGGTTAGCGAGATGGGTGTGACCTCAAGGCTGCGGAGGTGCTAGCAGTGGCGGAAGTGGCATGGCTATGGTCGTGGTCGTGGTGATTCCCTGGCAGCCTTTTGAACCTGACACTAAGAAACTAAAATAAATTAAACTAGATTAAGCATAAGATTGCCAAAGGGAAGGAAATTAGAGCAAAAGAGAAAAGAAAAATAGAAACTAAATGGTCTCAAAGACCCTTGGCTTGTTGTTTGGGTGAAGCGGCCGGCATGAACTTATGTATAAGGGTCTCCCTTGAGGAGACTATGCTTGCTTTCTTCCGCTTCTTCGCCATGGCTTTGGTGTGGCTCAAGAGTTATGGAGACTTGTTATGGAGAGGGGAATCTGAGAAAAGGGAATAAGAAAAGAGGTGGAAAGTAGATGAGAAGAATGGGGAGGGGGTTGGTGTTTAAATAGAGGCTCAATTCTAGTACTTCCTCACGCCCGTGGACCGAGGGCGTGTCGTTTCACACGGCTGACTCGCACGGCCGTGTGTCTAAGCGTGTTGATTTTCCATGCCCATTTTTCAGCCAGCCACGCCCGTTTCTGATAAGCCAGTGCCGTCCACGGCCGCCTCACACGGCAGTGGCACTTTGTCGGTGCCTGTGGTGGGGTGGTTGGGTCTGTGATTTTGAAAATTAGTTGGGATTTGATTCGTACCACCTCTACTATGTCAGTACGGAGATTCTGTACTTCCACACGGTCACGACCACGGCCGTTTGCAAGACCGTGTGGTCTGGAAATCTGCACTTTTGGTTAGTTTACAACTAGGTATTCAGAAAGAAAAGAAGAAAAGAAAATAAATTGAAAGCAGAATGTGAAAATAAATTGTGTTAGTGCTCGGGTGGCCTCCCGAGAAGCGCTAGTTTATAGTCTTAAGCTAGACTTTCCTCGTATTTGAAAAATCAGGGAGGTTTAAAGGTTTGAATAACTTCCCTCATGCTTACAATTCTATTTTCTTGATAAAGTTTGAGTCGAGAGACGTGCACCTTAAAAGTGCCGAATATGGGGTTGCTTACCTCGACTGTTCCGTATGAGAAGATATTGTGTACCAGATCTGTAACACCCCAAACCCGGTCCATGCGTTTCGACCGGATCTGGCATGTCACTGCTTGTACTTTGAAAACTTTTGCTTTGTTGGTTTTTGAAATTGTGAGTTAATTAGACAATATTTAAGTAAATAAGCGGCATTTTAAAAAATAACCTTGTATTAATTATTATTAAGTATAAATAAACCTTATCATAAAATCCATAAGTTGCTTAACGTTGTAAACTCCTAAGTTGAATAAAAACTAGGGGCCTTATTACAAAAATATTCCTATAATGAAAAAAAAATAAAAAAAATAAACTTAAAGAAACTCCAAATTAACTTGTCAAAAGAAACTTGATGGCCCCTCGAGTCTGTCTCGGCTCCCATGTCCACGATCTATTGTTCATCTGGAAGAGTAGAGAAAAGGAAAGCGTGAGTCACAAAGACTCATTGTATAAATCTCAAAACACACATCGACCTGAGCCCACAAACACATTATGGGCCCTGCCCATACAGGAAGGCATCAATCATAATCACATAATAACAATTAAGAATGAATAACCCAACCCATCCTAGGTTTCCATCCTCTACACACCATCCCGTACCTACCATCACACCGTGGGGATTTCTACAATCAACCCTCCATCCGCTACACACCAAAACGACAGCCGTACTGCCTATTCCTATTAAGTAGGAATCATTAAACGTGGCATAGCCACCGATCACTACGTGACCTTACATTTAAATTATGTGGGATTTCTACCACCGATCACCAAGTGACCTATCATGCACTTCCCCTTCAATTATCATCATTCCCACTCCATGCATACATACATAAAGAAACATCAAGCAGACATATATATTCTTCGATACACATAGGGAGTTCTATGTTTACGTACCTGGCATCCTTGCCTAACCCTTTTTAGGGTTCCATTCGACTGTCTATACAGCCTTATTCCGGCGTTTTAGCCCATAACATACAAAAATAAATATACATACAGGTTTATCAGTAGCGTGTTAGAGATCTACACACCTGATTAATGTTGATATCCTTGCTAAACCGATCTACAACTTTGCTCAAAAAGCCGGAAGGATGTGAAACTAGGGCCTCTCCTATATTCAGCCATGGTTAGTGTTCTACCCAATTTTTATGTATTTGAATAAACAACTCTTCTTACCTTAAAATCCCGAAATTGAAGACTAATGATTTTCGGCTTTTTGATCTAGTCGACCAAGCTTCCTTCAAATCCCGAAAACCATTAAACTATTAGCTTTCGGCTTTTGCTTTTCAAAAACAGGGAATAAATTATGAGAACTAAACAAAAATCAACTCTTACCTTAGCTTAGGAGATTCGGCTAGCACTAGAGAGAGGATTCGGCAATGCCAATGGAAGATTTAAATGCCGGAAGTATAGAATAATTTCTCAAATAGGATGAATAAAAGAAAAAAGCGATGGATGCTTCGGCTTTTTAGAGAAATCGGCACAAGGGAAAAGAAAGTAGGGAAAAGTTTCGGCTTTTGAAGAAATTGAAGAAATAAATTTGGAGAGGGATAGGCTAGGGAATTTCGGCACCAAGGGAGAGGATTTTAGGGTTTTTCAATGTCAGAAACAAGGAGCTAGCCCCCCTATTTATAGATTTTTGACACCTACTGCTAAATACCGAAAACGCCCTTAAAATTTAAGCTAGAAGAGAGGAGAATTTCGGCACCCTCTATGCCATGCAGTAGCTGAATTTTACACTCCTCTAGGTGGTGGATTTTCGGCCAACACTTCCTTTGAAGATAAGCTCCTAACTTTTCTCCTTTTTATCTATGATATTATCACTTAAAAATCCATATATATCTTCCTATTTTTAAGCCTTGTAGTCATCCACCTCATTAATTCTAAATGCTGAAATTTAACTCATTTTAATTAAAAGATTTGGGCTTCATTAAACTTACATTTTTGGGCCCCTAAATCCCTTGTGAGTGGCGTCACCCTATCTTCATTTAAAGTGCCGAAATTGGCCTAAAAACATGGGCTCCTTGCGACCCAAAACTTGTTCCTTTTTAATTGTTAATGATGCCACCTTAAAATAATTTAATCTGGGCCTTTGCCTAATTCTAAGCCCAAATTTAGACCCCTTTCACCTAAGTTAACATATTAAACATATTCCTACACTAAATGCATAGGCCCATAAATTTAGGATGTTACATGATCGCTGAAATCAGAGCTTTAAAAATTTATAAAAGAATGATCGAACCTGGAGACTAACTCTGACAACGATTAAAGAAAAGTGTACCTATCGAACAGTAGTATAGCTTAGACAAGACCGGATTATCGAACCCAAAGGAACTAAAAGTATTAATACTAACTTTCTTTTTAATATTTAGCCTTTAAAATTAAAGTGAAGATTGTTCTAAACTAAATCGACAAGAACTAAACTAAGGACACAAAGACAAAAAGGATGAATTGGAAAATAACTTGAAGAAAACTCAATTGATCACGACGATACCCTCAGAAAGAATCCACCTAGACTTCACTTGTTATTTAACCCTTAATTATATGATCTCTTTACTTAGCTTGATCCGTAAGACTCCCTAACCTATATTAAACCCTCTCTCGAGGCGAATAACGTCTAACCCTAGGTTAATTAGTGGAACTCTTGTTCGCTTATAATAACCCCCTAGGATAGCAGTAATTGATCAATGGATTCCCATATTAGGTTTCACCCTAATCCGGTAAAATCTCGTAACCCTATCTCTAGGCGTTCGATCAACTCCGCTTAATTATGTTAGATATTCTCTTAGGTAGGGTCTATTCCTCCTCCACCTAAGCACATTAGATTTGGATTAAGCAACATAATTAAGAACAAACTAAGTAATTCATCATATAAATTAAAAATCAAATAACAAGATTCATCTAAGTTTCATCCCCTTCAGGTATCTAAGGGGCTTAGTTCATAATGAATAAAGAAAACATCGCAAGAGAAAAGATAAAACAAAACATAAGAAATTCCTAAAACCCCCTAAAGGAATTGAAGGAGAATTCCCCCGTCTTGAGTATAACTCCGGCTTCTTGGGATGGATCAACTGGATATCCTCGTGTTTTTCCCTAATTCTGACCTTCTCGGCTTGGCTCCTTGGCCTAGCTTTCGATGCCCTTTCAAAGGTGGCACTTAGGGGATATATATCGGCCATGTCACACGCTCGTGTGGATCGAGACCAGATCGTGTTTGGACTTCTAAAGTGAGGCACGGCCGTGTGAGGCGGAGTTGAGGCCATGCTCTAAGTGTTCGTCGAGGCAAGGCCGTACGGGCTATGGGCCAGGCCGTGTCAATTTCATACTGAGGCCCATTTACTCCGTTTTAGGCCCAATTTGTGTTCTTTTCATCCTCGGGTGCTTTCCTAGGTCTAAGACATGAAAAGAAAGGATTACAAGCACTTTTTTATACAAATCAAGGAATAAATCATCAAAAATTAAGCTAAATGTGGGATTAAAATATGTTACTTTTACGGTTTATCAGTACCTCAAGGGGGATTTCTTCGTTTGCTTTCAGGTCTGACATGGTGATTCGAGGATCTGATTTATCTAACAGTACTTGGTCTCCTATTTTGATGTGGTTTGATGTTCCTATGAGCTCTTCTAGGGGCTCCTTCGATTTTTCTTTGTGCAGTTCTAGTTCCTCTTTAAAGTGTGTCTTCCACTCTTCAAATCTGTCGACCTTAAGGCTTCACTCTTTGTGTAATTCTTCTATGTTGGCACGAGGTCTATGATTTGGCTCAGGTTTGTATCCTTGTGGTGAAAGTTGAACAACCTGGTTATCAACTAAATTTGCTTTTTCACCTTCATCAATTGTTGTCCTGGACGAGTCAAGAGCTTGTAAACTGAACGATTCATCACCTACCTGAAGTATAAGTTCTCCTGTGCTAACATAAATTTTAGTTCGAGCAGTTGCTAAAAAGGGTCTTCCTAAAATTAAAGAATCGAGTTATCCTCATCCATGTCTAAGACAACAAAATCTACTAGGAAAACGAATTTATCAATTTTTACAAGAACATCTTCGGTAATACCCCTAGGAATTCTAACAGTTTTATCAGCTAATTGAATGCTCATCCTAGTTTATTTGGGTTTCCCTAGACCTAGTTGTTTAAACATTTTATAAGGCATGACATTTATACTTGCCCCTCAATCAGCTAATGCATTATCAACAGTTAGTCTACCAATTAAACATGGAATTGTAAAACTCCCTAGATCTTTTTGCTTCTGCGGTAGTCTATTCTGTAACATTGCTGAGCATACTGCGTTTAATTCTACGTGTGGCTCTTCGTCTAATTTGCGCTTGTTTGTCAAGAGCTGTTTTAAAAATTTCCTTGAATCTGGCATCTGAAAAAAAGCTTCAAGAAGAGGTAAATTGATATGTAGTTTCTTTAAAAGTTTAAGAAACTTACCGAACTGTTCCTCTGTATCATCTCTCTTCATCACTTCGAGATAAGGTATGCGAGGTTGGTACTCTTTGATTATCGATTTTGGCTTTTCCTGTGTTACCTCTGCTTTACCTTATTTTACCTCGTTTCCTTGTATTGAATTGGGTTCATCTAACCCCATACTATCATGAGCTGTGATGGCTTGGATTTGCTCCTTTGGTTAATCTCAGTGTTGCTTGGTAGACGCCCTTGCGGTCGTTCGGGCATTAACTTTGCAAGTTGTCCAACTGACTTAGTAAGTTCCCCAACTTGGCTCTTGATCTCTTTCATCGATGTTCGCTGGTTTGTTTCAGTGTTTTGGAAATGATTCTCTGTGGCTGCCATGAAATTTGTCAGCATCTTTTCAAGGTTCGGCTTCTTTTCCTGTGATAGGACTGATTTTGGAAATTTTGAGGAGGTTGTTGTCTTTGATTTCCTTGATTTCCTTGACCTCCCCATGTAAAATTTGGGTGGTTCCTCCAACCTGGATTATAAGTATTACTATAAGGGTTATTATTAGATCTGAAATTATTACCTATATAGTTCATCTGTTCGCTCTCTGCGCCCGGTTGGTAGGGTGGGTACTCAGGACTTGCCACAGTTACACTTGCGTCGCACTGCATTACTGGATGTGCCTGCAAAGAACATAAACTATCAAGATTTTTATTCATCATCTCTACCTGTGTTGATAGCATGGTTACTGCATCGAGGTTAAAAACTCTGGCTGATTTTGTTGGTTTGGTCCTTATAACCTGCCACTGATAGTTATTCAGTGACATCTCTTCAATAAACTTGTAGGTTGCTTCAGGAGTTCTGTTGTTCAGGGTTCCACCGGTGGCTGAATCAATTAGTTGCCTCGTTGAAGGGTTCACACCGTTATAAAAAGTTTGGACTTGGAGCCACAATGGTAAACCATGGTGCGGACACCTTCTCAAGAGATCTTTGTATCTCTCCCATGCATCGTATAATGTCTCTAAATCCATCTGCACAAACGAAGAGATATCAATTCGTGATTTGGCCATTTTTGCCGGTGGGAAATATTTTAATAAAAACTTTTCAGTCATTTGATCCCACGTAGTGATTGACCATCGTGGTAACGAGTTTAACCACTGTTTGGCTTTATTCCTTAATGAAAAAGGAAATAACCGAAGACGTATGACATCATCAGAAACACCATTTATTTTGAAGGTATCAGAGAACTCTAAAAAAATTAGCTATATGAGTGTTTGGGTCTTCGTCCTACAAACCATCAAATTGAACAAATTGTTGAATCATTTGTATAGTGTTAGGCTTTAATTCAAAATTATTAGCAATTATAGCAGGCCTGACAATACTCAATTCTGCTCCTGTTAAATGAGGTTTAGCATAATCGTACATAGTACGCGGAGCATTATTTTCTCCCACATCTTGTGGTGGTGGATTATTCTCGTCCATCCCTTCAGTAGGATTGGATCTGTTTTCGCGCTCTTCTTCTGTGTAATTTAGGGCTGGCCTAATTTCTCTGTGATTCCTGCGAGCGGTAGCTTCAATATCACTATCGTATAGTAGTGGTCCTTTCGGGTTCCTTCTAGTCATAAACGAGAGATACCTGCTGAAAAAAGGAAGAAAGAAAATTTAGTGATAAATCGTAAAAGTAACATATTTTAAGCCCACATTTAGTATGCTTTTGGATGAATTAACCCTTGATTTATGTAAAAAGGTGCTCTTAATCCTTTCTTTTCATGTTTTGTACCCAGGAAAGCACCCGAGGATGAAAAGAATGAGAAATGGGCCTAAAACGGACCAAATTGGGGCAAAGAGGAAATCGACACGGCCTAGACTTAAGTCCACACGGCTGTGCCACGTCAATCTACTAGAACACGACCTGATCTCGATTCACATAACCGTGCCTTATTAAAGAAATCCGAACACGACTTAAAGACTAGTCACACGGGCGTGTGACATGGCCGTGTCCCTACCACGGCCAAGAGAAGTTTTACTCAGATTTGGATACTTGGAGGCAAAAGTTTTACTCAGATTTGGATACTTGGAGGCAAAGAAACACATTCCAAAGCCTATTCAAACACCTTAGTAGAATTCTACTTGAATTAGGATACTTAGGGACCAAGTAAGGCATCTCAAAGTCTATATAAACACCCAATGGGGCAACTTGTGTAATATCCCGGGTTAGGGGTTATTTTTGTCATGGCAGGTTCTGCGTGTTGTTAGTATGCTATGTTGCTATTTGTATGTTTTTGGGGCTTAAGTGTAGCCTGGGTGTGTGCCTGAGTGAATGGGAAAAATTTGATTTTTGGGCTTAGGTGAGAGGAGTTGGAAGAGCTAGGGTTTAAGAATTTTTAATTGGTGTTTTGAAGCACAAATAAGGAGCTAGCCCATTGGCAAAGCATGCGCCACTTGGGGGCTTGTGTTAGCGTCATGTGCAGGTGAGGGAGGTCCAGAGTTCAAGCAGCGGAGTCCCCTTTTTGTCACCTATTTTGGACGGCATGGGAGTAGAGGTAGAGAGCAACTAGAACACTACCTTGGACCAAGTCTTACCTTTCAAATGAAAGGTGGAGAGCAATTTGAGGAGAAAGACTTGGTCCACACTTTTGAAATGGGTGGATGTGAGTGCATTGAGGGGTATGGCCGAATATTTGGGGCTTGGAATGGGGGGAAGTGACGGCTTGGATGCTTGGGGAGGAGGTTGGCCGGTTGGTAAGTGGTAATTGGGGTAGCCGAAATTCTTTTTGGGCATTTGTGTGCACATTCGGTCATTAGGAGTCAAATTTCTTTCCTTTCTTTTTGTCATACTAAGTCGAATTCTCAAGCTAATTCCTTCATTTTTCTCCTTGAAGCCGTAGGTCCAAAAGCAACTCTACTTGCCGAATTGTGTAATTGGTCTTTCTACATTTTGGGTTGCTAGCCGAATGATCTTCTAGTTCTTTCTTCTTTTCATTTGTGTAAACCGAAAGTCACCTCCCAAATTATTTTCATCATTTCCTTTCTTTCCAAAATCTTAAGCCGAACCTTTCTTCTATTTGTTGCCGATTTTTTCTCTTTTTCTTAAACCATCTTGCCGAAATTTCATTCCCACTCTACTCTCATATTACAATTATTTTCTCTCTTCTTTCATTGAGAACCGATCACAGGTGTGTTAAACATCTAAAAAGCAAATTCTCCTTCTTTTATTCAAGGTGTTAGCCGAATCTATACACCCCCTTTTAGTGATCTTTTTGGCCGAATATTTCCCTTCCCCCTAGTAATCTCCCTTGACCGAATATCAGTGGTGTCTTGGAAGCCTGGCCTTAATCGTTGGTGGTGGTAAGTTTTGGCCGAATGGCCATTTCTTTCTTTTTCTGTTCTTGATCGTTTGGTTTGGTTAAGAGCCGAAGGTAGCCTTGTTGCTGGAAGTTAATCATTGGTTTTGGAACCGATTTCATTTTAGGTTATTCGGACTTTGGATACAATCAGGTGGAAGTCTTCGTTCTCTGAGTAGTCAAGTGGGGTAAGTTTGGTAAGGGTCAATATTATTGGTTGATTCTTTTATTTCGGTTAGCCAAGCCATTAAGGATTAATGGTTCTTTTCAGGTGGAGGCCGATTGTCAAAGGGAATCACTATTGGTTCGGGTTTGGTAGGAAACCAAACGGGTGCAAGGTAAGGGTTCTAGCATTAACCCTTTTTGGTGTCTCTGTGTTGGCCGAATGTTAGTGATGCCTAACCCCTATGTTTGGCCGATTGTAGGAGTTAGCAATCGAGGGACTTAGATCGCTTTGGTCAGGATTTCTAGGCTCGTATTATCAGGTGTGTAAACTAACACACTGATACTTAGTAAGATTATTAATAAAACCTGTTTGCCTGTTAAAAATTATAACAGTATGATGGACAAATGAATACCCAAATGGGGTATGTGTACGATTCGGGTAAGTCTGTTCTATGATGAGTATTAATGATAATATATGATATCATGAATTATGTTATGCATGTTATGAGTTGTAATGCTTGATATGTTGGCATGATATGCATGGCTTGTATGAGATGCATAATCCCATGAGTATGATATGTGTGGGTGATACGAGAGGAGGGAGCAGTGGTATATTGTGCTGACGAGCACCAGTGCTTTGGTAGCACAACTTTGTGACTTTGGGTCACCAGAGGTTTGGCACCTCCAGAGGTTTGGTACCTCAGCGTCTCGTCCCAGTGGCTCAGTACCACAGTGGGATGGCCCCACGGATGATTATACGGGATTGACGCCAGTGATTTGGTATCACACGATGGGTTGGCCCCATCACCAGATTTGTGACTACGGTCACCAGTGCTTTGGTAGCACATTGTGTCTTTGGGACACCAGAGGTTTGGCACCTCATTGCGACTTGTCCCTGTGGTTTGACCACCGTGGGTTGGCCCCACTTGAGATATGGGATCGTCTGCTAGTGATTTGGTATCACACGATGGGTTGGCCCCATCATCATTGGATTTGTGACTTTGGTCACCAGTGCTTTGGTAGCACATTGTGTCTTTGGGACACCAGTGGTTTGGTACCACATTGACGGATATTGTGTCTTTGGGACACCAGTGTTTTGGTAACACATTGTGACTATATGTCACCAGTGGTTTGGCACCACCAGTGGTTTGGTACCACACGGGGTAGAAAAGGCGATATGGATGGTTAGGATCGGGTTGCATTAATCATGTTGCTATGTATGATGTGTGTTAGCATGTTGATTCTTCGGGAGCGGGATTTACACACTGAGTCACTCGACTCACCCTCTCCTTTGACATTTCAGGTGACTCGTAGCTGCGGACGTGGAGCCGGGATGGACTCGGGGTGCACATGCCATGCTTTAATAAAGTTTTACTCAGACTCTACTAATTGGGTACTTAGGTTTATTTACTTTTAATTGGGTTTATTTGGTTTGTAAAAGGCCTTTAAAGTTATGTTTTAAGTTGTTTACGCTTTACGTTGATTTTTGACATGTCTTAACAAAGTAACTTGGAATAAATTTTACTAAAACTTGGAAAGATAACGATTTCAAAACTGTAACGCAATGTGTTTTAAACTATACCATCGGGTATCACACTAAGTCTTTTTGACAAACAAATACAACTGGTTCCCAATCCAAACTTGTAGTTCTTCTGAGTTAAAAGTGTTTTATGTATCACTAAGAAACTAATGAGGTTTTAAATGGTTTAAACTCATTTTAACTACACATTCTGGCTAAGTTTTCAAAATCTCTGGGTTCCAAATACATCAACTGTTCTTCAAACGAGACTACTCAAATTTGTTTCAAACACACTGTGTTTTCACTCAGTTTTTAAACGGAAAATCTAACTTTTCAAAAACGATTTCCCCGTAGCATACCAGATTCGGACGTGGTGTCTTGTCCGGGTTTGGGGTGTTACAATTGTGGTATCAGAGCCAGGTTCAAAGGCTCGGCTGTGGGCCTGAGGCCCAAAATGTTTTTAAAGGATGTCTTAAGTGTTTTGAGTTTGAATATATGGTTTGAAAGGCATGGCACCGAGTCTCCGGCACCAGTTCGCCCAGGTAAGTACCCCGGACTATTCTTTGTGATTTGATTGGATGTTATATGATTTGATGAATAGCAATAGTATGCTACCTTAGAGATTGAAACTGATAGGATTCTGTGAACTCGCGAAAACAAATCCTCTTTAATATTCATAAGACTTGCTTGTTAAACAAGTGGAATAAATACTGATGCATAAAATTCTTTAATCAGATACGTAGAAAGATTAGATATGAGCACTCGAGGTGGACGTGGTCGTAACACTCGTGGTAGATGTAGAGGTAGAATGACGGTTTCTGAGCCCGTAGGATCTGGGCAGGGTTCAGAAAATGAGATACCGGTTCCGCCACCAGCTGGAGGTGGTGAGTTCCAAGATCAGACTGGGGACGACGCAGTGTCACAGGCGATGCTGCGAGTGTTGGAAAGGGTAGCTGGGGCAAGTGGTGGTGCAGGAGTTAGGAAATCAGTTCCTGAGCGACTCCGGGCTAATGGGGCTGAATTCTTTCGAGGCGTATCTGGTGTTGCTCCTAGCACTGCTGAATATTGGCTGGAGGCAACTGAGCGGATCATGGATGATCTGGACTTGACGGCTGAAGAGAAGCTGAAGGGTATTGTATCGCTTCTCCGGGATGAGTCGTATCAGTGGTGGCTCACGGTTCGGGATAGTGTGGCTGCGGAGGATTTGACATGGGATTACTTCAGAACTGCATATCAAAAGAAGTACATCGGGGCTAGTTACATCGACTCCCAGAGAAAGGCATTTCTGAGGCTGGTTCAGGGGAGTAAATCTGTTGCTGAGTACGAGGCTGAGTTCCTGAAGCTGAGTAGGTATGCCAGGGGTATTGTAGCCACTGAGCATGAGAGGTGTGTTCGTTTCGAGGATGGTCTGCAAGACGAGTTGAGGCTGCTGATTGCTCCTCAGCAGGAGCGCGAGTTTGCTGTCTTAGTTGAGAAGGCTAAGGTAGCCGAGGGTGTTAAGGAGTCGGTAAGGCAGAGCATGGACAGGAGTAGACTTAAGAGGAGCTTTGGGTCTTCTGGTTCGTCGGGTAATCCGCAGAAGAGGGCTAGATCGAGTGGGCAGAATCAGTCTGCTAGGTTTGTTGCTGCTAGGCAGGGACCGCCGCAGTGTAATCAGTGTGGGAAATCTCATTGGGGTGGTTGCTGGACTGGAGGTAAAGGTTGCTTCGAGTGTGGTTCTCTGGATCATCGCATTAGGGACTGTCCGCGTAGGATGGCCAGGATTCAGTCTGAGAGTCAGGGCCGTAATCAGTTCAGAGGTAATGGACCGCCACCGCAGAGGGGCCGTGGTAATGGCAGAGGTGGTAATGGTTCTGGTCGGGGCCGTGGAGCACCGGGCAGAGGTGCGGGTAGTTCTGATGCTAGATAGCCTGGATTGGTGTATGCTGCGAGGCGCCGAGAGGAGGGCGACGCACCGGACGTCATAACCGGTACGTTTTTGATTTTTGGTACTCCTTATACTGCTTTAATTGATGTGGGTTCTACACACTCTTATGTTGCCAGTAGTATAGTAGAGACAATGGACTTAGACTCTGAGATATCTTCTAGGCAGATGACTGTGATTAGTCCTCTAGGTCACTCTGTAGTAGTAGATAAACTGTTTAGAGATGTACCTCTAGAACTTCAAGGGGTAGTGTTTGCTGCTGATCTGATGGAACTGCCGTTTGGGGAGTTCGATCTGATTCTTGGGATGGATTGGCTGGTTAAGTACCAGGCGAGGTTGGATTGCGCGGCTAAGCGTATGGTTCTTAAGACGGTTGGTGGTGACGAAGTGGCCATGATAGGTAATAGGAGGGATTACTTATCAAATGTGGTATCTGCTTTGAAAGCGGAGAAGATGGTCAGGAAGGGCTGCGAAGCGTATGTGGTTCATGTGTATGCCTTGGAGGCTAAAGAGTCTGCTGTTGAGAAGGTTCGTACTGTTAAGGAATTTGCTGATGTTTTTCCTGAGGAACTTCCAGGTTTGCCGCCAGATCGTGAGGTTGAGTTCGGAATAGATCTGTTACCCGGGACTGCGCTAGTGTCTATTGCTCCGTATAGGATGGCATCAAAGGAATTGGTGGAGCTTAAGGCTCAGATCCAGGAGTTATTGGATCGAGGTTTTATCAGGCCAAGTGTTTCACCGTGGGGTGCGCCGGTTCTTTTTGTCAAGAAGAAAGATGGTACAATGCGGATGTGCATAGACTACCGCCAGTTGAACAAGCTGACGATTAAAAACAAGTATCCGTTGCCACGGATAGATGACTTGTTTGATCAGCTGAAGGGTGCTGCGGTATTCTCTAAGATCGACTTGAGGTCTGGGTACCATCAGTTAAAGGTTAAGGAGGCGGATATCCATAAAACAGCGTTTCGGACTCGGTATGGGCACTACGAATTCCTGGTAATGCCATTCGGGTTGACTAACGCACCGGCAGCGTTTATGGATATGATGAATAGGGTGTTCCAGCAGTATCTGGATCAGTTCGTGGTGGTTTTCATAGACGACATCTTGGTGTACTCAAGGACAGAGGAGGAACATGATGCGCATTTGAGGGTGGTGCTGCAGATTCTGAGGGAAAAACAGCTCTATGCTAAGTTTAATAAGTGCGAGTTCTGGCTTAGAGAAGTGACGTTCTTGGGTCATGTAGTGTCAGCAGAGGGGATTCGGGTAGATCCTCGTAAAATTGAGGCAGTTTTGGATTGGAAGCCGCCTAGGTCAGTGGCTGAGATTCGTAGTTTTCTGGGTTTGGCTGGATACTACAGAAGGTTTGTTGAGGGTTTCTCGTTGATAGCAGCGCCGATGACTAAGTTATTAAGGAAAGAGGTTCCGTTTGTATGGACTGAGAAACAGCAGGAAAGCTTCGATAAGTTAAAGAAGATCTTGACTGAGGCTCCGGTTTTGATTCAACCTGAGGCTGGTAAGGAATACACCGTCTACTGCGACGCATCACATACGGGTCTGGGTTGTGTGCTGATGCAAGAAGGTAAGGTTGTGGCTTACGCTTCTCGGCAGCTGAGGCCACATGAGGTCAACTATCCGACGCACGATTTGGAGCTAGCGGCTGTAGTTTTCGCCTTAAAGATTTGGAGGCACTACTTGTACGGAGAGAGATCTATAGTCTACACAGATCACAAAAGTCTGAAGTATCTACTGACTCAGAAGGATTTGAATTTGAGGCAGCGTAGATGGGTTGAGTTGCTGAAAGATTACGACTGTTCGATCGAGTATCATCCGGGCAAGGCTAACGTGGTAGCAGACGCGTTGAGCCGTAAGGTTGTTTCGGACTTAAGAGCATTGTTTGCCCATTTAAGTTTGTATGACGACGGGAGTATTCTGGCAAAGCTGCAGGTTAAGCCTACTTGGGTTGAGCAGATCAGAGAAAAACAGTTAGAGGATGAGGTTCTGAGTGCGCGAAGGTTACAAGTGCAGAATGGTGGTTTAGAGGGTTACAGCTTGTCTGGTGATGAGGTTCTGTGTTTTCAAGGTAAGGCTTGTATGCCTAAAGATGTTGAGCTGAGACAGAAGATTCTTCAGGACGCACATAGCAGTCCTCATGCTATGCATCCTGGAGGTAGCAAGATGTATAAGGATCTTAGAGAGCAGTTTTGGTGGCCTGGTTTGAAGAAAGAGGTGACAGAGTTTGTTGGGAGGTGTCTGACTTGTCAGCAGGTCAAGGCTGAACATCAGTTGCCGTCAGGTTTGCTTCAGCCTGTGAAAATTCCTCAGTGGAAGTGGGAAAGGATAACCATGGATTTTGTCAGTGGGCTACCGCTTACGCCAAGCAAGAAGGATTCAGTTTGGGTAGTGGTGGACCGTCTGACTAAATCAGCTCACTTTATTCCAGTGAGGGTTGACTACTCACTTCAGAAGCTAGCAAAGCTGTATGTTTCAGAGATAGTGAGGTTGCACGGTGTGCCAGTTTTGATAATCTCGGATAGGGATCCCAGGTTTACTTCAAGGTTCTGGAAGGCATTGCATCAGGCTCTGGGTACTCGTTTGGATTTCAGCACGGCTTTTCACCCGCAGTCTGACGGTCAATCAGAAAGGGTTATTCAGATCTTAGAAGACATGCTGAGAGGTTGTGTCCTGGATTTCAGAGGTAGTTGGGAGGAGTTTCTACCATTAGCTGAGTTTGCCTACAACAACAGTTACCAAGCGAGCATCAAGATGGCTCCGTATGAGGCGTTGTATGGTAGGAAGTGTCGCTCACCTACGTGTTGGACAGAGTTAGGTGAACGTCAATTGTTGGGACCCGAGTTGGTAGCTGAGACTGAGGATAAGGTTAAGTTGATTCAGGCTCGATTGAAGGAAGCTTCGGACCGGCAGAAGTCTTATGCCGATCTTAAGCGAAGAGATATAGAGTTTGCTGTTGGGGATCGAGTGTTTCTGAAGGTCTCGCCTTGGAAGAAGGTATTGAGGTTCGGGAAGAAAGGCAAGCTAAGTCCGAGGTTCATTGGGCCGTATAAAGTGTTGAGGCGAGTTGGACCAGTGGCGTATCAGCTTGAGTTGCCAACAGAGCTTAGCCAGATTCATGATGTTTTTCACGTTTCGATGCTTCGGAGGTATCGTTCAGATCCGTCGCATGTGGTAGCAGTGGAAGAGATCGAGGTGAATCCAGACTTGTCTATGGAAGAGGAACCTGTACAGATTCTTGATCGGGATGTGAAGGTTCTGCGTAGGAAGTCTGTGCCTTTGGTTAAGGTACTTTGGCGGAATCATGGTGTAGAAGAAGCGACGTGGGAACCCTAGGATGCAATGAGACAGCAATACCCGCAACTCTTTTGACCAGGTAATTTCGAGGCCGAAATTATTTTTTAAGGGAGATAGAACTGTAATATCCCGGGTTAGGGGTTATTTTTGTCATGGCAGGTTCTGCGTGTTGTTAGTATGCTATGTTGCTATTTGTATGTTTTTGGGGCTTAAGTGTAGCCTGGGTGTGTGCCTGAGTGAATGGGAAAAATTTAATTTTTGGGCTTCGGTGAGAGGAGTTGGAAGAGCTAGGGTTTAAGAATTTTTAATTGGTGTTTTGAAGCACAAATAAGGAGCTAGCCCATTGGCAAAGCATGCGCCACTTGGGGGCTTGTGTTAGCGTCATGTGCAGGTGAGGGAGGTCCAGAGTTCAAGCAGCGGAGTCCCCTTTTTGTCACCTATTTTGGACGGCATGGGAGTAGAGGTAGAGAGCAACTAGAACACTACCTTGGACCAAGTCTTACCTTTCAAATGAAAGGTGGAGAGCAATTTGAGGAGAAAGACTTGGTCCACACTTTTGAAATGGGTGGATGTGAGTGCATTGAGGGGTATGGCCGAATATTTGGGGCTTGGAATGGGGGGAAGTGACGGCTTGGATGCTTGGGGAGGAGGTTGGCCGGTTGGTAAGTGGTAATTGGGGTAGCCGAAATTCTTTTTGGGCATTTGTGTGCACATTCGGTCATTAGGAGTCAAATTTCTTTCCTTTCTTTTTGTCATACTAAGTCGAATTCTCAAGCTAATTCCTTCATTTTTCTCCTTGAAGCCGTAGGTCCAAAAGCAACTCTACTTGCCGAATTGTGTAATTGGTCTTTCTACATTTTGGGTTGCTAGCCGAATGATCTTCTAGTTCTTTCTTCTTTTCATTTGTGTAAACCGAAAGTCACCTCCCAAATTATTTTCATCATTTCCTTTCTTTCCAAAATCTTAAGCCGAACCTTTCTTCTATTTGTTGCCGATTTTTTCTCTTTTTCTTAAACCATCTTGCCGAAATTTCATTCCCACTCTACTCTCATATTACAATTATTTTCTCTCTTCTTTCATTGAGAACCGATCACAGGTGTGTTAAACATCTAAAAAGCAAATTCTCCTTCTTTTATTCAAGGTGTTAGCCGAATCTATACACCCCCTTTTAGTGATCTTTTTGGCCGAATATTTCCCTTCCCCCTAGTAATCTCCCTTGACCGAATATCAGTGGTGTCTTGGAAGCCTGGCCTTAATCGTTGGTGGTGGTAAGTTTTGGCCGAATGGCCATTTCTTTCTTTTTCTGTTCTTGATCGTTTGGTTTGGTTAAGAGCCGAAGGTAGCCTTGTTGCTGGAAGTTAATCATTGGTTTTGGAACCGATTTCATTTTAGGTTATTCGGACTTTGGATACAATCGGGTGGAAGTCTTCGTTCTCTGAGTAGTCAAGTGGGGTAAGTTTGGTAAGGGTCAATATTATTGGTTGATTCTTTTATTTCGGTTAGCCAAGCCATTAAGGATTAATGGTTCTTTTCAGGTGGAGGCCGATTGTCAAAGGGAATCACTATTGGTTCGGGTTTGGTAGGAAACCAAACGGGTGCAAGGTAAGGGTTCTAGCATTAACCCTTTTTGGTGTCTCTGTGTTGGCCGAATGTTAGTGATGCCTAACCCCTATGTTTGGCCGATTGTAGGAGTTAGCAATCGAGGGACTTAGATCGCTTTGGTCAGGATTTCTAGGCTCGTATTATCAAGTGTGTAAACTAACACACTGATACTTAGTAAGATTATTAATAAAACCTGTTTGCCTGTTAAAAATTATAACAGTATGATGGACAAATGAATACCCAAATGGGGTATGTGTACGATTCGGGTAAGTCTGTTCTATGATGAGTATTAATGATAATATATGATATCATGAATTATGTTATGCATGTTATGAGTTGTAATGCTTGATATGTTGGCATGATATGCATGGCTTGTATGAGATGCATAATCCCATGAGTATGATATGTGTGGGTGATACGAGAGGAGGGAGCAGTGGTATATTGTGCTGACGAGCACCAGTGCTTTGGTAGCACAACTTTGTGACTTTGGGTCACCAGAGGTTTGGCACCTCCAGAGGTTTGGTACCTCAGCGTCTCGTCCCAGTGGCTCAGTACCACAGTGGGTTGGCCCCACGGATGATTATACGGGATTGACGCCAGTGATTTGGTATCACACGATGGGTTGGCCCCATCACCAGATTTGTGACTACGGTCACCAGTGCTTTGGTAGCACATTGTGTCTTTGGGACACCAGAGGTTTGGCACCTCATTGCGACTTGTCCCTGTGGTTTGACCACCGTGGGTTGGCCCCACTTAAGATATGGGATCGTCTGCTAGTGATTTGGTATCACACGATGGGTTGGCCCCATCATCATTGGATTTGTGACTTCGGTCACCAGTGCTTTGGTAGCACATTGTGTCTTTGGGACACCAGTGGTTTGGTACCACATTGACGGATATTGTGTCTTTGGGACACCAGTGTTTTGGTAACACATTGTGACTATATGTCACCAGTGGTTTGGCACCACCAGTGGTTTGGTACCACACGGGGTAGAAAAGGCGATATGGATGGTTAGGATCGGGTTGCATTAATCATGTTGCTATGTATGATGTGTGTTAGCATGTTGATTCTTCGGGAGCGGGATTTACACACTGAGTCACTCGACTCACCCTCTCCTTTGACATTTCAGGTGACTCGTAGCTGCGGACGTGGAGCCGGGATGGACTCGGGGTGCACATGCCATGCTTTAATAAAGTTTTACTCAGACTCTACTAATTGGGTACTTAGGTTTATTTACTTTTAATTGGGTTTATTTGGTTTGTAAAAGGCCTTTAAAGTTATGTTTTAAGTTGTTTACGCTTTACGTTGATTTTTGACATGTCTTAACAAAGTAACTTGGAATAAATTTTACTAAAACTTGGAAAGATAACGATTTCAAACTGTAACGCAATGTGTTTTAAACTATACCATCGGGTATCACACTAAGTCTTTTTGACAAACAAATACAACTGGTTCCCAATCCAAACTTGTAGTTATTCTGAGTTAAAAGTGTTTTATGTATCACTAAGAAACTAATGAGGTTTTAAATGGTTTAAACTCATTTTAACTACACATTCTGGCTAAGTTTTCAAAATCTCTGGGTTCCAAATACATCAACTGTTCTTCAAACGAGACTACTCAAATTTGTTTCAAACACACTGTGTTTTCACTCAGTTTTTAAACGGAAAATCTAACTTTTCAAAAACGATTTCCCCGTAGCATACCAGATTCGGACGTGGTGTCTTGTCCGGGTTTGGGGTGTTACAACTTGAAAGGGGAGTTCGGCAGAAGCCGGAATGGGCGGTTAGCTAGGCCAAAGAGCCAAGCCGAAAAAGTCAGATTTGTGGAGAATCACTCGAAGATAGCCAGTTGATCCATCTCAAGAAGCTGAAATTCTACTCAAGACGACGGATCTCTCTTTTAATTCCTTCAGGGAGTTTTAGGGATTTCTTATGTTTTGTTTTATCTTTTCTCCTGAGATGTTTTCTTTTATTATTATGAACTAAACCCTTCAGATACCTGAAGAGGATGACACCTAAGACAGATCTTGTTATTGTTTTCTGAACTATATGATAAATACTTGATTTGTTCTTAATTATGTGTGCTTAATTCTTGTGTTTATATTTTCGGGATATTAATTCAAGTATGATGTGCTTAGGTGGAGGAGCAAAAGTCCCTGCTTAAGAGTAGATCTAGCATAATTAAGCGGAGTTGATCGCACACCTAGAGATAGGGTGACGAGATTTTGCTGGATTAGGGTGAAACCTAATATGGGAGTCCATAGATCGAGTTAATGTGATTCTAAGGGTTTTAATTAGAAAGAGATTTCAATTAATCAACCTAGGGTTAGACGTTATTCACTTCGAGAGAGAGTTTATATACATTAGGGAATCTTACGGATCAAGTCAAGTGAATACATCGTCTGGTTCAGTGTTAGATAACAAGTGAAGTCTAGGAGGATTCTTCCTAATGGTATCATCTTAATCAATTGGTTTTTCTTCCAAGTTATTTTTCCCCAATTCATTCTTTTTGTCTTTGCGTCTTTAGTTTAGTTGATAGTTAAATTTAGATTAGATAACCATTCACTTAATTCTTAGGCTAATTAATAGAAATAGAGTTAGTATTAGTACTTTTGGTTCCTTTGAGATTCGATATTCCGGTCTTACCTAAACTATACTACTGTTCGATAGGTGCGCTTGCTTTAAAATTGTTGTCAGAGTTAGTTTCCAGGATCGATCATTTTTATTATAAATTTTAAAGCTCTGATTTCGACGATCAAGTTTTTGGCGTCGTTGCCGGGGAACTAAAATATTAAGAAAGCTTAATTTTTATTACTTTAGCCATATTTATTATTTATTTTTATAATTGCAATTAAATTTTCTTTTTCTAAATTTTTCTCTTCTTTCTTTTGTCCCTTTCAGGTACCTCTAGTTTATGACTAGAAGGAACCCGACAGGACTTTTACTTTACAACAGTGGTATTGAAGGTACCGTTCGTAGAAATAGCAGAGAAATAAGGTGAAGCCTAAACTACATAAACGAAGTGCAAGAAGCCGAAATAAATACCACAGAAGAGATGGCTGAAAATAATCCGCCACCTCCAGAGATGGCCGAACATCATGCTCCATGTACTATGTATGATTATGCTAAACCTAATTTAACAGGAACTGAGTCTAGTATTGTTAGGCCTACTATTTCTGCAAATAATTTTGAACTGAAACCTAACACTATACAGATGATACAACAGTTTGTTTAGTTTGATGGTTTGCAGGATGAGGATCCTAACACACACTTAGCAAATTTCCTAGAATTTTGCGACACCTTCAAGATAAATGGCGTTACTGATGATGCCATCCGTCTTCGGTTATTTCCCTTTTCCCTGAGAAATAAAGCCAAACAGTGGTTACATTCTCTTCCACGAGGCTCAATCACTACATGGGATCAAATGATCGAAAAATTTTTATTAAAATATTTTCCACCGACCAAAATGGCCAAGTTAAGGAATGATATCTCTTCTTTTGTGCAGATAGATTCAGAGACATTATACGACGCATGGGAGAGATACAAAGATTTGTTGAGAAGGTGCCCACACCACGGATTACCATTGTGGCTACAGGTCCAAACTTTTTATAATGGTGTGAACCCTTCAACAAGGCAACTAATCGATTCAGCCGCTGGTGGAACCCTGGACAAAAAAACTTCTAAAGCAGCCTACAAGTTTATAGAGGAGATGTCACTGAATAACTATCAGTGGCAAGTTACAAGAACAACGCCAACCAAAGCAGCCGTTGTTTACAACATTGACGCAGTGACCGCGCTATCAAATCAGGTAGAATTGCTACATAAAAAAATTGATAGTTTCTATGGTTCTTCGCAGGCACATTCAGTTATACAATGCGACGCAAGTGAAGGAGTGGTGAATCCTGAGTACCCACCCTATGGACAGGGCATGGAGAGCGAGCAGATGAACTATATGGGTAATAATTTCCGATTTAACAATAACCCTTATAGTAATACTTATAATCCAGGTTGGAAGAACCACCCCAATTTCTCAAGGGGCGGTCAAAGAAATCAAAGGCAACAACCATCCCAAAACTTCCAACAACAGCCCTACCCATAGGAAAATAAGCCGGACCTTGAAGAGGTCCTGACAAACTTCATAACAGCCTCAGACACACATTTCCAGAGGATAGAAACAAAACTTGAGGCATTGTCACAAGAGTTCAAGGATCAATTCGGGCAACTTGCTAAGCAGATTTCTGAGAGACCACAGGAAAGACTACTGAGCAACATCGAGACTAACCCAAGGGAGCAAGTTCAAGCAATAACAGCTCAAGCTAGTGAAGGGTTAGACGCGCCTAATTCAGAACAAAAGAAAGTGGTAGAAGAAGATATGGTTGAGGTCAATAACAAGCTGAAACCGGTAATCAAAGAGTACAAACCTCGCATACCATATCCCCAAGCAATAACGAAAGACGATACAGAGGAGCAGTTCGGTAAGTTTCTTAAAATTTTTAAAAAATTACATATTAACTTACCTTTCTTGAAGCTCTTTCGCAGATGCCAGATTCAAGGAAATTTTTAAAGAAGCTTTTGAAAAATAAGTGAAAGATAGACGAGGAATCACATGTGGAACTGAACGCAGTGTGCTCAGCAATGTTGCAAAATAAACTACCACGGAAATTGAAAGATCCAGGGAGTTTTACAATTCCATGCTTAATTGGTATTTTAACTATTAATAATGCGTTAGCTGATTTAGGGGCAAGCATAAATGTAATACCTTATAAATTGTTTAAACAACTAGGTCTAGGGAAACCCATACAAACTAGGATGAGCATTCAACTAGCTGATAAAACTGTTAGAATTCCTAGGGGTTTATCGAAGATGTTCTTGTAAAAATTGACAAATTCGTTTTCCCAGTAGACTTTGTCGTTTTAGACATGGATGAGGACAATACGATCCCTCTAATTTTAGGAAAACCATTTTTAGCAACTTCCAGAACTAAAATCAATGTTGATGCAGGCGAACTTATACTTTGTGTAAGCGAGGAGACAGTTACTCTTCAAGCCCTCGACTCAGCTAGAACATCAAGTAATCAAGGTGAGAATGCAAATTCTTTTGATAACCATTCGATTGATCCTTCTTTTTAGGAAACACCACAAGGTTACAAACCTGAGCTGAATCATGGAACTCGTGCCAACAAAAATATAACTCATGAGGAACAAATGACTCAGATCGATGAACTAGAAGAGGAGAAGACGAACCTTAAAAGAGAACTAGGGATACCCAAAGCAGAACCAAAGCCACTCTATGAGGCACTGATAAACCGTAATAGTAACATATTTTAATCCCACATCTAGCATGTTTTCGGATATTTATCCCTTGATTCATGTAAAAAGGTGCTTTTAATCCTTTCTTTTCATGTCTTATACCCAGGAAAGCACCCGAGGATGAAAAGAACATAAAACGGTCCCAAAACGGAGTAAATGGGCCATATCACGAAATCCACACGACCTGGACCAAAGATCACACAGCCATACCATGTCGAGCATTTAGAACACGGCCTCACCCCCGATTTACACAGCCGTGCCTCAATTAAGAAATCCGAACACGGCTCAAAGATTCGTCACACGGGCGTGTGACATGGACGTGTCCCTGTCGTGGCAATGAATAATTTTAGTTGTAAAAGGATACTTAAGGAGAAAGAATCGCATTCCAAGAGCCTATATACCCCCTAGGTACCACCTTTGAGAGGGCGTCAAGCTGGGCCAAGGAGCCAAGCCGAAAAGGTCAGAGTTGTGGGAATCACTCGAAGTTAGCCAGTTGATCCATCCCAAGAAGCCAGAATTCTACTCAAAACGGCGGATTTCTCCTTCAATTCCTTCAGTGAGTTTTAGGGATTTCTTATGTTTTGTTTTATCTTTTCTCTTGAGATGTTTTCTTTATTTGTTATGAACTAAACCCTTCAAATACGTGAAGGGGATGAAACCTAGATGAATCTTGTTATTGATTTCTAATTTATATGATAAATACTTAGTTGTTCTTAATTATGTGAGCTTAATCCAAATTTGATGTGCATAAGTGGAGGATGAATAGACCCTTCTTAAGAGTAGATCTAGCATAATTAAGCGGAGTTGATCGCACGCTTAGAGATAGGGTGACGAGATTTTGCCGGATTAGGGTGAAACCTAATATGGGAGTCCATAGATCGATTTACTGCTATTCTAGGGGGTTATTATTCGAGAAAGAGATTTCCGTTAATTAACCTAGGGTTAGACATTATTCGCCTCGAGAGAGGGTTTAATATACGTTAGGGAGTCCTACGGATCAAACTAAGTGAATAAATTGTATGGTTCAGTGTTAGATAACAAGTGAAGTCTAGGTGGATTCTTCCTGAGGGTATCGTCGTGATCAACTGAGTTTTTCTTAAAGTTATTTCTCAATTCGTTCTTTTTGTCTTCGCGTCTTTAGCTTAGTAGTCGTTAATTTAGATTAAAGAAACTTCACTTTATTTTTGGCTAAATAATAAAAAGAAAGTTAGTATTAGTACTTTTAGTTCCTTTGGGTTCGACAATCTGGTCTTGCCTAAGCTATACTATTGTTCGATAGGTACACTTGCCTTTAATCGTTGTCAGAGTTAGTTTCCAGGTCCAATCTCATTCATTATAGATTTTAAAACTCGACACAGCGATCAGGCACCCAAGTTTAAAATTGGAGATCAGGTATTATTAGACAAAGCAGACCCACGAATAACTCCACCTGATCCTAACACAAGCAAGGAGATCCCTTTCAAGGTAATTAATGTTTTTCCATACGGAACAATCGAGGTAAGTAACCCGATTTTTGGCACTTTGAAAATAAATGTTACTCGTCTTAAACCTTATCATGATAATGAAACTGCCAGCATAAGGAAGGACTTTCAACTCCTCAAACCACCATGAACACACAAATGAGAGGAGAGTCTAGCTTAAAACTATAAACGAGCGCTTCTCGGGAGGCAACCCGAGTACTACCCCATTAACTTTTACATTTTTATTTTTTTATTCTTTTTTATTATTTCTTTTATCTTCCTTTTTAGCACCTAATTTTAAACTAACCAAGGGTGCAGATTTCCAAGCCACACGGCCTTGCACACAGCCGTGGTCGTGGCCGTGTGTACCTCAGGAATCTTTGTACCAACATGGCAGAGGCGGTACGAATCAGACTCAACTAATTTTTGAAGTTCACGGACCCACCCACTCCAACACGGGCACCGACAAAAGCCTACGGCCGTGCGACGCGGCCGTGGTCGACACTGATTTCTCAGAAATGGGCGTGGCAATCTGTAAAACGGGCGTGGGTAAATCAACACGCCTAGACACACGGCCGTGCGAGGCAACCGTGTGAAGCGACACGCCTACGGTCCACGGGCGTGGGGGAACATCAGACTTCAAAACTCTATTTAAACCACCCCCTCCCATTCTTCCCACACCCATCCTCTTTTCTTCTTTTTTTTCCCCTCTCCATAACAAAGTCTCCAAACTCTTGAGCTACACATATCCATGTTGAAGAAGCGGAAAAAGGCAAGCGTAGTCTCCTCAAGGGAGACCCCTATACATAAGTACATGCAGGCCGCTTCATCCAAACAACAAGCCAAGGGTCTTTGAGACCATTTAGTTTCTATTTTTCTTTTCTCTTTTGCTTCAATTTCCTTTTCTTTGACAATCTTATGCTTAATTTAGTTTAATATTTTTTAGTTTCTTAGTGTCAGGTTCAAAAGGCTGCTAGGGAATCACCACGACCAAGACCATAACCACGCCACTTCCACCACCGCCAGCACCTCCGCAGCCTTAGAGGTCACACCCACCTCGCGAACCATCCAACAATAAGGACTCCTCGGTCCATCCACCTTTTCTTTTAACTTTATTTTACTTTCTATTTTCCTTCTCTTTAGTTTTCTTATCTTTAGTTATATATTTAGTTTATTTTAAATGTGTCTTAATAACTCCTGGCTAACTCTTTACGAGCTCCCCAATTTCTTCATCTTGCGCAGAGCCCGACAGCCACCACCCCTATCGACTTCCAACTCCGGTAAACCATCCAAATTCAGGAAGTTTCACCTCTCCCTCTCTCTTAAATTGAATATCTATCTTTGTACATTGAGGGCAATGTACATCTTAAGTGTGGGGGGGTGAATAATTATTTCAAGAAAGTGCCTAACTTTCTGCATTATTCTCAAATCCCTAAATTTAGTCTTGTTTTTAAGTAATTTCCTCATATTACTAATTAGGATGAAATTTCTGATGATTTATGATTTTTATTGACATGTTTTTGAGTAAGTCATAGTCAATTGTGCATTGATGATTAAAATTTTAAGATACTAGAGAATCAAGCATGATAAGTCTATTTTTCAGAATTAAAATTTTTGCTAGGTTGTTAACCTAAATCTAAATATTACTTTGAAGTTTTAAATTTACGAGGTTGACATCAAAATACCCATAATTGTTTGTGAGATTTTTGAGCCTTATAGAGCATATATTCTTTTTCATGCTCACTTTTTTATTATGAGTGTGTCAACTTTGAATTGTTATTCTAGAACTTGCCTCATTCATACATATCGAGACCACACCTTTGATTTGATATACAGAGATGATTAAGACATCTAGGATTTAACCCACTTAATCCATAAAAAGCCTACATTCACAATTAACACCTAGTGAACCCCGTTTAATCCTAACAACCCTTTTTATTGACTCACCCACTAATATTAACCCAAAACCCTTTGTATTTGTTATCACCATCCTCCTTGACTCTCTTTTTTGTCGAGATTTGATTTTGAACAGTTGCCTAATTATGTTTTATATTTCAGTTGTAAAAGTTCTTTCCTATTATTTGACTTGTTCTTAAAAGAAAAAAATGAAGTATATTCATTATTAGTTATGTGATTAAGTGAGCTTATGCATTAAATTCCAAATCTTGAAGAAAAAGCTCGTATTATTAGTTTTCAATTGATGTAATTATTTAGGATTAGTTCATTTTTCTAGTTAGGTAAATTGTCAGGTCAATCTCGATTCTAACCTCCTAATTCAGCCTTTTTCCACACCTTTAACCCTAGCCCCGTTACAACCCTATTAAAGACCTTTCGATCTGTTTATCATCTCATTTTACAGTGGTGGAGATTTGATTTTCAGGCAAGCCTATGGGATTAACTTTTCAGGTTCGACTTTTGAGTGCTTAATTTTGAACCTTAAACACTTTTTGAGTGATTTAAGTGAATCTTTTGTGAGGATGTCAGTCCTTGTCGGTTTTGAATTAAAGGTAATTATTTAGATAAGGGGAGACACCTACGTTTTCATGCTACAAATGTATGACTTTGATTGTTTGAATCTTTAGGACTCTTTGAGTTAAATTATCCATGTATAAATTATCTATGAATTATGATGAGACATTGTCGGTAGGAATTATGAATCGAGGAAGTTCGTTTTTATTGTAAGTTGAGAATTTTGCTTGAGGACAAGCAAAAGCTTAAGTGTGGGGGTATTTGATAAACCGTAAAAGTAACATATTTTAAGCCCACATTTAGTATGCTTTTGGATGAATTAACCCTTGATTTATGTAAAAAAGTGCTCTTAATCCTTTCTTTTCATGTTTTGTACCCAGGAAAGCACCCGAGGATGAAAAGAACCAGAAACGGGCCTAAAATGGACCAAATTGGGGCAAAGAGGAAATCGACACGGCCTGGACTTAAGCCCACATGGCCGTGCCACGTCAATCTACTAGAGCACGGCCTGATCTCGATTCACACGGTCGTGCCTTATTAAAGAAATCCAAACACGGCTTAAAGACTAGTCACACGGGCGTGTGACATGGCCGTGTCCCTGCCGCGGCCAAGAGAAGTTTTACTCAGATTTGGATACTTGGAGGCAAAGAAACACATTCCAAAGCCTATTCAAACACCTTAGTAGGAATTCTACTTGAATTAGGATACTTAGGGACCAAGTAAGGCATCTCAAAGTCTATATAAACACCCAAGGGGGCAACTTGAAAGGGGAGTTCGACAGAAGTCGGAACGGGCGATTAGCTAGGCCAAGGAGCCAAGCTGAAAAGGTCAGATTTGTGGAGAATCACTCGAAGATAGCCAGTTGATCCATCTCAAAAAGCCGAAATTCTACTCAAGACGGCAGATCTCTCCTTCAATTCCTTCAGGGAGTTTTAGGGATTTCTTATGTTTTGTTTTATTTTTTCTTCTGAGATGTTTTCTTTTATTGTTATGAATTAAACCCTTCAGATACCTGAAGGGGATGAAACCTAAGACAGATCTTGTTATTGTTTTCTGAACTATATGATAAATACTTGATTTGTTCTTAATTATGTGTGCTTAATTCTTGTGTTGATATTTTCGGGATATTAATTCAAGTATGATGTGCTTAGGTGGAGGAGCAAAAGTCCCTGCTTAAGAGTAGATCTAGCATAATTAAGCGGAGTTGATCGCACGCCTAGAGATAGGGTGACGAGATTTTGCCGGATTAGGGTGAAACCTAATATGGGAGTCCATAGATCGAGTTGATGCGATTCTAGGGGTTTTAATTAGAAAGAGATTTCAATTAATCAACCTAGGGTTAGACGTTATTCACTTCGAGAGAGAGTTTATATACATTAGGGAATCTTACGGATCAAGTCAAGTGAATACATCGTCTGGTTCAGTGTTAGATAACAAGTGAAGTCTAGGAGGATTCTTCCTAATGGTATCATCTTAATCAATTGGTTTTTCTTCCAAGTTATTTTTCCCCAATTCATTCTTTTTGTCATTGCGTCTTTAGTTTAGTTGATAGTTAAATTTAGATTAGATAACCATTCACTTAATTCTTAGGATAAATAATAGAAAGAGAGTTAGTATTAGTACTTTTGGTTCCTTTGGGATTCGATATTCCGGTCTTGCCTAAACTATACTACTGTTCGATAGGTGCGCTTGCCTTAAAATTGTTGTCAGAGTTAGTTTCCAGGATCGATCATTTTTATTATAAATTTTAAAGCTCTGATTTCGACGATTATTTAACAAAATCAAAATTTAACCTAAAGATAAAAAATAAATTGTGGAAAATAAAAAAAATAATAATGGCTAAAGTAATAAAAATAGAGCTTTCTTAATATTTTAGTTCCCCGGCAACGGCGCCAAAAACTTGATCGTTAGATTTCAGAGTTTTAAATTTATATGAATGAGAATGATCGAACCTGGAAACTAACTCTGACAATGATTGTGGCAAGTGCACCTATCGTACAGTAGCATAGCTTATGCAAGACCGGATTGTCGAACCCAAAGGAACTAAAAGCACTAATGCTAACTTTCTTTTTATTATTTAGCCTAAAATAAGTGAAGTTGTTATCTAATCTAAATTTAACTAACTACTAAGCTAAAGACTCAAGACAAAAAGAACGAATTGGGGAAATGCTATTGGGAAAACTCAGTTGATTACGACGATACCCTTAGGAAGAATCCACCTAGACTTCACTTGTTATCTAACACTGAACCAGACGATTTCTTCACTTGACTTGATCCGTAAGATTCCTTAAGTTATATTAAACCCTCTCTCGAGGCGAATAACGTCTAACCCTAGGTTGATTAATTGAAATCTCTTTCTAATTAAAACCCCTAGAATCGCATTAACTCGATCTATAGATTCCATATTAGGTTTCACCCTAATCCGGCAAAATCTCGTCACCCTATCTCTAGGCGCTCGATCAACTCCGCTTAATTATACTAGATCTACTCTTAAGCAGGGACTTTTGCTCCTCCACCTAAGCACATCCAACTTGAATCAATATCCCGGAAATATTAACACAAGAATTAAGCACACATAATTAAGAACAAATCAAGTATTTATCATATAGTTCAGAAAACAATAACAAGATCCGTCTTAGGTTTCATCCCCTTCAGGGGTCTGAAGGGTTTAGTTCATAACAAATAAAGAAAACATCTCAGAAGAAAAGATAAAACAAAACATAAGAAATCCTAAAACCCCCTGAAGGAATTGAAGGAGAGATTCGCCGTCTTGAGTAGAATTCCGGCTTCTTGAGATGGATCAACTAGCTATCTTCGAGTGATTCCCACAAATCTGACCTTTTCGGCTTGGCTCCTTGGCCTAGCTAACCGCCCTCTTTCAGGTTGCACTTTAAGGGGTTTATATAGGCTCTTGGAATGCGTTTCTTTGGCCCTAAGTATCCTTTTCCGATTAAAATTTCTCTTTGCCACGACAGGGACACGGCCATGTCACACGCCCGTGTGAACGGTCTTTAAGCCGTGTTCGAATTTCTTTAATGGGGCACGGCGGTGTGAATCGGGATCAGGCCGTGTTCTAGTTGCTCAATGAGGCACGGCCGTGTGGTCTTGGGCCCAGGCCGTGTGGATTTCGTGATATGGCCCATTTACTCTATTTTGGGCCCGTTTTACGTACTTTTCATTCTCGGGTGCTTTCCTGAGTATAAGACATAAAAAGAAAGGATTAAAAGCACCTTTTTACATTAATTAAGGAATAAATCATCCGAAAATATGCTAAATGTGGGATTAAAATATGTTACTTTTACGGTTTACCAGAAACCATGCTCGAGTGGAGATTTGTAGGAGCCAATGTGTCCAATCTCCATTTCCCACTATGTTAATGTTCCCCAACCTCCATTTGATTGTTGTGTACCGTAACATTGGATATCAATACGAATTTTAAAAGCATAAAAAAACTTGACAATAAACACTAAAAATCACGTATGCGCATTAGTCGTAAATTGAGTATACAAATATTTGCACTATTTTCAACCTGTAAAATTTCTTTTACAGACTCTAGAAGTCAGTACCAATGGATTGAAGTGAAAAAAAATTGCAAGATAGCATGAGCTATGACAGAGGATACTGATTAGGCAGGAAGTGGGAATGAAGCAGTCAGTTGATTAGACTATTTAAATCAAAAATCCATATCACATTTTTAAGTTGACTGAACAGTGATAAGAATTTATGTAAAGTTTTCCACAGGCAATTTCAAAAGTTTTAACACAATGGTCAAATCTTCGATTGCAATTTTAGCAGGCCTGCATTAGGGTATAATTCCTTTCTCCTTCATAAAATACACAGCAATAGCAAGTAGTACTATTAATATGATCATCCATGTCATCCCACCTGTAAAATTAAATAAAACATAAAGCAATTAGAGCTTTTTATGTGGGAAATGAATTTCCTAAGTCTAAAATATAGTATAACAAAATTGGCTAAGCCAACACAGCACATCTAAGCTTGGACAGGAAATTATTCTCTTAGATAGTTTATTTAGATTATATTTTGGTTGTTTTCCTGCCATGTATGAGAAACAGACATTGTGTTTTCTTGTTTCCCACAACCAACCAAATTTTGCATCCTATATTAAACAAGATTTTTATTTATTTAAACAAAACAATAACTAGTTTAAAAAATAAACAAAAATATATACTAGATTTATGTCATTCCAAGCTAGATCAGGGCCTTTTATCAGTTTGAAAATAGGTATATAGATAGTGATGTCAATGTAACAACCCTTTGGCGACATGGCAGAGAGAAATAGGTTTAGCCTCAAGCATCCATGGTGCTGCTTGAAACCCAAATCTCATAAGCAGGAGACATAAGTGCATTTACAACTGAATCAATTGCATCGGTGGTTAGGTCAGGACATTACCTAAGGCAATAGTTTGACTTGACTTCTTGATTATATCAAAGTTTGCATTATATTTCATTTCATTTCATTCATATGAACTGTGTCATCCATGGGTCTCAAAGAATGTTTGAAACTGGGAGACTAACGAGCACAAAGTTCAATGGTTTTCAAATGTCCCTTTGAGTTAATAGAAGTCAAATTAGGATGCTCATATGATATGGATTTGGAAAAGATAGGTCCCCGAAGAGGGTAAATCAGTTTATAGATGGTATGGGCATGAGGCTGCAGTGTGGCAGCCACTTTCAGTCCAACAAAGTGAATATGCATCTTTTGAGTCAACAAAACCAGAAAATCAGGAAAAGGCATGTACCACTACTCATCTTGTCCTTGATTAGGGTCAACCTAGCACTTGAGTCCAGTGATGCAGAAACCAAAGCCCTATATTCAAAATTGCATTCCTCAATATCGTACTTATTCTAAGGGGTACTGCAGAGAATAAATTATAAAACAGATATATTGTGTACAACCTTGAATCAGGGGAGAACGTCAATGCTGTAACCCGCATATTGGCAGAATTTATGATAAAAAGGTCTCCTCCGACTGTTCCACTGCATGTAAACCAGAAAAAAGAAAAATTATTAATTTTCTGAAATGCAAAGGCTTGCGGAGTTTCAAGACTGCAATAGAGGTATTTATTGACAATACGGATATAGAAGTCTAAAGTTGAAACCCCATGCAATAAGCCATAAGGCCATAAATAATCTAGAACAAAATAGAAAAGTTGGAAGGGGAAACAGGCAGGATAATCATCTAATACAGTCAGCACCAGAGAGGTCTTAGGAGGAGAGCTCATAATGGGTCTTACTAATACTTGTACTTAGAACTTTTTGAGTATGTTATAACTAGAAGATAAGAGACTAATAATTCTTACACTGCAAGGAACTTCCCATCAGACTAGACATTAAACGCAGAGATAGCTTCCCGGACTACTCGGCTTGAGCGAATTCTTTTCCATGTGGCTGTGTTATATGTTAAAATACTTCCACCATAGTCTGTCAAGATGAAGTAATGATGTTAAAATTTTAAACTAAAAGCAGGGTTTCTTTTACGACACAGAAAAGCAGAGTCAAATGCTAAATATTTACCTGTGACTGCAGCAATATACAGATGTGGATTCTTATCATTAATTTGAGAAAATCTGCAGAAGGCAAAAACCTCATCCTGTAGTTCATGTGAACAAAATAAACCAGCTGAAACCCAATACAGAGAAGAATCATCAACTTTAATCATAAGAAAAGATTGAAAATTCCCTTATCATTTAATGTCTGCAAGAAATCTGACAAAAGGCTTCAGCTATTTCACTAAATTATTAGATGGTTGCATTACGCTTCTTTTTACAACATCAAAGACAGAGAGGTAGGCACATAAAGCTAATAATATGGACAATAGCGAGAAAAGCTAGTGCTAACAGCGACAAAACTCGTAATAACTAAAGAAAAGCTTCACTTATTAAAAAACTTTGATTCATTCACTCACATTTCCCTTAGCCAGAGAAGCAACAACTTTTGACGAAGTTACATCCCAAATCCTACAAAGGCCACTTCCCAGTGAGACAAGAAATTTTCCATCACAGCTGCAATACAAACAGTCAAGATGTCAGCAACAAGTTGATTACTAAGGAGATGAAGTTTCCTCTGCTTTGACAACCCCTCCCTTTAAAGCTTAAGCATGGCAAACGAAGTTTGCAGGTTCAGAAATATATATATATATATATATATATATATATATATATATTTGTTAATATAACAGGCACAAACCTAAAATCCAAGTTCTTAATAGATGAATGAGCCTGGGCTTCATTGAGAACTATTTTCATGCTAGGCCACTTGAAAACCCTTAAACTGCCATCCTGTACTGCAGCAAAATCAGAGCATCATATGGCATATTGCTGCACAATTTTTATTTCCTTTTAAAAGAAAGGTATAATGCATTAGGCACAAAATGGTGAATTGAGAAAGTGAAACTGAGACACAGATATGGAAACAGTTGGCCCTTCAATCCAAAAGTTGACCAAAAAGTAAGATCCTAAAACTTGCTATTATCTGCCTTTTACTGGGTAGACAAATTTGAAGTATGAAATCCCCAGTATAACCTATCACTTCCACCATGGCACCAAAAAGAAAAACAAGGACGCTACTGGAAACGGTACAAAATAAAGGTCAATAAATTGTCATACATTCTAGTGCCGTTAATATCTTTGTTTCTCTCACTATTCCCCCCGCCCCTAATTGTCAAGTTAGACTTATTTTATCATCATAATGGTGTGGTTTAGGAAGAAAAGAACAGCAACCAATATAACTAAAGGATGAAAATGAGTAAGATAGAAGTCAGAACTCTAGAAAAATGTAGGGTTATAAAAAAAAACTCTAGTTTATAAAGTCTATTAATTACTGAAAATCATAAGGTGGCCATAAATCTACTTTACAGCTTATTTAAAAGAGGGTTTACAAATAATAATTTAATCATAGCCTAGATTAAAGCTCTAGAGATAACTTATAATCCTAGCTATCCACTCATATGTCTAATAATTAGTAAATAAAACTGAAATAAAAAAAATACCATAAAGTAATAGCTCTGGTGTCAATATATCTTTTCAAAACCCAAGCCTAACCATGAAGATAACCTTGCTGCCTGTTGCGGAATGTGATTCATCATATGCCAATATGCATATGCTCTTTAATTTTATAGGAAAATATGCGGCTCGACTTTTGCATCATTTTCAAATGATTTGTGCAATAGCAAGTGCAATAGTTTTCCCCCTTTGGTTAGTGATGAATAATGCAACAAACTTAATCCAACAAATTGAAAAATGGGAGGGACACTCTACCTCGCCACCAATAGCCAGCACGGAACCCTCACTATTAAATGTCAGTGCCAACTGTTGCCCAACATCCTGGATTAGAACTTTCTTTGATACCTTGACACCCAGTTTGTGGACTTCATTTCCCTCAGATTCTTTCCACTCAAACAACCTGAAGACAAAAAAAATGATGCGTGATATTCCTTAAACTACTAGCAATGACAAAACTAACTATAGAACACAATAATAACAAGGATATATATTAGAAGTGAGTCAATAAAAAAAGAGCACACAAATAACCACAACCAAGGTTTTGCAGCACAATTCACACAAGAAATTCCTATCTGATCATCAAAACTAACTATAAACTCCTTGATTATAAGCTAGCATAACTTCAGGTACACCTTTATAATATGGTTCCACTTCTATGTTACTACTCTTCCTTTTCCGTTTCTAGTATGCAATAAAGCCAGAGTAATAATGTTACCTCCGAGACAGTTGTATTCTGAGAGCAATCTGCTTCCACCTCTTAACAAAAAGGTGATTCCATTCCCTCACGTGTCAAAATTAGTAATAAACATAACTAAAAAATTTGAGGTTTCTCTCAAGAACTATGTACCAGAGTTAAATATAATAACATTAGAACTTCATAGAAAAAGAGATGAGAAGTTGTGCATTATATAGAATGGTTGCAAATATGATGAGGAAACTTATTATAATCTTTTATGTTTTTGGCTCATTCTGAAGAACAAACTATTTTAGGCAATATATATATATATATATAAAATGGTTGAAAATATGATGAAGAAACTGATTTGAAAAAAAAAACTTTTTTTTGGGCACATTCTGAAGAACAAACTATTTCAGGCATTTTTTCCTGCTTAGAACAAGAAAAATTCATTCTCTTCTTCCAAAATCCCTGATATTTAGAGACACATGTGACGCACTGGCTTTGAGGTAATTTAGACAAAGCAACGTGAAGAAAGAATAGCACCTTTTGTCAATAGTGAAAAATATTTGGTTAAAACGTAGGAGAATGCTTTACGTCTATCAATCATTCAGAAAACTAAAGCACGACGCTTTAAAATCCTCCAAGGATTCTCAAGTTCATATTTTCCTTAACAAACTAAGTGACCTGAGCTATATTATGTCATAGATGCCTAATTTGAAAAACAAATTAACAGAAAGAAGAAAAAATGAGTCAACAAAGAAAAGAACAAAAGAAAAAACCTGCAGCTCTGTTGAAATGCACAGAAAATGCCGTCTCCATGCGGATGAACAGTCATTCGATAAGGCAAATCAAAACCAGTTTCATGCTTAACCACCTTAACCAAAAAAAAAACCAGAAAACACACAGACACACACATATTAAAAAATTTATCTAAAAATATATTACATTAGTATATTCCTTATGCGAAAGAAGAAAAAAGAAGTAGCTGCTTACAATCAGAATTTAAGGACATTTCCTTAATTCAAAATAAATGAACTACAAGATCTAGATTTCATACATCTAGAATCGTCAACCAAAGATCTAAAAATATTCTAATAATTTCTAAATTGAAATCTTCGAAATCTACTTACAGGTTGATCGAAGAGAGAATTGGAGGTGAAATTAAAGTGGGAAACAACGATTGCATTGGGAATGCCACTACGGCCCTCACCGCCACCACCAGTGAGAACGACGTAGTTTAGGGGTGTAGTGATCTCGTCATCGTTGGATGAAGTTGGATCTTTTTCTTCTTTCTTATCCTCTTCAATCTGTTCTTGTGAGGCGAGCTTGGATTTGATGTGGTTGTAAGGAACCCATCCGGCTCCGTAAAACGGCACGCCGTATTTTTGGAGATAGGAGGAGGTGTATGTCATGATTCAAATTTGCGTTAGAACAAAGGAGGATTTAGGCTTTTACTTGCTACTGCTGTTACCTGTGTATACTGTCTTTTTTTTAAATACTGACCAATGTATCCGAAGGCAGGAATGGCAGCCGTTCATTTTTTAATTAGGGTTAAATTGCAAAATAATCCTTAAATTATATATTATTTTCAAGTGGATACCTAAACTTCGTGGTATTTAAATTATAATCCATTATTCAATTTACTTCGTTTCTTAAAAAAGATTTTTTTAGTCTATCATTTTAATTTGACATTTTTAAATTAATTAAATAGAATTAAATTAAATTATAAAAATCAAATTAAATTAAATTAAAATTTTTTATTTTCTTTTACAATCAAGTGCAAGAAGGTGTTTTGTGCTCTTTGGGTCATCTGGAAAGCAAGGAATAAAGAGGTGCATGAGGGGATTAAAAAATATTCTTATGAATCAGATTATTTCATATGGGCATAAATCAGGGAAATAAATGACATTGATAGACATTTACCTGGTCAAAAGATTGTGGCAAAAAGATGGTGCCCACCAGATCCAGATTTTATTAAAATAAAATTTGGTACAACTTTCCAGAATCACACAAAAGAATCATGTCCGGTTTGGTATGTAGGAATACAGATGGGCAGGTTCTGGGTTCAAGAATCATACTTAATAGATACATAACTTCTCCTTTTGCGACTGAAGCACTGACCTGTCTCTAGGTAGTGCAAATGGGACTCGATCTAGGATTTCAAAGAGTGGTAATTGTAGGGGATGCCCATTTGGTTATCTGAAAATTGCAAATAGAACAAGAGAATAGACCTGCTATAAGCACCTTCATCAAGGATTCAAAGCAACTGAGTAAGAGGTTCGATAGATTAATTTTGAACATGCATCAAGGCAAGCAAATGGTTTAGCACATCTCCGTGCTGCAGAAGGAATAAGAAGAGGCGAGAATACTTATCTGGAGGGAGGGATTCCTAGTTTTGCGGCCGACGAAGCAGAGTGCGATAGAAGGTGGTAAGGAAAAGAGGTGCTGGAAAAGCTATGATGAAGATTGTCGGAGTCTTGTTCTGGTCACCTCTGATCTATGTTTTCTTTGGAAGAGGCGATTTGGTTCCCGAATGGGTTTTGTAATATCCTAAATTAGGGGCTGTGCGTTGGAGCAAAAATTCACGAGTCGATAGGCCTTAAGAGTTGTTTTCATGTGTTTTAGGGGTTATTAAAGCTCGTGGATAAAAAGGGACTATTTTGGAAATTTTGAAAATTAGGGGTTAAAACTGGGAATTTGGTTAAGGGAGGCCTTAAGTAAAACTTTTGTAAGATTGAGGCATATAAAATGCCTTGGCCGAGTGGCTTCTATGCGCCACTTAAGGGTCAGCGCCAAAACAGGTCACTGGTTCGAGTCTTAGGCGCAGCAAAAAGCATTTTATTTTGTAAGGGCGCTGCATAAGGAGGCTTTAAAAGAATTTTCAGCGTGTTTGTTGGCAGAAAATGAGCACTAGCCGAGTGGTTAAGACACTAGCAGCGGGAGAGCTCTCGAGGTCAGGGGTTCGAGTCTCCATGGAGGCGCGCGGATGCTTTTATTTTTGGTTTAGCGCTAAAGTTTAAGGGAGCCAAGGAAGAAGGGTTTAAAAGAAATACCTGACGCGTTATTGGCATAGAAGACGCGCTGGCAGACTGGTCGAGCAGCTTGGGGGACTCTCTCCAGGTCTCGGGTTCGAGACCTGGGGGCTGCAATTGGAACTTCTTTTTTTCAGGCGTGGAATAGGAGTCTGCATGGCCCATGCGCGCATGCAATTTTGGGAAAGGGGCTGCACGCATGGTATGGGGGGGTTATTTCTTTTATTTGTTATGGCATATTGTAGTTATTTTATTATTATATTTTATCAGTTTTATTATTATATTATTATTTTATTATTTATAATATTTTAGGTATAGAAAAGGAGGTAGTATGGGGGCTTAAACCATTGTTTATTATTTTTATTATTGCTTAGGATAATGGGATATATATATATAATATTGTTATTATTATCATTTTCTATGAGAACATAGGAAAGGTGATAGAACATTAAAGAAATAAACAATTTGAGCTTAACAAAAAGGAGAGCATGCGGCATTGGAATTGCATGCTTGGAATTTCTTTGTTTGTTGGCCGAAAGAAAGAGGAAAGAGAAGGAAGAATTATTGTTTTGTGGTGTATAGGAAATGGTGAGCTATGGGTTATGTTTTTCTAGCTTATTTTATGATGGGATTGTATTAATATTATTGTATAAGAATTGGTATAGTATGGAATAAGGATTGAATAATGTTTATTGGTATTTGATGTTTAAATTTTCAAGGGATATGGGAAAAGAGAAAGCATGGCCGGCCATTTGCTTAACAAAGCATGGCCGAATGCTTGATTTGTTTTAGCTTTTCATTTCCAATTGTCTTGACCGAAAATAGAAGATGAGAAGGAGCATGGCTGAAATGCATGCAAAATTGTTGTTTCTTTCTTGCTCTTGAAGCTTAGCCGAATGTAGAACTCCTTTGGCTGCTTCCCTTTTTCCCATACGTGTTGTGTGCATGGTCGATTGTGAGCTGCTATAGGATCTTCCTTTCGATTCCAAGTTATCAAGGGAGTGCCGAATATTTTTGTTTTGCCTCCTTTCTTCCTACATGTTTGCATGGCCGGTTTTGAGTAAGCTAAAGGGGTACCAAAGTCCATCTTTTTCTTCCCATTTATGCTTGACCAACTATAGGACCCTTTAGAGCAATATTTTCGGTTTTGAAAGGAGCCATAAAGCCATTGTATTTGTATTTTCCTTCCTATTAGCTAGCTTAGCCGAATATACAACCATTATTAAAAAGGCTAGCCGAAGCCCCTCCATCATTATACACTATTGCCGAATCTCTCAGGGATCAAAAGGAACTTTTGGATGCTAACTTTTCAAACGATTTTTGAAGGTGTGTCGACTACGTATTTGTGATCTCTTCGATTGTTTTGGTAAGTATTTCTCTAAGTGATCGGTTCGGGTTCTTATCTTATCCTTTAGTACGCCGAAATCAGTTTTTGACCTTTGTTTTAGGCATGCTTGAATGTGCATATGGCCATAACAAGCGTATTCTTTTGTGTGTAGTAGTTGAAGGAATGGAACATTAAAGGAGCCATTGGATTTGTTTACTCAAGGGATTTTGACAGTTCAAGAGCAAAGAGTAGCCTTTCAAGATTTGGTAAGCAAGGTAAGGAAGCATTGATATTCGGCCATAGGCCATATTGGGTATTTAAGTGATGACCGAATGTGTAATATGGATCCTAGGGACAAGCCATCATAAGTAAGTAAATGTAGATTCGGCCAAGGGCCACCTTATCTAGATATTTGATTAAACTGTTTTAACATATGTTATATGTAGGGTTTTCGACTGCTCAAAGATCTAGTATCAGTTCTCGGGTTTTAGTGAGGTAAGTGGCAAATAGCGTTCGGCCTTAGGCCATTTTAGGTACAAATGGTTGACCGATTCTATCTATGGCTTTTAGGGGCAAAATCGTCAGGTATGAAGGAAGCTTCCGAGATTTCGGCTCGTGGATATCATTAATGGACATGGATGCCGGTCAAGAAGGAAAAGGGAGGGTCCCTATTCCGAAGTTTAAAGAAACGATCTGTCTCGGCGGTGCGAGATTGGCCACCGGGGTGTGGGCCAGCATCCGAACAACAACGTAGGCAAATAGTCGTAGTATCGCTTAAAGATAGCTTCGGATTTGAGGGCATAACGTTGTTCGTGATCAGGTGCGTAGTTATCGCACTGTTCTCTTGCTGGTTTATGTATGTTATTGTAAATATACATGTTGTGCATGTTAACCGAAATAAGGGCTAAGATGTTGGATACCCAAGGTAGGTGATCGTTCGATCAGGTGTGTAAGTTCTTACACACTTTATTAGTATAAATTGTTGTTATAATGATATTTTATCACCTATCATGTAGTATCCTTGCCTTGTGGGCATAAGCTTGGTTTTCGGGTAAGTCCCCTAATACTCGATCTATGATGTATGTTGTGTATGCCACCATATGATGTTATGCTATATACAAATGCATGATATATGGGGTCATGATACTTGTTATGTGAGCATGATGATGTGGGATAAATGAGTGGAGGGGGCAGTGATATTCGTGTCGACGGACACCAGTGTTTTGGTAACACATTGTGACTACGGTCACCAGAGGTTTGGTACCTCCAGAGGTTTGGCACCTCATAGCGTCTCGTCCCTGTGGCTTAGTACCACCGTGGGTTGGCCCCACATTTGAGATACGGGATCGACGCCAGTGATTTGGTATCACACGATGGGTTGGCCCCATCATTTGATTGTGACTTTAAGTCACCAGTGGTTTGGCACCACCAGTGGTTTGGCACCACACGTATTGACGGATATTGTGACTTTAAGTCACCAGTGGTTTGGCACCACACGTATTGACGGATATCGTGACTTTAAGTCACCAGTGGTTTGGCACCACCAGTGGTTTGGTACCACACGGGGTAGAAAAAGGAGTATGGATGGCTAGGTTGGGCTTCATAATTGCATACTCATGTATATGTTTGTTCTGTGGATATGGGCTGAGCCCGTATGTGGGGACATGCGTATTAATTACGTACTGAGTCTTGGTGACTCACCCCCTTTCCCTATCTTTTCAGGTGAGTAGATCGCGGAGACGGAGCCGGAGAGGACTCGAGGTGGCCATGCTTGTTCCTCGGTTTAGAAGTCTTATTTCGTACCATTAAAGTTTACTATTTGCTAAATTCGATTGGGTTGTAATATGGCCGCTTATTATTTCTATTATTATTCGTATGATTAAGTAGTAGTTTTTACCTTATTTCTAACGAACTTATGAACTGTTAAGCGAATCGGTAAAAGCAACGTTTTCAAAATTAGTACTCGTACGCGTTTTCAAGGACGTTACCATCGGGTAGCAAAATTTTACCAAGTTATTAATAACCCCGACATTTTTAAAGATCTAAATGATCAAATGGTTTCAAAGGAAAGAAAAAGTTTTCAACCCCATCGTGTTTATCAAACCAAACTATCTTAGTTTTAGCAATATCGTTTTATACCCTTAACAAATTTTAAATTTCTACTATTAGTCCAAACCTTTCAAAATCCTTTTTACTCCGTGACATACCAGATCTGGTCAAGGCTCGTGGGCCGGGTTTGGAGGTGTTACAAGTTGGTATCAGAGCCCGGTTCAAAACCCGGCTGTGGGGGCCCGAGGCCCAAAAAAATGTTTTCCTGATAGGATTTTGTGGAGTATTATGAAATTGGGTTGTTTTAAACAGCATGGCACCGAGTCTCCGGCACCGATCCGTTCGGGTAAGTACCTCTGACTATTGAGGTGATATGAATATGTCTCTGTTTATGAGCATGAATGCGACTCTCTGTATTAGAATGACTCTCTGTAATAGAATAGCGAACTTGAACTAAACCCTTGTGTGATCGAAAGAACCACTTCTAAATACTTTATTTCATAAAATTGTTCGCGATTAATCAGTGGAACACATTTTCTATTGCATAAAACTTTTAAGTCAGATTGCGCGATAAGAGATGAGTTCTAGATGACGTGGTCGAGGCAAAATGGCCGTACCGGAACTCGTTAGATCGGGTCAAGAGTTGATAAAAGGTATCACCTCCACCACCAGTCTTTGGAAATGAGCAGCAAGATCAGTCGGGGAATGATGCTATATCTCAGGCGGTGCTGCGAGTTTTAGAGATGGTGGCTGGAGCGGGAGGAAATATGAGAGCTCGAAAATCTGTTCCCGAGCGACTTCGAGCCAATGGAGCGGAGTTGTTCTGTGGTGTATCCGGCGTGGCACCCAGTACGACTGAATATTGGTTGGAAGCAACCGAGCGAATTATGGATGAGCTCGATCTGAGCCCTGAGGAAAAAGTGAAAGGAATGGCGGCGCTACTTCGCGACGAAGCGTATCAATGGTAGCTCACGATTCAAGATAGTGTCACAGCTGAAGACCTCACTTGGGAGTATGTCAAGACGGCATACCAGAAGAAGTATGTCGGTACTCACTACATTGATGCTCAGAGGAAGGCGTTTCTGGGGCTGGTTCAAGGGAACAAGTCCGTGGTGGAATACGAGGCTGAATTCCTAAGGTTAAGCCAACATGCTCGAAGGGTAGTTGCTTCGGAGCATGAACGATGTGTCCGGTTTGAGGACGGATTAAGGGACGACCTAAGATTATTGATAGCTCCTCATCAGGAACGGGAGTTCGCGGTGTTAGTCGAAAAAGCTAAGGTAGCTGAAGGGATTAAGGACTCGATGAGACAAAGCAGAGATAAGGATAGGAACCGGGATAGGAGAGATTTTGGATCGTCTGAATCGTTTGAGGGTCTTCGGAAAAGACCAAAGATTGAAAATTTTGCTCGTGTGACTAAGCCAGCTGTGGGAAATCGGAGCTGTCCGTGTGCTCAGTGTGGAAGATATCATGACGGCGAGTGTTGGAACCGGAATTGAAGATGTTTTAGGTGTAAATCTAAGTCTCACTTGATTAAGGACTGTCCTCAAGTGATGGAAAGGGCGCGAAGTCAAGGACGTGGAACTTCAAGCTAAGATGCTAATGGTTTGGATGTGAGGCAACCGAGGATGTGATAGTAGGTGAGTTTCTTGTTATGGAATATCCTTTGTTAATTGAGTTTTATAAGATCGATTCATACTTGTACTGTTGGTGAAGTGTTTGAATTTTGGATGTGAACTAGAAACTGTGCTTAGAAGGTAAGATAGTTCGTGTTTGTATGCTAGTAGAGTATAGAACCTTGAATATGAATCTCGAGTTTGTAGAATCAGAGTGCGCAGCATAAGCATGGTGCGGTGAATTGGAATGTACGGATGTTCGTTAGTAAGTAATTTCGGGGACGAAATTGTTTTAAGGGGGGTAGAATTGTACTATCCTAAATTAGGGGCTGTGCGTTGGAGTAAAAATTCACGAGTCGATAGGCCTTAAGAGTTGTTTTCATGTGTTTTAGGGGTTATTAAAGCTCGTGGATAAAAAGGGACTATTTTGGAAATTTTGAAAATTAGGGGTTAAAACTGGGAATTTGGTTAAGGGAGGCCTTAAGTAAAACTTTTGTAAGATTGAGGCATATAAAATGCCTTGGCCGAGTGGCTTCTATGCGCCACTTAAGGGTCAGCGCCAAAACAGGTCACTGGTTCGAGTCTTAGGCGCAGCAAAAAGCATTTTATTTTGTAAGGGCGCTGCATAAGGAGGCTTTAAAAGAATTTTCAGCGTGTTTGTTGGCAGAAAATGAGCACTAGCCGAGTGGTTAAGACACTAGCAGCGGGAGAGCTCTCGAGGTCAGGGGTTCGAGTCTCCATGGAGGCGCGCGGATGCTTTTATTTTTGGTTTAGCGCTAAAGTTTAAGGGAGCCAAGGAAGAAGGGTTTAAAAGAAATACCTGACGCGTTATTGGCATAGAAGACGCGCTGGCAGACTGGTCGAGCAGCTTGGGGGACTCTCTCCAGGTCTCGGGTTCGAGACCTGGGGGCTGCAATTGGAACTTCTTTTTTTCAGGCGTGGAATAGGAGTCTGCATGGCCCATGCGCGCATGCAATTTTGGGAAAGGGGCTGCACGCATGGTATGGGGGGGTTATTTCTTTTATTTGTTATGGCATATTGTAGTTATTTTATTATTATATTTTATCAGTTTTATTATTATTATTATTATTTTATTATTTATAATATTTTAGGTATAGAAAAGGAGGTAGTATGGGGGCTTAAACCATTGTTTTATTATTTTTATTATTGCTTAGGATAATGGGATATATATATATATAATATTGTTATTATTATCATTTTCTATGAGAACATAGGAAAGGTGATAGAACATTAAAGAAATAAACAATTTGAGCTTAACAAAAAGGAGAGCATGCGGCATTGGAATTGCATGCTTGGAATTTCTTTGTTTGTTGGCCGAAGAAAGAGGAAAGAGAAGGAAGAATTATTGTTTTGTGGTGTATAGGAAATGGTGAGCTATGGGTTATGTTTTTCTAGCTTATTTTATGATGGGATTGTATTAATATTATTGTATAAGAATTGGTATAGTATGGAATAAGGATTGAATAATGTTTATTGGTATTTGATGTTTAAATTTTCAAGGGATATGGGAAAAGAGAAAGCATGGCCGGCCATTTGCTTAACAAAGCATGGCCGAATGCTTGATTTGTTTTAGCTTTTCATTTCCAATTGTCTTGACCGAAAATAGAAGATGAGAAGGAGCATGGCTGAAATGCATGCAAAATTGTTATTTCTTTCTTGCTCTTGAAGCTTAGCCGAATGTAGAACTCCTTTGGCTGCTTCCCTTTTTCCCATACGTGTTGTGTGCATGGTCGATTGTGAGCTGCTATAGGATCTTCCTTTCGATTCCAAGTTATCAAGGGAGTGCCGAATATTTTTGTTTTGCCTCCTTTCTTCCTACATGTTTGCATGGCCGGTTTTGAGTAAGCTAAAGGGGTACCAAAGTCCATCTTTTTCTTCCCATTTATGCTTGACCAACTATAGGACCCTTTAGAGCAATATTTTCGGTTTTGAAAGGAGCCATAAAGCCATTGTATTTGTATTTTCCTTCCTATTAGCTAGCTTAGCCTAATATACAACCATTATTAAAAAGGCTAGCCGAAGCCCCTCCATCATTATACACTATTGCCGAATCTCTCAGGGATCAAAAGGAACTTTTGGATGCTAACTTTTCAAACGATTTTTGAAGGTGTATCGACTACGTATTTGTGATCTCTTCGATTGTTTTGGTAAGTATTTCTCTAAGTGATCGGTTCGGGTTCTTATCTTATCCTTTAGTACGCCGAAATCAGTTTTTGACCTTGGTTTTAGGCATGGCTGAATGTGCATATGGCCATAACAAGCGTATTCTTTTGTGTGTAGTAGTTGAAGGAATGGAACATTAAAGGAGCCATTGGATTTGTTTACTCAAGGGATTTTGACAGTTCAAGAGCAAAGAGTAGCCTTTCAAGATTTGGTAAGCAAGGTAAGGAAGCATTGATATTCGGCCATAGGCCATATTGGGTATTTAAGTGATGACCGAATGTGTAATATGGATCCTAGGGACAAGCCATCATAAGTAAGTAAATGTAGATTCGGCCAAGGGCCACCTTATCTAGATATTTGATTAAACTGTTTTAACATATGTTATATGTAGGGTTTTCGACTGCTCAAAGATCTAGTATCAGTTCTCGGGTTTTAGTGAGGTAAGTGGCAAATAGCGTTCGGCCTTAGGCCATTTTGGGTACAAATGGTTGACCGATTCTATCTATGGCTTTTAGGGGCAAAATCGTCAGGTATGAAGGAAGCTTCCGAGATTTCGGCTCGTGGATATCATTAATGGACATGGATGCCGGTCAAGAAGGAAAAGGGAGGGTCCCTATTCCGAAGTTTAAAGAAACGATCTGTCTCGGCGGTGCGAGATTGGCTACCGGGGTGTGGGCCAGCATCCGAACAACAACGTAGGCAAATAGCCGTAGTATCACTTAAAGATAGCTTCGGATTTGAGGGCGTAACGTTGTTCGTGATCAGGTGCGTAGTTATCGCACTGTTCTCTTGCTGGTTTATGTATATTATTGTAAATATACATGTTGTGCATGTTAGCCGAAATAAGGGCTAAGATGTTGGATACCCAAGGTAGGTGATCGTTCGATCAGGTGTGTAAGTTCTTACACACTTTATTAGTATAAATTGTTGTTATAATGATATTTTATCACCTATCATGTAGTATCCTTGCCTTGTGGGCATAAGCTTGGTTTTCGGGTAAGTCCCCTAATACTCGATCTATGATGTATGTTGTGTATGCCACCATATGATGTTATGCTATATACAAATGCATGATATATGGGGTCATGATACTTGTTATGTGAGCATGATGATGTGGGATAAATGAGTGGAGGGGGCAGTGATATTCGTGTCGACGGACACCAGTGTTTTGGTAACACATTGTGACTACGGTCACCAGAGGTTTGGTACCTCCAGAGGTTTGGCACCTCATAGCGTCTCGTCCCTGTGGCTTAGTACCACCGTGGGTTGGCCCCACATTTGAGATACGGGATCGACGCCAGTGATTTGGTATCACACGATGGGTTGGCCCCATCATTTGATTGTGACTTTAAGTCACCAGTGGTTTGGCACCACCAGTGGTTTGGCACCACACGTATTGACGGATATTGTGACTTTAAGTCACCAGTGGTTTGGCACCACACGTATTGACGGATATCGTGACTTTAAGTCACCAGTGGTTTGGCACCACCAGTGGTTTGGTACCACACGGGGTAGAAAAAGGAGTATGGATGGCTAGGTTGGGCTTCATAATTGCATACTCATGTATATGTTTGTTCTGTGGATATGGGCTGAGCCCGTATGTGGGGACATGCGTATTAATTACGTACTGAGTCTTGGTGACTCACCCCCTTTCCCTATCTTTTCAGGTGAGTAGATCGCGAAGACGGAGCCGGAGAGGACTCGAGGTGGCCATGCTTGTTCCTCGGTTTAGAAGTCTTATTTCGTACCATTAAAGTTTACTATTTGCTAAATTCGATTGGGTTGTAATATGGCCGCTTATTATTTCTATTATTATTCGTATGATTAAGTAGTAGTTTTTACCTTATTTCTAACGAACTTATGAACTGTTAAGCGAATCGGTAAAAGCAACGTTTTCAAAATTAGTACTCGTATGCGTTTTCAAGGACGTTACCATCGGGTAGCAAAATTTTACCAAGTTATTAATAACCCCGACATTTTTAAAGATCTAAATGATCAAATGGTTTCAAAGGAAAGAAAAAGTTTTCAACCCCATCGTGTTTATCAAACCAAACTATCTTAGTTTTAGCAATATCGTTTTATACCCTTAACAAATTTTAAATTTCTACTATTAGTCCAAACCTTTCAAAATCCTTTTTACTCCGTGACATACCAGATCTGGTCAAGGCTCGTGGGCCGGGTTTGGAGGTGTTACAGGTTTTCTATTTCTAAAATGTTTCTTTGCAAAATGGGAGTGAAAACTCATTCTTTAGGCTGAACGGTTTGGCTTTCCAAGAAGCCATCTGTTTGTGTCAGTTTTTATTACTTGTACATTTTTTCAGGTTTTATAAATAAGTCTAGCTATTTTACATAAACAAATTGTTTTATTTTTATCACTTTTATTTAATTTCTATTATTCATTTTAGATTTAGTTTTAACCTTTTTTTTTTAAATTTCGCAGATTTGTCTAATCTTGATATAAGAAGTCGCAAAATAATTAGTCTACGTGGGATCGACCTTATATTCTATACTACAAATTTAATTTAATTTTGATTTAGGCATAGGAATTTATTTTTGTTGTATTTAATACCTATCAAATTTTGGCGTCATTGTCAGGGACTGACACTAACTAATTTTGTGTTCTCTTTATGATCAATTTTGGACATACAAGTTACTTGAGCACGATCTAGAAATAGAGAAGATTGCTTTTATATAATGGACATGAAATGTATAAATCATTCAATATTTTTCCAACTTTTAAGGTATTTTCTTATTCAAGTTTTGATGTGTGATAAAAATCATTTCCAAGTAGTTGGTAAGGTTTCCAATGATCAGATCTATTAGCCCTAATCACCAATATTTACAATATTTAAATATAAAAAAATTAATTTAAATATGCTTGCAAAATTTGTTTAAATTAATTTTATAATAAATTAAATATTTTTTATCAACAGTTTTTAATCAGATTGTGTATAAATTAATTTATTAATCATATTTACAATATAATTTCTAAATCTAGAACTACTTAAAAGCAACTGAATAGAGGATACCAAATATGTCATAACCAACTAATTAATTATATGGTAAAACATTATTAATATAAAATCAAACTTTATTAATATAAAAATGGATCCATTAAGCAGAATAAAATAAACAGAATATATAGCAGTTCAAACAATATAATAGACAGCAATTTAGACAGAAATTTTTTAAGATTCATCATACGTGGCATTGTTACACCTGGGGAGGATCCGTTATATCTTGCAGTGAGATATAAGGCAACCCGTTAGGTTTCCAACCTATATACTTTGAATCTTTTTTTTTTTTTTGGACAGCAATATAATAAACAGCATATATACCAACCAAGCAGGATAATAAACAACAATTTGGACCGCAATTTGGACAGAAATTATGTTAGATTCATCATACGTGGCATTGTTACACCTGGGGAGGATCCATTATATCTTACAATGAGATATAAGGCAACCCGTTAGGTTTCCAGCCTATATACTTTGAATCTTTTTTTTTTGGACAGCAATATAATAAACAGCATATATACCAATCAAGCAAGATAATAAACAGCAATTTGGACAAATTCATCATGATATAACTCTTACTGATCAGAATTTTGAACTAAAACGTACCTTAATAACTTCAAGAAGCTGGTCTACTCCACTCTCACCAAGAAACAGAGGCTGCAGTCAGAAATACAAACAACATTAACCAACTAACACTTCAAAAAAAAGAAATAAAAATAATATCAAACAACATTAAAGGTGTAAGTGCCCATTTATGCCCGGGGCCCATTAACCATTAACCAACCAGATTCAAAAAACAAAAACAAAACAAATAACAAAAAAGCCGAAGTCTGTTAAACAGTCCATTTTAGCAGTTTTTACAAGCCCAAATATTAACCCAAATCTTAAACCTAAAACCCAAATAAGCTAAACCTAACCCCTACCCAATTGACGGCCCAGAACCAATAACCCAGTTCTGAAACCAGCCCAAATAGCCCAATAACTTCGGCAATCTGAAAACCCTAGGGGAGCTTTCTGGATCCCTCCAGCGCCGCAGCAGTCTCCCCACGCGCGCCGCAACCTCCAGCGCACAACCTCCATATACGCCACGTCATGCACCTCCGTACGCCACAGCTGGCGCTCCGTACCTGCGAGAATGAAAAAACGACAGCAAAGCGAAAAAAGAATTGTATTTTATTTTATTTTTATTTTTTCATTTCGTCTTTAAAAAGCCCGAAATCAACCAATGTAGTTCTTCTACACACTTTCACGATTTCAAATACAGAATACAGAAAGAAAATTAAAGAAAAGGTGGCTTTCTATTTTGATTATTTCTTTTTCGTTTCGTTTTTGTTTTTAAGTCAGGAAAATAAATGAACAAAAAAGGGGGGTTACCTTCGCAGAGGGGATCATCGGAGCCCTCGTCTCCTTCGCCAAAATCAAAGCCTGAGACGGGGATTTCGAGTTGGAATCAGATGGCCTTTGGGTCTTGGTCCTAAGCAAGGGCAGGAGAGCATCGCTAAGCGCCACCATACGTCGATTACAATGGCGGATTGGTGGTCGAACGGCGCAGTCCTCTGAATCGGCAAAGTAGCGAGGGAGGGGCTCTGATTTTGTCTTTTTTTAAGGCGGCTAGGGTTCTGTTTTGTTTTTAAAAAAAAAAAGGAAGGGGACGATTGTTCGTTAAAATTTTTAAAAGACAATATTGCTTTAAAGAAAACGGCACCGTTTAGGCTCATTTTGATAGCCTTAAAACGACGTCGTACAGGCCATAACCCGATTCAGCCCGACCCGCTTCAGGAAGGGAACCCGCACGTTTTTTAGTAATGGGTTATTTGTGTGCGAGGTCCCTCCTCTTTTAAGGCTTATTGCAATTTGGTCTTATTGCTTTGTTTTTCATTTTTAATTTTACCCCCGTAGTTTTACATTGTTTCAATTTAATCCAGTTTGTGTGCTGCGTTTTGAGCTTCGGGAATATTTTCTAGTTTAGTCCCTGATTATTTGCGCGCATTTCATTTTAGTCTTTTTCGTTTTCTTTTTTAATTTACTACTTCTAGCTCTCCAATTTTGTTCTATTTTCAATATAGTCCTTTAATTATTTTATTTGATTATTTGTTTATTGTTTTCTTAATTATCCTTTTTAAAATTAATACTATATACTATATTTTTTATGGTTCTAGATATTATTTTTCCATGTTATTTTCATTAAATTTTTAATACATATATTCTTTTATATACATATACCTATAATTTATATTAAAACTATTTTTATACTATGTATATATCATTGTTTTCACATTATTATATACATATTTTTATCTATTTATGTGTATAGGTATATTTTTTCTTTAAATCTATTTATTTATTTAACTTATTTCCTTTTTATTCCCTATTTTAATATATAAATATATATTTTGTCTATTTTAATAACCTTGATGTATTATTTTCATGCATAAATTATTAACTTTAAATTTTTATTTTCATGTATATTATTTAGATTGAAACATATCATTTTATCATTGGCTTATCTTGTTTTAAAACTTGTTATATCTTATTTGCATTAATTGGCTTGCCATTGTATGTACCTGTAGTAACCCATTTTGCCCAGCCCATAAAACCAGAATAAAAAACAAACAAAAAAATCAAAAAATAAATAAAACCAATGTTTTAAACAATCCTTTTACAAAACCAGTTCATAGCCCAATTATTTACCCAATCCAGACCCACTTACACCCTTGGCCCAGAACCAATAACTACCCGAATAGCCCAAGTACAAACCAGACCCAATATCTTAACTACCCAAACCCAAAATAATCGCGGCCTAAAATGGCCCAAGAACCAAGCAGGACTAGCAGAAACCTAGGGTTTCTGGGAACCCTCGCGCCGCAGGAGCCATCCCAACCGTCATGCTGCAATATCTGGAGCTCAATCGTCGCAGCTGGAGCCCAATCGTCGCGCCACAATCAGCTCCTCGCACCGCCTCAGTCTACAAGCTGCGCCGCCATCAACGCACCTTGTCGCCAGTATCTTCGCGTTTCACCTGCACAAAAAAGGAAAAAGACCACAGCAAATATGGAAAGAAATAAAATGAAATCTTTCTTTCCTTTTCTTGTTTTATTCTTCGGGTTATAAAAACCCATAGTGCTGTGTAATAGAACACGGATACGGAGAGACGAAATACTGAGAAAAAAGATACCAATACACGAATACACGAAAAAAGCACAAATTTGTACACAAATACTCAAAGTCAGGAAATACAAAATTTTGTCAAAAAGCTCAGAGAAATAAAACACAGTGTTTTTCGCTGAGGTGATCCTTCATTCTATTTATTCTATTTTTTTACATATATATTTGTGCATATAACCACTTTTTTAAAGAAAAAGTATAAAAGGAAAAGAGGATTACCTTTCGAAGACGACAAAAACCGGGATGTTAGGCCTCTGGCCACTGGCCACGGAGGCACGTATGGCGCGTGAGGCGAGTTGCCTAGAAACCAGGCGATCGGAGCTCAGGGATAAGACGAGGATTTTAGAGGATATTTTGAAATTTTTTTTAAAAACTCAGACTTAAAATGAAAATTTTTTTTAAACACTGACTTATATAGGAAAAGGAGAACGACGTCGTTTTGGGTTAAAAGGATCCACGCGCCGACCCGATGACCCGACAAGGATCCACGTGTTTTTTATGCTAATGGTCTAATTTCATCAAAAGCCCTTCCGCATTTTTTCAAAAATTCAATTAGGTCTGAATAATTAAAACCTTTTTATTTTATTTAAATATTATATTTAATTATTTTATTATATTAAAATTTTGTATTATTATATATTAATTTTGTAAAATAGTATAAAATTCATATATATTTACATATATTATTCTTATATATTTAATTATTATATATTTTATTTATTCAGTTAATATATATATATATTATTTTATAATTCATATATTATTTATTATATATTTTTTACTTTTATATTATATGTATATTATTTTTTAAAAAAATTATTTTTGTATAAAAATTATTTATATTATGTAATATATTTCATTATCTATTACATATATTTTTCATAATTATTGTATTTATATATTTTACATGTATTACTTATTATAATTATTTTTAATATCATGATTTATATGTATGTATATTATCTTATAACTTTTATCTTTGGTTACTTACTGCACTATACTTCATGTTCGTTTATTTTCATTCTTTAATTGCAAGTTTCAGTATGATATTGCAATTGTTTAAATCATTTATTATTTCTTATTATTCTTTATTAGTAGAGATTGTTAATATAGTTTGTAGTTATGATAAACTGATATTTGGCATATATGTTGTAATGTATGATTCATTCAAACCATTTTTATAAAAATACCTTTCGAATTAAAATATTTATTTCAAATGGTTTTCAAAATACGGTGATATGTGATATTTGGGGAATTTCAAGAAGAAATTTGCCCTAACTTACTGGGTTTGATTTTTCTCGTGAAACTTTAGGTATTACATATCCCTTTTTTAAAAAAAAAAAAATTGAGGTTTACCAATTTCAAATAAAAAAAACCTATTCTTGGGAATTCAAAGTATTGTGCCCTAACTTACTGGGTTTGACATTTTGCGTCTCGAGGTAGGAATTTTCTAAAATAAAGATGTGCTTAGTTTCAAAGTCATGAGATGCTATATCCTAACTTACTGGGTATGGTATTTTATTTCTTTGAGATAGGTAAGTCTGAGTTTTTCTTCAAATAAAAGGTCCTTTTTTTTTAAAGTTTCAACATTAAGGCATGATTTTATCAATTAGGTACCAATTTTGGGGCGTTATGAGGGTGCTAACCCTTCCGCATACGTAACTGACCCCCGAACTCGTTTTCTCGATTTTCGTAGATCAAAATTAATATGTTTTAAAATAAAATGTTTTACAAGGTGATCCAATAACACCTAAGTAAAAAAATTTGGTGGCGACTCCATTTTCGTTTTTACAAGTCGATCCCCGTTTTTAAAATCAACCTTTAAAAATGGTTTCGTCAGTACCCAAATCCATTCCCTTCAAATTTCATATTACGATCATTCATTAGTGTAATATTTTATCCATGTATATTATTTAATGTTTTTAATTTTGTTTATTTACATTACCGCATTGTGACTTAAACTTTAACATCTTGATTGATATTAGTAGTTCCATTGTTATTCCAAATAGGCTAATGAAATGCGTTTCGAGCCAATTTTAAAATTACATATCTGAATATTTTCAAAACAAGGCAATATTTATGGGTTTGAAAATTCGAAGAAATCGTGCCCAATCGTGCTGGGTGTGGTTTTTTGTTTGACCAAATAAACGAATATCCTCTCAAATTTTGTCCATATTTTCAAAATAAGGTAATATTTGTGCGTTTGGAAATTCGAAGAAATCGTGCCCAATCGTACTGGGCGTGGTTTTTTGTTTGCCCAAATAAACGATTATTCTTTCAAATTTTGTCCATATTTTCAAAATAACGTAATATTTGTGCGTTTGGAAATTCGAAGAAATCGTGCCCAATTGTGCTGGGTTGTGGTTTTTTGTTTGTCCAAATAACCAAATACCCTTTCAAAATTTCAATACATGTGCTTGGAGAATTTTGGGGATGATCTTGAATTCGAGGACTCAGATTGTCGTATCCAATCGTGTTGGATGTGATACTCTATTCCTTCGGAACAAGGGAATCTCAATATTCAATCAAGTTATTTAAAATTATAGAAAAAGAATAAAATTTCAAAATCATTTCAAACTTTTCAACATTAGGACATCAATTAATCAATTTGGTACCGATTTTGGGCGTTGCGAGGGTGTTAATCCTTCCTCGCACGTAACCGACTCCCGAACTTGTTTTCTTCTTGAAATTCGTAGACCAAAATTTATTTTATAGGTGACCCGATCACACATAAACAAAAAGGATTGGTGGCGACTCCATATTTTTAAAGTCGATTCTCATTTTTCCAAACCCGATAAAAAAATGGTTTCGACAGCTTGGCAACTCCACTGGGGACTGGTTGAGAGTCAGGCCGTAGATTGATTAACTCTTGTCCTTTTGATTGAAAATTTGGAAAATTGTTTTGAAAAATCATGTTTCCTTTGATGCATTTATTATGATGTTTTTGGTAGAGTATTTGCATCTGCATTGCATAATCGTTATGGTTACACCTTTAAGTGGGAGTGAGAAACTATGCCTTCGTGAGGTTTTCACCTCCGCATGGGCTAGTGGACTACTTCTGGGATACATCTGTACCTATGTGCTTCGTGAGATTTTCATCTCCGCATGGCCATAGGGAAATGTATTCACCTGAACTGAACTCAATCCACATGAGCCTATAATGGGTGAAGATTGAGGAATCTGCTGGTTCAAGTACCTATTCCTTAGAACTAAACCACATATAGTGAATCTTAAAAGCCCACCCTGAATGGTGCCGTAATAAACCATAGTGGTCATCCGAATAAGTACTCTACTTGTTTCTTTTTGTTTACTTTTATCTCTTACTAATATATTTCATTTTGTTTTGGTTATGATCGCATCACATATCATCTCATATCTAAAAGAGTGTCGATTCGTATTCGATTACCAAATTAGAGAGTTTGTCATGGAGAATGAATTTCTTGATAAAACGGAAGACAATACGGTTGTCCGTATATTTGTAATCTGTTTCATGTAAAGAATTTTGCCCTCTAGAAAAGTTTTCTAATGGAAATTGAATTAGAATCGATACATTTTGCATCCATGGCATGCATTTACATGGCATTACATCATATGTATTAGATTTCATGAGAAGACCCTGATTGAATAAAAATTATTTCAGCATTAGCCTGGACACCAAACATCCTTACGTTACCCGAACCAAGACGAAGGACATGGATCAGAGATTAGATCCTTACGTTACCCGAACCAAGACGAAGGACATGGATCAGAGATTAGAAAAACTTGAACAACTCCAAAGGGAAATGCAAGATAAATTTCAACATCAAATGCAAGAGCAGCTCGCTAAGATTCGGCAGGATGTGATGGAGAAAATGATGGAAGCTCAGGGAAATATGATGACTCAGATTACGCAGTTGTTGAAGGGGCTTATGGATAAAGGAAAGAACCCCATTGTAAGTGTTGAGGAGAATACTGAGTATCTTCAATGTCCCCCTGGTTTTACTCCACCACATGTGCAAACTCGACCTGAAAAATCATCTGTCATGATCAGGCCTCAACAGTTCCAAGCGGGCGCTTTAGTGAACCTCCAAACTGGCTTAGGTTCAGGAGATAATCCAATCATTATTAATGTCCCTAATTTGGATGAAATAGCTAAAGGAGAGAGGACAAAAGCAAAACTGCTAAAGCAGCTAGAAGATAGATGTAAGTGGTTGAAGGAAAAGTTTAAAGCGATAGAAAGCGTCGATAGCTGTTATGGAATCGATGCCAAGGATTTAAGCTTGGTCCCAAACTTGGTTCTCCCATAGAAATTCAAAATGCCTGAATTTGAGAAATATAATGGGACAAGTTGCCCCGAGGCTCACATCACTATGTTTTGTAGAAGAATGACGGGGTACATTAATAATGACCAACTGTTGATCCATTGCTTCCAAGATAGCTTGGTGGGAGCAGCAGCCAAGTGGTATAACCAGTTGAGTCGTACCAAAATTGGTTCATGGAGAGATTTAGCCCAAGCATTCATGAAATAGTACAGTCAGGTGATAGACTCCCGACAGAATTACTCTTCAAAACATAGAGAAAAGGATGAATGAAAGTTTTAGACAGTATGCGCAGCGGTGGAGAGAGGTTGCCATCCAAGTCCAGCCACCACTTTTGGAGAAAGAGACCACAATGCTCTTTATTAATACACTGAAGGCCCCGTTTATCACTCATATGCTAGGGAGCGCTACGAAGAGCTTCTCAGACGTCATAATGACTGGAGAAATGATTAAGAATGCCATAAAAAGTGGAAGGATAGAGGCAGGAGAAGGTGTCAAAAGATCAACCCCGAGAAATAGGGAAAATAAAATGAACAGCTTGAGCAAGCGTTCCAAACCAGTCACTGCAGGTCAACCGAGGGCTGTGACCACTGGTCATGAGGGCTCATCAAAACAAGAATCTAGTGCAAAGCAACTCCAGTTTACACCACTTCCAATGACATATAGGGAGTTGTATCAAAGCCTATTTGATGCACATATGGTGGCTCCTCATTACATGGAACCAATACAACCCCCACACCCCAAATGGTATGATTCGAATGCTCAATATGAGTATCACGCGGGAATAACAGGTCACTCAATCGATAACTGCATTGCATTTAAGAAATTGGTGGAGAGGCTTATTAAAATAGGGGTTTTGAAGTTTGATGAGTCGACCGGAGCAGTAAGTTGCGATAATTGAAGGAGAGGGCAAGAGAGTTGCGATTCCTTAAAGAAGTCATCAGAAGCCTAGAAATCGAGAAGTCAGAACACCAATGGCATATCCAAAGAGTGCACCAAGGAATAAAAGTTTTCCAAGCATCGGCCTTTATGTACTTGAGAGTGTTTTGAACAATAGGACTCTGGAAGAGACGTGTATTTTCAAGGCTAATCTATAGTAATATTCAAAACATGCTTATTGCTTTCAGCCTGAAGTAATAAGAGTCATTTTGTGAAATAGGCTTGTGTTCAGAATCCTTATTTCGATAAAATGCATCTTTTTTAGCAAATATTTTTCCATTTATAGATTCTTTCGTACTTTGGATTACTATTTAGATATTCTTTCATTCTTTATTCATGATCATACCATACAAATAATCGTTCTTGAAATCATTTTCTCTGGCATTTACCTTCGTACCCACAATGGGTCCCTAGATATCAATGACATGGGCGACGCTATTACTGACTTCCTTTTTGAATGAAATATGGGTCTAACGGATCTCAGGACTTTGAAGATGAGAGAAATTGTAACATATCTTCTAATTTGTTAATACTGTATGAAAAACGGATACTACGACGCGAGCCAAAGAAGGAGATGAAGATCAAAGCCTAGCTCAATGCAGAAATAAGATTTACTATATGTGGGGCATGGATGTTATCAAGCCAGTCTCATCAAAAGTTTCTAGCCAACATCGATCCATTTTCGTGGATGTCGGTTACTTCACCTAGATGGTAAAAGTCACTTCATATGCCAATATTACAAAGTCGATAGTCATCATAACCAAAAAGAAAAAGAAAGAAAGAATACCGAAAAAAAAGAAAAAAATTGTCGAAAAAATCATATCTAACCGCACAATGTCAAAAGTTTGTGGTCTGTTCAAAGATCAGGTGACACATCATAGTGCAGTAAAGGCAGCCAAAAGGAAAAACAAAAGATCAAAAAGACCGAGACTTGTAAAGATTGGCATACAGAAGTTACTATTTACCCTCTATGCTTATCAAACATTGGCCAGGACTGTCACCGGGGCAACACATTTCTCATTGGTTTCGCCCATTGAAGTCGAAATTCTTTTTTCTAAATTTTATCAGAACTGAAGTTGGATGAGGTAGAATGGATACAATCCCGATGTGATCAATCAAATTTGTGAGGAAAAGTTAATAGCTATCCGTTGCAATCAGATGATGCAGGTTTGCGACAAATAGGTTTATCCTAGAAAATTTCCAAATGGGGATCGGATATTGAAGAAAATCCTTCATATACAAAAGGATTTCAGAGAAAAATGGAGGCCAAGCTAGAAAAGACCTTATGTAGTGAAAAAGTTTGTCCTGGACACATTGACCAAAATGGATGGCAGGGACCTGCCCAATCTGGAGAATTCAGATTCAATAAAAAGTTTTCCAAAATTTAAAAAAAAATAAAAAAAGAAAAAATAGAAATTTCGGAAAGAAAGAAGAAAGAAAAAGGAGAGGCCAAGGCGAAAACCCACAAAGGACACTTTGAGACCAAAGGGGATTTGAGTTGAAAACCTGAAAAGGGCGGCTCAAATTTTGATCAAAGGGGGCATACGGCAGTCTTGCTATGCCTGAATTAACAGTGAAGAAGTATGCTATGTCTTGGGGCATCGACAAAGTACTTTGGATCCCCTAAACACATATTGAGCTTAAAATGGTCCTCAAGAAGTTTGAACAGAGAAGCTCAGGCTGCGATATCTGGGGCACCTAGTGTCCATTTTACCCATTTTAAATTTGTTATTTGTGATTATATTATTCTTTTCAAAATATGTTCACAATAAATTTCTTTCTTGATTGCGATTGCTATCTTTGCTTAACTTATTTGTTTCGAGCTATGCTCCTAATTAATTTCTTTCTTGTCCATTGTTATGACCTTTGCAAGCATTTTGCATTGAAATAATGATTAGTGGACTAACAACACTTTCATGAAAGGAGTTTTGCATATTACTCTGGAAACTTCTGAATAATACAAGAACTTGAAATAGGACTATTGTTTAAAACTCACCAAGTTTAAGGAAGAGTCTAAACTGAGACTATCTCTCCAGATTTTTGTCAAAAATGGTGGTTGAACCAAATGACAAGACATTGCGTCAGTAATACAATCTTGACAAGAAATGGGCGATGTTAACCCAAGTATAAAAAGAAAATCATTCTTGAAAAAATGATATTCTGCATCCATGCGAGCATCATGCATATACATCTGGTTGGGTCATCGGGGAGTGATCAGTTGATGGAACAGGCTATAGATCCTATAACCCTGAGTTACAGTTGGATGAATGGAAGCTGATACAGATCCTATACCTTTGAAAAGTAATGGGATAGATTGAAGAAGAAACAAATTCTACATTTTGAAGTTGCAGTGAGATGGATGGGAAAGGATTCAGATCCTATACCTCTAAGTTATAATGAGATGAACCCTGAAGTTACAATGGGGGCAAATCAGTTGAGCAAAGTATAATTGTTCCTTCGGGTTTTGGGTCAAAATACCAGCCAAACAATGACAACATGATGCGAGCAAGGATGCCCTTAAACTTTTAAAAAGGGATCATTCTCATGAAATTTTGCATTCATGCAAAACACATTTAGTTAGGAGCATTTGATTCATTTCAATCATTGCATCCTAATCATTGTAGGAAATCATTCTCATGACATTCTGTATTCATACAAATGTCATCCATAAGACACATCTATTTAGGGGCATTTGATTCATTCCGATCATTGAATCCTAATCTTTGTAAAAAGACCATTCTCATGACATTCTGCATTCATGCAAATGTCGCCCATAATACATTTAGTTAGGAGCATTAGATTTATTCTGATCATTGCATCCTAATCATTGTAAGAAATCATTATCATGACATTCTGCATTCATACAAATGTCATCCATAAGACACATCTATTTAAGGGCATTCGATTCATTCCGATCATTGCATCCTAATCTTCGTAAAAAGACCATTCTCATGACATTCTGCATTCATGCAAATGTCGTCCATAATACATTTAGTTAGGAGCATGAGGTTCATTCTGATCATTGCATCCTAACCATTTTGTATAAGCATAAACAAAAAAACTGATTTTACAGGACATGTCCCCTAGAGGACGTTGTCGCAACATCGGTGAATTCGAAGATCTTGCCTTCCTGAGCAAAGCGGATCGGAGATAGCAGATCTGGCAATCCTGAAGTTGCAGGAGCAGATCGGAGACATTAGTCCTATCTCCCTGACCAGCAGTGGAATAGGTCGAATATTGTAGATCTTGTCGCCCTAAGCAGTAGTGGACCAAGATCGAACGAAAAGTCTTGTCTCCCTAAGCAGTAGTGGAACAGATTTAAGCCACCAACCCTATCTCCCTGACCAGCAGTGGAATAGGTTGAAGATTGTAGATCTTGTCACCCTAAGCAGTAGGGAACCAAGATCGAACAGCAAATCTGGTCTCCCTAAGTAGTAGGGAACAGATTTAAGCCACCAACCCTATCTCCCTGACCAGCAGTGGAATAGGTCAAAGATTTTAGATCTTGTCACCCTAAGCAGTAGTGGACCAAGATCGAATGACAAATCTGGTATCCCTAAATAGTAGTGGAACAGATTTAAGCCAATAGTCTGACATCCCTGAGTTTGCAGTGGAGCAGACCGAAGATAGCAGATCTTGCCTTCCTGAGCGAAGCGGATCAAAGATAGCAGATCTGGCAATCCTGAAGTTGCAGGAGCAGATCGAAGCCATACAAGTCTTATCTCCTCGAAGTTCCAGTGGAGTAGATTGAGGCTACAAATCCCTTCTCCCTGAGTTTACAATGAGGAACATTTCTTATTTCTTTAAAGTTCCAGTGGAGTAGATCGAAACTACAAATCTCTTCTCCCTAAAATTACATCGGAATTGGATTGAAGCACTAGTTCCTATGCCTTTGAAGATGCAGTGGGATGGAATGAGGCTACTCGAAGAAGAAAAGCACCGAAAGAAGTCAAAGATTTGAAGACCGGGCAAAAATGGTCCTTTTTGAAGTCTTTGCTCTATTCTCGTTACACAACAATGAGCAAAGAGGGGCAGCTGTAAGAGCCCATTTATGCTCGGGGCCCATTAACCATTAACCAACCAGATTCAAAAAACAAAAACAAAAACAAAACAAATAACAAAAAAGTCAAAGTTTGTTAAACAGTCCATTTTAACAGTTTTTACAAGCCCAAATATTAACCCAAATCTTAAACCTAAAACCCAAAAAAGCTAAACCTAACCCCTACCCAATTGGCGACCCAGAACCAATAACCCAGTTCTGAAACCAACCCAAATAGCCCAATAACTTTGGCAATCTGAAAACCCTAGGGGAGCTTTTTGGAACCCTCCAGCGCTGCAGCAGTCTCCCCACGCGCGTCGCAACCTCCAGCGCACAGCCTCCGTATACGCCACATCATGCGCCTCCGTATGCCACAGCTGGAACTCCGTACCTACAAGAATGAAAAAATGACAGCAAAGTGAAAAAAGAGTTGTATTTTATTTTATTTTATTTTGATTTTTTCATTTCGGCTTTAAAAAGCCCGAAATCAACCAATGTAGTTCTTCTACACACTTTCACGATTTCGAATACAGAATACAAAAAGAAAATTAAAAAAAAAAGTGGCTTTCTATTTTGATTATTTCTTTTTCGTTTCGTTTTTGTTTTTAAATTGGGAAAATAAACGAACAAAAAAGGGGGGTTACCTTCGCAGAGGGGATCATCGGAGCCCTCGTCTCCTTCGCTGAAATCAAAGCCTGAGACGGGGATTTCAGGTTGGAATCAGATGGCCTTTGGGTCTTGGTCCTAAGCAAGGGCAGGAGAGCATCGCTAAGCGCCACCATATGTCGTTACAATGCCGGATTGGTGGTCGAACGGCGCAGTCCTCTGAATCGGCAGATTAACGAGGGAGGGGCTCTGATTTTGTCTTTTTTTAAGGCGGCTAGGGTTCTGTTTTGTTTTTTTAAAAAAAACGGTAGGGGACGATTTTTTGTTAAAAATTTTAAAAGACAATATTGCTTTAAAGAAAACGGCGCCGTTTAGGCTCATTCGGATAGCCTTAAAACGATGCCGTACAGGCCATAACCCTATTCAGCCCGACCCGCTTCAGGAAGGGAACCCGCGCGTTTTTTAGTAATGGGTTATTTGTGTGCGAGGTCCCTCCTCTTTTAAGGCTTATTGCAATTCGGTCTTATTGCTTTGTTTTTCGTTTTTAATTTTACCCCCGTAGTTTTACATTGTTTCAATTTAATCCAGTTTGTGTGCTGCGTTTTGAGCTTCGAGAATATTTTCTGGTTTAGTCCCTGATTATTTGCGCGCATTTCATTTTAGTCTTTTTCATTTTCTTTTTTAATTTACTACTTCTAGCTCTCCAATTTTGTTCTGTTTTCAATATAGTCCTTTAATTATTTTATTTGATTATTTGTTTACTGTTTTCTTGATTATCCTTTTTAAAATTAATACTATATATTATATATTTTTTATGGTTCTAGATATTATTTTTCCATGTTATTTTCATTAAATTTTTATACATATATTTTTTTATATATACCTATAATTTATATTAAAACTATTTTTATACTATGTATATGTCATTGTTTTCACATTATTATATATATATATATATATTTATCTATTTATGTGTATAGGTATATTTTTTTCTTTAAATCTATTTATTTATTTAACTTATTTCCTTTTTATTCCCTATTTTATTATATAAATATATATTTGTCTATTTTAATAACCTTGTGTATTATTTTCATGCATAAATTATTAACTTTAAATTTTTATTTTCATGTATATTATTTAGATTGAAACATATCATTTTATCTTTGGCTTATCTTGGTTTAAAACTTGCTATATGTTATTGCATTAATTGGCTTGCCATTATATGTACCCAAATCTATTCCCTTCAAATTTCATATTACGATCATTCATTAGTATAATATTTTATCCATGTATATTATTTAATGTTTGTAATTTTGTTTATTTACATTACCGCATTGTGACTTAAACTTTAACATCTTGATTGATATTAGTAGTTCCATTGTTATTCCAAATAGGCTAATGAAATGTGTTTCGAGCCAATTTTAAAATTACATATCTGAATATTTTCAAAACAAGGCAATATTTATGCGTTTAGAAATTCGAAGAAATCGTGCCCAATCGTGCTGGGTGTGGTTTTTTGTTTGACCAAATAAACGAATATCCTTTCAAATTTTGTCCATATTTTCAAAATAAGGTAATATTTGTGCGTTTGGAAATTCGAAGAAATCGTGCCCAGTCGTGCTGGGTGTGATTTTTTGTTTGACCAAATAAACGAATATTCTTTCAAATTTTGTCCATATTTTCAAAATAAGGTAATATTTGTGCGTTTGGAAATTCGAAGAAATCGTGCCCAATTGTGCTGGGTTTTGATTTTTTGTTTGTCCAAATAACCAAATACTCTTTCAAAATTTCAATACATGTGCTTGGAGAATTTTGGGGATGATCTTGAATTCGAGGACTCAGATTGTCGTATCTAATCGTGCTGGATGTGATACTCTATTCCTTCGGAACAAAGGAATCTCAATATTCAATCAAGTTATTTAAAATTATAGAAAAAGAATAAAATTTCAAAATCATTTCAAACTTTTCAACATTAGGACATCAATTAATCAATTTGGTACTGATTTTGGGCAATGCGAGGGTGCTAATCCTTCCTCGCACGTAACCGACTCCTGAACCTGTTTTCTTCTTGAAATTCGTAGACCAAAATTTATTTTATAGGTGACCCGATCACACCTACACAAAAAGAATTAGTGGCGACTCCATATTTTTAAAGTCGATTCCCGTTTCTTCCAAACCCGATAAAAAATGGTTTCAACAAAAGGTAAAAAATAAAATTTTATGGATTGACAACAAAGGTTTGTAAAACTGTCCCACCATAGATGCTTTGTTATTCTGTGCTAAAAAAGGATTTTAAGTGTTTGAAAAATTGATAGTATCATTTCGCATTCAATTGGTTATTATTACCATTTTACTCCTTTCTTCTATACATGACTTAACTTTGCATGTAATCAACCACCACATTCAAAACAATGCAAAGTTAAATAATAGATGTTTTAACTCAGTTTCATATCTAATTAGACAATTCATTGTTGCTGCATGCTAGCTACCAACGCTTGCTTCAACTTCAAAATCCCACTGCTTTCTAAATTATCATCATTAAAGGACTCCTACTTTTCATTCTTTTTTTTCACTTAATATTATATTAATTAAAATTTTGGTTAGTCAATGTCTAGACGATTCTTTAGTCATTATTTAATGGTTTATTTTTACTAAAATTACACATAATTCATTTTTTTATTTGGAAATATCATGGACAGCACATACTACTATTATTTATCAGTTACTTATCACGTTTAAAACTGGTGAAAAGAATCTCGAAATGAAAGCCAAATTATTGATTGGCATCTAAGCAATGGAAGACAGCCAAAACTTGATGAATTAGTAATTATTCCTTAGGGACCATATATTATATTTATATTATCCGGACAATCAATTCATCTTTAATGCATTAATAAATTAATAAATTATGATGGAAAGTAACTCTTAACTCAACCAGAGACTGGAGGAAAACCCACAATAGTTATTTATGCTAGGGCAGGAAGTATGATGAAACAAAGTAACAAACACTCAGTTAAACGCTTTCAATCAATAGTTGAAGTAAGTTACAGATAACATAACTTTCCTTCACTCTGAAAATTAGTGACAAGTGAATTCAGTAAGGGTATAGATGCAAGAAGCTAAAGGAAAATGAATACAAGATTGATTCACACTAAGCTCCTTATATGACCCTTCGGGTTATAGCCTTGTATGAAACAGAGCCTTAGAAAGGCAAAACTTTTTAACACTTCTTTAGTAATAGAAGCAACTAACTTCACCATCGAAAATTATGCAGGAACAAGATATTCTAATTTGATAGGAGTAATTAATAGTTTCAAAAACAAAAAAGGGAAGGCAATAAAGAGAAACAAGTTAATTTATAAGGATGTGGAGATTATTAGTATTCTTTGCAATTGCAATGTGAGATAACAAGCCAGTTAAAAAAAATCTAGCAGAAAATAAGGCTAACAACAGCATCATTTATAAGAATAACACACATAACAGATACTTTACCTTAAATAAAATGTTGTATCTTTTACACGAACCCTACAATTCCTGATGCGGCCAAGTATCGGAAACTCTGCTATTCCAAGTGTTTGTGCTCTCTGTTAACCAGAAGATTAAATGTCAGATGGTTCAATCACACAACTCCTATACAAATAAAGGAAACCCTACATAATGAACCAAAAAGAAACCTTTCCTGTAGCAACATTCATGGAGAATAAAACAGAAGTTAATTTTTCATTTACCTCAATAAGATATGGCAAATCAAACTTGCAAATGTTATATCCAATTATAATATCAGGGTCCACTTCACGTGTAACACCCTGAATTAATGGGCCTATGCATTTTGGTGTTGTATGCTTAAAATGTTAATTTGAGGTTTAGAGGTGCAAATTGGGCTCAGGAATGGACCGAGGTCTTGGCTAAATATTTTGTTTAGAGACTATTGGGTTTAAATAAAGTATTAAGAGTGTAATAGGCAAGATGGGCTTGTGGCCCAGGAAAAAGAGGCGCAGTAGGAGGGAGCTATAAGTGGCGCCAATAGGCAAAGGAAGGGGGCCTCAGTGTGGCCGATTGGAGCCCAAGAAATTGGGCCAATTTCGGCAGGCCAAGGAGAGCTAGGGGGACGGCAATGTGGCTACAAAATAGGGGATTTTATGCTTTAAATTATGTGGATATTATGCTAATAAAGGAGGGAGGAGTTAGAGCTAATTAAGTCTCTTTTAGATGAGTTAGTAGATTAAGATAAAGGAGAAAAGATAGGATTTATCTGCAAGGTTAGGTAAGTGTCGAAATTTCTATAAATAGGGGGGATAGCTAATCAATTCTGGCATTAGAACCCTACTCTTTCTTCCCTTCCTGTGCCGAAAACTTGAAGGCCATCTCACTTTTTTTCTTTTCTCATCTTTTCTTTTCCAAAAGCCGAAAATCACCATTGTTTTCTTTTCTCATCTTTTCTCTTCCAAAAGCCGAAAATCACCACCCCCTCACTCTTTCTTTCTTTTTCTTTGAAATTTCCTTTTAGCCGAATCTTCTGATCTCCATTGTTATTCTTCTCCCATTCACTAAAAGCTGAAACTCCTCATTCAATTCTTCTAAAAGCCGAAAAACACATCAGCCTTCTCTCGTTCATCTTTTTCGGGATTTTCTTAAAAGCCGAAATTCCTAGATCTCTTCTCTTGTGGTTGCCGAATTTTCCTGCAAGGGGGTAGCTGAAATCTTCTGAAGAGGTAAGTGTTGAATACGTTATTCTTTCAATCTATTCTGGCTTTTAGAAACCATAGCCGAATGGCTACATGGTAGATTAATCTCGTGTTTTCTTTCATTTACGGCATTCCGGGATTTGAAGGGGATTCAATCGCTTAGATCTCTAAGCCAGAGTTCAGAAGCATTCGGGTCATATTGTTTTCGGGATTTTAAGGTAAGGAGATCTGTTAATTTAAACATATAAATTGGGTAAAACACTAACCCTTGGCCGAATATACGAGAGGCCTTATCTTCGCATTATTCCGGCTTTTGAGCGAAGTTGTAGATAGAAGGCAGTAGATCTGATTAGCGAGGGTATCGACATAGAGGGTAGTCCTACGCATTAATCAGGTGTGTAACACTCCCACACCATTTAGATTGTCTGTTAAAATTTGTTTACAAATCTTTTTTTGTAACATCCTAGATTAGGGGTTATGCGTTCGTGCATAATTCATGAGATAGTGGGCTCAGTGGGTGTGTTGGATGTGTTCTGAGGAGTTTTAGGAACCCTAAGATGTAAGGAAATGTAAGGAAATGTATGGAAATGTATGGAAATGTAAGGAAATGATCTAGAAATGATTCAAAAGAGGAAAGTAAACATTTCGGGAAACTTGGAAATGTAAGGAAATGTTAAGTTTAAAGGAGGCAAACGAAAATTTTTGGAAACTTGGAAATGTAAAGAAATGTCAAGTTTTAAGGTTTAAAAAGAGGGAATTAAGGCAAGGTGGCATTAAGAAAATTAATAGGAGGAATTTGACACACAAACAGGCTTGAAAAAGTGGCCTGAAGATATCACTTAGGGCCTCTGGAAATGGCGCCACATGCAAGGGTGTTGGGCCTGAGTTCGAGTCACATGGGTAGCAAATAAAAGAAATTTTATTTTTGCTTCCAGAAGCATAGAGGTGGACGGCAACAAGGCTTTTAAAAGGGGAGTTTTATTCACTTTAAATTTAGGCTAAATAGGAGATAAATAATAGATTTATTTTAGATTATTCTCAAGAGATAATTGTTGGATTAAATTCTTTTAATAAAGTGATAATTCAAGGGATAAAGCTATCAAAATAGAAGAGTGGTGGCCAAGTAAGGACTCTAGCTAGCAAATTCGGCTATAAAAGGAAAAGAGAGGCCATTCATTCATTCACTTTTCCTTTGCCGAATTTCTTAAGCAAATTCTCCTCTCTCTGCCGAATTTCCTACAGTTTTTATTCTTCTTCTCTTGGTTAGCCAAAGCCAGAATACCTTGTGTTCTAGCCAAATCCTCCATCTTTATTCTTCTTTCTCTTTTCTTTCTAATCCCTCCAAAAGCCGGAAGTAAGCCTTTTGAGGCCATAGCCGTATATCTTAAGTGGCTTCAAGCTTAGGTGCTGTCGATTTCTTCAAAGGTAAGAACAAGTTTGATTTTTATTCTTTTCTTTTAGATTTGTCGAAATCTAGGACTAATCCCATCAATATTCTTGTTGCCGAAACCTTGAAGAGATCTTTCGGGATTTACTAAGTGTCAACTACAAGGAAGGAGAAGTTCTTTTCCCGAAGGTACACCATAGGCCACGTGTTCCCTAGTTATTCGGTGAATTTCGGGATTTAAAATCCATAAGGTAAGCCATATTTAACATTCGGCTGAGGGTTATTTGTTATGAATAAATGTTAGAAATTGATTTAACATGAAGGTATAGGGATTTCGACAGACATATAAGGCAAGGAATACTTTCGGGATTTGGAAATTGCAAGGTAAGTTTTAGTGTACTAATCCTACTAGGATTTGGATTTATGGCCGAATGGTTCTTTACTAAGTATTGAATGATTGATTAAATGTAGAGATCTAAGATCTAAGGCATTAGATCAAGCTTTTCGGGATTTGGATTGGAAACCCTAAGTAAATCAGGTGTGTACCCCACACTATTTCATACTACCTTATATGGCTAAGTTTAATTAATATATATGGTATTAAGAATATGAAAGTAGCTAAGGTACCATGTTATGGTACAAAGTACTCAGGTACGTTTCCTACTCCTACTAGGATTATGAAATATGTTAATTGTAACATGAGAATAAGAATAAGAATGTGAACACTGGCATATTTATGCATATTACTATTATATGGGGCATATGGGTTTTATTTTGAAGGGGAAGTGAATGTGGTGACCTAAGACCACGAACACGGTGACCTAAGACCGTGATATCTGAATGTGGTGACCTAAGACCACAGTAATCTGAATGTGGTGACCTAAGACCACAGTAATCTGAACGTGGTGACCTAAGACCACGAATGCGGTGACCTAAGACCGCGATATGGAATGTAGCGGAAGGAGGGTCGACTTAGTAGTCCCCACGGTGTACAGGTTGGTACGGGGGAGTGTAGCGGATGGCTTAATAGGTTTGGGTTTTGGGAATGCATCATAACTTGTATGCTATGATATGAATGTGTAATAATTGTTATGCCTGATTCGATTATGATTTAGTGTTGTGTACACATTGAGTCTGTTGACTCACCCCGTTGTGGGAACCTTTTTCAGGTGACGAACAGTAATGGACCGGGTCGGCAGGAGCTTAAAGGTGGCCATGCACAGCAAGGAAAATTTTTATTATTTGGACTTTTATTTTATTTAAGCACTTAAATTCATTTTTTTTGGGAAATTATTTGATGTAATAAAGCCATAGTGAACTATTTTATTTTCAGTTTTATTTACTATGTTACGACATTTTTAATTATTAAAGATTAAGTCAATTTGATTTAAAATACAACTCTAAATATTTTGTCACCTCAAATAAACTCGTTTTCAACTCAAGCCCAACCCAAAACAATCTTTCTTTCAAAACACACAAGTTTTTCCTAAGTCACAAAAGAATTTGAAACAGTTTACACCAGGGAACATACCAGATCCGATCAAGGCTCGTGGGCTGGGTTTGGGGTGTTTCAGTTTGGTATCAGAGCCCAGTTTTAAACTCTCGGCCTGTGGTCTAAGGCCCAAAACGTTTTCAAATCGAGCCCAAATGAGTTTTATGAAAATATTTTTTTTAAGATAAGCAGGTTTTTCTGGCATGGCACCTAAGTCTCCAACCCGAAGTCCACCAGGTAAGTACCCCTAACCTTTGTGTGAATTATAGTATGAATTGTAGAAGGGTAGAACTGGAATGGAACGTAGAATAGCATGATAAGTATTTGAACCCTAGGACTAGTCTACCCCAACAAATTTTATAAGACTTAATTGCTTAATAAAACAAACCCGTGTCTAAGTCGTCGAGTTAGGGTGTGGCAACCATTGTGCGCATGTCTAGGATTGGTATTCGGTGGGAGCTTGGTATTTAAGCAGTCCGCGTGACTCACCTCCTCTCCACTTGAATCCTACCTGGTGCGTAGCTTCGGTTCACCCTAACCAAGAGGACTTATTCATGGGCTAAACCCAATAACTAAAACCCGAAAGGGATTAGCCACATTTTTATGGAAACCCTAGTTTTAAAATGACTAAATTACCCTTTTGATTTATACAAGCTATCCCATAAAATTTTTCTGAAATATTTCTTGATTTATGAAAATTACTAAAATATCCCTATTTGCAAAATTACTAAATTGCCCTTGGTTTATGAAATTTCCAAAATACCCACAGTTCTTATCAAAAATTTCATAACAAGTCCAAAAACCCTAATTTGTAAAATATCAAAATAATTTGATTTTGTAAAATTACGAAGTTGCCCTTAACTTACAAAATTACCAAAATGACCCTGATTTCCAAAATTTTTGTGACATCACCGTTTTGGAAAATAAAATTCTCAAAAAGAACTTTCAAAGTTTTGCAAAATTTGGAAATACCCCGGAAATATTAAACTTTACAAATTTACCCTGGTTTATTACCAAAATACACCCGAGCTCCAAAATTACCGAAATACCCCCAGATTTCAAAAATTTTCCAAAATACCCCAGGAATTTAAAAATTCCAAAATACTTTTTGACAAAATCACCAAGGAACTTTTTCTTTTGAAAAATTACGAAAATACCCCTGTAGGACAAATTACGAAAATACCCCTGGGTAGTGGGAAAACAACAACCATGAAAACTACAACGTTTCTCTGAATGAACGAAAGTTCATGATTGATTGATGAATGTATGAATGTAAAGACTGTGTGCATGTATGAATACGAAAGAACCACTTCTAAAATTCTTCTCATAAAACTTCTTCGCGAATAATCAGTGAAACAGGAACTAATGCATAAAATTTCTTAATAAGATTAAAGCGCAGTCGTTAGAAATGAGTTCTAGAGGATAGTGATGTGCCAACAGGTAAGTTTTTGTTTCTGGAATGCCATTATTGCCTTGCTCATTGTAAAATCAGTTCGTTATTAGGTGCTAGTAAGGTGTATGGAACCTTGATGGTGAACTAAGAGAATGTGCCTAGAAAGAATGATAGTTTCTTAAGATCAGAGTGCGCAGCAGTAGCGTAGTGTGGTGAGCTAGGATGTACGACTGTTAATAAGCAATTTCGAGGATGAAATTATTTTTAAGGAGGGTAGAATTGTAACATCCTAGATTAGGGGTTATGCGTTCGTGCATAATTCATGAGATAGTGGGCTTAGTGGGTGTGTTGGATGTGTTCTGAGGAGTTTTAGGAACCCTAAGATGTAAGGAAATGTAAGGAAATGTATGGAAATGTATGTAAATGTAAGGAAATGGAAATGTAAGGAAATGGTCTAGAAATGATTCAAAAGAGGAAAGTAAACATTTCGGGAAACTTGGAAATGTAAGGAAATGTTAAGTTTAAAGGAGGCAAACGAAAATTTTTGGAAACTTGGAAATGTAAAGAAATGTCAAGTTTTAAGGTTTAAAAAGAGGGAATTAAGGCAAGGTGGCCTTAAGAAAATTAATAGGAGGAATTTGACACACAAACAGGCTTGAAAAAGTGGCCTGAAGATATCACTTAGGGCCTCTGGAAATGGCGCCACATGCAAGGGTGTTGGGCCTGAGTTCGAGTCACATGGGTAGCAAATAAAAGAAATTTTATTTTTGCTTCCAGAAGCACAGAGGTGGACGGCAACAAGGCTTTTAAAAGGGGAGTTTTATTCTCTTTAAATTTCGGCTAAATAGGAGATAAATAATAGATTTATTTTAGATTATTCTCAAGAGATAATTGTTGGATTAAATTCTTTTAATAAAGTGATAATTCAAGGGATAAAGCTATCAAAATAGAAGAGTGGCGGCCAAGTAAGGGACTCTAGCTAGTAAATTCGGCTATAAAAGGAAAAGAGAGGCCATTCATTCATTCACTTTTCCTTTGCCGAATTTCTTAAGCAAATTCTCCTCTCTCTGACGAATTTCCTACAGTTTTTATTCTTCTTCTCTTGGTTAGCCAAAGTCGAAATACCTTGTGTTCTAGCCGAATCCTCCATCTTTATTCTTCCTTCTCTTTTCTTTCTAATCCCTCCAAAAGCCAGAAGTAAGCCTTTTAAGGCCATAGCCGAATATCTTAAGTGGCTTCAAGCTTAGGTGCTGTCGATTTCTTCAAAGGTAAGAACAAGTTTGATTTCTATTCTTTTCTTTTAGATTTGTCGAAATCTAGGACTAATCCCATCAATATTCTTGTTGCCGAAACCTTGAAGAGATCTTTCGGGATTTACTAAGTGTCAACTACAAGGAAGGAGAAGTTCTTTTCCCGAAGGTACACCATAGGCCGCGTGTTCCCTAGTTATTCGGTGAATTTCGGGATTTAAAATCCACAAGGTAAGTCATATTTAACATTCAGCTGAGGGTTATTTGTTATGAATAAATGTTTGAACTTGATCTAACATGAAGTTATAGGGATTTCGACAGACATATAAGGCAAGGAATACTTTCGGGATTTGGAAATTGCAAGGTAAGTTTTAGTGTACTAATCCTACTAGGATTTGGATTTATGGCCGAATGGTTCTTTACTAAGTATTGAATGATTGATTAAATGTAGAGATCTAAGATCTAAGGCATTAGATCAAGCTTTTCGGGATTTGGATTGGAAACCCTAAGCAAATCAGGTGTGTACCCCACACTATTTCATACTACCTTATATGGCTAAGTTTAATTAATATATATGGCATTAAGAATATGAAAGTAGCTAAGGTACCATGTTATGGTACAAAGTACTCAGGTACGTTTCCTACTCCTACTAGGATTATGAAATATGTTAATTGTAACATGAGAATAAGAATAAGAATGTGAACTCTGGCATATTTATGCATATTACTATTATATAGGGCATACGGGTTTTATTTTGAAGGGGAAGTGAATGTGGTGACTTAAGACCACGAACACGGTGACCTAAGACCGTGATATCTAATTGTGGTGACCTAAGACCACAGTAATCTGAATGTGGTGACCTAAGACCACAGTAATCTGAACGTGGTGACCTAAGACCACGAATGCGGTGACCTAAGACCGCGATATGGAGTGTAGCGGAAGGAGGGTCAACTTAGTAGTCCCCACGGTGTACAGGTTGGTACGGGGGAGTGTAGCGGATGGCTTAATAGGTTTGGGTTTTGGGAATGCATCATAACTTGTATGCTATGATATGAATGTGTAATAGTTGTTATGCCTGATTCGATTATGATTTAGTGTTGTGTACACATTGAGTCTGTTGACTCACCCCGTTGTGGGAACCTTTTTCAGATGACGAACAGTAATGGACCGGGTCGGCAGGAGCTTAAAGGTGGCCATGCACAGCAAGGAAAATTTTTATTATTTGGAATTTTATTTTATTTAAGCACTTAAATTCATTTTTTGGGGAAATTATTTGATGTAATAAAGCCATAGTGAACTATTTTATTTTCAGTTTTATTTACTATGTTACGACATTTTTAATTATTAAAGATTAAGTCAATTTGATTTAAAATACAACTCTAAATATTTTGTCACCTCAAATAAACTCGTTTTCAGCTCAAGCCCAACCCAAAACAATCTTTCTTTCAAAACAAACAAGTTTTTCCTAAGTCACAAAAGAATTTGAAACGGTTTACACCGGGGAACATACCAGATCCGGTTAAGGCTCGTGGGCCGGGTTTGGGGTGTTTCAGTTATATTCTGATAAATGCCGAAATTCCGGCATAATGGTTGAAACCCTAAGAGGGTAAAAGCGAATCACCAGGTTAGTGGTCTCTGTCATTCCTAAGTGAATGTTCCTGCTAAGATGATATGTATGAAAAGTATGCTGAATTCTGTGATTGCATGGGGTTGGGTTTATTAAAAGGGGAAGTGTTCTGTTGTAGTGGCTATTTGCCATGATCTGTTGTAGTGGCTAATTGCCATGATCTGTTGTAGTGGCTATTGCCATGATCTGACGATGAGCAGCTAACTGCAGCATGACTGCCATCGATGGTGTGTAGCGGTGTGGGTTGATTGTAGAAATCCCCAATGGTGTGACTGGCAGGTAAGGGTAGTGTGTAGAGGATGGAAACCTAGGATTAGGTTGGGCTTTGCATAATTCCTGTTATTTCATGTTTTGATATCTGTTCTGTGGGGCTAAGGCCCAATCTGATGGTGCATGAGGGTTGCACACTGAGTCCCGCGACTCAACCTATTATTTTAACATTTTCAGGTAGCACCTAGTGCATCAGACCGGGTTGGAGAGGAGCGCAAGGTGGCCATGCGATAGAGTATTTTAATCCAGCAGAAGACTTTACTTAGAATATTTGTTTTGATATTTTTTTTAATTAGTGGGTTTTAAATTCCGTTGTAATAAGGCCATGGGCCAGTCGATCTATAATTATTTTGGGTTTTATGTTGGGCCTCTATTATTAGACATTTTAATTTTATGATTAAATTAAGCTAAGACATGTATTAAATTTCGGCTTTTATTTCATAAATGTATCATATAAAATCTACATCTTGTATGAGTTCTTAAATTATTAAGTTTTCCGGTACAAATGGTTAAACCTGATAATTGTTTTCTTCAAAATGCAATATGTTTTATAAAATCTCCTAAGTGACATACCAGATCCGGTTGTAGTGTTTGGGCCGGGTTTGGGGTTTTACATCACGGATAAATTCCTGCAAGCAAAACCTTCTCATTAAAAAAGGTGCAGTGTAAGCAAAAGAAACATTTTCTTCTCATACGAGATTGATGTGAGATTGTCTATGTTCTTCAAGGAACCGGTTTTGTAAAATGGAAATTTATCATAATATCAGCTCAAGAGCCACTGACACTTAAATAAGTAGGTTGCTAGACATATACTTAGGGTTACTGATAATATTTTGATGATTTCTGTAGTGCTTAGGTGAATTGCAGAAATGACAGCTTTATATTTGCATTAAAAAAAATATAATACCGACTACATAAATATATATACATTTATATAAAACAATCACTTCATATAGCATAATGAATTCATAAAACTTTATATAGAAGACTTTACAATAAAAAACTTTATATAGCATAATGAATTCATTAAAAAAGAAGAAAGAAACACATGAAAAGGCTTACGCGAAGGGGGATAGCCTCCAGCTGATTCGAACCAGAGTTCGGCTTCTTTAGCCTCACAATCAGTTTCTAGGTGATTGAAATCAAAGCATCGCGGTGCATCAAACACGTAATCAAGATCAAAACATATTTTTTGCAAAAAATGGCTAAATCAATAACATAAACTAATACTAATACACAAATATCAGTAAATACCCTAACACTAAACCTTGACATGTTTTCTTCAACCCCAAAGCCAACTTCTGAAACCCTTGCCTTTCTTAATCCGATTTTCCATAGATGGGAAATCAATGGCCGGTAGGAAGGGTGAACTTTAGGGATTTGAAATTGAGGAAAAAGGGGTTATCACGTTAGGGATTTTGGATGTCGAATGGGGGGAAAAAGGGGTGATAATTCTTTAGGGATTTAGGAGTAGGGAAAAGGGGGGAAATGTACTGGGGAGAACGAAATGGGAAAAAATGTAAGTGTTATCGTGTGGGTAAAAAACAAGAGAGCAAAACAACACCGTTTTGCCCAAAATAATTTAACATTTGCGGCGTTTTTAATCGAAGTGCTGCTAAAAGGGAACAAATATAACCTTTAGCTGCATTTATACGTAAAACTCCACTAAAAATCTAATAAAACGGCGCCGTTTTGTTTAAAACATATCTTTTGCGGCGTTTATTAAACAAAACACGGCAAATGCCTTTAAAAATTAAAATTATTTAATATATAAAATAAAAACAATATAAATTAAAAAACAATCAGTTATATATCCAAAAAACTTTAAAATTATTTTAAATAATAGTATTTTAATTTTTCATTTAAATAATTAATTTTTTAAAATTTAAATAATATTTAAAACAATTAGATTAAATTTGAAATCTTGAAAATTATTTAAAATTTGAAATTATTTAATATATAAATTAAAAAACCAGTCATATACCCAAAAAACTTTAAATTCGTTTTAATAATAGTATTTCAAATTGTTAACAAATATTTTTCACACAACTTACCCTAAACCCCTAACCCATGTCCCAGTAACTTCGAAACCCTAACCTCCGTCCTCTTAACCCTTAAATCGCTAAATCTAAACCCTAAACCATAAACCCTAAACTCATATCCTTTAATCCCTAACCACTAACCGCTAACCCTTAATTCATGGACTCTAAACCTTAAACCTTAAATCTTGAACTCTAAACCCTAAACACATAACCTTCTAAAGTTATAAACCTTAAACCCTAAAGTACCCTAGACATTAAATCACTGAACCATAAACACTAAACCTTAAACCCTACACTTTAAACCCGCCTAAACCCACTAAACCACTAAACCATAAACACTACACCTTAAACCCTATACCATACACCACACACACTACACACTTCCTAAACCTTAAACCCCTAAACCACAAACACTATACTCTAAACCCTAAACCCTAAACCATTAAACCACTAAATTATAAACACTAATGCTGAGTTTTTTTTTTCAATTTTTATATTGATACCAAAATGGCGCCGTTATATTCTGGAATAAAATAGCTATTTGCGTTAAAAACGCCGCTATTTCTATACCTTTAGAGGCGTTTGTGAACAAAACGCCACTAATTTATTTTTATATTGATACCAAACCGGCACTGTTTTATTTAGAAATAAAATAGTTTTTTGCGCCGCTATGTATAAAAACGCCACTAATGCTAAGTTTTTTTTTCAATTTTTATATTTATACCAAAACGGCGCCGTTTTATTTTGAAATAAAATAGTTTTAATAGATTTTTTTGGCGTTTTAGGAGTAGCGCCGCTAAAAGCTCGATCTTTAGCGGTGTTTTTGGGAAAGCGCCGCTAATGCTCAGATTTATAACGGCGTTTTTAAGGAAGCGCCACTAATGCTCAGATCTATAGCGGCGTTTTTATGAAAGAGCCGCTATTGCTCAGATCTATAACGGCGTTTCTACAAAAGCGTCGCTAATGCTCAGATCTATAGCGGCGTAAACGCCGCTATTGCTCCTTTTTAGCGGCGTTTGGGACAAAAACGCCGCTACTATTCAACTTTTTGCGGCGTTTTCTTTCAAACGCCGCTAATGTATAATATTTGCGGCGTTTTTATTAAAACGCCACAAAAAACGCCGCTAAAAGTCTGTTTTGGTGTAGTGATTCCATTAATCTCCTATCTCTCTTTCTCAAGATTCTTTAGTCACTTACCAATTATTTTTCTCATGAGTTAATAGCAAATAGTAAGATATGCAGAAACAACACTATAATGCACCAAAGTGCAAAATCACTGAAATCTTAAGAGCCACTATCACTGATTTGCACCAAAATGCCATTGTCACTATGCGCGTTGAAGATTTCCAAATGTCATGTCATTTATATCAAACAAGTTCCTATCTTCTCTACTTGGGCATTTATATTAGCATTTTCATCATTGTCACTTAATAATTAATAGCATATAAAACTTTACATCTTTTAAAATTTAGTCCTTATTTTCATAAAAATTAATATTCATTAAATTAACACTTTAATATCACTTAAAATTAACTTCACTACCATAAGTACTTCCCTAAAATTTTCCATAAATACTTTATTACACCTATCAAATTTTGTCACTTTTATATCTAGTTTTCTTTGCATAAACTTCACTTCACTTGCTTTATAATCTTCTCGATTTAGTCCCTACTGACATATATTTTCATTAATCACTATCTTCTCACTTAGTATTCACTTCACTTCACTTCTATATTTCATTACACTTGAATATGTTATTTAAAAACCTTTTGTATATCTTACGATTTGGTCCTTTTCAATATGAAATTCAAGTATTACTAGAGATTCACATTTTGTAATTAATTCATTAACACTTAACACTTTGTTTAAGCTCTTTATCATAATATTTTATTTTACACTTAAACATTTGTACACTTTTCAATTTAGTCTCTATTTCCATGAAATTTATTTTTCACTACATAATCACCTTAAATCAATTTTCTTCCATGTAACACTTCACTTGAATAATTCTTTCTAATGTTTTTAGTACTTGTTGTCATTTCAAAGTATCTTGCCATCTAGTTCTTAACATTATGAAAATTATTATAACACTTCACTCAAATTCACTATCACAATACACTTTAATTAAATTATTCATTATAATATCTTATTTCACATATAATTTTTTTTATGCACTTCACTTATCTTGTTTTAATTATAAATTTCACAAAATTTATAATTTAGTCCTTAATATATGAAAAATCATTATTTATTACAATTTCACTTTAACATCACTTTATATTTAATACACTACTATTTCACACTTCAATTAAGCTTTCTATCATAATACTTTATTTCACATATTAAAATTATTTTACTAAATTACCAAAAATTTCATAAAGTTTACATTTTAGTCCTTAAGTAACAAGAAATTCAAGGGTACTTACCTCTCTTCAACCTTTAATCACTTATTTTCTCCTTTCTTCAACAATGGTCGATGTGAGTGAAAAAGAAATATGGAGAAAATTTCCATCATCTTATTTTTTTATTTTCTTAACCATTAAGTAAATAATAAAATATCTTATATTAAAATACTCTTAACCAATCATTTCTCAACAGTTTTCCATAATCATTACGCTTGATAATTAATCTAGTTTGAAAAATGATCATTTTGCCCTTAATGATTCTCTACAACACCATCCTTGAATCATCACTTAATTTGATAAACTTACGATTTAATCTCTTGTATTTCTTCACTTATTCAATTTGATCCCTATTTACCAACTTCGTGTCACAAGAAATCATTTTATTTTCACTTTTGGTCCTTCAACTTTCACATATTTACATATTAACCCCTTAAATTTTGAATAATTATACTTGAGCCCCAAAAAATTTTCACATATTTATGATTTGCTCCCTATTTTAAATTAATATATCATGATATACTTCTTAATTCAACTTTCTTTGGCATCCATCAACCTTTTCTTTATCACTTTTATTCATTATTTTGTTTTACCGAGAAATTCATTACGCATTATTCTCGCTAAATAATTCTTTTATAGCATAACGATTTTAAAGGTGTTACAATAAAAATAGAACCAACACCTCCTACATTGATTGTGATTCCACCTCCTTTTCCTAGAAGGCTTTTGGGAAATAAGAGCAAAAAAGACGATACAGAGTTCTTTGAGATTTTTCGCAAAAACAAGGTAAACATTCCATTACTAGATGCTAAATGAAAAATATGCTTTTTTTTTTCGAAAATTTTAAAGGAATTTTATTTCAACAAGAAGAATCCCACCAGTTTCAAAAAGGTAAGCATGGGAGGAGTGCATCCACTTTTATCAAGAATAAGATACCCCTCAAATGCAAGGACTCAAGTATGATTTCAATTCCATGTAAAATAGGTAGTGTAGGCATTAAGAAAGCTATTTGTGATTTGTGCTCATCTATTAATACAATGCCATTATTTATTTACGAATCACTTAATGTCAGTCCTTTAAAAGAAATAAAGATTAACCTTTGTAACGGCCCCAAATTCTTGAGTCAACATTCGAGTGTTAACCTGGGTTGGCGATGGATAAATTTGTTTTGGGATTGGGTTTTTATTGGAATTAATTTGGGTGAATTTTGGACCTTTTCTATAAGAAATTAAGGATGTTGGGAAGCTTGTGTGAAGTAGGGGAAGATGGATGGCTAATACGGTGATTTTACCATTTTTGAATAAAAATCTTTGATGTATGGGATAAATTGGATTTGTCCCTATTTTTCCTATATTATAATCACCCTACTATTCTTTTTTCCTTTTACATTTCTTCATTTTTTTATTTTTCTTTTTTCTTCTTTTCTTCTAAGTCTTTTAGAGGAAGTTTTTTAGAGGGAGAGAGATTTGAGTGAGTTTTCACCATTTTTTTTCATCCGCCAAATCTCAAAGAAGGTAAGGGTCTAGATTTTTTTTTTTTTAAGTTTCATGGAAGAAAAAATCTATGTTCATCAAGGATGAAGGTAGATGTTTTTTTTAGTTGTTTGGAAGGGTTTGAGTTAAAGGAAATCTCTACCCATCTTCTCATATTTTATTTATTTATTTATTTTTACATCCTATCAACTCTTATTTTTTTGTAGAAAATCTTGTGTATTACATGGTTATTAATTAAAGAGGGTGGTGAATCTTTTAAAGTTAAGGGTAAAGGCAAAGTGGTGAAGAGCTAGGCAAGAAACTTTGTTGATGTTCTTCCATCAAGGTGGTACCCTCTAACTCTCCTATACTTCTTGATAAGTCATAAATATGATGCTTGTGTGATAATGCATGCATGTTATATGTCTTTGGGTGGAAATACTGTTTGGATGTTTTAAAATGAAGCTAAAAACTTAGTTCCAAAATCTGCTAAAAACAGATTATTACATGAACAGTAAGTTCGAAAATTCACCATAAATTCTGTAAAAATAATTAAGAAGTAATCTATACATTGTTGTAACCGTGAGTCAGTCTAGTTTGAGGGTTTTCTTCTCTCTTTTTTCTTGTAAAAAAAATCTAACCATATTGTTCTTGGAACCATTGGAGATCATCTGCATGACAAAAAATTGATGAAGAAGAATAACAGTAAAAAAACGATGGACATAATTGGGAATAAAAAAAATCGCTATTACTGCTGAATTGTCTATTCTTTCCACTAACCACCAAATATGGATTCAGCAAATTTGTTGAATAAACAAGGAATGGCATTCCATGGAATGGCTCATTCAGTACACACTGTTCATTAAAGAATAAGGAGGGAATGGAATAGCAATTCCCTCCAACCAAACGAGCTGTTACTGCTTAAACTCGTCGGGATTACACCCGTAGCTCCAGCACAAGCACCCAAGCTATTTTGCTGATGCATATTTTTATTCTATTCATTTCAGCACATAATACAACTTCAATTTTTTATCTTAGGAAACATTTATTTTTATCCTTTTGCGACATCTATGATATAGCAAAATACATGTATCATAATATGTTGCGAACAGAAAAATTACAGATAATGGGCCAAAAAGAAAATGTTGTGGATGCTATGAGAAACAAAACAAGAAACCCCCCCCCCCCGGGCCAGACATTAGAGACGTTCATTATTTTCTAAAACAGTGAAATGTTGTTAACACAACAGCTTAGCAGAAACCAAATAGAACAGATTCCTGAGTAACCTATGCTCCAAGTTTCGAGTACTTCCAATTTTACTCCATAATATCCACTTTTGCATGTGTAATTCCCCCACATAGCATGAAACAACTTGTCAAGAAGAAAACTTCAGATGGTAGCCTGCTAGAACTGATTTATATGCGCTGTAAGAACATGCATAGGATACGAAAACAGGTAATAGGTACGCTATCCTACTCATTTCCATGGCTTAAAAAGGGGGAGCTAAATGTTATGCACATAGGACTAAGGATGCACTGCCTAATTAGCCATTTTCCACTTGGAAATAACTAAACTTGATATGGATATATCTTATGCCGCCTTCCGTTGCTTTTCTTCCAACTTATTTCTTTCAAATTCTTCTAACAACATCATTGTCTAGCAACCAGAAAAACAGATACTAATTAATAAAGAGAATATGTACGGTTCTTTTGACCTTTTTTAAGTGACCAGGAAACTATTGGTTGGCACTGCCAGATGATAAGGAAAAACTAAATTGAAATCCTTAAGGACATTAAAAGAAATAAGTTAATTCATCTACAGGCGTTGTACAAGCCAGCACCTTATTTTTTCTTCTCATGAAATTATTCATGAGTGTACCAGGGTACAGTTTGTTGTGAAAGCATGCATCCATAGAAACGAGCATTTTCACATAACGAAATGGAAATTGATAACTAAAATGCCAAATCAAGCAAGTTGAGAGTAATTCATATTTTGGAAGAAAAAGATGCACCAACAAACTGAAAGTCAAAAAGATGCCAGAAGCAACCTGAGCAGAAATTACGCAGAAGCCTCGAGCAACTCCCTTTCTGCACGCTCTCTAATCCTTCTCTCGAGCTCTGGCCTAAAATGCCGTATTAGACCCTGTACAGGCCAAGCTGCTGCATCACCCAAAGCGCAAATTGTGTGCCCTTCAATCTGCTTGGTCACCTCCTGAAGCATGTCAATCTCTTCCAACTTTGCATTCCCAACTTTCAATCTTTCCATGATCATCCATAGCCATCCAGTCCCTTCTCTGCAGGGCGTGCACTGTCCACAACTCTCGTGCTTGTAGAAGTACGAAAGCCTCGCAATTGCATCTACAACATCAGTTGATTTATCCATCACAATTACTGCAGCAGTTCCCAGTCCTGACTGGACAGCCTTGAGTGCATCATAATCCATCAGGACATCATCACATATGTGCTTGGGTAAAAGTGGAACAGATGAACCTCCAGGTATTACTGCAAGTAAATTGTCCCAGCCACCTCTGACACCTCCACAGTGCCTCTCTATCAACTCCTTAAGTGGTATACTCATCTCCTCCTCAACTGTGCAAGGCTTGTTGACGTGACCTGAGACACAAAACAATTTTGTCCCAGAATTGTTCTTCCTCCCAAAACTGGCAAACCACTCAGGACCACGTCTCAATATTGTGGGAGAAACAGCCACCGTCTCCACATTTGTGACAGTGGTGGGACACCCATATAATCCAGCATTAGCAGGGAAAGGAGGCTTCAATCTAGGTTTTCCTTGTTTTCCTTCAAGGCTCTCTAGAAGTGCTGTTTCTTCACCACAAATATAAGCACCAGCACCAAAATGGATGTGAACGTCAAAATCATAACCAGAACCACATGCATTTTTGCCCAACAGGCCAGCTTCGTATGCTTCTTTTCTAGCTCTTTCAAGGTTTTTACGTTCATTCACATATTCACCCCTGATGTAGATATAAGCAGCTGTAGCTCTCATCCCAACCCCAGCAATCAAGCAGCCCTCCAATAGTTTGTGTGGATCGTGCCGCATGATTTCCCTGTCTTTACATGTTCCAGGTTCACTTTCATCAGCATTGACAACAAGATAAGAAGGACGGCCATCAGATACTTTTGGCATAAAAGACCATTTGAGGCCAGATGGAAATCCAGCACCACCACGTCCTCGGAGTCCAGATTTCTTCATTTCATTGACAATCCAATCAGCACCCTTGAGTACTAAATCCTTGGTTCTATACCAGTCACCACGTTTCATGGCACCTTTGAGAAAAGGATCATGCAACCCATATAAGTTGGTGAAAATACGATCTTCATCTTTTAAACCACCAAAATGGGTTTTTTCAGGTGGTGGTGGAGGAGGGGGTGCCTGTGGAGCACCAGCAGTTGTTGCTCCTTGAGTACTAAATGATCTAATGCCTAGTTTCCACCTCTTACTGCTGGCTCTGAACATTGCTGCCCTTTGCAAGGAAAGGATGCCCTTTATGGGTGCCTATGCAAAGAAAAAACAACCAATAATAACGTCTTCGTTCTTTTTCATTAAACGTTTTTCCAAAGACTTTAGGACATAACAAATCAATTTCTTAGCTTCCATGAAATGATACAATTATCAGAAATAAATCTAACAAATACTAAAAAACACTCGAGAAGAAAACAATAGCAAATTTGAAGTAAGAAACATGTTTGAATGAAACACCTGAAACTGGAAACGCCTATGAAAACGGTCCTAGAGGAATAATGAAGGGACAATCGGATGCTAATAATGCACTCGGTGCAGCTAGTGCAACCAAAAATAAAGGAAAGAAAATAACATAAGACCCATCAACTTCGATACAAATTAATCAGACCATGAAATCTTGTCAGACCTCTCTGAAAAAGTACTTCCTTGATGCCAAAATACGAGCCACATCCAATTTTGAAACAATTAAAAAAAATTCCTATTTCCTCGATAATCGCCTCAACTGCGTTTCACTGAGGCATGTAAATGAACAATGAGATAATAAAATCTAGACCAACCAAAATTAATTTCATAACCTTACAACAACAATCCAGCTTCATTAAGCTTAGTTTCTAGCAAATCAGGACTAAAATTTTCTCTTCTGTGCATTCATTTTCCACTAGCATAATCGCATCCAAACAGAAGATGAAGAAAGAAAAAAATAAAACAGATTGGATCTAGAAGTAAACGCGAACCATCATTTCACGATCGAAAAATAGATTAATAGACGATAAAGGCGACGCAAGTGAAAACCGAAAAGAGAGAGTTTGGAAATGAAGCGTACCATAGCGTAAAATGTTGCAGATGTTCGTTGACACTGCGCTATTCGACTCGACTGCAAAATCAGAAACAATGGCGGAGGGGAAAAAAAGGAATAAATAGGGAGTTCAATAGTTGGGTATGGTATCTTGTGATGGAGAAATCAAAATGTTAATTTATCAAGGGATTGGCAATTTAAATCCCGCATTCGGATACCCTACTCCTTTTCCGAGTTTGGATATAAAAATTAGCAGATGGAAGATGTAAAACTAAATCATTTTGTATATCTTTCTACTATGAATATTTTAACAATTTAATAATCATAATTAATATTCCAATCAGGCATGGTTAAATTGCCGATATTCTCTTTGTACAGTGACAAAAGCATTATGTTATGAGAATGAAAGTTTGGGTTAATAAATATATATATATATATATATTATATGATAGAGATATTAAATTTATTCGAAAATTTATATATATATCAAATACAATTATACTGATAAATTTAATAGTTAAATTGTTAAAATATTAATTATACAAAAATATATAAATGGGTGTAAAATGATTTTAGTTGTATATGTGGATCACTTCCCAATTCCTAATTCTTTATCTAAATTTGGGTTTAACTAGATTACTTTGAGTTTGTTTAAATGTACTTGGTTATTTAAAATATTTTTTGATCTAATTACTGTGGAACTTGTATTCTATCACTAATACTATTAGTTTATGCTTGCGTGGCACTGCAATTAATCATACGGTGGTACCTGAGAATGTCTTATTATAAAAGGGCGGACATAAATAAAAAATATTAAAATACATAAATTAACAAAAATATAATTTTTCATAAGTAATAAACCTGAACAAATGGTTGTCTAGGTTCATTTGAATCTAAACAAAGAGTTATCCAAATTTATTTGAGATGTGTTTTTTTAGTAATTTTATATATTTTCATTTTTAATAAAACATCAAATTATTTATATTATTATAAATTTAGACAAATGATTATTTAAATTTATTTTAGATGTGACTTTGCATAGAATAATTAATATTGGGTAAACTTCTACTATAAAAAAAAATCAGATAAAGCATAATAACGACAACAAAAGCTTAATAGAAGAAAAATAAGAAAGTATTGCAAAGAAAAATTAGGTAACAATTAAAAAATCATTAAAAGAAGAATAAGAATAGTAGTGATAAAGAGAATGTAAAAGAAAATAAAAAATTTTAATTTAATTTGATTTGATTTTTATAATTTAATTTAATTCTATTTAATTAATTTAAAAATGTCAAATTAAAATGATAGACTAAAAAATATTTTTTAAGAAACGAAGTAATTTGAATAATGGATTATAATTTAAATACCACGAAGTTTAGGTATCCACTTGAAAATAATATATAATTTAAGGATTGTTTTGCAATTTAACCCTAATTAAAAAAATGAACGGCTACCATTCTTGCCTTCGGATACATTGGTCAATATTTAAAAAAAAGACAGTATACACAGGTAACAACAGTAGCAAGTAAAAGCCTAAATCCTCCTTTGTTCTAACGCAAATTTGAATCATGACAGACACCTCCTCCGATCTCCAAAAATACGGTGTGCCGTTTTACGGAGCCGGATGGGTTCCTTACAACCACATCAAATCCAAGCTCGCCTCACAAGAAAAGATTGAAAAGGATAAGAAAGAAGAAAAAGATCCAACTTCATCCAACGATGACGAGATCACTACACCCCTAAACTACATCGTTCTCGCTGGCGGTGGCGGTGAAGGCCGTAGTGGCATTCCCAATACAATCATTATTTCCCACGTTAATTTCACCTCCAATTCTCTCTCCGATCAACCTGTAAGTAGATTTCGAGGATTTCAATTTAGAAGTTATTTGAATATTTTTAGATCTTTGGTTGATGATTCTAGATGTATGAAATCTAGATCTTGTAGTTCATTTATTTTGAATTAAGGAAATGTCCTTAAATTCTGATTGTAAGCAACTACTTCTTTTTTCTTCTTTCGCACAAGGAATATACTAATGTAATATATTTTTAGATATTTTTTTAATAAGTGTGTGTCTGTGTGTTTTCTGTTTTCTTTTTTTTTGTTAAGGTGGTTAAGCGTGAAACTGGTTCTGATTTGCCTTATCGAATGACTGTTCATCCGCATGGAGACGGCATTATCTGTGCATTTCTACAGAGCTGCAGGTTTTTTCTTTTATTCTTTTCTTTGTTGACTCATTTTTTTCTTCTTTCTGTTTCAAAGTCTCATTTTTTTATTCCCCAAAATCCCCTTTACATTGATTTGGTCTCGGTGGCTTTATAGGCAAAAGAAAAAATTAAAATATGTTTTCTTTTTTTCTTTTCTACTGTTTGTTTTCTCTTTCTTGCTGTATTTGCAGGTGTCAGGCTGCCAGAAGGCTGGCGTGGGGCGATAGACGGCTGGTCAGAAGGCGACGAGCGTGCTGACCCTTCACGTGAGGGCTGTACGGCGCAAGAGAGGGATTAGGGTTTCTTTTTTCCTGAATTGTCTTTAGGTTTTAGGCTGCTATTTGGGCTTGGGGTTTTGTTATTGGGTTTGGGTGTTGTTTGGGCTTTTTGGACTGTGTGATTTGGACTTTTATTATTAATTTTTTATTTGTTGTTGTTGGTTTGGGCCTCGGGCTAAATTGGGCTTGTACAGCTGCCCCTCTTTGCTCATTGTCGTGTAACGAGAATGGAGCAAAGATTTAAAAAGGACCAATTTTGCCTGGTCTTGCTGAGTCTCGGCGCTTCTCTTCTTCTTCAAGTAGCCTCACTTTAACTCACTGCAACTTCAGAAGTTTAGGAATTGGTGCTTCGATTCGCTTGAATGTAATTTCAGGGAGAAGAGATTTGTAGCTTCGATCTACTCCGCTGGAACTTCAAGGAGATGAAATTCAGAGAGAAGAGATTTGTAACCTCGATCTTCTCTGCTGACAATTGAAAGAAATAAGGGTTGTGGTGCCAATGTGGTTTCAGGGAAAAGAGATTTGTAGCTTCGATCTTTTCCATTGAAACTTAAAGGAAATAAAATTCAGAGAGAAGAGATTTGTAACCTCAATCTTCTCTGCTGAAATTTTAAAGAAATAAGGACTGATCCTCAATGTAAACTCAGGGAGAAGGGATTTGTAGCCTCAACCTACTCCACTAGAACTTCGAGGAGATAAGAATCGTAATTTCAACCTGCCCCACTGTAACTTCAAAGGGATAAGGTTTGTGGCTTCAATCTGCTCTACTGCAACTTCAGAGAGATAAAATTTGCTATCTTCATTTTGTTCCACTGTAACTTCAGGGAGATGAGACTTGTATCTTCGATCCGCTTCACTTAGAAAGGCAAGATCTTCTATCTTTAATCTGCTCCACTGCAAACTCAGGGATGCCAGACCGGTATCTTCAATCCGCTTCACTCAGGAAGGCAAAATCTGCTATCTTTAATCGCTCCACTGCAAACTCAGGGATACCAGACTGGTATCTTTGATCCGCTTCACTTAAGAAGGAAATATCTGCTATCTTCGGTCTGCTCCACTGCAAACTCAGGGATGCCAAACTGGTATCTTCAATCCGCTTTGCTCAGAAAGGCAACATCTGCTATCTTCAATCTGCTCCACTGCAAACTCAGGGATGCCAGACTGGTATCTTCGATCTGCTTCGCTCAAGAAGGTAAGATCTGTTATCTTTAATCTGTTCCACTGCAAACTCAGGGATGCCAGACCAGTATCTTCGATCCGCTTCGCTCAGGAAGGCAAGATCTGTTATCTTCAATCCGCTCCACTGCAAACTCAGGGATGCCAGACCGGTATCTTCGATCCGCTTCGCTCAGAAAGGCAATATCTACTATCTTCAATCTGCTCCACTGTAAACTTAGGGAGATAGACTGGTATCTTCGATCCGCTTCACTTAGGAAGGCAAGATCTGCTATCTTCAATCTGCTCCACTACAAATTCAGGGAGATAGACTGGTATCTTCGATCCGCTTCGCTCAGGAAGGCAAGATCTGCTATCTTCGATCCACTTCGCTCAGGAAGGCAAGATCTGCTATCTTCAATCTACTTCACTGCAAACTCAGGGATGCCAGACTGGTATCTTCGACCCGCTTCGCTCAGGAAGGCAAGATCTACTATCTTCAATCTGCTCCACTGTAAACTCAGGGATGCCAGACTGGTGGCTTAAATCTATTCCTACTGCTTAGGGAGACAAGATTTGCCGTTCGATCTTGGTCCACTACTGCTTACGGTGACAAGATCTACAATTTTTGACCTATTCCACTGTTGGTCAAGGAGATAGGAGTGGTGGCTTAAATCTGTTCCACTACTGCTTAGGGAGACAAGATTTGCCGTTCGATCATGGTCCACTACTGCTTAGGGTGACAAGATCTGTGAATTCACCAATGTTGCCACACCGTCCTCTGAGGGACATGTCTTGTAGACTTGACTTCATATGTTTATGTTTATGCCAAATGATTAGGATGCTATGGTCAGAATAAATCTAATGCTCCTAACTAAATGTATTATGGACAACATTTGCATGAATGTAGAATGTCATGAGAATGACCCCTTTTTAAAATGTACAATGATTAGGATGCAATGATTGGAATGAATCAAATGCTCCTAACTAAAAGATATTAGGGATGACATTTGCATGAATGCAGAATGTCATGAGAGTGATCTCCTTTTTTTTTAATGTACAACGATTAGGATACAATGATCGGAATGAATCAAATGCTCCTAATTGGATGTGTATGAATGATATTTACATGAATGCATGAGAATGATCCCTTTTTAATGTTTGGGTTGTCATTTCATCAAGGTTCTATCACTGATGCATTACCATACTTTCTCGTTCAGCTAGTATCTTGACAGAAAACCCAAAGAAACGATCATATTCTGCTCAACAAGCTTGCCCCGCTGTAATTTCAGAGTCCCTTCCACTGTACCTTCTGGGACATAAAGTTTGTACCTCCCCCTGCAACTTCAGGAGAATAACATTTAGTTTCTTTCATCCATTCTGCTGTAATTTCGAGGTATAGGATCAATTTGATCTGTTACACCATTCGCTGGGTGTAATGACCAGATGTATATGCCTGATATTTGTATGAATGCAAAGTATAATTTTTCTAGTCCGAGAATGATCCTCTTGTACACTTGGATTGACATTGCTCGTTATTTGTTGAGGTTGTATCACTGAGGAATTATACCGTCATCTTGTTTGGCTGGTATTTTGATAGAGCTCGAAGGAACCATTATATCTCGCTCAACAGGTTTGCTCCATTGTAACTTCAGGGTCCATTTCATGGTACCTCTGAGACCTAAGGCTTGTACCATTTTCAAACCCTCCCAATGCAACTCAAGGGGTATAGGATCTGAATCCTTTCCCATCAATTTGGTCTATTACCATTCCCCAGATGCCATAGCCAGATATATATGTTTGATGAATGCAGAATATTATTTTCCTCTCGAGGATGATCCCTTCTTCGCTTGGGTTGGCATTGCTCGTTTTCCGTCAAGATTCTATCACCGACGCAATATCTTGTTTTTTTGTTCAATTGTTAGTTTTGACAGAAACTCCGAGGCGATAGTCTCAATTTAGACTCTTTCTTCTCAAATATCTTCACCCCTAAGCTTAGTGAGTTCTAAACAATAGACCTGTGTCAGGTTCTCGTATCATTTAGAAACTTCCAAAGTAATATACGAAACTCCTTTTATGAAAGTGTTATTAGTCCACTAATCATTATTTCAATGTAAAATGCTTAAAAAATCATAATGATGGACGAAACGAAAATTTATTGAGAGCAAAGCTCGAAATGAATAAATTAATCAAGATATCAAATTTTGAAAAAGCACAAAATGAGAATGAATTAATCAAGATAACAAATGAAATATATTGGGAGCGTATCTTGAAAAGAATAAAGTAATCAAAGATAGCAAATTCAATCTGGGTAAGATGAAAACTAAGTGCCCCAGATATCGCAGCATGAGCTTCTCTGTTCAAACTTCTTGAGAACCATTTTAAGCTCAATATGTGTTTAGGGGATCCGGAGCACTTTGTCGATGCCCCAAGATGTAGCATTCTTCTTCATTGTTAATTCAGGTATAACAATACTGTTGAATGCCCCACTTTTGATCAAAATTTGAGTCGCCATTTTCGGGTTTTCAACTCAAATCCCCTTTGGTCTCAAAACGCCCTTTGCGGGTTTTCGCATTGGCCTCTCCTTTTTCTTTTCATTTTCTCTTTTTTTTTACTTCTTTTTTTTTTTGAAAAAAATATTTCTCGATTTGAACTCATAGGATTAGGCAGGTCCTTGTTATCCCTCTCGGTCAAAATCAACGTTTTTCCAAAGAAGGTTTTCTTTACCACGTAAGGTCCTTCCCAGTTTGACATCCATTTTCCCCAGAAGTCTTTCTGTATGGGAATGATCCTTTTCAAAACTAGGTCTCCTTCATGGAATTCTCTAGGGCGAACCTTTTCGTCATAATCTCAGATAGCTTTCAACCTCTTTTCTTTAATCAGGTTTACTTGATCATATCCAAATTAGATCTATTCTGTATTTTCCAACTCAAACTCTGGCAAAACTCGGAGGGAATAAATCTCGATTTCAATAGACAAAACTATCTCTATTCCATAAATCAACGAGAAAAGCTGTAATGGCCTAAATTCAAGGTTATCAGAATAATGGTTTCGCAACCATAAATCCGATTTAAATAGAAATTTATTTCAATATATTTGCATGAATATTTATATGATAGGAAATATTTTTATAAATATTTATAAAATGTTAGTAATGTGGTATTAAATTTTCGTTAGAAAATTTTATCGTTTGGGTAGGAAATTAAATGAAAAGGACTAGATTGAAATGAAAGTAAAAGTTAAATTATAGATTAAAAGAAATTATGAAGGACCAAAATGGCAATTATGCCATTTTGTAAAGTTGAGGCGGTGTATTGATGAAAATCTGAGATTTTTTTTAAGTATATTATTATATTATATATATTATTATATTATTATATATATATAAACAAACTAAAAGAAACAAAAGCATAAAACAAAAAAAGAAGAACAAAGAGCAAACGTGAAGGAAAGAAAGAAAAAGAGAAAAGAGAGAAGAAAAGGAAAAATTAAAGTTTGAAGCTTGGATATTTAATAGGTAAGTTAATTTAGTCCTTTTCTTTTAATTTTGATGCTTTATAAGTTTTAGAACAAAGTTTTGATGAATTTAAGTTGAAGTTTTTGAAGTTTTAGATTTTTTGAATACAGCATATGATGAATAAAATGATGAATTAGTGGTTTAATTGAAAGAATTTGAAGTTAGAATTGGATAAAGGACTTAATTGTAAAACAAGCTATAAGAACACAGTTTTGGGGCAGTAGCAGTAGAGTAAGTTTGAAAATTCACCAAAAATCGTAGAAGTGGAATTAGAAGTTGAATGAGATATGAAATTAAAGCTTATTGAGTCTATTTTCATATGAAAGAAACAAGGAAAGAAAATAAGTTCTGTATTTTGAGATATTAAGATTTTTGTAAGACTGGTTCAGAATGAATTCGGGTTCCCCTGTTTTGACTTTAGAAAATCATAAAAAATTGAAAAAAAATAATTAGGGCTTAAATTTATATTTTTAGAATCCTGAACGAGTCTATTTTCTATAGAAATAAATGGGAACACCATCTGATTTCTGTATGAAGAGATAATTAATTTTTAGTGAAGAAGAGTCAGAACTGCCAGACAGCAGAACAGGGGTAACTTTGATGAATAAACTGTACTAATTGGCTAGGCTAAAAATTCTGGAAATTTTATGGTATAAAGAAATGTGAGTTTAGTTTCAGGGAAAATTAACGGTTCTTCATTTGGAGCTCTGTAGCTCGAGAAATAAATAATTTAGTGACTGTGACTCAAGTAGACAGCTTTGAATAAACTAAAAATAATAATAGAATTATAGAAAATGCTACATGTGAACATGAAATGTATTAAATTGATGATTGAATTTATTTATTTAGATCCGGAAAACTCAAATACGAAGCTAGATCGAGGAAAGGAAAAAGTCCCGGATTAGTAGATTTTGTAAACGAACTAGTATCGAGGTAAGTTCGTGTAACTTGAATTATATTCTTAAATGCTTGAAATGTATGTTATTGATGTGAATATAATTTGAATGTTCATTGTATGAAGATTGATGAAACATTGATATATTTGATAAAAAGGGGAAGAAATCCCGGTTGAATGAAAGGAAAATTCGATGGATCTCTGAAAAGGAATTGACGGTAAAAAGGATCTAGCCCGGACGGGTGATCCTATCCTGATATAGCCCTCCCGAAGAATATGTGGAAAATGGATTTAGCCCGAACGGGTAATCCGAATTAGGGTCTGAATTTAGCCTAGACTAGTAATTCAGATCCAAGCTCATTAGAGTAATTGTCGTTGCAGGGGATTTAGCCTGGACTGGTAATCCCGACAATACTCTATGAGTTTATATTACAGGGGATTTAGCCTGGACTGGTAATCCCGCTGTAAAGATGAGATTCGCGGGAGTGTGCTCTCTGAAATGAAAATGTGCGCACATGAATATGAATTGACGGACCCGGATTTGTACACAAAAGTGTACCTCTGAAAATCCATCGAAATTTCGAGTAATTCAACGGGATAAATATGGAAAAATAACAAGGAAATGGAAATCATGATATTGATGAGCTCATCAATCATAGTATATATATATTATTGATACATGGAAATTATTGAACTAACTTGAATGTTGAGTTTGTAAATGTTAGGGTAATAATGCATTGAATGAGTATATGAATGTTTATCGCTTGTATTGAAAATACTAGGTAAGTATAATTCTTGTTACATGGGCTTACTAAGCACAAAATGCTTACCCTATTTCCTTTTTCCCTGTTTTGTAGTGTTAAGAGCTCAGAGGTCGGATCGGTGGGAGACTCATCACACTATCAACCCCAATATTTCGGTATTTAAAGAAACTTTAGTTTGGAAATGAATGGCATGTATAAGCTAATAAAATAAATGTTAATATGAAAGGAATGTAAGGTCAGCCATTGGTATGGCTTATGCGTTTAAGTTATCTTATAAATATGCATGAATTATTTTGAAAATATGTTGAATTGGAATGGTCTCGGTTTTTAAAAAAAAAATTCGTAAATTCTGGTAATGCCTCGTACCTTATTCTGACAACGAATACGGGTAGGGGGTGTTACAAAAGCGTTGCCCCGGTGGGGGTCCTAACAGATGTTCGACAAGCACAGATGCCAATCTTCATGAGTCTCAATCATTTTCCTCATGATTTTTTTTTACCGTTCGTTTTGGGGCGATACGGTGTTTAATCTTGAACAGACTGCAAACTTTTCATGCCACACTGTTGTTCAAATTTAATGCATCGTCAGATATGATCCCTTTTGGGATTCCATACCGACATAGAATTTGTTGTTTGTCGACTTTGTAACATCAGCATATGAAGTAGCTTCCGCCCGCTTGGTGAAGCAATCGACGACCACAAAGATGAATCGATACTTGTAGTAACTTTCGGCATGATTGGCCCACTGACATCCATGCCCCACATAGAGAAAGTCCATGGAGATGTCATACATGAAGAGATGAAGGAGGCACAGGAATCTTGTCTCCATAAATTTGGCACTTATGGCATTTCTTGGTATGACTGATGCAATCCCCTTCCATGGTAGACCAGCAGTGCCCGAACCTCATGATTTGCTTGGCCATGGTAAATGTGTTCCTCTTCTAAGATTTCCTTAGCCTTAACATCATCTACGCGTCTTAGTAGCCCAGGCATATCTTGATACGATTATGCAAAAGCATCTTTGAATTCTTGGAATAACTCAATGACATCTCGCTCTGTCTTTGTAGTGATACAGGCTCCGATCTTCACCTCTTTCTCTTCTCCTAGGCTCAAAATTTCCACTGATTATTTATAAGGTAGGATCTGTTTCATCTTATTCTACCATCTTTAACAAATACGGTGTGCCATTTTACGGAGCCGGATGGGTTCCTTACAACCACATCAAATCCAAGCTCGCCTCACAAGAAAAGATTGAAAAGGATAAGAAAGAAGAAAAATATCCAACTTCATCCAACGATGACGAGATCACTACACCCCTAAACTACGTCGTTCTCGCTGGCGGTGGCGATGAAGGCCGTAGTGGCATTCCTAATGCAATCGTTGTTTCCCACGTTAATTTCACCTCCAATTCTCTCTCCGATCAACCTGTAAGTAGATTTCGAGGATTTCAATTTAGAAATTATTTGAATATTTTTAGATCTTTGGTTGACGATTCTAGATGTATGAAATCTAGATCTTGTAGTTCATTTATTTTGAATTAAGGAAATGTCCTTAAATTCTTATTGTAAGCAACTACTTCTTTTTTCTTCTTTCGCACAAGGAATATACTAATGTAATATATTTTTAGATAAATTTTTTAATATGTGTGTGTCTGTGTGTTTTCTATTTTTTTTTTGTTAAGGTGGTTAAGCATGAAACTGGTTTTGATTTGCCTTATCGAATGACTGTTCATCCGCATGGAGACAGCATATCTGTGCATTTCAACAGAGCTGCAGGTTATTTCTTTTATTCTTTTCTTTGTTGACTCATTTTTTCTTCTTTCTGTTAATTTGCTTTTCAAATTAGGCATCTATGACATAATATAGCTCAGGTCACTTAGTTTGTTAAGGGAAATATGAACTTGAGAATCCTTGGAGATTTTAAAGCGTCGTGCTTTAGTTTTCTGAATGATTGATAGACGTAAAGCATTCTCCAACGTTTTAACCAAATATTTTTCACTATTGACAAGAGGTGCTGTTCTTTCTTCATGTTGCTTTATCTAAATTACCTCAAAGCCAGTGTGTCACAAGTGTTTCTAAATATCGGGGATTTTGGAAGAAGAGAATGAATTTTTCTTGTTCTAAGCAGGAAAAAATGCCTGAAATAGTTTGTCCTTCAGAATGTGCCCAAAAAAAGTTTTTTTTTTCAAATCAGTTTCTTCATCATATTTTCAACCATTATATATATATATATATATATTGCCTGAAATAGTTTGTTCTTCAGAATGAGCCAAAAACATAAAAGATTAAAATCAGTTTCCTCATCATATTTGCAACTATTCTATTTAATGCACAACTTCTCATCTCTTTTTCTATGAAGTTCTAATGTTATTATATTTAACTCTGGTACATAGTTCTTGAGAGAAACCTCAAATCTTTTAGTTATGTTTATTACCAATTTTGACACGTGAGGGAATGGAGTCACCTCTTTGTTAAGAAGTGGAAACAGATTGCTCTCAGAGTTCAACTCTCTCGGAGGTAACTGTAGGAATTGTCATCCCTTTAGTAAAGGGATTCTGTAGGAATTATCATTCCTTAGTCAAGGGATTCTTTAAATTTTTTACGATATCTTATTCTAAGGGATCATATCTCTATTAGTTTCTTTCCTATCTTAGAGTTTCCTAAATTAGAGACATAGTTTGTATAAAGATGTAATATGTTCTATTGTATTATAGAGAGAATATACAAAGAATTACTCTGATTTCTACATGGTATCAGATTAGGTTACAGTTCTTTTCCACCCTAGACCATGTCAGAAACTTCTTCTTCTACGTATCCTTCTCCTACTCCGGAGATTACCTCAAATCTGTTTAGAAAGCTTCAGGGGTCTAGTGCGGGTAATCTGGTCATGAAAGAACCAGAAGGTAACCCTACTTCTACAGCATTGTTTTCCTCCCAGTTCACTCCTAATTGGATCCTCGATTCTGGTGCTACGGATCATATGACTGGTAATAAGGCCTTGTTTCACAATTGTTTCCAAATATTTGGTAAAGCTGTCAAAACAGCTGATGGTTCCTTGTGCAAAATACAAGGTCATGGAACTGTTGTTCTCAATGAACAGATTGCACTTAAAAATGTTCTCTTTGTACCAAATCTGGCTTACAATCTCATTTCCGTAAGTAAAATTTCCACGGACTTGAACTGTTCCACAATTTTTAACGGTCTTGATTGTACTTTGCAGGCACTGAACTCGAAGAAGATGATTGGTAAGGCCAGCTTGTAGAATGGTCTCTACATCCTCCCTTCCTCTCCTAAAATTGAGATCTCCAAATCTTTCACCGCTTTAAATATAGTTGATACTGTTATGTTATGGCACTTTCGTTTAGGCCATCCTAGTTTCCAATACCTTGCTAAAATGTTTCCTGATCTATTCATTAATAAAAGGCCAAACTCTTTTTCTTGCAAAGTTTGCTCTCTTGCCAAACATACTAAATCATCTTATTTTCCTTCTCCATACAAGCCTTCTCACCTTTTTGCTTTGATCCATAGTGATATTTGGGGCCCTTTTCGGGTGAAGAATGCTGATCATTGTAAGTGGTTTATCACTTTCATTGATGATCACAGTAGGATAACTTGGACTTATTTGCTAAAAGATAAATCTAAAAATGTTGGTATTTTTGCGTAATTTTATAACATGGTTTTCACTCAATTTGGGTCTAAAACCCAGCTCTTTAAATCTGATAATGGCAGTGAATTTTTTGCTAGGTCTTTGGGTAATTTTTTCAGGGAAAAGGGCATAGTTCAGCTTAGTTCTTGTGTTGGAACCCCACAACAGAACGGCATTGCCGAAAGGAAAAATAGGCACCTCCTAGAGGTTACTCGTTCCCTTCTATTTACTACCAATGTTCCTAAATATTTGTGGGGGAAGCCTTATTAACGGCCACCTATTTAATCAGCCGAATGCCTAGTAAGGTTTTAAAATTTCAAACAACTCAATATATATTTTTGCAGCGCTTTCCTCATTTTAAGCCTGTCTCTTCAATTCTGCCACTTAAAATCTTTGGCTGCACTGTCTTTATCCAAAATATTGCTCTTAATAAGTCCAAGTTAGACCTTAAGTCTTTAAAATGTGTACTGGTCGGGTATTCTTCACTTAAGAAGGGATATAAATGCTATCATCCTCCTTCAAAACGATTTTTTACCACTATGGATATCACTTTTTATGAACAGGATCCCTATTTCACTCAGGCTGAAATTCAGGGGGAGACATGGAGTGATTTTCAGCCAAATCAGGTATCTCCTCCTAATTTCCATTCTCAACCTTCAAAATTGCCACCATTTTTACCTTTACCTGCAGATTTGTCACCCGTGACTACTCCAATTAATTCTTCTGTAATACCTATCACTAACTCATCCATACCTACTTTAAACACCCCTCCTGAAAATACACCTAATCTTATTGAAAATCTTCAACAAACATCACCACCCAAACAGTTTCGTGTTTATACAAGAAAAAGGAAAAATATCCCTGAGATTGTTTTGCAATCTGATTCTTGCCGAGAATTGGATTTGGGTCCAGCTGCCGAAGTGGAAGAAGAAATCAGTAAGTCTACTACTCTAGATGACTTCCCTATTGCTATTAGAAAAGGGGTTAGACAATGCACCAAGCATCCTAATGAAAAATTTGCTGGTTATAATTCTTTGATGCCTTCTTTTCAAGCATTTATAGCAACTTTGGATAAAGAACAGATTCCCACAAGCATAGATGAAGCCCTAAAGGATCCTAAATGGAGAAGGGCTGTTGAAGAGGAAATTTGTGCACTAGAGAAAAATGCTACTTGGACAGTTACAGACCTTCATCAAGGAAAAAAGGCTGTTGGCTGTAAATGGATCTTTGCTGTAAAGTACAACTCCAATGGAAGCATCCAACGATATAAAGCTAGACTAGCGGCTAGAGGCTTTACGCAAACATATAGGATAGATTTCACAGAAACTTTTGCACCTGTGGCAAAGCTTAACACTGTTCGAGTACTTCTAAGTTTGGCTGTAAATTGCGATTGGCAATTACACCAACTTGATGTAAAAAACGCATTTCTTAATGGCATGCTAGAAGAAGAAGTTTATATGAAATTGCCACCTGGCTTAAAGTCTGTTGAAGGTAGCAACAAGGTTTGCAAGCTCAACAAGTCTCTATACGGGTTAAAACAATCACCCAGAGCTTGGTTCGAGAGGTTCAATAAAGTCATTCTTAAAAACGGCTACAAGCAGTCCCTTGCCGATCATACACTTTTCATCAAGGTAACTTCTACAAATAAGAAAGCTATCCTAATTGTGTATGTTGATGACATAATTCTTACAGGAGATGATGAGGAAGAAATTAGCAATTTGAAGGAGCTATTAAACAGGGAATTCGAAACCAAGGACTTGGGAAAGCTAAGATATTTCCTAGGAATGGAGGTGGCAAGATCAAAAGAAGGACTTGTGATCAATCAAAGAAAGTATGTACTTGATTTACTCAAAGAAACTGGTTTTCTTGGTTGTAAGCCAGCTGATACACCAATGGAGGCTAACTTGAGATTCAACAAAGAAGATGGGTTTTTAGTAGACAGAGAGAAATTTCAAAGATTAGTTGGAAAACTTATTTACTTATTCTTGAAGAGGCCAGATATAGCCTTTCCCGTAAATGTGATAAGTCAACACATGACTAATCCTACTGAAGAGCATATGACAGCAGCAAATAGAATTCTTAAGTACTTGAAGAAAACTCCAGGACACGGCTTAATGTTTAAGAAGACACAAGACAAAACTGTTAAAATTTTTACAGACTCTAGTTGGGCGGGAGATCTCACTGAAAGAAGATCCATTAGTGGCTACTACACTTTTTTTTGGGGTAACCTTACAACTTGGAGAAGTAAAAAACAATCTGTTGTTTCAAGAAGTAGTGCTGAAGCTGAATTTAGAGCACTAGCTTTGGGAATATGCGAAGGAATTTGGCTACTTAAATTGCTAAAAGAACTTGGCACTAATCAGGAGGATCAGTTTGAAGTTTTGTGTGATGATCAATCTGCTATTCAGATTGCCAAGAACCTAGTCCAACATGACCGAACAAAGCATGTGGAGATTGATAGGCATTTTATTGCTGACAAAGTCAACAAAAAGACAACCACTCTTTCATACATTCCTTCAGGAGGACAGAACATTCTTACTAAGGCTTTGCTAAAGCCTGTTTTCAATAAATTCTTATTCAAGCTGGGATTATACAATGTATATTCTTCAGCATGAGGGGGAGTGTAGGAATTATCATATCTTTAGTAAAAGGATTCTGTAGGAATTATCATTCCTTAATCAAGGGATTCCGTAAATATTTTACAATCTCTTATTCTAAGGGATCATATCTCTATTAGTTTCTTTCCTATCTTAGAGTTTCCTAAATTAGGAAGACATAGTTTGTATAAAGATGTAATATGTTCTATTGTATTATAGAGAGAATATACAGAGAATTACTCTGATTTCTACAGTAACATTATTACTCTGGCTTTATTGCATACTAGAAACGGAAAAGGAAGAGTAGTAACATTGAAGTGGAACCATATTATAAAGGTGTACCTGAAGTTATGCTAGCTTATAATCAAGGAGTTTATAGTTAGTTTTGATGATCAGATAGGAATTTCTCGTGTGAATTGTGCTGCAAAACCTTGGTTGTGGTTATTTGTGTGCTCCTTTTTTATTGACTCACTTCTAATATATATCCTTGTTATTATTGTGTTCTATAGTTAGTTTTCTCATTGCTAGTAGTTTAAGGAATATCACGCATCATTTTTTTTTTTTTGTCTTCAGGTTGTTTGAGTGGAAAGAATCTGAGGGAAATGAAGTCCACAAACTGGGTGTCAAAGTATCAGAGAAAGTTCTGATCCAGTTAGAGGATGTTGGGCAACAGTTGGCACTGACATTTAATAGTGAGGGTTCCGTACTGTCTGTTGGTGGAGAGGTAGAGTGTCCCTCCCATTTTTCAATTTGTTGGATTAAGTTTGTTGCATTATTCATCACTAACCAATGGGGGAAAACTATTGCACTTGCTATTGCACAAATCATCTGAAAATGATGCAAAAGTCGAGCCGCACATTTTCCTATAAAATTAAAGAGCATATGCATATTGGTGTATGATGAATCACATTCGACAACAGGCAGCAAGGTTATCTTCATGGTTAGGCTTGGATTTTGAAAAGATATATTGACACCAGAGCTATTACTTTATGGTATTTTTATATATTATTAGTTTTATGTGCATGCCTCTCTGTCTTTGATGTTGTTAAAAGAAGCGTTATGCAACCATCTAATAATTTAGTGAAATAGCTGAAGCCTTTTGTCAGATTTCTTGCAGACATTAAATGATAAGGGAATTTTCAATCTTTTCTTATGATTAAAGTTGATGATTCTTCTCTGTATTGGGTTTCAACTGGTTTATTTTGTTCACATGAACTACAGGATGAGGTTTTTGCCTTCTGCAGATTTTCTCAAATTAATGATAAGAATCCACATCTGTATATTGCTGCAGTCACAGGTAAATATTTAGCATTTGACTCTGCTTTTCTGTGTCGTAAAAGAAACCCTGCTTTTAGTTTAAAATTTTAACATCATTTCTTCATCTTGACAGACTATGGTGGAAGTATTTTAACATATAACACAACCACATGGAAAAGAATTCGCTCAAGCCGAGTAGTCCGGGAAGCTATCTTTGCGTTCAATGTCTCGTCTGATGGGAAGTTCCTTGCAGTGTAAGAATTATTACTCTCTTATCTTCTAGTTATAACATACTCAAAAAGTTCTAAGTACAAGTATTAGTAAGACCCATTATGAGCTCTCCTCCTAAGACCTCTCTGGTGCTGCCTGTATTAGATGATTATCCTGCCTGTTTCCCCTTCCAACTTTTCTATTTTGTTCTAGATTGTTTATGGCCTTATGGCTTATTGCATGGGCTTTTAACTTTAGACTTTATCCGTATTGACAATAAATACCTCTATTGCAGTCTTGAAACTCCGCAAGCCTTTGCATTTCAGAAAATTAATAATTTTTCTTTATCTGGTTTACATGCAGTGGAACAGTCGGAGGATACCTTTTTATCATAAATTCTGCCGATATGCGGGTTCAGATGATGGTTAAAAAAGCTCACCTTGGTTTGGTTACAGCATTGACGTTCTCCCCTGATTCAAGGTTGTACACAATATATCTGTTTTATAATTTATTCTCTGCAGTACCCCTTGTTAGAATAAGTATGATATTGAGGAATGCAATTTTGAATATAGGGCTTTGGTTTCTGCATCACTGGACTCAAGTGCTAGGTTGACCCTAATCAAGGACAAGACGAGTAGTGGTACATGCCTTTTCCTGATTTTCTGGTTTTGTTGACTCAAAAGATGCATATTCATTTTGTTGGACTGAAAGTGGCTGCAACACTGCAGCCTCATGCCCATACCATCTATAAACTGATTTGCCCTCTTCGGGGACCTATCTTTTCCAAATCCATATCATATGAGCATCCTAATTTAAGTTTGACTTCTATTAACTCAAAGGGACATTTGAAAACCATTGAACTTTGTGCTCGTTAGTCTCCCAATTTCAAACATTCTTTGAGACCCATGGATGACACAGTTCATATGAATGAAATGAAATGAAATATAATGCAAACTTTGATATAATCAAGAAGGCAAGTCAAACTATTGCCTTAGGTAATGTCCTGACCTAACCACCGATGCAATTGATTCAGTTGTAAATGTCTCCTGCTTATGAGATTTGGGTTTCAAGCAGCACCATGGATGCTTGAGGCTAAACCTATTTCTCTGCCATGTCGCCAAAGGGTTGTTACATTGACATGACTATCTATATACCTATTTTCCAACTGAAAAAAGGCCCTGATCTAGCTTGGAATGACATAAACCTAGTATATATTTTTGTTTATTTTTTAAACTAGTTATTGTTTTGTTTAGATAAATAAAAATCTTGTTTAATATAGGATGTAAAATTTGGTTGGTTGTGGGAAACAAGAAAACACAATGTCTGTTTCTCATACATGGCAGGAAAACAACCAAAATATAATCTAAATAAACTATCTAAGAGAATAATTTCCTGTCCAAGCTTAGATGTGCTGTGTTGGCTTAGCCAATTTTGTTATACTATATTTTAGACTTAGGAAATTCATTTCCCACATAAAAAGCTCTAATTGCTTTATATTTTATTTAATTTTACAGGTGCGATAACATGGATGATCATATTAATGGTACTACTTGCTGCTGTGTATTTTATGAAGGAGAAAGGAATTATACCCTAATGCAGGCCTACTAAAATTGCAATCGAAGATTTGACCATTGTGTTAAAATTTTTGAAATTGCTTGTGGCAAACTTTACATAGATTCTTATCACTGTTCAGTTAACTTAAAAATGTGATATGGATTTCTGATTTAAATAGTCTAATCAGCTGACTGCTTCATTCCCACTTCCTGCCTAATCAGTATCCTCTGTTATAGCTCATGCTATCTTGCAATTTTTTTTTCACTTCGATCCATTGGTACTGACTTCTAGAGTCTGTAAAAGAAATTTGACAGGTTGAAAATAGTGCGAATATTTGTATACTCAATTTTTGTCTAATGCGTATTCGTGATTTTTAGTGTTTATTGTCAAGTTGTTTATGCTTTTAAAATTGGTATTGATATCCAATGTTATGGTACACAACAATCAAATAGAGGTTGGGGAACATTAACATAGTGGGAAATGGAGATTGGACACATTGGCTCCTACAAATCTCCACTCGAGCATGGTTTCCTAAGCCATCACTCCCATGGAGTCTTGTGCTTGCACATTTTTTATGGGAATTACGGGTTGTTCAAAATAACATTATTTTTCACTCCAGATATTATCCACGCACATTCTAATTTCGAAGATGCTAGCGTGTTCCTGATCCATGCGTTTTTGGCTGAGATAAGAAAAACCTCTGCATGAATCTTGCTGAAATTACGCTAGGAAGCCCCAATGAAAGGATGGCTCAGCCTTAACCAACCACGGGACCGGCGTTCTCATTAGATATAAAAATGGTTGATGGCTCATAGGGTTAGAGTCTTACCAACATATCCCTCATGCTTAAAACCTGAATTTGCGATTTAGAGAATGAACTTGCGAAATTTTGTAGATGAGATTGATGCTACTATTGTTATCAGTCCATTATGTATCAAGTCATAATATGTTGTTATCTTCTATTGCAGCAGGACACTACTATCAAGATTGGAAGAGAAAACGTTTTAAGTATATTTTCGAGAGAAGAATAGATGTGCAAATGCTCTTTTCCGCCTAGTAAGTAGTTTTAATTTCCTTATGTTGTTTGTTGGATGTAAACTCCGAACATGATCTTTTGTGCATTGGTAATGTGCCACCATCGGACCTTTCCCCTCTTTTGATGGCTGATGCTTACCGGATTTTCTATATTTTACTGTTGGTTAGTTTTCTCCGTCATATTGTGAGAAAAGCTTGCTCTGTCAATAACCTTCAACTCAACAATGAAACATATGTTTTTTTCAGTCAGCCAATATCAGATTTAGAGCTGATTGCTAGCCCCCCTCATTCCTCTTCCACTCACCGTCTCTTCTTCTTACTTACCCCTCCAACCACCCCATCTCCTTTTCTTGGGTTTTGCTCCCTCTTTTGTTGGCCTTCCACCGTATTTTTTTTGGAATGAGGAGGTCCTCACTTTGGGAATAATAAAATTTTTCTCAAGTCAGTGGTGAGCCGTTTTGTTAAGTTCGTGATGCTCGTTTTTGTTTACGCTTGATCTGACGATTTTTATTGATCTAAGATGTCCAGATTCCGGTGGAAAGAATAAGACTATTGTAAGTGGATAAAATACACTAATTCCCGGAGTTTTGATCTGATGGCTGAATCCTGCTGAAGAAATTTGTGTTCATGATGTTGGTGTTTTCATAGGTGCTTTCCTTCGTTACAGTGTATTGAGAAAATTAAAGAGAATTTGAGAGTGGTTGAACTCAAGTTAAAGAGAAAACTAAACTTCATTACTTTTTTGTGCTAAAGAAGAAGAAAAGCAAATTATTTTACATCTCTGTTAGTAGGCAGACGAAAATGCATAAACATCAAACAAGCACAATATTAAAGAAAACAACCTACTTTAACTACTCATCAATTAATTAGCTGGTGGAGTAAAACTTGGTCTCTGCAACTCTGTTCATACTTTTATATAATTCCTTAAGAAAACATTTGTGAGGACTGTTTCTGATTCAAATGTGGCTTTCAGTTATCAACAGAGAAACTCAAATTGATCCACTTCTATTATTAATACCACTACAAAAGAGATGGTAGACATTGGTTTCACCATCAGATTATTCTGTGTAGCTTTAACATATTTACCCCACTTGCTTGCTTGGACTTGGTGTGTGATATTCATAATTTTAGAGGGTGAACCAAACAAGGTGTAACTGGAGAATCCAGGAGACCCTTGAGAATCTGTCTGAAGCTGTAAAATTAAAATATTCAGCTTTTCTGATTCTGGTTTTCCAGCTTTCTCTTCTTGATACACTAGCAAAGCTTTTTGATACACGTTGTAGCAAGGGAGGCATTTTGGAGCAGATATCTTAGTCCAAGAGAGAGAGTTGTTGTGCTAAGTTGGTTGTAGATAGTGCGGATCAAGGTTTAATTACACATTAATCTACACTGCCAAAGCATTCTGAACCAGCCACACCATTTTCCCAAAGAAGCCCCATGATCGAACCCAGCGGTAGCTCAAAGACCCCATAGAGGAAACCAACCAAATCCATTCCATCCTCACCCAACCCAACCTTTCTAGTGGTTGTTTCCACATCAAGATTCACAATAATAATATATTTGTTTGTTGTAGCCATTTCAGACTCAAGCAAGCAATTATTATGTGGAGAAAGAGGGTTTGGACTTGGAGTGTAAGAGAGAAAATTGCATATCCTGAGGAAATTTTCACATGGTGCATAGTAAATAAATCATTCCCCACAGTCCATTTTACTTCTTTTCTTTTTTCTGGTAAAAAAAAGAGCTGCAATTTGCCTTGGAAGTGCGATTGCTTTCTTTGTAAATACATAATTCTTCCACGTCGCAAGAGGAGTGGTTACTGGTATGCTGCTTGGAAAACCAACTCAAAGTAGACAAAAGTTGGATCTTTTGTTGGCTTCTCTTTGTTATTTGTCAAAAAAGCAATTGAATTATTGTACCATAAACTATTTATTTATTGCAGAGATGTCACATTTCTTTGTCAAGATTCATGTTTGATTCTTTTTTATGACAGGAAAAAAAAGAAAAGATTTTGAAGCCAATTTTCATCTGCTTCAACTTCGAAAACTCATAAGCAAAACATTATTGGAAAAGATCTTGGCACACACAAACAGAATATAAACCAACACCATGAACTTCTTGTTTTTTCATAATTGAGTTCCAAGTAGTTTAGCCTGAAATCTCAATGGCCTTAACCTCAGGTTTCTTGTCTTCAACCTTGGGGACAGTCACAGTGAGGACACCATTTTCCATGCTAGCCTTAACTTGATCCATCTTAGCATTGTCAGGCAACCTAAACCTCCTCAAGAACTTCCCACTGCTCCTCTCAACGCGGTGCCACTTATCGTTCTTCTCTTCTTGCTCTTTGCTTCTCTCCCCACTTATCTGAAGAACCCTCCTTTCTTCAACCTCCACTTTAACCTCCTCTTTCTTCAGCCCTGGAAGGTCTGCTTTGAACACGTGAGCTGCGGGTGTTTCCTTCCAATCTACCCTTGCATTGGCAATGGCCGAAGCTTCGCGACCTGAAGATGATGATGACATTGTGTTTGCCAATGCAGAGTTGAAGAATTCATCTGAAAGATCCCATACTGAAAATGGATCGAAGACGTCGGTTCTTGGGCCACCGAGAAGGCTAGGAATTGTGAGCGACATGTTGCCTGCTGCAAAAAACTATGAACAAATAAGATTTTAACACCACAAAATCTGAAAAGAAAGTTTTCAAGCTTCTATTATATATATATATATATATCCACGATGGGATTTGGTGTGTGATTTGAATGCATTATATAGAAGTGAAGTGATACAAAGTGAAAGAGGGTTCTAGTTCTGATATATTCGAGTGAAAATAATAGTAGCTTAGTATAGTGGAAAGAGTTTTCTGGTAGTTTCAGGGATTTTCTCCATTTATGTATTCATTCCCTCTTATTTTAGCAAAAATAATATTATTTCTTTAATGGGTATGATCTTTTATATTCTACAATCTTCATTAGGTTTTCCAACCAAAAAAGAAAACGAAAACAGCTTCATTAGGATTTAACCTGGGAAACTACAATAAAAATCCTCCAAAAATATATATAGAATATCATTTAATTAAAAAAGCCTATATAATATGGTTAAATTCTCAACTCTTAAATTGATTTTTTTTTAAATTTGTTAGAAGAAATTCCAATAAAATCTGAAGAGAGTACCATTTATCTTTCATATATTACAAAATTAATTTTTAAAATAATTATATTTAATTTATATTTATTAATTAAAAAAATTTTGTTAACTTTAAAATAGACTTATTCCTTAAATAAAACTCTATACATAAAATACAAAAAAAATGTTAGTTATAATTTAATTTATAATTATAGTTAAAAAATTTGAGGTAAAAAATTGTGTTAATTTAAAATAGTGTTTTTACTTCAATAGATTATTACTTAATTAATAATAGAGTTATATATCAATTAAAACTTAAGTTTATCTTTATAAATAAGATCCAATAATTAGGCATATTCAATCAAGTAGTATATAAAAAATTATCGGTTAAAAATGGAGATTATTGGCATTGATAAGAAAGAATGGAGTATTAAAACAATGATTCTTAAAAGAGACAAATATCAAATCATATTCGAATAACAATGACAGTGAATAGTGATCAAATATTATTTTAATTGATGATGAGGTAACATAATATTATGACATTTTTATTTTTATTTTTATTTTATTTACATTGTGTGAATTATGCACTCTTAAAATCGTTTCTTTTTTTATTTATCCTTTATTTGTTTGAAGCAAGTGAAAAATATTTTATGAGCTTGTTTTGAAAAAAAAATCATATTTCAACAATTATTTTTTAATCACTATTATTAAATGTGTATATTAATTTATTGTAATATATTTCGTGGCTATCATGAACTATTATTATGATTTATGCATGTCGCTTAAACTAGTTTTTTTTTCAAATTAATTTACTTTCTTAGTTTTGCATTTGTATATTATTTAAAAATTAAGAGAAATTATCATTATCAATAATAGGTAAAAAAATTAATAAAAAATATCGTATTTAAAAATTAATTAAATATTAAACACGTAAAATTACATGTGTTACGAATTTGGAAAAATTTTCGAACTGATAAGAATACCATTTATTTTTTATCATATTCATAGTACTAATTTCACATTTAAAAATAAAAAAAAAATTGAAACTAAAATAGAAGTTGTGATAATTATACATTTAATAATAATTATAAGTTAATAGAAATTGTGATAATTATGCATTTAAAAATAATTATAATTTAATTTAAAATTATTGATTAAAAAATTATGTTAATTTTAAAATATAGTTATTACTTGAATAAAAATTTAAGCATAAAATATAGGAAAAAAGTTATATAATTATAATCTAAATCACAATTATTAGTTAAAATTTTGATGTAAAAAAGAAGTTGTGCTAATTTTATTTTAAAAAGGTTGTGCTAATTTTATTGATGTAAAAAAAAAATTTATCAAAACTTTAAGTATTTTGTAAAGCAACATCAAATATTTATGAATATTAATTTTCTAAATCATATAGCATTCATTTTCAGAGTTTTAATTAAGTATCATCCTTAACATAAATAAACTAAGCAAACCCAAACCTAATGATGTGAAAGCATGAAATAGGTAATAATTACAATCCAAAAAGAATAAAACGATTATAGAAAATTTTAATGGAAACTTCTAAAATAAGAGCAAAATAAGTTGCTAATATGAGGTTCCTTCAATGCTATTTCGAGTATTAGTTCTCTGCGTTACCTATGAGATAAAAAAAAAAAAGGAAAGTGAGCTTATAAAAGCTCAATGTGAGTCTAATTTTAAACCATTATATACAAACATACAAACAATAAAGCTTTCAATTGATGACATAATAACAAATTAAGCATAATGTAAGGAAATTTGGTAAATCAATGGATAAACAGGTTATGTTTATGATGCAATGCAATTTTAATTTGAATTTCCCACCCATCCATCCTATCCACCTTCAAGCATTGCTCAACACTCCAAAACTGTAACCTCCTCAACTCGACTTAGACATTAAACCTGAATTTGAGAGATTACATTGGCCATCGAAATGGCCTAGCAGAATTATCGGAGTTTTAAAAACAATTAATTAAAACATTTTTTTATTTTAGAAGGAAGTTTAGTCTCTTTTCAGAAAAACACAGGAATTTAAAAAAACGATTAAGTTTAGCATCTTCATCATAACGGTGTTTACCATTGAAAACTTTATTGAAAATCCGAATTACTTTCTTAACAAAACACATTTACAATTTAGCAGTGAAAAAAATGATATTAACATAATTTTAATAAAAACCATGTTTCATGCATAATTAAATAAAAATTCATATTCTAACAGCCTAAATTATTTAAATGTCATGCATGCTTAGGTAAAAATCATAAATTAAATCCCACGTTACAATAATAATGTAGTTTCAAATAACTAGAATTCTAAAATAATTAGTCTAAAATACTTCTATATAGAAATCAATATTCCAAGTCGAGCCCTCCGAACGCCGAGTCCGCATATTAACCTTGTGAGTTATGTGAAAAGAAAAAAAGAAAAAGAAAATAAGAGGGTGAGCTATGAAAGCTTAGTGTGAATTCCATCACAAGAAAAATGAAACAAAATAGTAGACAAAGAACTTTAACAAATCCGAGAATAAACACAATTAAAAAAACTTCAGACTAACAGTATTTCACATAAAACACTTCACTATAAATTTCTCAGAATTCAAAATAATCATAATCGAATAATAATTAAAAATATTGTTTTTTTTCAAATTAACTCAGCACAAGAATAATCAGTGTAACGATTAATCATACAGAAACACTGTTCATCGAACAATTCTCCATAGTAATTTCACACATATCAATATTTCAGATTACACAACAATGTACGTATGTATATATATGTATCATCTCAGAAATAACAGTTTTGTATGCACATGTTTTTAGAAATGCTATACAATTTCGGTTTATCAGAAAGATACTACCCCCACCGCTACGTTTCATATTTGGGAGTTCCCCAGAACTCCCACTACCATCACACCAAATTGTGGATTAACCACAAATAGTTTACATTTTATTACAGGTAAAATTTGCCAATGTCTATGGAAACACAACCTTCTCGTAGATGAAAGTTGTCATAGGGTTGTGAATGCCCAGTAAAACGTCGCAGTTAGAATCTGCTATGGCTATGGGTACACAACAAGACCGTTGCAGTTGGAATCTGCTGTGGGTACACAGCAAACATTTGAATGCAGAAATTCTGCCAGTTCTTCCTCTAATTAGATCAACCCACCCCATGCAATGTAATCCAATCGATTTAATTTTATCATATATTGAAACATTTAATGTTTTAACACATGGAAATCAAGTAGAAAATTCATGTTTTCCATACATTTGATTTAATAATATTTTAGGCATACCATTCATACGGTCACAACAAATAAATATACATACAGTAATATATATGTAATTTTTGAAATTCATGCACACATTCAAAATCACAAATAAATATCATATTAATTCGATCATTCATGGATTCTAGCAAGTCTCAAATCATTAGGGACCTAATTCCATAACTTAAATCACTAAAAATAGTTTGAAACCTATTCAGGGGCTAAACCGATCAAAACATAAAATTCTGGGTAAAACTGTAAAATTTAAGAGATAGGGGCACATGGTCATGTGGTCAGGCCGTGTGGAATTGGTCAGGCCGTGTGGGAGGGTCCACGCCGTGTGGTCTATGCTGGGTTCAATTTTGCCTCAATTTTCTCATAAAAGAACACACACCTGACTTCTAAGGTATCGTACGATGATCCTTACATTCAAATCTGATCTGGGTCACCTACACAGGTCTTTCAATCGATAAAAACGCAAGAATTACTATCAATTTTCAAGATTTTCGAGAAAAATTGTAAAAGATTCGAAATCGATTGAAAGATTGACAAGAACGTTATTTATTTCAGAATGTTAGGGTTCTATGAAATTAAAAATAAGAATTCTTACCGATCTTGGCATGATAGAATGGAATTGATGGAGTTACGCTAAATCGACATGAAAAATAGATTGAACGGGGTTTATTTTGGGTTCAGGATTTGAATATAAAATTTCCAGCAAAGAAGAGAAAATTTTATGAAAATGAAATGTGGGAAAAATAAGAGAAATAAATGTATTTAAAGAAAAGAGAAAAGAAATTCTAAATAATGTTGAAAAAGATAATCAAAATCCTATTATGATTAGGAAATGGACCATTTGGCAAGATTAAGCAAATTTTAGAGGGCTGATGTGGTAGATTACCCAATCTACCGAAATTTAATAAAAGAAGAAGGGAATTGTCAGGGATAAAATTTGGGACTCTAGGGAGGATGAGGGGATGCTTGGCCATTAGGCTATTACCCATTTCTTAGTCATTTTCTACCATATTTATTTTTTATACTAACTTGGTTTTCATCCCTAATTATTGAAAAATAAAGAGAAAATTGCAAAAAAAGTAAGACTTGAACCTTGGTTCTCTAGGGGTTTTACTAAGCTCTTAACCACTAATACTAGGGCTCAATTCATTATGATTTTATAAATTTTAACCCTCTAATTTTTGGGGTGTTACAAAAACACATATCAATAATTAACCATCTTGATTTTCCCGATGAAGATGGTCATTCACTTGTCATCTGTGATGATGACTTTTACTTCAATAACTTACCATCCTGGTTGCCTGGTTTTGAAGGCTTTTTAAACTATCATCTCGATTTATCCGATTTTGATGACATTATCGCCTATTTCATGCAGTACTGTCTTTTGGAGTTGACTTAAATTGCCACTATCTCCTACGGAACTCCTCCATCCTTTGTACCCAATTTCATGTAATTATGCACATATACTTAGCATATCATGTTATTTATCATTAATCGATGCTACATTCAATATTTCATGCTATTCTTCACTGGCATGTATTCATGCACTTATTCCCATCAATTTCACATATACGATTAATTTTGCAAATTAAAAAAATATTACATATACAGTATCTTCATGCAAATTTGATAAGCCTAGTTCGGCTAACACATACATTCAGGTTCACAAGAAGGGTTCACACATACTGAGTTCACGCATACAGGGGGTGTTCACATACATGGCTTGCGTACAGAGGTTCGCACATATGGTTCGTACCTAGGGGTTCGCACATATGGTTCGCACCTAGGGTTCGCATAAACACATATACAGGGTTCGCTTATTAAACATGTAAGGTTTACATAGTGGAACAGTTAGGGTTCACATACTGCAATATGAAGGTTGGCATGTACACATATATAAGGTTCGCATAAATAATCATGTAGTTTTCGCATGTATACACACATAGAGTTTGTATATTTTCATGTAAGGATCACGAAAATATATACTAGGAGTTCACATAATAAATCCTATATGATTTTGCATATAGGTTCGCAATCTGAGCTTCGTCTATAGGGGCTCGCATAAGGGGCTCGCCTATAAGGGTTCACACATTATAAGTGGTTCACATACTATAGAGGGTTCACATACTATAGGGTTTTCATGCATAAGGGTTAGCACATATGTAAGGGGATCACATACAGGGGTTCGCACACAGAGGGTTCGCACACAGAGGGTTCGCACATACTGAGACTTACTTCCTAGTACTCCAATTAATTATACACAATGATTTAAGCTTAGATCCCACACCTAATTTTGAAAACACAAAAACCTTAACTATATGAGGAGATTGATGATCTACTCGAGATGAAAGGGACGATTTTGAAAACTTTGAATTCTTTTGCTTGAAGATTGATTTGGTAATGGTGGAGAAAAGGAAGAGGTTAGGAGTTTTTCTTGAAAAATTTGCTAGATAAAATTCTAGGGTTTGAAAAGATTTCCTATTTATAAAACTATTTTTCCCTAATTGAAATAGGTTTTAGGAATTTATGTAGAATTAGGACTATTTTAAAATAAGGACTAAATTTAAAAAATAGTTTTCGGTTGGGCTATTTTAAAAATCTGATACTTTTATGGGGTAAAAATAAGAAAATAAAATAGTTTGGCTGAAAAGTGCATAAGGATTTCAAACTTGGGACATATAAGTAAGCTAAGGCTTTACCACTGAACCTAGAGGCTCATCCTGGTTAGTTTTTTAACATTATTTTTAAGGGTTTCTAATTCTCTTACCCTATGCTTTAAAAAAATAAAATTCTAAATTTTACTCATATTTCTTCTAGCCCTATTTTTGGAATGTGACATATTCAATCAAGCATCTAAAAAAAATTTTGGTAAAGAAAATGGAGATTGTTAGTATTGATAAGAAAGAATGGAGCATTAAAATAATGGTTCTTCGAAGAGGTAATATCAAATCATATTCGAATAATAATGACATTAAAGAGTGATTGAAGATTATTTTAATTAATGATGAGTTAATATTATATTATGATACTTTTAAATTTTTTTGTTTACACTGTGTAAAGCATGCACTCTTAAAATTGTTTCTTTTTTTATCTATCCATTATTTATTTGGTGTAGGTGAAAAATGTTTGATGAGTTTGTTTTGAAAAGAAAGTCACATTTCAACAATTATTTTTTAATCATTATTATTAAATATTTTTATTAGTTTAATGTAAAATATTTCGTATTTGTCATGAACTATTATTATGATCCTTAGATGTTGCTTAACCTAATTTTTTTTTCAACAATTATTTTAATCATTATTATTAAATGTGTTTATTAATTTAATGTAATATGTTTCGTATTTATCATGAACTATTATTATGATCCTTGCATTTTGCTTAATCTATTTTTTTTTTCAAATTAATATTATAATTTACTTTCTTATATAGTTAGAAATTTGTATATTATTTAAAAATTAAGAGAAATTATCATTATCAATAATAGGTAAAAGAATAATTAAAAATATGTTTTTTAAAAACTAATTACAAATTACACGTAAAATCACATGTGTTTAGAAACTAGTCACAGTAAATGAGTATTTATATAAATTTTTAAAAGGGTAATGTGCAAAAATGGTCACTAAACTATTGACTTCGTTCTATTTTGGTCTCTCAATTATTAATTTTCTCGATTTAGTCATTAAACTTTTCAAAATCGAATATTTTAGTCACTCTCCCGTTAATTGTCGTTAGATGAGTGACAAAAAGCTGATGTGGATTTTTTTATCTATAATAAATTTAGTCCTATAATGTTTACACATTCTATCAATTTTTATCATAAATGTAAAAGTTCAATAAATTTAGCCCTCAATATTTACAAAAATAGTTATTTTAGTTCAAATTCTAAAAAAGTCAATAAATTTAGCCCTTAAAATTTACAAAATAAAAAAAAATATTTTTAAAAATTCTAAAAGTTGCATGAAAGTTTAGATTTGTATCATTTATCATTACTGCGACCCTATCTGTCTTCACATTAATGCAAGGATGCCGATAAATTATACAACTTTAAACTTTCCTACAATTTTTAAAATTTTTAAATATCAGAATCTGTCATTTTGTAAATGTGGTTAAAATTTATTGAATTTTTTTAAAATTTGAACTAAAATAACAAGTTTTATAAACATTAAGTGTTAAATTTGTTGATTTTTTTACATTTAGATCAAATTGATAGAATTCATAAATATTAGAGGGCTAAATTTGTTATTAAACCAATAAAAAAAACTTACACCAACTCTCCGTCACTCATGTAATGGAAATTAATAAGAGAGTGAATAAAATATTTAATTTCAAAAAGTTTAGTGACTAAATGGAAAAAATTAATAGTTGAGTGACTAAAATAGAACGAAAATAATTTAATGACATTTTTGTACTTTACCCATTTTAAAATTTTATAAAAACTATTCATATAAATTATAAGACCATTTTTACTTTTAAGAATATAATATTTTTAAGAGATAAACATTGTTAAACATTTAAATCTTCAAAATTTTCTACTATAGTCGTCACATCATATCTAACCAAACTTGTAATCTCAGTGTCAACCTTTGTTGCTCCAAATGTGCTTGTATTATCCTCATCTATTCGGTGAACATTGTAATACCCATAATTTGCCCAGCCCATTTTTACAAACCCGAATAACCCAAATACATGGCCCAAAACCTATTGGCCCATTATAGGCCAAAACTAAAACACATCAGGGAACCCTAGGGTTCCCTTTCCCGCCTCCTCTCCCGCCGCACCCCTCGGGCGCCGTGCCCACGCCTCCACCCGAGGCACCCCATCCCGAGGCCCCCCTTTTGCGCGTCCCTGCTCCGTTGACTTCTCTCCAGACCTGCAAAACAACAAAATTGCAGAGCAACAATGGCAAGAAGATAAACAGATAGTAGACAAAATATAATGATTTTGTAATTTTTAATTTGGCTATATAAGCCTGAATATGAAACATTGTAAAGGGAGAGAAAATCGAATACAAAGAAATAAAAAAAAAAGAGACAGTTCTTAGATTCGAAAATGAAAAAAACGAATCATTCAGCAATCAAAAGGCATAATAAGAAGTATTAAGGTTGATTTCGAATTTTTATCCTTATTATTTACTTTTTTTAATTTATTTTTATTTGTTTTAAATCTGTTATAAACAAAATCAAAAAAAGAAAGACGGAAATACCCTCACCGGAATCCTACGGATGCGGCGTCGAAGGGCGTTGCCGTCGCTACATTCAGTTTTAGAAAGGGGACCGAAAGTTCCCTTTTCCGTTTAGGACAGAGCACCAAGGCTCGATCTCTGAAACGATGTCTTCGGACGGGGCCGAAAGCCCGTCCCCACGCGTCGTGGCCACCGGAGATGGTGGCTATGTGACGATCGGAGACAGAAGTCCAACCGTCGAACAGAAGCAGAGGGAGGGAGGCCTTTGTTTTTTTGGTTCTTGAAAATGGGGGGTTCTGATATTTTGTTCTGAAACCTAAAGAAGAATGAAAGGTTTTTGGTTTAAAATAATAATGCCCAAACGCTGCCGTTTCAAGGGGTTCCCCAGGCGCCAAAACGGCGTCGTTTTGGGGAACCCGAACAAGACCCGACCCATAACTGGAGGATCCGCGTGTTTTTGCTTAGTAGGATAATTACCCACTTGGTTCTTTCGTATTTTTACCTATTTACAATTAAGTTTATTATATTTATTAATTTCGCCCTATGATTTAGCTCAGTTTACATTTTAGCCTTTGCAACGGCGCGTTTCAGAAGCAGGGCTAAATTTCTCGATTAGTCCTTCCTGTGTTCCGTGCATCGCGTTTTAGTCCCGAATCCCCTTTTCACTTTACTTTATTACTATTTTAGCCCTTAAATTTCATTTTGATTTCAATTTAGTCCTATTTTTTTAATTGCATTACTATTATTATTATTTTTATCATTATTTATTATATCATTATTATTAGTATTTATTTTATTTATCTTAATATTTCTTTTACATATTACTTTAATTATATTTTTTAAATTTATATTTTTGTATAGTATCATGTTATATTATGTATTATTTCTAAAGTTTTAATCCATTTTATTTATATTGTTTATATTATATATGTAATTTTATGATTAATGTATCATGCACATATATATATATATTATTCATTATTTTATTTTGTTTAATATTATTTTTTTCATATATTAGTTATTAGATTATATTTTTTAAAGATTTTATACATTGCATAGTATTATTATATCATATTTTTATATAATATATATTTATATTGAAAAAACATGTTTTATTTATATCGTTTATATTGTTATATATTTTATTTAAAATCATTATATACTATTTTCATTTTATACATTGTTTATATTGTTTATATCATATGTATGTCTCTTTATCTATTATTTAAACTTGCATGAAATATGTTCATATTTTTTTTTATTGTTTATTGTATTTTTCTATACTTCATCATATATTTGTAATTGCTTTAGTATATGAATTATTATTTGTCGTATTTCTTATTATTAGTTCTTTATTGCCTATCTTAAATGTTAGTATATTATAATTGTTTCTAATATTTATGTTTGATAATGTATAAATGCAATATCGTCACATAGATTATTGTTTAAAATAAAAAATACATTTTTGCAAAATTAATATTTTATTTAAAAGTTTCTTAAATAAGGCAATGTTTTGGTATTTAGAAATTTGGGAAATAGTGCCCAATCGTGTTGGGTTTCGATTTTCCTTTTGGCTAAATAACTAAATATCCTTTTAACAAGTTTTATAAATTATGAGATGATCTTAGTTACGAGGGTTTAAAGATATCGTGTCCAATCGTGCTGGATGTGATGTTTATATTCTTTCGGATCGAAGAACTCTCAAATTTTAAATCAAATCATTCGAAGTTTTTTAGAAATCATATTTTTAAATCCTTTTAAGTTTCAAACATTTGGACAGATTTTATCAATTAGGTACCAATTTTGGGCGTATCGAGGGTGCTAACCCTTCCTCGTGCGTAACCGACTCCCGAACCTGTTTTCTCAAATATCATAGACCAAAAGCTCTGTTTTAGTGAACCAAAATGTTTTATTAAAACAAAGGTGATCCGATCACACCAAATAAAGATCGGTGGCGACTCCCATTTTATTTTCGTTTTCAAAACCCAAGTCGATTCCCGTTTTTTCAAAAAAATGGTTACGACAGCTTGGCGACTCCACTGGGGACATAATGAGAGTCAGGCCGTAAATTGATTATTTTCTGCCCTTTGTTGAAAGTTTAAAAATTTGATTTGAAAATTACGATACTTTTGTTACATTCATTTGTGTCATTGAATATGATTGTTATTCTCTTGTGCACATTGCATTGCATGACCGTTGTGTTCGCACCCTTAAGTGGGAGTGAGAAGCTACTCCTTTGTGAGGTTTTTACCTCCGTGCAGGATAGTGAATCGCTTTCGGGATACATCCGTACCTATGTCTTCGTGAGATTTTTATCTCCGTGCAGCCATAGGGAAATGTATTCCCCTGAACCGAACTTGGTCCATATGAGCCTATAATGGGTGAGGATCGAGGAATCCGCTGGTTCGGGTACCTTAATTTTAGAACCGAACCACATATAGTAATCCCTAAGAGCCCACCTTAGGTAGAGCCACGCAAACCCTAGTGGTTACCTAAATAGGTGTTTGATTATTTCCTGTTTGCCTTAAGTTATTTCTGTACATGGTACTGACTTGTGGTGTTTTGTTGTTATTGCATAGCATTTCATCATAAAAGGTGTTGATTTACATTCGGTTACTAGATAGAACGGCTTAACATGGAAAAGGGGTTTCTTGATAGAGTGGAGGCTAATGCGGCCGTTCAAATATGGTCCGAAAGGATGCAGCAAGAGAAAGGAGACAGTCTGACCGTGGGATATGAATCAGAGTTGTGGGAATTCACCCGCATCAGTGTGACTCAAAATAACCTGCAAGAATTAAAGGAAATATAAGATTCATGGGGTGATGAGATTAAACAGCTGTTCTACTATAATTATGATGATTTGTCCTATCTGCTTGAAATCAAGGTAGACGAGTACTTACTCCGAGCTATCACCCAGTTTTGGAACCCCGCTTACAGTTACTTCACTTTTGGAAAAGTGGATTTGTTGCCTACTATAGAAGAGTACACAGCCTTGCTCCGTTGCCCGAGGATTCAAATTGATAAGGCTTATTCAAGAGTTGCTAATGTGCCGACATTCCAATAAAGGCTAATGGGCATTACAGGGATGAGCGAACAGTGGATTACAGCCCGTATCAAGCAAAAAGAAGATTGTAGGTGCATCCCTTGGAGACATTTGAAGGATCTGATACTTGCGCGTCCTGATGTGAAAAAAAAGATTGACGTTTTCGCTTTAAGCATCTACGGTTTGGTCGTCTTTCCCAAGGTGTTAGGGCATGTAGAGGAAGCGGTTTCAGACTTATTTGATAGACTTGATAAAGGAGTCACGCCCGTCCCTGCGATCTTAGCCGAAACCTTTAGATCATTGAATGCTTTCCGAAAAGCGGGCGAAGGGAGGTTCATGGAATGTGCACAGCTTTTGCTATCATGGTTCCATAGCCATTTTTGGAAGGTAGAAAATGTCTCGTATAAAGTCTTTTTTGAGAACTATTCTCCTTTAAAAGAATTAGCAGTTACACCAAGACAGGACGATATTTCTAGAGAGAAATGGATAGCGATTCTCCAAAATTTACAAGTTGAAGATGTCGAATGGAGAGCTCCATGGATGATCCCTGACGAGATCTTGTATCGGTGTGGAGAGTTTGACTGGGTCCCTCTACTAGGGATATGGGGAGCTGTTGGGTATGCTCCATTACTCGCGATGAGGCAGTACCAATCAAGGCAGTTCATACCTGCGACACATGGGTTAACCCAGTGCGAGTTTTCATACAAGGACGATAATTATAAGAAGAGGATTCGCGAGATATCGAATGCGTGGACCCAAACTCGAAAAATAAAGAGACTCGCCATAGGACCAACGGCAACCCCCGAGTACGATTGGTGGTGGGGTAAAAGAATCAACGACAATATCCCAATGCCAAGCCAAGGAAACGCTCGACCAATAAAAGAGCAATTACAAGTAATTCCATCTGAATTGGCTTCGAGAAAAAGGCTCGAGAATTAGAAAAGAAGATAGAACAGTTGGAAGAAGAAAAGATGCAGTTAAGGTTAGACGTCGGCATCCACAAGTTCGAGGCCGAAACATTGAGAAAAGAAAAAAATAAGGCCGAAGAGGATTTGGACAGCTTGAAGACGGATTACAAGAAACTGCGCACGTCAATCAGAACTGCTGGTTTGGGCAAGACATCAGAACAATGGCGACAGGAAATTAAGGAAGAAAAGACTAGAGCCGATCAGTTGGAAAAGAAGCTACAAGATACTCAAATACGGGAGGATGCTCTAAGGAGGAGCTCGCTAGAAAGCCAAAGCGAAAGGGAGAGACTAAGAGCTCGGGTAGGAGAATTGGAAAGGTCACTGCATCAACACCGTAGTCGCAACTCAGTAATCAAATTAAGAGTTAGCCAAAACAAGATTGAGGAACTAAAAAGAGAGATAGAAGAACTCGAGACTGCGTTGCGAAACAGTGAACTTAGAGTTGAACTTCTTGAAACAAATAATGATCAATGGAGAGAGTAGCTCCACCGTTCTCAAAAACAAATCAGAGATAGAGAACATGTTATGGGCGAAGCTGTGGTTCAAGTTCAAGAGTTGGCCAACCATTTACAAACCTTGGCGGTCCAGGCCGATGTATTAAGTCTACAATACGAGTCGATATCAGATCGAGGTTGGCTTCTTAGGGAAGTCAAGGATTTAGGTGTTAAGGCGAAGCCGTATGTATAATCGTCCGTTCTATATAAAGAAATTTGTTTTCCAGTGAAGTTGATCTAATGAAACTGAATCAAAATCAACACCTTCCTTTCTTTTTCATTGCATTTCATGCACTCGCATCACATCACATCATACGCATAGAGAGAATCTGATTAGTTGCAATTATAAAGCAGAAAGAGAGAGAGAGAGAAAAAGGAAACCTAGAAGCTGAACACCCTTACGGTACGCGAGCTAAGTTGAAGAAAATGGATTAAAGATATGAGCAACTCTAAAAAGAAATGCAAGAACAAGTGCAGGCACAAATACAGGAGCAGCTGGCCAAGATCCAGTAAGACATGATGGACAAGATGATGGAGTCCCAGAGAAACATGATGTCTCAGATGACTCAAATAACCCAACTGTTGAATGGACTTATGGAGAGAGGAAAAGGCCCCATGGCTATTACTGGGGAAGAAAGTGAAGACATTCCTTCGGGTTTTACCCCACCACACGTGTCAGTACAGCCTGAATAATATCTTCAGAGGCTATCTGTCACAATTAGGCCCCAACAAGGTCAAGTTAATATCAGACCGCCCGTGAACTTTCAAGTGGGTTCAGGATCCAATCCAGGGGATAACCCTGTTAACCCTATTATCCCTGACTTAGATATAATGGAGAAGGAAGAGACGAGAGCTAAATCCTCAAAGCAGTTAGAGGATCGTTGTAAATGGTTGGAGGAGGAATCAAGGCTTTGAAAAACACCGACCATCACCACGGCATTGACGCGAAGGACTTGAGTTTGGTCCCGGATCTGGTACTTCCTCACAAATTCAAAATGCCAGAATTCGAGAAGTACAATGGGGCTAGTTGCCCTGAAGCCAATATCACGATGTTTTGTATGCGCATGACTGGCTATTGGAATAATGATAAACTTTTGATTCATTGTTTCCAAGACAATTTAGTGGGAGTAGCATCTAGGTGATATAACCAACTCAGTCGTACTGATATCCGCTCTTGGAGAGACTTGGCCCAAGCCTTCATGAGACAGTACAATCACGTCACGGATATGACGTCGGATAGAATCATGTTGCAAAATATGGAAAAGAAGCCGAACGAAAGTTTCAGGCAATATGCACAAAGATAGAGGAAGGTCGCCATGCAAGTTCGACCACCACTCCAAGAAAAAGAGACTACAATACTCTTCATCAACATATTGAGGGCCCCGTTTATCACCCATATGGTAGGAAGTACCACTAAAAGCTTCTCGGACATAGTAATGGTAGGAGAAATGATCGAAAACGCCATAAGGGGTAGAAGGATTGAAGCAGAAGAGGCCACTAAGAGATCTGTTCCTAAGAAAAGGGATAACGAGGTGAGCAATATGAGTACATACAACAAAGGGTACTCAAAAACAATTACTGTTAACCCACCGAAAGTAGTGACTGCCAAGCAACCGGGGTCAACGAGACAAGAGCCAGGCCCAAGACAAAATTTTGAAAAGCTTCAATTTACGCCAATCCCAATGCCATATGGGGAGCTATATCAACACTTATTTAACGAGCACATCGTAGCCTCATTCTATCTGAAGCCTTTACAGCCCCCATACCCTAAATGGTATAACCCGAGCGCTGAATGCGAATGCAGGAGTAGCGGGCCACTCAATAGAAAATTGCACTGCCTTCAAAAAGGTAGTGGAAAAGCTCATTAAAATGGGAATCGCAGAGGTTGACGATACACCTGGTTCAGGGAACCCTTTACCCAATCATAGAGATAGGGTGATAAATGCAATCGGGGGAGATGTCATGAAAAGGACCAAAGAGGACATCTCGGAGGTGAAAACCCCGATAAGGACAGTCTGGAGAGAAATGACAAGAAGGGGGTTGATAAAGTCAAGTTTCGAGGGAGGAGATGAAGAACAAGGGAATTACTGTGCATTCCACGAAGCTGAAGGTCACGAGATTCAGGACTGCGCTGAGTTTAGACTATTGGTGCAAAGCCTCATGAACAATAAGGAGCAAAAGTTTTATGAAGAAGGCTCAGAGGGAGGAAACATACACGCAACAGAAGGAGAATCGACCCATCAAAAAACTAATTTTCTGAATATCATCATTTCTCGCCAGAGAAATCCAGAAAGCGAAGCTCAAATGGCGCCTAAAATTATAATCAAAAAACCAGTGTCTTTTCTTTACAAGGATAACAAGAAGGTACCATGGAGCTACAATTGTAACGTGACAACACCAGGAGTAGAAAGCTCAGTCAACACTGCCAATGAATGCCAAAATGAAGGGTTTCACATGCGAAGAATTTTGAAATGAAGGCGTTATGACCCAGCAAGCGTCAGAATAAAACTAGCAAGATTGAAGGCTACGGTAGTCGAACCAGAGAAAGAATTTAGCGCCCTTATCAATGTACCTGTGGAGGAGGAAGAGGCTAAAGAATTTTTGAAATTCTTAAAGCACAGTGAATACAGCGTAGTGGAACAACTGCGTAAGCAATCGGCCCGTATTTCGATACTAGCCTTACTGTTGAGTTCGGAAGTACATCGTGAGGCATTGATGAAAGTGCTGAACGAGACTTACGTTACTAAAGACATATCTGTTAATAAACTTGACCGATTAGTTAGTAACATAAGTGCTGATAACTTCATTTCCTTCAGTGATGATGAAATTCCATCTGGGGGTATGGGATCAACCAAGGCCTTGCATATAACTACTCGTTGTAAGGGATCTATCCTACCGAGCGTGTTAATTGACAATGGGTCGGCCTTGAATGTCTTACCATTGTCGACTCTGAAAAGGTTACCAATAGACAGTTCTCACATGAAGTCATGCCAGAACATAGTGAGAGCGTTTGATGGCACCGAGAGGAGAGTGATGGGAAAGATAGACATACCGTTACATATCGAGCCAAATACGTATGAAGTAGGTTTCCTGGTGATGGATATCAAGCCCTCGTACAATTGCTTACTAGGTAGGCTCTGGATTCATTCGGCAGGGGCAGTACCTTCATCCCTCCATCAAAAACTAAAGCTGGTGGCAAATGGTCGACTGGTTACCATAAACGCGGAAGAAGGCATCATAGCAACGGTTACCAATGATGTACCATATATGGAGGCAAATGAGGAGGCCATTGAATGCTCTTTCCGGTCTTTAGAGTTCGTCAAGGCGACATTCATCCGTGAGGGGAATAAGATTTCGGTACCAAAGATATCCAGGACCACGAAGATGGGCCTACAAATGATGGTCAGGAAGGGGGCCTTACCAGGAAGAGGACTAGGCAGATATCTCCAAGGTGAAGTTCAAGTACCGTTATTAAAAGAGAAGAGAGACCGTTATGGCCTGGGTTTTAAGCCAAATGCTAGAGAGAGGAAAATGGAAATAGAGAAGAAGCAAGAGAGAAGAATGGCCCGACTAAACGGAGAAGAAATCCAGTGGGAACCAATGACGTTCCCCCACATATCCCAAAATTTCGTATCTGGAGGGATAATCCACCCTGAGAGAGGGTTATTGAATGAAGATCCTCACATCAATGCCATACATGAGGAAGAAACCGGACAAAGAAACCTGGCAGGCATTCGCCCTTATGAACTTGGGAGCGTTTTGAACAATTGGACTGTGGAGGAACTGCCTGTAGTTTTTAGAGATTACACAGAGTAATGTTCAGAACGCGCTTGTTGTTTTAAGCCTAAGAATAATAAGATCTCTTTTATGAAAAAAGCTCGTGCTCAGAAATCTTTATGAAATGCATTTTGATCCATTTTGAAAATGCTTTATGTTTTCTCCATTTTTGTTTTTTTTTCTTTCTTTTCTCTTTTTTCTCATTCATGGCATAAATAGTTGGCATTGAATTCATTTGTTCTTTATACACTCTTTGGCACCCGCCACAGGTCCCTAGATATCAATGATATAAACAACGATACTACAGACCCAGAGGTCCATTTTGAGCAGGATATGTATTTAGAAGAATCTCAAGATTTTGAAGGTGACAGAGATGGCGACTTGTCCCCGGATCTGCTGAGAATGGTACAGCAAGAAGAGAAACAAATCTTACCCCATGAAGAGGAAGTAGAGAACATAACTTTAGAAGAAGGAAAGGTGGTGAAAATTGGAACACGCATAGCCGAGGAAACCACACAAAACCTGGTGGAGTTACTACAAGAATTCAAAGATGTCTTTGCTTGGTCATATCGAGACATGCCTGGTCTAAGTACTGATATTGTAGTACATCGTCTCCCCATAAGAGAAAAATGCAAACCAGTACAGCAAAAACTACGAAGAATGAGGCCTGACGTAGTGTTGAAAATAAAAGAAGAAGTAAAGAAACAGTTTGATGCTGGTTTTTTACAGGTGGTTAAATACTCAGAATGGGTAGCCAATATTGTCCCAGTCCCAAAGAAAGATGGAAAGGTTCGGATGTGTGTAGACTATAGAGACCTAAATAAAGCCAGCCCAAAAGACAATTTTCCTTTGCCTCATATTGACACGTTGGTGGATAATACGGCAGGGTACTCGTTGTTCTCTTTCATGGATGGATTTTCCAGGTATAATCAGATCAAGATGCACCCTGAGGATATGGAGAAAACCACCTTCATAATGTTGTGGGGTACCTTTTGTTATAAAGTAATGCCATTTGGAATGAAAAATGCAGGGGCAACATACCAAAGGGCCATGGTAACTTTGTTCCATGACATGATGCACAAAGAGATTGAGGTGTATGTTGACGATATGGTCGCCAAATCTCGAACAGAAAAAGAACACATTGAAGTTTTGAAGAAATTGTTTTTAAGGTTGAGAAAGTTTCAACTGAATCTCAACCCGGCCAAGTGTACCTTCGGAGCTCGGTCAGGGAAGCTACTGGGTTTCATGGTCAGCGAGAAAAGAATTGAAGTTGATTCGAATAAAGTCAAAGCTATACAAGATTTGCCTCCACCACGCACTCAAAAGGAAGTTCGAGGTTTTCTTGAAAGATTAAGTTACATTGCTCGGTTTATTTCACAATTAACCTAGAAATGTGATCCCATATTTCGTCTTCTCAAGAAACACAACCAAGGTGTATGGGACGAAGAATGCCAGAGAGCTTTTGACAAAGTCAAACAATATCTGTCAACTGCCCCAGTACTATCTCCGCCTAATCCAGATAGACTATTGATACTGTATCTATCAGTATTCAATAGCTTCATGGGATGTGTGCTTGCTTAACATAATGAGTCAGGAAGAAAAGAAAAGGCGATATACTACCTCAGTAAAAAGTTCAAAGAATGTGAAATGAGATATTCGTCGATCAAAAAATTGTGTTGTGCTTTGATATGGAGAACCCGAAGGCTAAGACAATATATGTTATACCATACAACCTGGTTGATCTCGAAGCTTGATCCGTTAAAGTATATGATGGAGTCAACTGCTTTGAACGGGAGGATGGCAAGGTGGCAGATTTTGCTGTCTGAATTTGACATAGTCTACATGAACCAAAAGGCCATAAAAGGGAGTGCGGTAGCAGAATTTCTGGCCAGCAGAGCTTTAGAAGATTATGAACCTTTGAGCTTTGATTTTCCCAATGAAGAGCTGATGTATATTGCAACCACCGAAGAAGACTCGCAAGAAAGTCATTCATGGAAGCTAAACTTCGATGGTGCTTCAAACGCTGCGGGTAATGGAATCGGAACAGTCTTGGTATCCCCGAGCGGAGATCATTATCCCTTCACTAGCAAACTAGACTTTGATTGTACAAACAATATGGCAGAGTATGAAGCATGCATAATGGGTATCCGCGCAGCCATAGAACATGGGATCAAAGTGCTAGAGGTTTACGGAGATTCTACTTTGGTGATTTATCAACTCAAAGGAGAATGGGAGACAAAAGACCCAAAGTTGATCAAGTATCGAAAACTAGTCCTGGAGTTAATTGAGGACTTCGATGACATTACCTTTTTTATCTCCCACGAGATGAAAATCAGATGGCTGATGCCTTAGCTACTTTGGCTTCGATGGTCAGAATAAATAAACAAGAGGATGTGAAGCCGATCCAGATGAGTATTTATGAAACTCCTGCTTATTGCTACAATATTGAAGAAGAAAAAGATGATCACCCTTGGTACAACGACATATTATGATATGTAAAGAATTGTGAATACCCCGACCAAGCAACTTAGAATGATAAAAAGACTTTGAGAAGGTTGGCTAATGACTATGTCTTAGATGGGGCGATCCTATACAAAAAGAGGAAGGATCAAGTGCTACTAAGGTGTGTGGATGTTGTTGAGGCTAAGCAAATCTTAGAGGAAGTCCATGAGGGCGTTTGTGGAACTCATGCTAATGGATTCACAATGGCCAGACAAATAATGAGATTTGGATATTATTGGTCCATCATGGAAGGAGATTGTATCAGCTATGCCAAGAGATGTCATAAATGCCAGATTTACGGAGATAAAATTCATGTGCCTCCGTCACCCTTACACGTGATGACTTCCCCATGGCATTTTTCCATGTGGGGCATGGATGTTATTGGACCAATCTCACCGAAAGCTTCAAACGAACACCGATTCATCTTCGTGGTCATTGACTACTTCACAAAATGGGTAGAGGCTGCTTCATATGCTAGCGTCACTAAATCAGCAGTAAGTCAATTTTTAAAGAAAGAGATTATTTGTCGATATGGAATGCCCGAGAGGATCATATCAGACAATGCATTGAATTTGAACAACAGCACAATAGCAGATGTTTGCAGTCAAATCAACATCAAACACCACAACTCGTCTCCGCATCGTCCAAAAATGAATGGGGCAGTAGAAGCGGCCAATAAAAACATCAAGAAGATAGTGGGGAAGATGACCGAGACTTATAGGGATTGGCATGAGAAATTACCATTTGCACTCTATGCTTATCAAACGTCTATCAGAACCTCTACTGGGGCAACACCTTTCTCATTAGTCTATGGGATGGAGGCAGTCCTACCTATTGAAGTGGAAATACCTTCTCTCCGAGTTTTGTCAGAAATAAAGTTGGATGAAGCTGAATGGGTCTAGGCTCGATATGATCAATTGAACTTAATTGAAGAAAAGAGGCTAAGGGCTATTCGTCACGGTTAGATGTACCAAAAACGAATGATGCGAGCCTATGATAAAAAGGTTCACCCAAGAGAGTTTAAGGAGGGAGATCTGGTACTGAAAAAGATCCTTCCAATACAAAAGGATTTCGGAGGGAAATGGATGCCGAACTGGGAAGGACCATATGTGGTGAAGAAGGCTTTCTCTGGAGGTGCACTAATTCTGACTGAAATGGATGGGAAAAGCTTATCCAATCCCGTGAACTCAGATTCAGTCAAGAAATATTTAGCTTGAAGAGGCCAAGGTGAAAACCCGCAAAGGGCGCTTTGAGACTTCTAAAAAAAAAAGGGTCAAGACAAAAACTCGCAAAGGGCACCTCGGATTCAAATGATCTTGCTACACCCGAATAGACGAGAAATGAAGTTGGGGCACCAACAAAGTACTTTGAGTCTTCTAAACACATGCTAAACCCAAAATAGTCTTCATGAAGTTTGTATGTAGAAGTCCAATCAATGATATCTAGGGCATCTGACCTTTGTTATCTTTGATTTTTTTCTCTTCGAGACATGTTCTCTAATAGCTTTTCTTGTATTTTTGATAATTCATTCAACTCTTGTTGAAGTCAATTTATTGCTGCATGTTGCATTAAAATAATGATTAATGAACTAATAATTTCACAAAAGAGGTTCTGCATATTACTTTGGAAATTTCTAGATAAAACAGGAGACTGAAACAGGACAATTGTTTAAAATTTCCACATGTACAGATGGGATATACATGAGAAAGAAGAGCCTTAATAGGGACTTTCTCTGAATCCTCTGGTTGTGATGGACATAAAAATATCATCGGGTCATGGTATGACAGGCCAATTTTTAGCAGGAAAGGATTCGAAAAACCCAAAGTTGTGGTGGAATGAATCAAAGTTGAAACAAGTCCTATGTCCTTTAGGTCACAATAAGGATAGGCAGAAAAGTGTAATTCTCGGGGGATGGTTTGAAGTTGATATACCACTTACGTCCCTAGCACTCATGAGCCTAAAATTGTCACAGGGGCAGAATGTTTAAGCAAGAAAATGATGCTTCAAGACGAGCAATGACGAAACCTTGAGGGATGAAATGAGTGATAACGCCTTGAATAGGAACCATACTCATGACATTTTTGCATCATAGCATGTCTAAATAGGAGCATTTGACTCATTTTGATCACGGCATCCTAATCATTAAGCATAAACATGTACCCATTCTACAGGTCATGTCCTCGAGAGGACAGTGTAGTAAGGTAGATTGAAGATAGAAAGTCTGGCAATCCTGATGTTTCAGGAGCAGATTGAAGATAGCAAGTCTGGCATTCCTGATGTTTTAGGAGTAGATTGAAGATAGTAAGTCTGGCATGCCTGATGTTTCAGGAGCAGATTGAAGATAGCAAGTCTGGCATTCCTGATGTTTCAGGAGCAGATTGAAGAGAGCAAGTCTGGCAATCCTGATGTTTCAGGAGCAGATTGAAGATAGCAAGTCTGGCATTCCTGATGTTTCAGGAGCAGATTGAAGATAGCAAGTCTGGCATTCCTGATGTTTCAGGAGCAGATTGAAGATAACAAGTCTGGCATTCCTGATGTTTCAGGAGCAAATTGAAGATAGTAAGTCTGACATTCCTGATTTTTCAGGAGCAGATTGAAGAGAGCAAGTCTGGCAGTCTTGATGTTTCAGGAGCAGATTGAAGATAGCAAGTCTGGCAGTCCTGATGTTTCAGGAGCAGATTGAAGTTAGCAAGTCTGGCATTCTCGAAGTTACAGAGGAGCAAATCAAAGTCAATAATCATCTTTCAAAGTTACAGTGAAGTGGATCGAAGCAACAAGATACAGTGGACTGGAATGAGGCCACATGAAGAAGAGAAGCACCGAAGAATCCAAACTCAGTGGGTCCGGGCAAATTTGGGCCTTCTTTATGTCTTTGCTCTGTTCCCGTTGCACGACAACGAGCAAAGAGGGGCAGCTGTAATACCCATAATTTGCCCAGCCCATTTTTACAAACCCGAGTAACCCAAATACATGGCCCAAAACCTATTGGCCCATTATAGGCCAAAACTAAAACACATCAGGGAACCCTAGGGTTCCCTTTCCCGCCTCCTCTCCGGCTGCACCCCTCGGGTGCCGTGCCCACGCCTCCACCCGAGGCACCCCATCCCGATGCCCTCCTTTTGCGCGTCCCTGCTCTGTTGACTTCTCTCTAGACCTGCAAAACAACAAAATTGCAGAGCAACAATGGCAAGAAGATAAACAGATAGTAGACAAAATACAATGATTTTGTAATTTTTAATTTGGCTATATAAGCCTGAATATGAAACATTGTAAAGGGAGAGAAAATCGAATACAAAGAAATAAAAAAAAAGAGACAATTCTTAGATTCGAAAATAAAAAAACGAATCTTTCAACAATCAAAAGGCATAATAAGAAGTATTAAGGTTGATTTCGAATTTTTATCCTTATTATTTACTGTTTTTTAATTTATTTTTATTTGTTTTAAATCTGTTATAAACAAAATCAAAAAAGAAAGATGGAAATACCCTCACCGGAACCCCACGGGTGCGACGTCGAAGGGCGTTGCCGTCGCTACATTCAGTTTTAGAAAGGGGACCGAAAGTTCCCTCTTCCGTTTAGGACAGAGCACCAAGGCTCGATCTCAGAAACGATGTCTTCGAACGGGGCCGAAAGCCCGTCCCCACGCGTCGTGGCCACCAGAGATGGTGGCTATGTGACGATCGGAGACAGAAGTCCAACCGTCAGACAGAAACAGAGGGAGAGAGGCCTTTGTTTTTTTGGTTCTTGAAAAGGGGAGGGGGTTCTGATATTTTGTTCTGAAACCTAAAGAAGAATGAAAGGTTTTTGGTTTAAAATAATAATGCCCAAACGCTGCCGTTTCAAGGGGTTCCCCAGGCGCCAAATCGGCGTCGTTTTGGGGAACCCGAACAAGACCCGACCCATAACCGGAGGATCCGCGTGTTTTTGCTTAGTAGGATAATTACCCACTTGGTTCTTTCGTATTTTTACCTATTTACAATTAAGTTTATTATATTTATTAATTTCGCCCTATGATTTAGCTCAGTTTACATTTTAGCCTTTGCAATGGCGCGTTTCAGAAGCAGGGCTAAATTGCTCGATTAGTCCTTCTTGTGTTCTGCGCATCGCGTTTTAGTCCCGAATCCCCTTTTCACTTTACTTTATTACTATGTTAGCCCTTAAATTTCATTTTGATTTCGACTTAGTCCTATTTTTTTAATTGCATTGCTATTATTGTTTTTATCATTATTTATTATATCATTATTATTATTATTTATTTTATTTATCTTAATATTTCTTTTACATATTACTTTAACTATATTTTTTAAATTTATATTTTTATATAGTATCATGTTATATTATGTATTATTTCTAAAGTTTTAATCTATTTTATTTATATTGTTTATATTATATATGTAATTTTATGATTAATGTATCATGCACACACATATATATATATATTTATTATTCATTATTTTATTTTGTTTAATATTTTTTTTCATATATTAGTTATTAGATTATATTTTTTAAAGATTTTATACATTGCATAGTATTATTATATCATATTTTTATATAATATATTTATATTGAAAAAACATATTTTATTTATATCGTTTATATTGTTAGATATTTTTATTTAAAATCATTATATACTATTTTCATTTTATACATTGTTTATATTGTTTATATAATATGTATGTCTCTTTATCTATTATTTAAACTTGCATGAAATATGTTCATATTTGTTTTTATTGTTTATTGTATTTTTCTATACTTCATCATATATTTGTTGTAACACCCCAAACCCGGTCAACACACCACGACCGAATCTGGTAGGTTACGGAGTGAAAACATTTTTTAAAATCATAAGTTTGTCGGAAAAATCTTTAAAGAAGACTCTTGTTTTGTTTTAGGGTTTAGAAAACTCGATAATAATTGATGCTGAAGTTGTTCTAGTAGTTGTCGTAACACTTGGAAAACTCGAGATTAAAACCCATTTGTGATTGCCGATTTTAGAAAACATTGGATACTTATTAAAACTGAACACGATAAGTAAAATCAAGTTTAGAACCATTTGCCTTTAAAAAGATTTGAAAATCTGAGTTATAAAAACATCCAAGTTACCTTATTATTTTGTGAACTTTGTTACCCGATGGTAACGTTTGAAAACCCAAAGAGATATAGTTTAGAAAGCATTGCTTTTTAGCGGTTAATTTTATCAAGTCCACAAACCCATCATATGTAAAATATAGGCAGAATAAAAGCAAGTAATAACCGAAAACCCAAAATAAACTTAGCGGCCTTATTACAAAACCAAAACCAAATTTAAGGAAAATTACTAAAATTGAAATAGCAGTTTAAAATCAAAACCAACTAAGATGCATGGCCACCTCGAGTCCTCCCCGGCTCCATATCCGCGATCTATGCCTCATCTGCAAAATGTAAGGGAAGGGGTGAGTCATCGAGACTCAATGTATAAATCCCCAACCCGATAGTTCAAGCACTTACACAGATCATCAGTAAAACATGCAAATCATGCAACCCATAACCTAACCATCCGATCTCCTTTTTCTACCCCGTGTGGTCAAAACCACTGGTGGTCAAAACCACTGGTGACCGAAGTCACAAATATATCGGTGTGGTCAAAACCACTGGTGACCGTAGTCACAAATCAAGTGATGGGGCCAACCCATCGTGTGGTCAAAACCACTGATGACAATCCCGTAATAATCATGTGGGGCCAACCCACTGTGGTACCAAACCACTGGGACGAGTCACAATATCCATATGTGGTCAAAACCACTGGTGACCGTAGTCACAAATATCAATCGTGTGGTCAAAACCACTGGTGGTCAAAACCACTGGGACTTAGTCACAAATCATATTAATAGTCTGGTCAAAACCACTGGTGACCGTAGTCATAGATCAACTGATGGGGCCAACCCATCTTGTGGTCAAAACCACTGGTGGCAGTCCAAATAAATCATCCCCCTCCTCTCATCAATCCCATCATCCTCATGCTCATATCATACGTGTCATAATATCATGTATCATGCATTTAAGGCATAGCACAGCATTTGACAAAACATGATGACGTATATCGTAAATCACATAACAGGGGGACTTACCCGGAATCCAAGCTCATGCCCACAAGGCAAGTCGCTAATGCCAACGGTTATACAGTAACATAATAAGCATCATTATACTAATAAAGTGTGTAAGAGTTTACACACCTGACTAACCGCAGATCTAAGTAAGAATCCCGAAACTACTCGAATCTAGCGAAATCCCGAAGCGTTGTTTCCCTTTCCTACAATCGGCCAACACCCTATTAGTAACTAAAAAGCCTATTCGGCTCTATTAGAAATCCCGAAGGATATGTCGCCCCAAATATAACACTTACCTTAACGCAAGAGATCCCTTCAGTACCTAAAGAGGTTCGGCCCTAGCACTAAAAGATAGAAGAATCGGCAACCAAAAAGAGAAAGAGTGAGACCACCAAGGAGATTCGGTTATACCAGAAATAGAGGGAATAAAGAGATGTAGTCACAAAACTTACCACACTAAGATCTGAGATTCGGCTTTGAGAACCCAGGTAGAGATGGGTTTCGGCACTTTAGGGATGAAGAGAAAAACGCAAGGGAGAGGGATTTATGAGCAGAGTGTTCGGCCAAGAAGAACACTCAATCAAACTTTCGGCTTTGGAGGTGTTTGAGATGAAGAGTAATTGCAATGGAGGAGAAAAGATTCGGCAAAGGGAGATTGAGAAGGGTTTCGGCACAAAAGGTTTTGAAAAACAAAAAGAGAGGGTGTTGAATGGAGAATAAGGAATGTTGGTTTCGGCTTGTACCAAATAATAATAAAAGAAGGAGAAGAATAATGAGAAGAAGAAGAAGATGTGAGCAAAAGATGGATTCGGCAAAAGGCTAACCAAAGAGAACCAACAAGAAAAAGGGAGGGAAGGGCTACCAAATTCGGCTCTTCAAAGAAAATGCACAAAAGGTTCGGCCAATCCCAAGAGCTGCCGAAAAAGAAAGAAAGCAAAGGCAATTGATGGCTCGGCTTTGACACAAAATGAAAAAGGGAAGACCCTCTCCTCACTAGCCGAAATACTCCCTTACTTTCTCCACAACATTCGACCACCACAAAAGGCTCCCAAAACCGATAACACCCCTTGCCCAAAGTCCCTTATTCGGCCAACTCTCTTCAAATGAGTTTGAAAAATATTCAAACTCCCAAATTTGCTCCCCTCCACCAATTCAAATTTGTTTGACCCCTTCTACCCTCATCTTCAAGAGTCCCTCCTGATCACTCCACTTCTTGCTTGTGGCGTCAAAAATAAAGACACAAAGGGGAATTCCTGCAGCTCGAACCAAGGCCCCCTTGCTCCCTGTGGCGTCACCTCCTCCAAGCTTTAAGTGGCGCCTGCTTGCCACTTTACCAATGAAATCCTTGTGTCTTAAACCCCCCATAAATTTTTTTAACCCCTAATTCCCTTAGCTCCATTTCCTTAAGTGCTAAAACAAAATTCTTAGCCCTAGTTCAAGCCTAACCTGGGGTTATAACTAGACCCCAAAACATGTTAAATGAACATAATGGACAATTTATCACGTGCAACACAAGCAAAATGCAGAACCCCGATTTAAGGATGTTACAGTTCTACCCCCCTTAAAAATAATTTCGACCTCGAAATTACCTGATCAGAAGAGTTGAGGGTATTGCTGTCGCATCACATCCTCTGGTTCCCACGTGGCCTCCTCCGTACCATGATTCTGCCATAATACTTTCACCAAGGGAACTGACTTCCGTCGCAGAACCTTGACATCCCGATCCAAAATCCGTACTGGTTCCTCCTCGAAAGACAAATCAGGACTCACCTCTATCTCCTCAACTGATACAACATGTGACGGATCCGATCGATAGCGTCTAAGCATTGAAACATGAAAGACGTCGTGAATCTGACTTAACTCCGCTGGTAACTCGAGCTGATAAGCTACCGGTCCCACTCGCTTTAACACTGTATATGGCCCGATGAACCTAGGGCTTAGCTTGCCCTTCCGACCAAATCTCAACACTTTCTTCCAGGGCGATACCTTCAGAAAGACCTTATCACCCACAGCAAACTCTATATCCCTCCGCTTGAGATCGGCATATGACTTTTGCCTGTCCGAAGCTTCCTTCAAACGAGCCTGGATCAACTTAACCTTATCCTCAGTCTCTGCAACCAACTCTGGTCCCAACATCTGACGCTCGCCCAATTCTGTCCAGCATGTAGGTGTGCGACACTTCCTACCATACAACCCCTCATATGGTGCCATCTTAATGCTTGCCTGATAACTATTGTTGTAAGCGAACTCTGCCAATAGTAGATACTCCTCCCAACTACCACTGAAATCCAGAACACAGCCCCTTAGCATATCTTCCAGAATCTGAATTACCCTTTCAGACTGTCCATCAGACTGCGGGTGAAACGCTGTGCTGAAGTCCAACCTTGTACCCAAAGCCTGATGCAAAGCTTTCCAAAACCTCGACGTGAACCTGGAATCCCTATCCGAGATGATCGACACTGGCACACCGTGCAACCTCACTATCTCTGCTACATACAACTTAGCTAACTTCAGAAGCGAGTAATCTACCCTTACCGGTATGAAATGAGTTGACTTAGTCAGACGATCCACAATTACCCAGACTGAGTCCTTCTTACTAGGCGTAAGGGGTAATCCACTGACAAAGTCCATAGTGATCCTTTCCCAGTTCCACTGTGGAATCTTCACCGGCTGAAGCAAACCCGACGGCAACTGATGTTCAGCCTTAACCTGCTGACACGTTAGACATTTACCCACAAACTCAGTTACTTCCCGCTTCAGTCCTGGCCACCAAAACTGCTCTCTCAAATCCCGATACATCTTGCTACCTCCAAGATGCATAGCGTATGGGCTGCTATGTGCGTCCTGAAGAATCCTCTATCTCAACTCGACATCCTTCGGCATACAAGCTCTCCCTCTTAAACACAATACTCCATCACTGGACAAACTATAATCCCCTAAACCACCATTCTGAACTTGCAACCTCCGAGCATTCAAGCCCTCATCCATTAATTGTTTCTCCTTAATCTGCTCAACCTAAGTTGGCTTAACCTGCAATTCCGCCAAAAGACTCCCATCATCATACAAGCTAAGACGAGCAAACATCGCTCTTAAGTCTGATACAACCTTACGGCTCAACGTGTCTGCTACCACGTTAGCCTTGCCTGGATGATACTCAATTGAACAGTCGTAGTCCTTCAACAGTTCAATCCATCTGCGCTGTCTCAAGTTCAAATCCTTCTGAGTCAAGAGATATTTCAGACTCTTGTGATCCGTGTAAACTATCGACTTCTCTCCGTACAAATAGTGTCTCCATATCTTTAGGGCGAAAACCACTGCTGCTAGTTCTAGGTCATGCGTCGGATAGTTAACCTCATGCAGTCTCAGCTGTCGAGATGCATAAGCCACTACCTTCCCTTCCTGCATCAGCACACATCCCAAACCAGTATGCGATGCATCACAATATACCGTGAATTCCTTCCCTGCCTCAGGCTGAATCAAAACCGGAGCTTCAGTCAGAATCTTCTTCAACTTGTCGAAACTTTCTTGCTGCTTCTCAGTCCACACAAATGAAACTCCTTTCCTCAATAACTTGGTTATTGGTGCTGTGATCAAAGAAAATCCCTCTACAAATCTTCGGTAACACCCCGCCAGACCTAGAAAACTCTGAATTTCTACCACTGACTTAGGCGGTTTCCAATCCAAAACTGCCTTAATCTTGCGAGGATCCACTCTAATCCCCTCAGCTGACACCACGTGACCCAAGAAAGTCACCTCCTTAAGCCAGAACTCGCACTTACTAAACTTGGCAAATAACTGCTTTTCCCTCAGAATCTGCAACACTACTCGCAAATGCGCATCATGATCCTCCTCTGACTTGGAGTATACCAAAATGTCGTCTATAAACACCACAACAAACTGATCCAAAAACTGCTAGAATACCCGGTTCATCATGTCCATGAATGCTGCCGGTGCATTGGTCAAACCGAAAGGCATTACCAGAAACTCGTAGTGCCCATACCGAGTACGAAATGTCGTCTTATGAATATCAGCCTCCTTCACTTTGAGCTGATGATACCCCGACCTAAGGTCAATTTTAGAGAAAACCGATGCGCCCTTGAGTTGATCAAACAAGTCGTCAATCCTAGGCAACGGATACTTGTTCTTTATCGTCAACTTATTCAACTGGCGGTAGTCTATACACATCCACATTGTACCATCTTTCTTCTTAACAAAGAGCACAGGAGCTCCCCAAGGTGATACACTCGGCCGGATGAAACCTCTGTCCAACAACTCCTGAATCTGAGCCTTTAACTCCACTAATTCTTTCGGCGCCATCCTATATGGAGCAATAGATACTGGCGCGGTTCCGGGTAACAAGTCTATACCGAACTCAACCTCGCGGTCAGGAGGTAGACCCGGAAGTTCCTCAAGAAATACATCAGCAAATTCCCCTACGATTCAGACATTCCCGACAGCTACATCCTTAGCTTCCAAAGCACAGACATGCACCATAAATGCTTCACAACCCTTCCTAACCATTTTCTCAGCCTTCAGCGCAGAGATCACATTAGATAAGTAATCTCTCCTATTACCTATCATCACCACCTCTTCACCTTCCATGGTCTTCAACACCATGCGCTTAGCTGCGCAATCCAAGCTAACTTGATACTTAACTAACCAATCCATCCCGAGAATCAGATCGAACTCCCCAAACAGCAATTCCATCAAGTCAGCCAGGAACACGACCCCTTGAAGTTCTAGGGGTACATTCCTATATAGTTTACTTACTTCTACAAAGTGACCTAGAGGGCTTATCACTGTCATCTTCCTAGAAGTAATCTCAGAGTCTAAGTTCATGGTTTCCACGATACTACTAGCAACATACGAGTGCGTCGATCCAACATCAATTAAAGCATTATAAGGTACTCCAAAAATTAAAAACGTACCGGTTATGACGTCCGGTGTGTCGCCCTCCTCTCGACGCCTTGCAGCGTAGACCAACCCAGGCTGTCTCGCTTCTGCACCACCTGCACCTCTGCCCGGTGCTCCACGACCTCTGCCCGAACCATTACCTACCCTAGCTGGACCACGACCCCTCTGTGGCTGCTGATTATCCCTCCTGAACTGTGTACGGTTCTGATCCTCAGACTGCAGCCTAGCTGATCTCTGTGGACAATCCCTAACTCGATGCCCCAGTGATCCACACTCAAAACATCCCCTGTTACCAGTCTAACATTCTCTCGTGTGAGACTTTCCACACCGAGCACATCGTGGCGGCCACTGAATATTAGTAACAGCAGGCCTAGCAGCTTGATTCAGCCCACTATATCTAACCCTTTTCTGCTGATTCCCAGAAAACCCAGATGATCCAGAACTCCTTTTATTCCAACCCCTATCCTGATTTCGCCTTACAGACTGTTTTACCCTTTCAGCAACCTTAGCTTTCTCCACTAGAACGGCAAATTCTCGTTCCTACTGTGGGGCAATTATCATCCGCAGCTCGTCTCTCAGTCCATCCTCAAATCTGACACAGCGCTCATGCTCTGTGCCCACAATACCCCGTGCATACCGACTCAACCGAAGGAATTCTGCCTCATATTCCGCTACCGACTTATTACTCTGGACCAAGTTCAAGAACGCTCTGCGCTGCGCATCAACATAACTAGCCCCTATGTACTTCCTCTGATAGGCTGCCCTAAAGAATTCCCAAGTGAGGTTATCTGCCATTGCTCCGTCCCTAACTGTGAGCCACCACTGATATGACTCATCTCGCAGCAGAGATACTATGCCTTTCAGCTTTTCCTCAGCTGAAAAATCCAGGTCATCCATGATGCGTTCCGTCGCCCCCAACCAATATTCTGCCGTACTAGGTGCCACACCAGATACACCTCTAAATACCTCTGCACCATTAGCCTTGAATCGCTCGGTCACAAATTTCCGAGCTCCAGTTCCAACTCCTGCACTCGCAACCCTCTCCAGCACCCACAGCACCGCCTGTGACACTGCGTCATTACCACCCGTCTGATCCTGATGTTCCGCACCCATAGCTGGCGGCGATGGTACCTCGTTTTCCGATCCATGACCAGACCCTGCCGGTTCCGAGACCGTCATCCTACCCCTACCTCGTCCACGAGTGTTACGCCTACGTCCAGTGCACTCATCTCTACCGATATAATCGAGCTGACTAAAAGTTTTATGCGTTAGACTTTTATTCCACTGTCTATTAAAGTACAGTTTTATGAAAAGTTTTAGTAAATGAGTTGTTTAGCGAGTACCCATCATCCTATAGTTCCAGTCTCTATAGTAGTTCCTACTACTATTCAATCATGCCATTCCTCATAATCATATAATCATATCAACAAAAGCAACAGTTTGGGGTACTTACCTGGGCGGATTGGTGCCGGAGACTCGGTGCCATGCTTTCATCACTATACTTTTCCCCTAAAAAGCCTTTCATGATCCTTTTTAAAACACTTTTGGGCCTCGGACCCACAGCCGAGCTGTTGAACTTGGCTCTGATACCACAATTGTAACACCTCAAACCCGGTCAACACACCACGACCGAATCTGGTAGGTTACGGAGTGAAAACATTTTTTAAAATCATAAGTTTGTCAGAAAAATCTTTAAAGAAGACTCTTGTTTTGTTTTAGGGTTTAGAAAACTCAATAATAATTGATGCTGAAGTTGTTCTAGTAGTTATCGTAACACTTGGAAAACTCGGGATTAAAACCCATTTGTGATTGCCGATTTTAGAAAACATTGGGTACTTATTAAAACTGAACGCGATAAGTAAAATCAAGTTTAGAACCATTTGCCTTTAAAAAGATTTGAAAATCTGAGTTATAAAAACATCCAAGTTACCTTATTATTTTGTGAACTTTGTTACCCGATGGTAACATTTGAAAACCCGAAGAGATATAGTTTAGAAAGCATTGCTTTTTACCGGTTAACTTTATCAAGTCCATAAATCCATCATATGTAAAATATAGGCAGAATAAAAGCAAGTAATAACCGAAAACCCAAAATAAACTTAGCGGCCTTATTACAAAACCAAAACCAAATTTAAGGAAAATTACTAAAATTGAAATAGCAGTTTAGAATCAAAACCAACTAAGATGCATGGCCACCTCGAGTCCTCCCCGGCTCCATATCCGCGATCTATGCCTCATCTGCAAAATGTAAGGGAAGGGGTGAGTCACCGAGACTCAGTGTATAAATCCCCAACCTGATAGCTCAAGCACTTACACAGATCATCAGTAAAACATGCAAATCATGCAACCCATAACCTAACCATCCGATCTCCTTTTTCTACCCCGTGTGGTCAAAACCACTGGTGGTCAAAACCACTGGTGACCGAAGTCACAAATATATCGGTGTGGTCAAAACCACTGGTGACCGTAGTCACAAATCAAGTGATGGGGCCAACCCATCGTGTGGTCAAAACCACTGAGGATAATCCCGTAATAATCATGTGGGGCCAACCCACTGTGGTACCAAACCACTGGGACGAGTCACAATATCCATATGTGGTCAAAACCACTGGTGACCGTAGTCACAAATATCAATCGTGTGGTCAAAACCACTGGTGGTCAAAACCACTGGGACTTAGTCACAAATCATATTAATAGTGTGGTCAAAACCACTGGTGACCGTAGTCACAAATCAACTGATGGGGCCAACCCATCTTGTGGTCAAAACCACTGGTGACAGTCCAAATAAATCATCCCCCCTCCTCTCATCAATCCCATCATCCTCATGCTCATATCATACGTGTCATAATATCATGTATCATGCATTTAAGGCATAGCACAGCATTTGACAAAACATGATGACGTATATCGTAAATCACATAACAGGGGGACTTACCCGGAATCCAAGCTCATGCCCACAAGGCAAGTCACTAATATCAACGGTTATACAGTAACATAATAAGCATCATTATACTAATAAAGTGTGTAAGAGTTTACACACTTGACTAACCGCAGATCTAAGTAAGAATCTTGAAACTACTCGAATCTAGTGAAATCCCGAATCGTTGTTTCCCTTTCCTACAATCGGCCAACACCCTATTAGTAACTAAAAAGCCTATTCGGCTCTATTAGAAATCCCGAAGGATATGTCGCCCCAAATATAACACTTACCTTAACGCAAGAGATCCCTTCAGTACCTAAAGAGGTTCGGCTCTAGCACCAAAAGATAGAAGAATCGGCAACCAAAAAGAGAAAGAGTGAGACCACCAAGGAGATTCAGCTGTACCAGAAATAGAGGGAAGAAAGAGATGTAGTCACAAAACTTACCACACTAAGATCTGAGATTCGGCTTTGAGAACCCAGGTAGAGATGGGTTTCGGCACTTTAGGGATGAAGAGAAAAACGCAAAGGAGAGGGATTTATGAGCAGAGTGTTCAGCCACGAAGAACACTCAATCAAACTTTCGGCTTTGGAGGTGTTTGAGATGAAGAGTAATTGCAATGGTGGAGAAAAGATTCGGCAAAGGGAGATTGAGAAGGGTTTCGGCACAAAAGGTTTTGAAAAACAAAAAAAAGAGGGTGTTGAATGGAGAATAGGGAATGTTGGTTTCGGCTTGTACCAAATAATAATAAAAGAAGGAGAAGAATAATGAGAAGAAGAAGAAGATGTGAGCAAAAGATGGATTCGGCAAAAGGCTAACCAAAGAGAACCAACAAGAAAAAGGGAGGGAAGGGCTACCAAATTTGGCTCTTCAAAGAAAATGCACAAAAGGTTCGGCCAATCCCAAGAGCTACCGAAAAAGAAAGAAAGCAAAGGCAATTGATGGTTTGGCTTTGACACAAAACGAATAAGGGAAGACCCTCTCCTCACTAGCCGAAATACTCCCTTACTTTCCCCACAACATTCGGCCACCACAAAAGGCTCCCAAAACCGATAACACCCCTTGCCCAAAGTCCCTTATTCGGCCAACTCTCTTCAAATGAGTTTGAAAAATATTCAAACTCCCAAATTTCCTCCCCTCCACCAATTCAAATTTGTTTGACCCCTTCCACCCTCATCTTCAAGAGTCCCTCCTGATCACTCCACTTCTTGCTTGTGGCGTCAAAAATAAAGACACAGAGGGGAATTCCTGCAGCTCGAACCAAGGCCCCCTTGCTCCCTGTGGCGTCACCTCCTCCAAGCTTTAAGTGGCGCCTGCTTGCCACTTTACCAATGAAATCCTTGTGTCTTAAACCCCCCATAAATTCTTTTAACCCCTAATTCCCTTAGCTCCATTTCCTTAAGTGCTAAAACAAAATTCTTAGCCCTAGCTCAGGCCTAACCTAGGGTTATAACTAGACCCCAAAACATGTTAAATGAACATAATGGACAATTTATCACATGCAACACAAGCAAAATGCAGAACCCCGATTTAAGGATGTTACATTTGTAATTGCTTTAGTATATGAATTATTATTTGTCGTATTTCTTATTATTAGTTCTTTATTGCCTATCTTAAATGTTAGTATATTATAATTGTTTCTAATATTTATGTTTGATAATGTATAAATGCAATATCGTCACATGGATTATTGTTTAAAATAAAAAATACATTTTTGCAAAATTAATATGTTATTTAAAAGTTTCTTAAATAAGGCAATGTTTTGGTATTTAGAAATTTGGGAAATAGTGCCCAATCGTGCTGGGTTTCGATTTTCCGTTTGGCTAAATAACTAAATATCCTTTTAACAAGTTTTATAAATTATGAGATGATCTTAGTTACGAGGGTTTAAAGATATCGTGTCCAATCGTGCTGGATGTGATGTTTATATTCTTTCGGATCGAAGAACTCTCAAATTTTAAATCAAATTATTCGAAGTTTTTTAGAAATCATGTTTTTAAATCCTTTTAAGTTTCAAACATTTGGACAGATTTTATCAATTAGGTACCAATTTTGGGCGTATCGAGGGTGCTAACCCTTCCTCATGTGTAACCGACTCCCGAACCTGTTTTCTCAAATTTCGTAGACCAAAAGCTCTGTTTTAGTGAACCAAAATGTTTTATTAAAACAAAGATGATCCGATCACACCAAATAAAGATCGGTGGTGACTCCCATTTTATTTTCATTTTCAAAACCCAAGTCGATTCCCCTTTTTTTAAAAAAATGGTTACGACAAACATCATCAATAAGTTTATCATTCTCATCTTGTTTTGATATTTCATAATCAAACAGTAAAAATGATTTAGGTAATTGCTTTGAATGTATGAAAAAGAAAAGAATTTCTCTTATAGATTATTTTGAAAATGAAGCTAAAAATTGTTTTTCAGATTTGGAAAAAAAAATGAGATTGATTTTAGGGTCTAAAACAAGAAAATAAAGTTAAGGATTAGAGTTTTAAAATTACCTGTAAATTTAAGGTTGAAAATACCCAAAGAAAAAAAATGCTTAATCTATCAAATTATGTTTTTTGTCAAGAAGAAAATACCAAGCTACTATTGATTCAAAGAAAATATACAACTATTATTGATTCAAAGAAAATACTCAAATAAATATATATTTCTCGAAAAAAAAGATGTTGAGAGTGTTTTAGCTTAAATATTTTATTATTATTATTTTTTTTGCTGAGAGTGCTTTTCATAATAAAATACTCAACTCATAAAAGATTATTTGGCTTTATATATGATATATATTAACCTCTACAACTTATACTCAAATATAGAGAGGTCTAGGGGTAAATTACTCAAATATACCAAAAAAATTAAAAATTTACGGAATTGGACCAATTTTTAGAAAATTTACGGAAAAGGGCAATTTCCCATCAAAACGCATCCACGTCAGCGCGTTTTGAGGGGAAATGCCAACAAAGTGCGCCCCTGGGGACGCGCTTTGCCTCCAACGGTCAAAATTTTTTTGACCGTTGGGCCTAACGGTCAAAAGGCCCAACGGTCAAAATTTTCCCTATAAAAACCCCCAACCCTTTTATTTTTTTCACACTTTAATCATTCTCTCAATTTTCTCTCAAAGTCCTTGAAATTTACTCTCAAATTTTAAAATAGTCCTTTACTATTTACAAAAAAGCCCTTTTTAATTTTTTTAATATATTTTTTTTAGAAAATTTTAAAATTTTCGATCGTATTACAATGGCCGGGGAATTACTTCGTCTAGACAACAAGCACATCTCAGTCGAGCAAATGCAAATGGTAAGTTTTAATTTTAATTTTTCAATATTATTTAATATTTTTTAGGTCTATGCAATTTTAATTAATTTTTATTTTATAATTTTTTAAACAGTCTATAGATCGGGTATTGCAATGTTATATTCGCAATATGCATGGTCCCCCATCGCCATTGATCGAGAATTACCTACGGGAAGCGGGTTTTTGGCACGTGGCCACGATAGGCCTGGGGTTCAAGTTGGAGCCGCCTTTGATCAGTGCGTTGATAGAGAGGTGGAGACCCGAGACGCACACTTTCCATCTTCCATGCGGAGAGTGTACCATCACTCTGGAAGATGTGCAGTTGCAGTTGGGATTGCCGGTGGACGGGTCGGTAGTCACCGAGTCCGCAACTTCTGGTGATTGGATGGTCGTATGCTACGAGCTTCTGGGTACCATTTCGGATAAAATTCAGGGAGGTCGGATCGAGATGGCCTGGTTACGAGACATATTCCCGGAGCCGAATGAGGGTTTGACCGAAATAGAACGAATACGGCATGCTCGGGCATACATTCTTCAGATAATTGGAGGCTATCTGATGCCGAACCTTTCTAGAAACCTCGTACACTTGAGATGGCTGCTGAAACTTGTTGATTTTAGAGAAGCTAGTGAATTGAGTTGGGGGTCTGCCATGCTATCGAGGTTGTATCGGGAGATGTGAGGGGCGACACGGCCGAGTAAAGCGAAAAATGGAGGTTGCCTATCACTACTGTAGTCATGGGCATGGTTTCGATTTTTACGTCCTCGACTTGACCACCATATTCTTTCCCACTGATAACGAGGTAAATTTAATGTTATATTTTACAATTATTACGTAGATTTATATTATAATTGTATGCTAAAAATTTATTTAATTAGGTGGAACCATTCGGCGAGTCATACTGGAATACCTACCTCTCTTGAAGATATACGGTTTCTATTGAACCAACGGTCGGAATCACAAGTAAGTTTCGAATTTCGTATTTATAATTTAGTATTTCGTATTTAGTGTCTAGTATTATGTATATAACTAATATTTTCATAATGTTAATATAGTTTCAATGGACACCGTACGAGGATCTAAAAATTCGGGCAGTAATTCCGGAGGAGTTCTTGCAAAATCCAAACAGTTGGCACGTGAAGGTCCCATTGATCACCTATGCGACCGTGGAGATGCACCAGTCAGATCGGGTTCTGCAACAATTTAGATTCCGGCAACCGATTCCCGTGCCACCTGAGGTGCTCGATGATGAGCACAAAGTGGATTTTGTGGCAGTTGCACATGGATTGGCCAAGATTTTGGTCAGCACATATCGAGACGTGGGAGAATCGGTATGACTATTTACCTGATCGGAAATCGATCGTCATTCCGGAGTTAGCGTGCGTGCTGGAATACATGCCATGGTTTAGGATCCATGGTAAGCTGTATTTATTGTCGGAAGAAGAGATACGACGGCAACTTCTTCAACAAAGGGAACATCGGGGCCCCTTAAATCCAAGGAGAAGGGGTGATGAGACGGGGCCATCAACAGCGCCGACATAGTCACCGGGCCCATCAACAGCGCCCACACAGTCACCGGACCCATCAGTTCAGCCGACGACACCGACATCACAGCCTTTACCCTTTATGCCAGGTGCGTACCCTACCCCTTATATGTATCCTAACCCATATATGTTTCCTTTTCCCAGTCCCAGCCCAGGTTGGAATGCATGGTCGGATTCGAGTCCGTTCCCTACTATTTCGGCTGGCCAGCCGATCTTGAGGCCGTCGTCGCGTGAGGGATCACAGGAGGCGCCGTCGGGGAGCACTTCTTTTTACCAGTCTCCTTTGCCATACGGGATTCAGACACCCCCGCCGTGGTTTATGCAAACACCCACAACTAGACCCAGTACCGGAGGAACCGGAATCCCCACCCGAGGTTCCACGACCCCCGCTGGAAGCTAGAAGAAGGAATCTAGCGTGTAATCGTCGACCGCCCCCGTGTGGCACTGGTTCCGACCGGCATCAACATTGATTCGGATCGGCTTTTTTATTTTTTAAATTGTAATAAAATTTTTTTATTTTTTAAATAAAAAAAGTTGTTTTTTATTTGTGTTTGTAATTTAATTTTAATATCTTCACTAAAATAGAAGTTGTTTATTTTTTTTGTATATAATTTAATTTGAATTTTTTAATAAAATAAAAAGTTATTTTTTATTTTTTATTTTTTGTAATTTATTTTTAATATATTTAATAAAATAATAGTTTTTTATTTTTTATTGTAATTTAATTTTAATATATGTAATAAATAAGAAGTTGTTTTTTATTTTTTATTTTATTGTAATTTAGTTTTAATATATTAAATAAATAAGAAGTTTTCTTTATTTTTTATTTTTTTGTAATTTAATTGTAATATTCTAATATCTTTTGTAAAATAGAATTTGTTTAATTTTTTTTTGAAATTTAATTTTATAAATAAAAGACCAATATTTGTAATTTTATTGTAAGTTAAAGGGTTTTTTTTCCAAATTAGTCCTTCTACAAAAGTTCACCGTTTTCATCAAACAAATAAATAGAATTTACATTGACACCAAGAGACAGAAAAAGTTAAGCAGACTGTCAACTATTCCGATTTGGACACGAGCGAGCTGTATGGCTTGGGTTCCTACACCATCCACACAACCTACGTTGGTTGGACGTTTCTCGGATATCCATATTGTTGCGTATTCTAGTCGAGCAAGGTCGACCTTTCGGTTTGCGCCTCAGTTGTCTATCCGGTAACAGCTTATACGGTGCAAGCGATACCGATAGCCACCTACGTTCATCTGGAATTGGTGGGAATACGTGTCTCCACACGTTGTACATGCTTTCTATTTTATACACTTCGTCGACATAGCTCATTGGATCAAGACGGAGATTCTGACAAGCCGCAAGTACATGAGCGCATGGGTAACGAAGTGCATCAAATATCCCACAGTCGCAGGTCCTATTCCTCAAGTGTACACGATACTGCCCGCCAACAATACCTTGGTTTGGTCTGTCAAACTCCGTCACACAAAACCATAGGTTGTCGCGATAGTGACACACTGTGTGCATGCTGTTGGCCGGTGCCTTCTCCCCTGTTAATTTCTCGCAAGACCTTCGCGCTCCATACATGGCCTCCTTGTATCTCGCCTTTATAACTCGCTACTCGCTTCGGAAATAGTGTCGCTAAAGGAAAATATGTCTCTCGCACAACCGATGTTATCGGCAGATGATGCGTTCCCTTTTAGAACAGAATTTATGCATTCTGCCAGGTTTGTGGTCATATGACCATATCGTAGGCCGCCGTCATATGCTTGTGTCCACTGTTCGAAAGGAATATTGCACAGGTAGTTTGCTCCTTCTTCGTTATCTGATCGCAAACTCGCCAACATCTCCTGAAAACGATCCTTTTTGATCTCGTACCCTACCAATATACATTGATAGCGAATATTACATACCACTCTTCAATTGAGAATAAATTGAATATTACAAACAAAATTATATTAATAGATATTACATACCCATATCGATCACTTGCCCTCGCTGTCTTTTAGATCGATGTTGCCCGTAGTAGTTGGATACAACATACCTTAGGCAATATCGATGGTGTGTGCGATGCCACAGGCTTCCCTGGCGCTCTATTGTGGCTAGTATTCCAGGGCCTCGATCCGATATAACGCATATATCAGGTTGGGCCTCCTTAACCTAGATAGGAAGAAATCCCAGTCATCAGCTGACTCCCCCGGTGTTATTGCGAATGCAATCGGGAGGATTCTCCCACTGCCGTCCTGTGCCACAGCTAGTAATAGCCGATGCGTATATCTGCCATACATAAAGGTACCGTCAATTTGTACCAATGGCTTGCAGTATATAAATGCATCTCGGCATTGCTTAAATGTCCAGAAAAGACGCTTGAACACTGCGCATCCACGGAGCAAACGATAGTTGTAGTACGCCGGTTCCGTTTTAAGGTCTGTTATGCTGCCTGGGACATATCTCTCTAGCACCTAACACCACTGTCATACTTCATTATATGAAGCGTCCCATCGACCATGCAACTTTTCCAACGCTTTCTGCTTGGCTATCCAAGCCTTCCTGTAAGAGGGCGTGTACCCCAATTGGCTACGAATATTGCCAATTAAGGTCGGCACTGTAGGCTTGGGATCAGCCTTCAGCGTCGGCATTATTAAGTCAGCCAACATGTCTGAATCCATCTTCAGATGGTCTTGTGTAACACCTGTCAACGAAGTACGTTAAATAATGCAACATTACGTAATATTAGTATTATTCAAAAACATTGAATACATCGTGATACTGTACCGGCAAGACATGTATGTGGACCTTTGTACTTTTTGATCTCCCACAAGCCTGTCCTTTTCCTCATCGAGGCCATGATTTTCCATGAACACGTACCGTCTTGCACTGCACACTTCACCTCGTACTTTTCGAGCTTAGATTTAACCACGATGTAGTTAACCCCGTTCTTGATGTTGTATTGTTTTAATGCAGCAAGAAAAGCATCCTTGTTGGAAAACTTGTTACCAACTTCTAATTCGCCCGCATCTAACGATGAAGTTGTACGGTCACGCGTCCGATGTGGTAGTTTAGGAAACTCCAATGCATCGTCTTGGGATAGATCGACATTATGCATATGGGCTGGAGGCGAGTACGCCCTGAATAGCGGATCTTCTTCTTCTTCGTCTGAACCGCCCTCAACATCTTCAGGTACTATTGGAACAGGCTCCGGTTTAGAAAATAATCCAACTTTTGCACCATCGGGCCCGGGCTCTCGAGGTGGATCCACATCCTACTCATGATTCGATCCACCATAATCTGCAACGAACGAGGGCCCCTCGTCGGTGGATGTCGTGGGGAGTATATTATCCCTCCTTAAACATCTTTCGTAACGTTCCCAATCATATGTGGATTGCCAATCACTAGAAGTTGATAACGTTCCCCAATACGTATTTCTATCATCGGGCGTCGAAGGAAGGATATGCATGTCCCATCCACTAACCGAGTGTCGTGCGGGGTTATGTTTTCCATACTACCACCAAACACGGGCACTTCCGTATTCTGCCTCCCACTAACAGAGTGTCGGCTTGGGGTTGTGTATTCCCCTCGAACAGAAGTAGATGTTGAGGTGGAAGAAAGATCACTTGGCGATGAAAATTGTACATATACCTCAAGATAGGGTGATCCACTGGCAAGATGAGTCTCCACCATTGCCTCAAGGCTCCGAGGACCTTTGATGTCGAATGATTCATATCTCACCGGATCAACCGAAGCACAAAATCTATACTTAATAGACTGAACTTTCATTGGCGTTGTTCCGAAGATTTTGCGCCTAATTCTTTTGTGAAGTTCTGACAAATCTATGTTCTGATTAAAACCCAGTCGCGCTGTGTTCTCCGATAAAAAAACAACACCATTTTCAGTGTCACAAACCTCACCATCATAGTAAATAACGGCATTAATACATTCACTCATTTTCAGTTTCTATTTTTCTTTTGCCTCAATTTCTGTTATGCATCATGAGAATGAAATTTGGCTGATTTATAGTGTAAGGATTGCGACAGACTACTGTAACAAGGAAAAGCAAAGAATGATTATTTACAAGGAAAAGGAAAATTTAATTTGACAAGGAAAAACAAAGAATGATTATTTACAAGCAAATAAGTTTTCTTTTTTTTTTTTTGTAATTTAGTTTTAATATATTAAATAAATAAGAAGTTTTCTTTATTTTTTATTTTATTGTAATTTAATTTTAATATATGTAATAAAATAAGAAGTTATTTTTTATTTTTTTGCAATTTAGTTTTAATATATTTAATAAAATAAGAAGTTTTTTTTTTTTATTTTTTTGTAATTTAGTTTTAATATATTTAATAAATAAGAATTTTTTTATTTTTTAATAAAATAATAGTTGCTTATATGTTTTTGTAATTTAATTTTAATATCTTTTAAAATAGAATTTGTTTAATTTTTTTTAAATTTAATTTTAAAAATAAATATCCAATATTTGAGGTGCCAGCAAAGTGCTCCCCTAGGGACGAGCTTTGTGCCACCTCAGTAAAAGCGCGTCTACGTGGACGCGCTTTGCCGAGGTGGCACAAAGAGCGTCCCTAGGGGAGCGCTTTGCTGGCATTTCCCCTCAAAACGCGCTGACGTGGACGCGTTTTGATGGGAAATGGCTATTTTCAGTAAATTTTCTAGAAATCGGCCTAATTCCGTAAATTTTTAATTTTTTTGGTATATTTGGGTATTTTACCCGAGGTCTAGTGATGGTTAAGATGTTGATTTATCTTTAAATAGTTGTTTATTCAAACTAATTTTAAGGCATAATTATTATTTTTTTATGTAGATGTCTTTACCATTATTTTTTTCATTTATATATATACATTTATATTTTTAATATAATTTTATATGTATGGTCTATTAACATTTATGATGGACTTTTTTTAGGGTAAATATCCCAAATATACCAAAAAAATACTTTATTTACGGAAAAGGGCCAGTTTCAAGAATATTTACGGAAAAGGGCCGTTTCCCCCCAAAACGCGTCCACGTTAGCGCATTTTTGGGGGAAACGCTAGCAAAGCGCGCCCCTGGGGACGCGCTTTATGCCACCTCAGCAAAGCGCGCTTACGTGGCCGCGTTGTGCTGATGTGGCACAAAGCGCGTCCCTATAGACGCGTTTTAGCCCGTGTTTTTTTTTAAAAAAAACTATTCTCGAATACTTTAAAAATTTACGAGAATAAACCTTTATAAAGGCTTAAAGTGACAACACCATTTTTTTTTAAAGTGGCATCAATTAATAAGGAAATATAACTTACAAAGGAAATCTTTATATAGACCCAAAGTCTCATTTCCCTTGTTTTCTTGAGTAAAGTGGGATATGAGATATGTGTATTTATAGACTCATGAATAGTTTTGCAGCTTGTTCCTAAACAATGTGGCATTCCTTCCTCTTTTAACTAACAACATGAGATGACATGCTACACTATATTTGATTTTTTTTTACAAAACAATTTCCCTTTTTTTTTAATTTATTTAACATTTTCTTATATTATAAAAAACAAGAAACAAAACAACTCAAATATATTTTTTATAGATGACATGACAATTTTTCATATTGTATAAAGTATTTTGATGCTTATACTTGGGATATTTACCCAATATATTTAATATATGTCATTATTTACTTATTTTTGTTTATGTCAAGCAATCTTTTATGGATAACTAATGAAAGATGGTTCGTTGTGAGAGACACTTCTCTCTATTAGGACCGAAAAATAAGTAAGTTAATATTTAAATATTTCAAATATCAACAAAATGGCCCCTCTATTAAATTTTTCTTCCAGATATGCTTGATTATAGAATTTTAATATGTTTTTTAAATTAAATGATGCAGAAATTAATGTTGATTAAAATTTAAAATATATTTTATACATTTTCCCTACCTATGTATCTTTTCTTTTTTAACATTTCCTCCAAACACAAAGCATCTTTCTTCAAAATCAAAATCCAAGAAAGGAAATCAGTAAAATTTGTTCTTTTCTGGGAAAAAGAAAAGAGTAACTTACATTACTGAATTGTAGTTAAAAGTCCAGCCTTTTGAAAAAGAATGAGATCTTTTGGAAAAAGAGAAAGTTAAGTAGATGAAGGAATGCAGAAAAAGAAGCCATTTTTGGGTGAAGGTTGGGAGGTTACTACAAAAAGTTGTTTTGCATTCAAATAATACACCAGTTCTTGTCCTTATGGTGATTGATGCATATTTCAATTCATGAGTAGAGCTTTGTCTTCTTTTTTCCACCTTTTTCACTTCTCTATGATAATACTTGTATATCGTTCATAAATATAGGGGATAAATGGATTTTCTTCGCTACATTTTCATCCAATTTCACACGGTGGGTTTTCTTGAAACTTAATAAATGGGTGTTCTTCTAGGGTGACAAGTTCCGGGTAGAAGTGCCATCATTTTAGAGATTTAGAGAAAATGTTAAAAGACAAAAATGGGTAAATATATTTTTAGAAAATATTTGGTGGTCAAGTAAAATTAGAGTGATAATAAATATATAATAAAAAATAAGACAATAATTTTTTAACTTTGTATGTGAACTAAAAAAAATATTGTTAATATATCAAATATTAATACACATGAACATAAGGGCAGAAGTTAACCATTTTTAATGGAGGGAATATTTTGTTCATATTCAAAATGTAGGACTAGTTTTTTCATTTTTTTTTCAGTAGCATCAAAATATATTTGAGTTGTTTTGTTTCTTGTTTTTTATAATATAAGAAAATGTTAACAAAATATATATAAAAAAAAAAGAGAAATTGTTTTGTAAAAAAAATCAAATATAGTGTAGCATGTCATCTCATGTTGTTAGTTAAAAGAGGAAGGAATCCCACATTGTTTAGGAACAAGCTGCAAAACTATTCATGAGTCTATAAATACACATATCTCATATCCCACTTTACTCAAGAAAACAAGGGAAATGAAACTTTGGGTCTATATAAAGATTTCCTTCGTAAGTTATATTTCCTTATTAATTGATGACACCTTAAAAAAAATGTTGTTGTCACTTTGAGCCTTTATAAAGGTTTATTCTCGTAAATTTTTAAAGTATTCGAGAATAGTTTTTTTTTAAAAAAAAGGGCTAAAATGCGTCTACGGGGACGCGCTTTGTGCCACATCAGCAAAACGCGGCCACGTAAGCGTGCTTGCTGAGGTGGCACAAAGCGCGTCCCTAGGGGCGTGCTTTGCTGGTGTTTCCCCCAAAAACGCGCTGACGTGGATGTGTTTTGGGGGGAAACGACCCTTTTTCGTAAACATTCTTGAAACTGGCCCTTTTCCGTAAATAAAGTATTTTTTTGGTATATTTGGGATATTTACCCCTTTTTTAATTTTTACATATTCATGGTCAAACGGTCATCAAAGATTTTACTGGAATTAAAATAAAAAAATAATTAATATATTATATACTCAAATTAACATGAAAACAAAAAAAAAATTAATTATTGCATGTTTTAAATTACATATATAGTCCCTCTATATGTCACCACACCTGTCATATATTATTGTTTGATAAATTTAATTGGTAAAAAATTTATTATATATTTTTATAATTTTAATTTAAGTTTTTTAATATTTTTTTATAAGTTTTTACAAGTTTTATAATTTTAAAAATTTTAACAGCTAATACATATGAAGATGAAGATCCTACACCAGTTGTTGCCGGTTAGCAATTGGATCAACATCTGGTGGTTTTTTGAATGCTGACAGGGCTAGATTGATAGAAAATCTTGATGAGGAATTGGCATGTATTGACAAAGACGCTCAACATCTTGAGATTTAATTATAGCTCCTTAATCAGCAAAAGACTCGTACTCTTTGCTTGCTTGTGGAATGTAATATCTTTGCATTTTTTAGGAATGTTATATATATATATATATATATAGTATACTATTTTTGGTGAGAGTGATTTTTATGTGATATTGGTTTGATGATGTTTTAAGCCTTATAGTTTAATACTTTGTTTTTTTTTGGCATGTACCTAAAGTTGTCTTTGAATATTGCTATATTACTATGATTGTCTATTGTTAGTACTTCTTTACTCTTTTGCATTAATAGTTCGTTTTGTAGTTGTTTTACATAGTTTGATAGTTGAATTAATTGGGAGTATTATGTTGAATATGATCTCAAAATGCAAAAGGGAAAATTGTTATTGCTAGTTACGTAGAACAGATGCAATCCTAGTTGCACCTTAGCTTGTATTTGGCAAGTCAACGTCGCTTGTCATATTTGGTTGGCATTTTTTTGACCAAAATTGTTTGACATTTTAAAAGAACATCTTTGAGGATTTTTAGCAGTACTCTAAGGAAGTCAACATACGAAGAAAATCAAGTCAAGCAAGGAGTTTTGAAGAGTTTCAATGTGATTGAGTTTTCTTGTTCGAAGAAATTTGATTTGCAAAGAAAATTATACCAAAAAGTCTTTGTTGATTCATTCTATGTTAAAGATGTTATTGATCTAAATTTAAGGAGTTAAAGATTCACATTGGTTGTAATTAAGCAAGCCATTATATGCTTATTTAAAATAAGATTTGTTTTAGTTTTAGGAATGAGATTAACAAAGCACATTTCTTATTCGGCGAGGACTTATTTTAATACAAATTTGTTGTGAGCAAATTATTCTTGTTATTCATTTTGTAACTAAGCATTCAATGGGAAAGTTTTAATTAAAATAATGAACTTACCATTCGATTGCAATGTGTGGGTTTTCAATTTCAACATGGGCATATGTCATGGCTGGATTTTTTTTCAATTCTTTCTAGTTCTTCATCCTTTGTACCGGTTTGACTCTACAATGCTAAGGTTTCAATGCTAAGACGTAAGGTTTAAGGTTTACCGACGTGAACTAAGCCTCTACTGGTGGCAGTTGGATGCTGGCTTGGTGATTCTCTTAATTTGAAAAAAAAAAAAGAGTTCACATTTATTAATTAGTTGTCTTCCAAAAGCGAGTAATGAGATACAAAGATGACTGAGCATTTTTCCAATATTAAATTCATTAATTGGAGTGTTTTAATTGAATTTAAAGCTTTTCTAAAAGGAAAATTGGAGTTAAACGATTTTTTTTTCATTTTGGTACAAGGACCATGAATTTCTAGATCTCTGCAAAAATATTTTTTTATTTTTATTTAAATTTTAAATTTTAAATTTATATTAATATAATGTAATGTAATCATTTTAATTTTAATTTTTAGAAATATTAAATTAATTTATCATATTAATAATATCTTGTGGATGATATTTGAATTTAACACTACTTTGACATTACCATTTTAATTAAGAATTCATATATAAACATTTATTAAATATATATATTAATTTACAATCTCATATTTTTATTGTTATTTTTGGTCCAAAGAAAAAAGAAAGAATGGGTGTAATTGGTTAGAATTAGAGTGAATTATGGAAAATTTAGGCCAATATCAGTCATAAAATGAAGAAAAATGTGCATAACTTGGCAGAAGTCATAAAGCCTAACAGTAATGTGAAAATCATAAAATTCAGCCTAAGGATGCTTAATCTTTAGTGAAACAAATTTATGAAAAGATGGCTATTCAATTAACAAATTACCCTTCAAAATTTGGAATCCTATTGTTGGAATCTATTGATGATTTTATGATATCTATGTGCATAAATTAAAAGAGAATAAAAGTGAGAATTCAACACATTTTTATTACTGTAATCATTAGGATGATATACATTCAAACATGTTTTTCTAAGAAATTATAGGTAAATTAAACATTAATAAAGAAAAAGAGTGTTTGGTATGCAGAGCAGCAATCCTTTGTGAACCATGAGTTATCTATCTATATAGCATAGCATTCATTCTTTGTAGATATTAAGCTACTCCTACCTTTGCATATTCTTATTCCCTTGTGGGATTACCCATAGTCATGGTAATTAGCCGTTTGCAGAGATATAGAAATACATGGTCCTCTGTACCAAAATGAAAAAAGAAAAAAAAGTTCATGGTCCCAAACATACGTTTATCTCCTTATCAAAAAAACTTCCAACTCCAATTAAAACATTTAATATTGTAAAAGCACTCCGTCACCAAAATCTATAAAATAAGGCTCTCTGTATCCCATCACTCGCTTTCGGAAGGCAACTACTTAATAAATGTGAACTTTTTTTTTTCTTTTTGTTGCCAAATTAAGAGAAAGGCCAAGCCACCATACAATTGCCACCACCGGAGGCCTAGCTGACGTCTGGTGGGGAAAGTGAAAACCCTTTTGCTCTTTTGAAAGATGGGTCAGGGGCTGAGTTGTGTAGCGAGTCAAGAGAATGAATTGTTTACTGCAGTTCAAGTTGGAGACTTTGAAACTGTGGAAACTTTGTTAGAGAGAGAACCCAATCTTTTGCATCATACAACTGTTTATGATCGCCACTCTGCTTTTCATATAGCAGCTGCTAATGGCCAGATCGAGGTGGGTTGTCCCTTTGGAGGTTTTTGAAGATAAACTTTTTTTGGTTAAGTTTTATTCTAACTTCTTTTACCTTGGTTTTGGCTTTTTGGGTTGTTGAATCCATATATGGTTTCATTCCCTTGATGTAAAGATGGTTTTTTTTGGTAGATTTTGGCTATGTTATTGGAGAAATCCGTGAATCCGGATGTAGTGAATCGTCACAAGCAGGTAGTTTTATTTTTTGGAAAGTGCTTACTTTTTTCTTTTTCTTTTTTTGGTTATTTATCTATTCTCTATAATTAGTTTTCTATTTTGTTTCCTTTTCAATGTTTATAGACTCCACTTATGTTTGCTGCAATGCATGGGAAGATCTCCTGTGTGAAGAGGCTCATTGAAGCTGGGGCAAATGTAAGTGATTTTTCTTCTTTGTCTTTTCCCTGAATTTTGCAAAATAATCCATTTATATGTATTTGAAATTCTTTTGATTGCAATGATACGATGTCTGATTTTCAGATATTAATGTTTGATTCCCTTCATGGAAGAACTTGCTTACACTATGCAGCCTATTATGGTCACTCTGACTGCCTTCAAGCCATCCTCTCTGCTGCTCAATCTAGCCCTGTTGCTGTTTCATGGTGGTCTTTTGTTTCTTTCAAGATTGCTTGAGTTTTTTTTTTTTTTTTTTTTATTCATTTGGATAGAAATCTCTGTTTTCATTTTATCTTATATGTATATCTTTTGTTGGATTTGATATCAGGGGATATGCACGGTTTGTGAATATAAGAGATGGTGGGGGAGCCACTCCCTTGCACTTAGCAGCACGCCGGAAGCAGCCTGAATGCGTACATATTCTGTTATACAATGGTGCTCTTGTTTGTGCATCAACTGGTCGATATGGGTAATAATTCATGTTAAGTTGATAATTCATGAGTATCTGTATTTATTTATTTATTTATTTTGGTCAGATGGATAGAATGATTGCTTGGAAAAATGACTGAAAATTTGTTGCTTTTTTCAGTTTCCCAGGAAGCACTCCTCTTCATTTGGCTGCTAGAGGGGGCTCTCTCGATTGCATTCGTATGTTGTTGGCTTGGGGTGCAGATCGTCTTCAAAGAGATGCATCTGGGTATAGTTTAATTTTATTATTTACATATATGGATATCTACATGCTTTTATATTCCCAGGCCTTGATTTGTTTCATTCATTTTCTCTTACCAAGATAATTATTTCGGCTATAGATTTTGATCTTGTCCTTGTATATATCTTTTGGTGTATAATCATTTTTGTTATGTTCATATCTTTACAGGAGAATATCATTTGTCGTTGCGCTAAAACACAAACATGGAGCTTGTGCAGCTCTTCTAAATCCTTCATCAGCAGAACCTCTTGTCTGGCCAGCAACTTTAAAGTTCATTACCGAGCTTAATGAAGAGACAAAATCACTATTAGAACAGGCCTTAATGGAGGCAAACCGGGAAAGGGAAAAGAACATCTTAAAGGGAACAGCTTACTCACTTCCATCACCCTCACATTCTGACTCAGGGTTAGATGACAGTGTTTCTGAGGTATTCCTTAAAATGTATAGACTAGCCCTTCAAGCGAGGTTTTCAATGGTGCTCCTCTTGGCATCATATTAGCTCAGTCCATTACGAAATTGAGATGTAATACAAAGTCTTGAGGCTATACCAATATACAGCATAAACTTCATACTTTAGCATATCCGTTTTTGCATTGACCCTACTCTTTAGCTATCGACTGCTAGGTTTCTGTTATGCTAGTAAATTTTGAACATAGTTTCCATTTGGCAATAATGGAGTTGATATATTCACTGTGGAATTATTTGGTGCAGGCTGGCGATACTGAAGTATGCTGTATATGCTTTGAGCAGCTCTGCACTATTGAAGTTCAAGACTGTGGCCACCAGATGTGTGCACAATGCACAGTTGCCTTGTGCTGTCACAACAAGCCAAACCCTGTGACTGCAAGCCTAACAACCCTGGTATGCCCCTTTTGCCGGAGCACCATTGTCCGACTGGTGGTAGCCAAGATGAAATGTTATGACGATACCAACCGCTCTACTGGAGAAGATAGTACTTCAAAGCCAAGAAAATCAAGAAAGCCAAGGAATTTCAGTGAGGAAAGCAGCAGCTTTAAAAGTTTATCCGCAATAGGTTCATTCAGCAAGATTGGTGGCCGTAGCTCAGGAAGGATTGCTGCAGAAAATGAATGGATTGATAAGCCTTGAAACTTGGCACTTTGTCAACCATTACTTATTGAAAGTTTCAGATTGTCACATTCCTTTTCACACAACGAAGGAAAATAAAAAAAGGGCAGAGAGAAAAAATTAAGCAATCATGGTGAGGACTGGACTCATTTGGTCTATATACATGTGAAATAGGCGAGTCCATCTGCTACATAAGCAAAGAAGTGAGTTTGCTTAGGGTTATTTTGTTAGGGTTTTTAAGTTTGGTTTATTTTGTTGTAATCTTTGTTTACTTGAGACTGAGATGAACAATGCTGCTTAAGATTCAATTTTTATACTTAAATGTTTTAATTTACAATGATTAATAAGTGTGAAAAGTTTACTTAAAAAAAGGGGGAAAAAGGTGAGAATGACATGTGGAAGAAGATTTGAAGTAGATAGTTGGAGTGTGGTAGGGCCAATGAGTGAAGGGAAAGGCAAATCAATGGGGGGAAGGGGGGGGGGGGGCATCAAAACTTAGAGCAAGGGCCAAGGCTCCATTTTTAGTTGGCCTTTGCCTTTTTGGCTTTTTATATAATAACAAATGCTTTTGTTTTTTGTTTTGTTCTTTTTAATATATAGGACACGAACCATGTACCTACTTGTTTGTTATGCTTGATGGTGATAGCCCATGGTTACATTCAATCATCGAAAAAGTATTTAATATTACTATATAGAAAACCTAAAGAGATTGTAGGAAAAGGAGCTTCATGAAAAGATTGATTTAGTTTAGCTTTAAAAACCGAAGAAAAAGGAAAAACAAACAGTAATATATGATAGAGAGACTAAAGCTTAGTCCTCCCTAACCCCTAAAGCATACCAAATTGAATCATCAGAAATAATGAGATGCAAAGGCATAAATGGAGGGAAGGGTTCAGGGTTGTCCACACATGCATGAAAGCAGAACTGGAACTCCATTACTGTTACCATCATTATCTAGTCGGCCCTTCTTTTGAGTCTCAGCATCTGCAACATGGCATGAACTTGTTCGAGGAGCGATGCAGCCATTAATGAATAGGGAGTTTGATTCTATATTGGGTTGAGCCTGCAGGGCAAGTTCGTCAGGTCCATTGACGGTAGGACTGTGGTTCCTTCCATATCCACTGGCTGCTCTTCTTTCCACCGCGAGGAAGTGGCCGAGTGATGGAGCATTGTTTGCATTATTAACATTCTCAGCATCGGTATTATCCCTTGAACATAAGGAAAACAGCCAAACTTTTGATCTGTTGTTTCGTTTTTCTCTTGTTGCTTCAGCTTTCCTTCCTCTTATGGATCTTTTCGAGAGTTTCCAGATGCTAGAAACACCGATTAGGCTCCCAAGCGTAATGCTCTTATCATGGAAAAAGGAACCAGTTGACTGACAATCAAGCAAACAAGAGATATCAGTAAAACATTGTACAAATCAACTTACAAATCCACCTGCAGAAATCACTAGAAGCAAGATGCTTTATACGCGGTATTCTTAGGATACTTCTTCAAATAATTACGCCAAATATCATGAAATAAACAACTAGCCAAATGTATCATTACCATAAATTTTCACTTCTTTACATAAAATCTCATCACATTTTGGTCAAATTATGTGCTTCATCAGATATATGATATAGAGGCATCCAGCAGCACCAGTATATCTGAGTGAGTTGACATGATTAATGTGTAATCACTAGCACCAGCACATTACAAATAAAGTCAATGCCGGCTACTGTTGATTGCAATTATTAAGTGCCGGTAGCTTAAGACCTCACCTATGAAACAAAAACACCTAATAGCAGCACTTCACTCTTAAAACTACGGCAGAAAGCACCAAATCAGGCTCCACATGACAACCGCAACCGCAGAGCCCGAATAGAGAAAAGGGGTATTACCAATGCTAGGACTTGAATCCCAAACTTGTTTGATGCTACCTCTTAAGAACCCACCCCGTTTACTTTTAGCAAATTTGTCAAAAACAGTTTGTTCAATGGAGCAAGAGAAAGGGGAGATTTTGCTGCCCTACCAAATAAAGAAATCATCTAATAGCACTATTCAATGTTGTTGCAAATTGGGTATTAGTTTACCACCCTACAAAAGAAGACAAGAAAAATCAACAAAAAGAAATGCATTTCTCCAGTAAAACTAGCAAGCATGTTTGTGCAAGAAAAAACCAAAAAGGCTACAGTGTAAAACAAAAACAAAAACCCAAGACAAGACCACTGAAATTGTACCAATCTAAGCAAAATTACAGCCAAAATATGTCTAGTTTTTCCAGTGAGACTGAGTCACTCACTGACCTCTGTGTCTAAATCTGAAGAGGAATCTGTGGAAGAAGTTGGGGAACCAGTGAGTATAGTGTTGAATGATATTGATCCTGAGTAATCATTGTTTCTTCCAGGCAACCCAACTCTCACATTCAGGGGCTGCAATCCCAGGGGCCAACCTTCTTCCTGCTATCAAATAAAAAACCAACTTATCATATAACTGTACTAACATCAACAATATGACAAACAGCAAGTAGACACACACACATTAATATCATAGAGGAATTTAAAGAAGAAAAATAGACACCCCACAACTATAAGAGACAACCCATGAGAGAATAACCAGAGAGAAGACAAGCATTACCTGATGAGCCATGTCTTGCTGAAGTACTTTGTGAGTGTGACTTGATTGATCTTTACTAAAAGTAGATATGAGATATATGAACCAAGAAAAGAAAAACCCTAAAAACTATAGATTAATAACCAACTTAAAGCAAGTAAAGTGAACTGGTTATAGATGTTCATATATATGGACTTTGAAGAACAACATTGGTTACATGTCAGAGAGGAGAGACAGGGTGAAAGGACAAGAGTAAAAACAAGCTGAAGATTGTCAAAGAAAGGAAATAAAATGAGTAAAAGAGTCTTGTCATTTGGAAGCATTCTTTCACTTTGCTTTGCAAAAGAAAACAAAAACAAAATCATTATGTACTTTGAATAAAATAAAAATTGTAATCAGAAGATAAAGGCTCCACGGGCAGTTCAGATGTTTGTCCTCGAAATTTTACTTCCAACTTGCATTTAACTATGTTCTTCATCACTGTAAGATGCTTGCCATTGATTATAAATGTTGTAAACTTGAAACTTTGTGACCAGCAAACAGAGCAAAATTTATCGGTATACGTTAAAATCACGAGTTCTTATAAGTTTTATTTGTCAATTGGCTTCAAAAATATTAAGAGTAATTTGGTCATACAAGGAATTCATACAAAGGAGGATCCAAGGAAGTGGAAGGATAAGGGGCGAAGTGGTCAACTTTTGCCTTGGTGGATGGCAATAACAAAGCACATACTAAAAGTCTTTGATTGTCCAAATCTCAATCAAGTATGTACCTTTTTCCCCTTGGTCCACAAAAACAGTAGTGTCAGCCCAAGTTTTCAAATTTTAAGACCCCACAAGATATGGGTCTCAAGGAACCCAATTAAGTGCTTTTTTCATTGTATCTGCAATGTCATCAGACCATATCATTAATATGCAAGGGTCCCAAATTCAATTTCGGCTTTTATCATTGGGGCAAACCCACAAGTTGGCTAACCATTGTGAGAATCAACTAGGGATGGGTTACATGGGCTAGCCATGAAGTATTTAGCTGATGATCTAGCTTTGGTTAGCTAATGTCCTTCTGTTTTGGGCTAAGCATTGGGCTAATTAGACAATATTCCAAGGTCCATTCATTCATAGTTTGCAGGGGACACAATTTCTGACAGATTATCTGTCAGGAACTGCATGCTGCACATGTTATTAAAAAACCCTACGACAAAAAAGCTAGCAGTAGCACGCAGTAATATACAATCCCTTTAAATCATTATTATCAGGTTGTTTCCAGGAAGATGATGAGCATGGCTGGCTATTTTTTACTTTGTATTCATTTTTCTAGTACTCTAGTGGGGGAATATACATAGCTTCATATGTCCTGTAAGAATGTTACTGTATTAACAACACCTTAGCTTGCAGGCTTTGCTTGTACCAAATTTCACAGAACGGTACCCTCTTCATCTTTTTCCTTTTTTTTTTCTGAAGAATGTAGAAGTACTGATACATTTTGAAAAACTAAGAAAACCCAAATGCCCCATTTTATAAATTCTTATGTGTATCGAATACCAACATGTATATATGAAGTCCAAAATGTCAAATATATAGTAATAATATAGCATGAATGATTAAGCTCAATAAAAATTAACATGAAAGTAGATATGTTGCAATTCCAAGAAATTACTTCCTTTCGGGAATGTACCTTTTTATTGTTGAAAACGAGATGATGATTATGTATTGTCATAAAGCAAAACATGAACTATAATTTTCGGTTCTTTATTAACTAAGAGCGAACATATATTTATATCAATTTTAATATTTTCTTTATTATTTAAATATATTTATATTATTCTTTGGATCACAATCTATACTGTGTTTTATTTATTTTTATACTTAGAAGGGAAAAAAACTACCTTGAATTTAGGGAAAGCATATATTATTTACTACCAGGATAATTTGTGATCAGAGAGAATATACCACTTGGGTTTGCTCACCCAACTGGTAAAAACAAGAGTATGTTTGCTTCTCTTGGGAAAGTCAATGGCAACCCCATTTTCTCAACTTAAAATAAAGTCAATGCCACATTCTATCACAAAAGAAGACTCCATTTTCACTCCATTCAAAAGCTTTGACATAGAGAACCCAAAGTCTATGGGGAAAGCAGACAAAAAGGGAACCCCCAAGAATCCAAAGCTCAAACCCATGATGATTTTCTACTTCAACTTGATGAATCTTTATGTTTTTTAGATCTGGGTTCTGTTAAAAACACCCAAAACATAGGGAAAAAAAAGGAACATAAATTAACAGAAGCTAATGCGTTGAAATATTGAAGCTGAATATAGCATTGATGAAGAGAGACAAAGAAACATGATTCTAAATTCTTCACAGAAATACATGATATCTATATATATTATAACATCAGTTGAAGTCACTTCCTTGTCTGACTTTCTTAATCTTGTTCCCTAGATCTGCAAGAAGAGCTGGAGGAAATAAAGACTCCATCTCTTTAGTGAAATCAAGCAGGATTCGACGGCCAAAGGCTTTTCGTTTGGGTGAAATGGGGAGAGATTTTGGTTTTCTTGGTGCAGGTGGGCACTTGAGGATGACAGGAATTTTATGGTCCGAAGAAGTTGGAGTCTTGAACCCATCGTTGTTTCCATCTTCCTCATCATCAACCTTTGGACATGGCAATTTTAACTCCAAAGGAGCCATCTTCAACGTCTTGCATTTGTCTTGTTGTTGTTGATCTTGTCCTAGTCTTTCTTCTTTTTGCTGCTGAGGCTCATCATCATCGTCTTGGAAAGTCGTAATTTGAAATTCATCTCCTTGTAACACTAAAGGAGGGCGTCGTCTAACCAAGAAACTGATTTCCATGCTACTGCTTAGATCTTTCTCAGTGAGAAACATCTCTGAATTCGACACACCCATGAATTTAGCTCCGGTACATGAAGAAACCAACCCCCCCTCCCAAAAAAAAAACCTTAAAGTCAAATCAAGAAAAATGAGCTCTAGGATCGAGATCAGAAAGAGAGATGATCATCTGCATTGAAAAAGAAAACAAGTACTAGGTAGTTACCCTAAAACCCAAGGCATGAAAAGCCTGGAAGAGAAGGAAGGAACAAAAGATGGGAAGGGGCACTACTTCATCACATCACCATCTTTCTTGATTGTTTCTTTGGAATTTAGCTCTCTTTCTCTCTCTCTCTCTCTCTCTCTCTCTGAAGATGTTTGTGATGAAGAAAGCAAAACAGATATAGGCTTTGAAAACACCCTATGGCGAAGGATCCAATGCAGCACCATATATAATCACACCCACACAAATCCTTCTCTTTCACATCCTATCTCTATATCTCTGTATTAAATAAATAAAAAGTCTCTTTCTAGCTTACCTGTTATTATTATTATTTATTTTTCTTGAGAGGGTGAAGTCACTTTTACTCTTACTAAAAGCTAGCGTCACCGATTAACTAACTATATACAAAACAAATCTCGTTTACTCGATCGCTTTTTTCCTCTTTGATGCATCAAACCACGTGGTTTACTACATGGACTCAAAGGAGAGATATGCCATTTGATATCAGTATCAAAATGTGTTTTTATTATTATACTTCCATGAATTTTCGTTGTTGTTTGTTTTATAAGTAAAAGAAAATGTTATAATAATAATAAGGAGACATTGTTGGGGTGTCTGGTTTTAAGCCATGTACCCCATGTTGTGCTCCACTCCTTGGACATTGGTTGCTGGTTTTTTGGGTCTCTTACGAGAAGGGTTGCCAGGGATCAATGGGGGTTCTAAATGATTGTCAAAGCAAACCTGGAAAAAATATATATATATATTTCTCGAGCAATATCATTGCCATTTTTTTTATTTTTTTTATACTTTGCTTTCTTAATGGCCTGGCCACATATACTAATCACGATCCATAATTGAACTATTGAAGCTCATAATTATAAGATACAGCAAGAGCATGATACTATGTATATATGTAGGAGATCCCAATTACAACATAAATCTGTTTCACAATATTATATATAGATCAGAGATACAAATGGAGAAACCCAAAGTCAAACACACACACACACACACACACACACACATATGGGATATTATGAGGATATGAGTTAAGGTCACATACAAACCAGAGTTTAAGCATCGCCTCTCCAAAGAGGACTAGATATGGTAAAATATGGTAGAGAAGTGAAACAATATTCAAGAATGTGAAATGATTCTCCAAAAGCATAGAGACCCAGATCCAGGTATGGTATTTAATAAATTCAAGGCCTTTTTTGTTTCCCTCATATATTTTCCAATAGAACAGAAAGCTGCAGTGCATGTTTTCACATGGGTCCCATTGCAATACATTGGAAGGAATGCTTTTGATTTTAGGCTTAGGATTCCTGCACTGGAAACTGGATATGCTACACACTAAGATTTGATTTATATTTTGATTTTTCAACTAATGTATACTAGAATTCTATAACCACGCATGTATACATTAATAAACAAATGTAAAATTTGAAATTAATAATAATACAAATGAAATATTTTGAAATTAAAATAAAAATAGAGATTAAATAGTAAGTAAAAAAATTTAAATAGGTAAATGCATTTCAATTGTTTATCATGGCATTGCTATTTTTCTTGAATTAGTATCGAGCTGGCTTGTGACACTAAATAATCGATGACATTATTAATAAGATTATGGCATAACCACAATGTGGGTAAAAATCATTATATACTACATTTATTAAGAATTTATGTAAAAATCAAATATTACTTTAGTTAAAATGGTCAAATCAGGAGATTATATATCTAATGTTTTGGGTTTAAATCCTATCATAAGCATGAATTTTTTCTAGATTTTATATAAAAAGACAAGACTATCCTTAAATTAATACTTATTGATTTGTTAAAATAAGAGTTTTTTGGTAATTTAAAAATTACGTTGTGACTCAACAGATAACAAAGTATGCATAATACAATTAAAATGTAAATTGATGTTTTGTTGATGTAAATAATCCGGGTTTAAATCCTATCACATGCAAATTTTTAATAGTTTTCTTAAAAATAGAAAGACTAAAAAAATCCATAAATAATATAATTTATTTTAATTACGGAAAAAATATTGTTAAAATTATATTAATTGAATTGATACCTAATTAAATCGTGATATCAATAAATAGTGTAGATATTTATACAATATTATCGCAAAAATCAATATTTATAAAAGAGATTAATTATGGAGTAGTATTGTAGTAGTGCTAAGCATTGCCATTTTGGCAACGTTATGCTCTCATCATGTTATATAAAAGTTATCTCTCATGTCATATGTATTTTGTTGAAATGAAAAATACAAAAGTGAACGTAATTTTTTAAAGTGCAATTGAAATATTTAAACTTCATAATCTCAATATGACATTTATTTAAACTTTACGTACAATAAATATATTTACTAATTTCTCGTCTAAGAAATGATAAAATCACGACGGCAGTGGGGACCAGATTGGATTGCTTGGATTTCACCGCATCACGAAAAGATAGAAAAGGGCTTCCAAACTTCCCACATTTATTTTTTTTATTATTTTCTTCCTCTTCCATATTTCGGGAATTCTTTTTCTTATTTTTTTTAAAGGTAAATATTCGAAATATACTAAAAAAATTAAAAAATTACGAAATTAGACCGATTTCTAGAAAATTTACGGAAAATGGTCATTTTCCATCAAAACGCGTCCACGTCAGCGCGTTTTGAGGGGAAACGGCAGGAAAGTGCGCCCCTGTGGACGCGCTTTGCTGGCCAACGGTAAAAAAAAGGGGCAAATTTTTTTGACCATTGGGGGCCCCAACGGTAAAAAAACCTATAAAAACCCCCCAACCCTTTTATTTTTTTCACACTTTAATCCTTACTCAAATTCCTCTCAAATTCTCTCAAATTTCTCTTAAAGTCTTTCAAACTTCCTTTGAAATTTTGAAATAGTCCTTTACTATTTACAAAAAAGCCCTTTTAATTTTTTTAATATATTTTTTTGGAAAATTTTAAAATTTTCAATCGTATTACAATGGCCGGGGAATTACTTCGTCTAGACAACAAGCACATCTCCGTCGATCAAATGCAAATGGTAAGTTTTATTTTTAATTTTTCAATATTATTTAATATTTTTTACAATTATGCAATTTTAATTAATTTTTATTTTATAATTTTTTAAAAAGTATGTAGATCGGGTGTTGGAATGTTATATTCGCAACATGCATGGTCCCCCATTGCCGTTGATCGAGAATTACCTACAGGAAGCGGGTTTTTGGCACGTGGCCACGATAGGCCGGGGGTTGAAGTTGGAGCCGCCTTTGATTAGTGCGTTGATAGAGAGGTGGAGACCCGAGACGCACACTTTCCATCTTCCATGCGGAGAGTGTACCATCACTCTAGAAGATGTACAGTTGCAGTTGGGATTCCCAGTGGACGGGTCGGTAGTCACCGCGTCCGCAACTTCTGGTGATTGGGGAGCCGTATGCTACGAGTTTCTAGGTGCCATTCCGGATAAAATTCAAGGAGCTCGGATCGAGATGGCCTGGTTACGTGACACATTCCTGGAGCCGAATGAGGGTTCGATCGAAATAGAAAGAATACGGTATGCTCGGGCATACATTCTTCAAATAATTGGAGGCTATCTGATGCCGAACCTTTCTAGAAACCTCGTACACTTGAGATGGCTGCTGAAACTTATTGATTTCAGAGCAGCCAGTGAATTGAGCTGGGGGTCTGCCGTGCTATCGAGGTTGTATCGGGAGATGTGTGGGGCGACGCGGTCGAGTAAAGCGAAAATCGGAGGTTGCCTATCACTACTACAGTCATGGGCATGGTTTCGATTTCCATTTTTACGTCCTCGACTCGACCAACTATATTCATTCCCACTGATAACGAGGTAAATTTAATGTTATATTTTACAATTATTACGTAGATTTATAGTATAATTGTATGCTAAAAATTTATTTAATTAGGTGGAACCATTCGGCGAGTTATGCTGGAATACCTACCTCACTTGAAGATATACGGCTTCTATTGGATCAACGGTCGGAATCACAAGTAAGTTTCGAATTTCGTATTTATAAGTTAGTATTTCGTATTTAGTGTTTAGTATTATGTATATAACTAATATTTGTGTAATGTTAATATAGTTTCAGTGGACACCGTACGAGGATCCGGTAATTCGGGCAGTAATTCCGGAGGAGTTCTTGCAAAATCCAAACTGTTGGCACGTGAAGGTCCCATTGATCACCTATGCGACCGTGGAGATGCACCAGTCAGATCGGGTTCTGCGACAATTTGGATTCCTGCAACCGATTCCCGTGCCACCTGAGGTGCTCGATGATGAGCACAAAGTGGACTTATGACAGTTGCACATGGATTGGCCAAGATTTTGGTCAGCACATATTGAGACGTGAGAGAACCGGTATGATTATTTACCTATCCGGGAACCGATCCTCGTTCCTGAGTTAGCGTGCATGTCGTAATACATGCCATGGTTTAGGATCCATGGTAAGCCGTATTTGTTGTCGGAAGAAGAGAGGCGACGTCAACTTCGTCAACAAAGGGAACGTCGGGGCCCTTTAAATCCAAGGAGAAGGGGTGATGAGACGGGGCCATCAACAGCGCCGACATAGTCACCGGGCCCATCAACAGTGCCCACACAGTTACCGGGCCCATCAGTTCAGCCGACCACACTGACATCATAGCCTTTACCCTTTATGCCAGGTGCGTACCCTACCCCTTATATGTATCTTAACCCATATATGTTTCATTTTCCCAGTCCCACCCCAGGTTGGAATGCATGGCCGGGTTCAAGTCCGTTCCCGACTACTCCAACTGGCCAGCCGATCTTAAGGCCGTCGTTGCGTGAGGGATCACAGGAGGCGCCGTCGGGGAGCACTTCTTTTTACCAGCCTCCTTCGCCATACGGGATTCAGACACCCCGCCGTGGTTTATGCAAACACCTCCGGGGTCGTTATTTTATCAAGGTGGGTCATCCTCACAACACCCACAACCAGACCCACTGCCGGAGGAACCGGAATCCCCACCCGAGGTTCCACGACCCCCGCCGGAAGCTAGAAGAAGGAGGAATCCAGCGCCTAACCGCCGACCGCCCCCGTGTGGCACTAATTCCGACCGGCATCAACATTGATTCGAATGGGTTTTTTATTTTTTAAATTGTAATAATTATTTTAATAAAAAAAGTTATTTTTTATTTGTGTTTGTAATTTAATTTTAATATCTTCACTAAAATAGAATTTGTTTATTTTTTTGTATGTAATTTAATTTGAATTTTTCAAAAAGTGATTTATTTATTTTCAAAATTGATAGAAATTTAAATTATTATTCGATTTATTTAAATTATAAAAATTTAATTTGATCCAAACTTAATAAGTCAACTATCTATTTGAATTGATTTAGAGTGAGTTTAGATGACAGTGCATTTATTTTTTGCGATTAGTGTAAAAATAATAGTTAAATACTGTAATGATATTGTAATGTGAAATAAAAAGTAAACTAGATACACTGCATTATACCGTTCATCCAAACTCACCATTAATACTTTACTAAAAAAAATTTATGATATTAACATAGAATTTAATAAAACTTTGTATGTTATATATAGCTTTTGTAAAAGAAAATAAAAGTAAAAGCCAGGATTAGGTTGGAGTTGCTTTTTCTGAAGGTGGAAAATGTTATATGCTGACGAAGATTGTTTAAATCATCGTCTTCTTTAATAGAATAATAAAGTAAAAAGTAATATATATTTTATTATAAAGCAAAGCAAAGCAAATGGTAGAAAAAAAAAGAAAGTAAAAGTAATATATTTTATTATAAGGTAAAAGCAAATGGTAGGAAAAAAAAAAGAGACGACCTTTAGGCAAAGAGAATATTACGCGTTTACTACTCGCTACTTACTTTATCCTTTGCTTGGCTTACGCTCCCACAGTTCCTGTTTCATAAATCGTACGTTAATTAATGGTTTAAATTAATTTTCTTTTCTTTTTTTACGATTCTTGTATATTTTTAATTATCATATTTATTGAAATCGAATAATCTTAAAAGATGGAGTTTTATAAAAACAATATAAAAAAATAGTTACGAAAATAGTATTGGATTTAGATTCTTTAAGAAATTTGATATTTTTTACAGTGAACTTATTTTTTATTTTTCTGTAATTTAATTTTAATATATTTAATAAATAAGAATTTTTTTATTTTTTATTTTTTTATTTCATAAAATAATAGTTGCTTATATTTTTTTGTAATTTAATTTTAATATCTTTTATAAAATAGAATTTTTTTATTTTTTTTGAAATTTAATTTTAAAAATTAATATCCAATATTTGAGGAAACGGCAGAAAAGCGCGCCTGCGCTTTGTTTGCTGATTTGGCACAAAGCGCGTCCCAGGGGTGCGCTTTCCTGCCGTTTCCCCTCAAAACGCGCTGACGTGGACGCATTTTGATGGGAAATGACCCTTTTCCGTAAATTTTCTAGAAATCGACCCAATTCCGTAATTTTTTAATTCTTTGGTATATTTCGGATATTTACCCTTTTTTTAATGTGAAAACAATTTAAAATATGGCATTTTTCGATTTACAACAAAGAATTAATATAATTAACCCAAAAATCATTCTCATAAATCCTTTTAGTAAAAGCTCTTTGGATGGAAAATTCTGGTATTGATGTTGTTAGTGATCTTTGTGATGATGGGGATCGGAATACCAAAAAAGTTCGTTTCAAAGAAGTAGTTGATGGAGAAGATACTAATATGGTTGTTGATTCTGATCAACAGCCGACGATATCTTTCAAAGATAAACTTTTGGGGGAAGGCATGACTATCCCCGATGGGAATCTTACAAGAAACTAGTGTGATCTTGACTTAAAGGATGGAGATGTAAGTATGTCAACGGTTAATGGGATTTCGACAATTGCCTTTTCGGATCGAATCAAGGATATACTGTTCAAAGAGATGGAATCAACAGTCATTCTTAAGTTGCTCGGATGTAACATTGGCTACAAGGTGCTACACAATCGTATCCTTAACTTATGGAAACCGGTAAAATCTTTTCATTTAATGGATATTACTAATGGGTATTTTTTGGTGAAGTTTCAGGAAATGGAAGATTACAATAAAGTTTTAACCCAAGGTCCATGGATTATATTCAGGCAATACCTCACTATACAACCATGAACGAAAACCTTCAATCCAGATCAACCCTATCCCAGCATGGTGATGGCTTGGATTCGTCTGCCGGGTCTCCCGGGATACCTGTACAAGAGACAAATCATTGAAGCAATAGGCAAATTACTCGGGAAAGTTGTTAAACTAGATCTACAAATTGATAATAGAACCCGGGGACGGTTTTCCCGTTTAGCCGTATTCATTAATCTTGACGAACCGCTTACCTCTAAGGTTTTGGTTGATAGAGTCATCCAACGAGTTGAATACAAGGCACTCCTGACGGTTTGCTTCAGTTGCGGAAAATACGGGCATGTTAAAGAGCTATGCCCATCGGTGGGGGTTAAGGTGACTTTGGAGAGGTCGGCCGACTGAAGATGTGGTGGCTTACGGTGAAGGCGTCGGTGAAGTCAGTGATGGAAAGAGCACCAATTATGGACCATGGATATTAGTCGAGAGGAAGTCACGGCGTGGTAAACGTGATTCTTGGGTTAATAGAGATGCGAAACTTGGAAAGAACCCGTTGGGTTTTAGGTTTGTGTCGTTAATGGTGGATAGTGTCTCAGGGGGAGATATTAATGGAGCTGATGAGGGGTTGAGTGAAAAGAGAAATGGTCAAATGTTTATGGGTAAAATTTACAATAAAAATAGAGCTACTTCTAAAGAGGACTCGGGTCATTTAACTGATTGGGTTGTGGAGCAGAGGGGGATTTTAGTAAGTCGGCTAGGCCTACTCTGGGCCTAGGGGATAGTGGCCCGGGTTTTGCTAGGATAAGTACTTTGAAGGAAGATAAAATTTCTAAGGCTTTAGGGAAAATACTTGTAGGGCCGGATGGATTTCCTCAAAAGGATAAGGATCTGCCTAATAATTTACCCCTCTCTAATTCTATTTCTTTTTTGTCGTCTGCAGGTTCATTGCATTTGAAAGAGGGTGAGGCGCACACAAGTGGGCTGATGGGTATTTAGCGTGGTGGGCCAAGTGGCGAAAGGACTGGGCCAGACTGTCCTGTACCGTTTAATGGGTTAACCATTGGTGGCCTAGATAAGCCTTTTTTAAATTGACAAAGTTCTAGTTTTGACAAACAGTGTTCAAGTGGCATTTCTTCTAATATTTTATTTGAACAGAAAATTGTAGATGTGCATTCGAGTGCTTCTGGAATTAGGGAGAATAGTTTGATTCTCAATAATCCTATGTTCAATGGCCCTAATGAAACTGTGGTCAAATTAGACGCAAAAATTTTAGACCCAAAACATCATTCGACAGTTATTTTCAATGAAAATAATGCGATTAAAATGCAAAAAGGTAACAATAAAAATATTTTAGTTAATACTAATAAATCTTTTTCTGCTTCCAGAAGACGAGGTTCAGAGAACAAAGTAGGTAATAATCGTGGTGGAACCTCTCTTAATCGCTCTTTCAAGGAAAAAGGAGGTAGATTAAAAAATGTTGGAATTTCTCGAATTCCTTTGACAAAAGCTATTAGCTCCATGGTTAATCTTGTCAATTCGCAAGTTAAGGCTGGAGCAGATATGATTGGAAGAAGTACTGAGAGTCAGACTGGTGGTCCTAGGTCCACATCTACATAATTTGGTGGTATCTTTACTTTTGTTATTTTTTTATTTTAAATATAAATTTTACTATTTTTTATTGGAATTGTCAAGGTTGTGCTAGCTTGAAATTTCCTCGTATTTTTTGGGAGTATAATAGAGAGCGTAAGCCTGATTTAGTTGGTCTCTTAGAAACAAGGGCTAGTGGATCTAAAGCGGATTATGTTATTGCTAAGCTCAGTTTTGAATTTTCGCATCGTGTAGAGGCTGTGGGTTTTTCTGGAGGAATTTGTATAGGATGGAAAGATACCATTTTTGTTGAGATTTTGGGAAACCATTCCCAATTCATTATTCTTAGAATTTCTGGGATATCATTTTGGCAATTGGTATTAGTCACTTTTGTTTATGGCAATCCTAATAGTCAAAAGCGGAAGCAATTATGGGATGCACTCAAGTATATTGTACCAATGGATGAGACTCCATGGCTAGCGATTGGTGATTTCAATGTTATTATTGATTCATGTAAAAAAAGAGGTGGTCGGGCAATTGGAAAAAGGTGTGCTCTCTTTAGTGAGTTCATGGATTCCATGGAGTTGCATTATTTGGGATTTAGTGGTCTTAACTTTACTTGGAATAGAGGGGAGTTTTTGAAAGACTGGACAGGGCGATTTGTAATGATGCTTGGAGCCTGAAATTTCCTTTATCAAAGGTTCTTCATCTACAGAAGTTTAAATCAGACCATAGACCACTCAAACTTTCTATTATGCCTAAAGTTCAACCTTTTTCTAAGAGACCTTTTCGTTTTTTAGCTGGTTGGGTTGAACATCCAAGGTTTTCTGAGCTTGTTAAGGAGAATTGGAGTTTTACGGGTAATATGTCGACTACTCATGCTACTTTCATTGATCAAGTGAAATTATGGAATAAGGAGGTTTATGGGCACATTATGCAGCGGAAGAATTTTTTGAAGAAAAAGCTGGATAATGTCCAAAAGGCGATTGATCAAAGAAACTCAACTTTTTTAAATCAAGTTGAATTAAAAATTCTTGAATAACTTGAGTCAGTGTTATATCATGAGGAACTTTTATGGAGGTAGAAGGCTAAGTGTGATTAGTTAGTTTTTGAAGACCGTAACATGAGATTTTTTTATAAACGAACTTTACAGAGAAGGAAGTATAATCATGTTCTAGCTCTAAAAAATCGAGCAGAGGAATGAGTTATGGATGACGAAGAGCTGAAACATGAAGCAGTCAATTTCTATAGAAAGCTTTATGGGGAGCAATCTAGGAGAACTGACAGTCTTGGGGGTGGTGCTTTCCCGTCTCTCGAGCCGAAAGAAGTTCAATTCCTTAGTATGCCCGTTTCTGATGAGGAAATTAAAAAGGCCATTTTTGACATAGCGCCTTTTTGACATGGTTTACATGCTATTTTCTATCAAAGTCAATAGGAGTTTGTTGGCCCTTCGATTTGTGATTGGGTCAAAAGGATTTTCTCTGACAATATCATTGATTCAAATCTTAACAATTCCCTTATTATCCTTATTCCTAAAGTGCAACATCCGGAATGTTTCTCGCAGTTTTGTCCTATCAGTCTTTGTTCGGTCTTATACAAGCTTGTGATGAAGGTTATTGCAAATAGATTTAAATTGGTCTTTCCAAAGATTATAGGACCTAAACATGCCAGATTTGTTGCGAGAAAGAACATAAATGACAATATCATCATTGCATAGGAATCATTCATTATATGAAGAGCAAGCAAAAAAATAAAATATGGATGGCCATTAAAATTGACCTCGAAAAGGCCTATGATCGTGTTCGATGGGACTTCATAGACGCTTTTCTACAGGCTGCAGTTATTCCTAATTTTCTTTGTAATGTTATTATGTCAGCCATTTCTAGTTCAACGATGCAGGTATTTTGGAATAGAGCACCCTTCCAGAAGTTCAAACCGACAAGAGTTCGCCAAGGGTGCCCTCTTTCACCATACCTTTTTATCCTGTGTATGGAGTGGCTTAGGCATGATATTTACGCGGCCAAGGTAGATGGAAGATGGTCGCTTATTCGGTTATCTAGATCAGGTCCGTCTCTCTCTCACATCGTTTTTGCTGACGATTTGATTCTTTTTGGTCAAGCTAAGGTGGAGCAGGCACGTGTTATTAAAGAAGTTTTAAACACTTTTTGTGGGGTTTCGGGGCATAATGTTAATTTACAGAAGTCCAACATGATTTTCTCTAAAAGAGTGGATGAGGATATTCAAAGGCGCATTAGTGGTTTCTTTGGATTCCAAGTGGTGCAGAATCTTAACTCGTATTTAGGGGTCCCGCTCTTTCATGAGAAGATTACTAATAATACTCTACGTTTCGTTGTGGACAAGGTACAGAGTAAACTTTGCAGTTGGGACGCTCGACAACTTTCTCTTGCTGGCAGAATTACTCTAACACAAGTAGTCTTATTATCAATCCCGAGTTACTTTATGCAATCGATGCTAATCCCCAAATGTTTGTGTGATGAGATTGAAAGTATAGTTAGACAATTCATTTGGGGATCCACTAGTGGTAACAAAAAAATTGATTTGGTAAGCTGGGACTCAATGTGTCAACCTAAATCTTATGGTGGCCTTGGTCTAAAGGCTCTTCGGGATCATAATACTTCTTTCATTATGAAGTTGGGATTCAAATTAGTGACTGACCATTCTTCCTTATGGGTCAAAATGCTTCGGTCCAAATATGAGATTCAAAGTGGAATACTAGAGTCTTTATCTAGGGGACTGTGCTCTTTCTTGTGGAGGTCGTTATCGAAGATTTGGCTACTCTTACGAGAGAATTTACTCTGGTCTGTTAGAGATGGGCGTAATATAAATTGCTGGAAAGATCCTTGGATTCCTAATGTTGGGCTGTTATCCAAAAAAATAGCATGTAATTCTAGCTTAGACATGGATCTTTCCCTTAGTAATATGGTCACGGAGAGTGGAGATTGGAATTTGGACTTTTTTCGCCTTTGGTTATCGGAAGATATCATTCAGCAAATAGTTGGAATTTCGCCACCTCATCCTAACTCTGGTGGGGATAGAATTATTTGGGGGGACCACGTCTGGTGCCTTTTCAGTTAAAAGTGCGTATAAGAAAATCTAGGAAGATTCTTGGAATGTGAAAGAGGATATCTGGAAATTATCTTGGAAGTATCATGGGCCATAAAGGGTTAGAGTATTTATTTGGCTTGTTTTGAAACACCGTCTACTGACTAATGTTGAAAGAAGTCGAATAGGTTTGGGTTCAGACACTGTGTGTGGTACTTGTGGCCATAGTTATGAAAATGTTCTTCATGTGCTTTGGGATTGCAAAATGGCAAGGGAGATATGGATGCAGCTAATCCCTATAGGTAAATAATCTATTTTTTTTTGTAAGGTCCCTACATGAATGGATGGAGCTTAATTTACAAAATCAACAAGATATAAAGCTTGTAGATAGAGTTAATTGGCCTTGTCTATTTGGGATTATCATCTGGCGTGTGTGGAAAAATCAGAATCTTCGCATATTTCAAGGTCTATCTTGGAATACCGATGAGGTTTTCAAAACCTCCTTATGCTGGGTGAAGCAATATGTTTTGATATTTGAACCAAATAGCTCTAAACTCTCAAATACGATTTTCGCTCTTGATTATCCTAATGGTTGGGTCTACTTGAACACAAATGGTTCGGTCAAATATGAGGATATTTTTGCTATAGTTGGAGGGCTTCTGCGAGATCAAAAAGGATCTTGGATTGTTGGATTCACAAGGTATCTGGGAAATTGCGAAGTTATTGATCCAGAATTATGGGGCATTCTTGATGGGCTTCAAATTGCCTTTGATCGCGACTTTCAGAAAGTTGTCATCCGGTCTGACAACCTTGAAGCAGTTAATCTCATTCATACAGGAGTTCGTGAAGGTTCTAATTCTGCTTTAGTCACGAGAATCCTTTGGTTATTGGAGAAACTAAGTCATTAGAATCTTCAACATATTCCAAGAGAAGAGAATGAAATTGCAGACAATATAATTAAGCTTAGGAAAGATAGGGAACCTGGGTTGCAGTTTATTGATAAGGATTATGTTTTGAGTTTTCTCAATGGTTGATATTTGAGTTGTAATTTCTTTTTTTCACCAATATATATATATATAATTAACCATCCAAAATACAATTAAACAACATTGTAAATAAATGCAACAATAGGAGCATATTGCATTTTGTTCCCTCAATTTTTTTTAAAAAATGAATAAATTAGTCTTGTACGTTATATAAAAAAGTAAATTGGTCCTTTTTATTAAAATTTTATCTATTTATATTGTTAAAAACTGGCGTGACTGATGAAATAGTCAAACAGTGACACATGGTATGTCATGTGTATCTCATGTTAGTGTACAAAAACAAGTTTTTTAACAATAGAAATTGATAAAATTTTTAATAGAAGGACCATACAAAGATTAATTTGCCCATTTTTTTAGTAGAGGAGTAAAATGCAATCAAATTTTTATTATAGGGGTCTCCATGATACTTTTACCTTAATTAAGTATTGATCTTAAAATGCGTGTTAATTGATTATTAATTGTCATTTATCTAAAAAAATTATATTACTTATCATTTACTACATTAAATGTAAAAATTAATTAATTATTATAAATAATAAATTAATTTTAGCAAGTAGCCTTAAATAAAATAAATAAAAACAGGGGAAAAGATTATAAAGTAATTATAGAAAAAGAGAGTGATAATAGAATAAAAATAGAAAATTAAAGTGAGGTAATATAGGGAAAAGTGAAAATAGTAATTAAAAAACAGGGTGTGATGGCACATAATTGCAAATCTCATGCTCCATAGAGTCATGCTTAATGATTTTGCTTCCCATCTTCGACCATCATGTCCCCCATCATCTTCCTTCTCTTTGTTTATTTTCTTTATGTTTTTTTCTCCCCATCAATTCATGTTTTTCTCCAACACCCAATCGGCGTTGGTAGGGCTTTGTTTCATGAGATAGGTATTAAAAGGAAATACTATATGAATAACTGGGGTTTTTATGTCTACCAAGGACGACTTAGTTGTATTGTATATATTAATTACATTACTTTCAATTTTCATGAGTTTTCTGAATTTTTTCAACATTTTGATTAAGAAATTGAAACACAAATGTACCATTTGGTATTTTAGTGTCTTTGTGGTACTTCAGTTTGGCTTCAAAATTCAATTCGGTACCTAAACCAAATGACATTATGTTACCTTTGGCACATGTATTTTTACAAAAAAAAAACATCAATACTTAATTGAGATAAAAGAAAAAAAATTTCAGATACTAAATTAGACAAAAAAACCTTAAATATTCAATTGAAAAATTCAAGTACCATAGTACCAAAATAAATATTTAAGCCAAACTGAAATACTAAATTAGAATAAAAAGAATTCAAATATTAAGTTCAACTTTGAAATTAAACTTAGAGGCTAATAGTATATTAATTTTTATATATAGTTGATATTAGAATGGTTTTCATTCTATGAGAATTTAAATTTTTATAAAAATAACAAAAAAAAAAACATATGAAAAAGTAAAACCTACAAATTATAAAAATAGTCACTAAAAATGATATATTCATTTATAATAATGTAAAAGGAAAAATAATATAACTAATAATTATTTCAAACATAAATCAAAAAAGTTAAATTAATTTCAAAAATAGATAAAAAAATATCATTTATTGATTAATATTTTAATATTATAAATGCAGGTTGACATATCAATTAATAAGACCTGCCACTTGTCACGCAATGAACTCTCCCACTTAAGATTTGTTTCTATTTTACATGAAAATCTTACTCCACATCATCTAACCTAATCTATTATATATTACAAGATCTTAAACCTCATCGTGTTTAATTTATTGACAATGACATAATTATTGTGATGACATATGATCAGTTATGTTATTTACCTCTATTTTTTATATTTAAAAATATGATATAATTTTAAAATTATAATATTATTTGAATAATATTAATAATTCATAAATTTAAATATTTAAAATACTTAATTTTCACACTCTGCTATGGACGAGTTTTAAAAAATTAATAAAATTTTAACAATTAAAAATAATGTATATTAATGGATCAAAATTTAATTTTATAAAATTATTAAATATTTGAAATTTTTAAATAATATTATTCAAAGATACATTATTTATAAATTTAAAATAATTAATTTTATGAGTAAGTTTAAGACGATCTGTTGTTGAAGGCTTGAAGTTGGTTTGGTCAAAGGGTTTCACTTAGGTAGGGGTTAATTGTGATAATGCAATGTTAATAGATACTATTAGAAATAGATTCGCATCAATTAGTAACATTGCAGAAATCTAATTAATAAATGAATGGTGCACTAAAGACTAGAAAGTGAAGTTTAGGCATGGTTTGAGAGAAAGTATGAAACACCCCAAACCCGGCCCACGAGCCTTGACCAGATTTGGTATGTTCCTCAAGTAAACCGGTTCAAAGTTCTTTTGTTACTTAGGAAAAACTTGTGTGATTTTTAAAAAAATATTGTTTGGGTTAGGCTTGTGTTGAAAACCAAATTATCTAACATTGAAATCCATTTATTTATAGTGACAAAACATTTAAGGTTTATTTTAAAAGGAATTTACTTAAACTTTAATTGATAAAAATCCATAAACATAATAAATAAAAGAAAAATAAAGTAAACCACAATGGCCTTATTATATCAATGATCCCAAAGTAAAACTTAAAATACTTAAAATAAATTGAAAGTCCAAATAATAAATTTCTTGCGATGCATGGCCACCTTTAAGCTCCTGCCGACCCGATCCATTACTGCTCATCACCTGAAAAATATTCCCCAACGGGGTGAGTCAAACAGACTCAATGTGTACACGACACTAAATCATAATAGAATCAGGCATACAATAGTTACACATTAGAAACATAAGATACAAGTTATGATGCATTCCCAAACCCAAACCTAATTGTCCATCCGCTACACACCCCCGTACCTGCCAAACACACCGTGGGGACTACTAAGTCGACCCTCCTTCCGCTACACACCAATTTGCGGGCTTAAGGCTCCGCATCTGTGGTTTTAGGAAACCACTTTTCAGATTACTGTGGTCTTAGATCACCACTTTTCAGATTACTGTGGTATTAAATCACCACTTTTCACTTCCCCTTTCAATATACAACCAAATGCCCCATTAATATGCATAATATACCATAGTTCAAATTCTTATCATATTCTCATGTTACGAATAACATATTCATATTCCTAGTAGAAGTAGGAAACGTACCTGAGTACTTAGTACCATAACACGGTACTTTAGCCATGCTCATATTTTTATTAACATTTATTTTAATATATGCAACCATAATTCATATTACAAAGATAGTGTGGAGTACACACATTCTTAATAATACATTTAATTTAAACATAGCCATGAACCTATCAAAACTTAGGGTAGGGTACACACCTGATTTGCTTAACGAATTCCTTGAAATCCTGAAATCTGATCTACTGCCTTAGATCTCAAATTCCTACATTTGATTAATCACTTACTACTTTAATAAAAAGCCATTCGGCCATAAATCCAAATCCTAGTAGGATTAGTATTCTTAAAACTTACCTTGAAATTCTCAAATCCCGAAATCCTTGTATCCCTCTGTCGAAATCCCTATAACTTCATGTTAGATCAATTTCTAACATTTATTCACAACAAATAACCCTTAGCCGTATGTTAAATATGACTTACCTTAGATTCTTAAATCCCAAAATTCACCGAATAATTAGGGAACACGCGGCTTATGGTGTACCTTCGGGAAAAGAACTTCTCCTTCCTTGTAGTCGACACTTAGTAAATCCCGAAAGATCTCTTCGGCAACAGATATTAAGGGTATTAGAATCTTAATTTCGACAGCCTTAAAAGAAATAGAATGAGAATCTAACCTAATCTTACCCTTACTGAAAATTTGATGGAACTCTTGCTTGAACCCTTAGCAGTATTCGACTATGGCTTTGATGTGGATAACAATTTCGGCTCTTGAGGCTTAGTGAGAAATCGACTAGGGCTATTGGTATCTTCGGCTTTTGATTGTGTTTGTAATAAAAGAAGAAAAGAAAAGAGAAAAAGAGAATAATGGCAGAGAAAATTCGGCAGAGAGAAGAGGAGAAACTTTAGAGAATTTCGGCAGAGGTTTTCTTGAAAAGAAAAGAATGAATGAAGAATAGCCTTACTCTTCCTTTTATAGCCAAAATTACTAGCTAGAGTCCTTTACTTGGCCACCACTCTTCTATTTGATAGCTTTATCTCTTTAATTTAAAATAATTAAAGAAATATCCTTTATTATCTCTTATCTCTTAATAAAAATAATACTAATAATAATCCTCTTTTATCTCTTCTTTATCTATCAAAATAAAAGAAATAAATCCATATTTATCCATCTATTATCTCTTCAAAAAAAATAATCCAATTTAAATCCCTTATTTATCCCATTAATTGCCGAATTTTAAAGGGAATAAAACTCCCTTTTTTCTAGAAGCCTTGCCGTCCACTCCTCTGCTTCTGGAAGCAAAAATAAAACTCCTTTTATTTGCTTCCCAAGTGACTCGAACCCAGGCCCAACACCTTGCATGTGGCGTCATTTCCAGATGCCCTAAGTGACATCTTCAGGCCACTTTTCCAAGCCTGTTTGTGTGTCAAATCTTACCAACTTTTTCTTTTAAGGCCTCCTTGCCCTAATTTCCTATTTTAAACTTTAAAATTCGACATTTCTAGGTCATTTCTAAGTTTCCTAAAATTTTCGATCGGCTCTGTATACTTGCCATTTTCTTACATTTCCAAGTTTCCAGAAATGTTCACTTTCCTCTTTTGAATCATTTCCAAATCATTTCCTTACATTTCCTAGTTTCCAAAAATGTCCACTTTCCATTTTTAAACTTAACATTTCTATACATTTTCAGGTTTCCAAAAATGTTCATTTCCAAATCATTTCCATTCATTTCCGGGTTTCCAGAAATGTTCGAAACTTATTCCTAGTACATAAAACATGTCACTTCGTACAATTAAACCGAAAATGCATAGGCCCTTTCCAGGATGTTACAAAGTAATAAGGTAGTTGATTGTTTGGCCAAGGCAACAGTAGAGAAGTTAAATCAATTAGTTCTTTTCACAAGTCCACCATAGTATGTTACGAGACCGCTAAAGGAAGATGTTCATAATTCACTGAACGAGGAGACATTGCATTCATTCCATGCATTGGCATTGCATTTCCTGCATTTACATTACATCACATCATATGCATTAAAATTTGTAGAAAGACCCTAATTAGGTAAAATTATTTCAGCTAACTGAGGAACCGGCAAAAGTCTACTGAACTGAGCATTGTTACGATACTCACGCAAGAACAAAAGCCATGGACCAAAGATTGGAAAGAATAGAGAAAATGCAAATACAGATGCAGGAGCAATTGACCAAAATTTAACAAGAGATGTGGGAACAAATGGGCCAGTTAACCCAGTTACTAGCCGAAGGACTTAAAAAAGGGAGTGGCCCAGTGGTCAACAGTACGGATGATAACGAAGACATCATTTATTCCCCAGAATTTTCCCCAATAAGTGTCTCGACTCAAGCAGACACGCATTCGCATGGGGTACTCGTCATTATCGGATCCCAATGTTAGACCGATACTTTGGCCCTGTTGAACTTCTCGATGGGTTCAGGTTTTAACCTGAAGGATAATCGAGCCAAACCGATTGTTCTGGTAGAAACAAAGGAAATGGGAGAGTGGACTTCAAAGGCCCCGAAGAAGAAAGAAAAGGAAGCGAATAATACAAGTAGGTATAATAAGGGCCAATCAAAGCCGTTTATAGTAAGCCAGTCAAAGACGGCAAATACCAGCTATCAGGTCCCCCCAAAGCAAAAACCCAATCCAAAATCGAATTCAGAAAAACCCCAGTTCACACCTATTCCAACGACGTATAGAGAGTTATACCAGAGCTTATTTGATATGCATGTTGTAGCTCATCATTACCTGAAACCAATGCAATCCCCATACCCCAAATGGTATGATTCGAATGCTCAATCTGAGTATCATGCGGGAATAACGGGTCACTCAATCGATAACTGCATTGCATTTAAGAAGTTGGTCGAAAGGTTCATTAAAATTGGAATTGTGAAGTTCGATGATTTTTCAGAACTTGATCATTCTAACGAAGCAGTAAAATGTGATAATTGAAAGTGGGGACAGGAGAGTTGCGTTTCTTTGAAGAAGTTATCAGAAGTCTAGAAATCGAGAAATCAGAACACCAATGGCGTATCCGAAGAGGGAACCGATGAGTAAAAGTTTTCCAAGCATCTGCCTTTATGTACTTGAGAGTGTTTTGAACAATGGGACTGTGGAAGAGATCCTTGTATTTTTAGAACTAATTTAGAGTAATATTCAGAACACGCTTGTTGCTCTAAGCCTATAGGCAACAAGAATCCTTTTGTGAAATAGGCTTGTGTCCAGAATTTTTATTTCAATAAAATGCATCTTTTTGAGTAAATATTTTATTTCTTTTTCATTTGTTCTTTGGAATATTCTTTCATGATCATACCACATAAATAATGATCCTTAGAATCATTTATTCTTTGGAATTTGCCTTTGTACCTACAATAGGTACCCAGATATCAAGACATGAGCAACGTTGTTACTAACTCCCTTTTTGAATGAGATATGGGTTTAAGGGATCTAAAGACTTTGAAGATGACAGAGATTGTAGTCTATCTTTTGATTTGTTAAGGGTGGTAAAACAAGATGAAAATATACTCTACTTTGCAAAGTGTCACTGGATGTTGCGAGTCTAGGAAAGGAGTGAAGATCAAAGCCTAGCTCACTGCAGAAATAAGGCGAGACATCATTAAGCTATTTTCAAGAATTCAAAGATGATTTTGCACGATCATTTAAGACACGCTTGGGAAAATTCTAGAAGAGGTCCATAAGGGTATTTGAAGATCACATGCTAATGATTTTATGATAGCCAAGCTAATCATGAGATTTAGATTTTGTTGGTCCATCATAGAAAGGGATCGTATCAGTTATACCATAAATGCCAAATTTATGAAGACAAGATTCATATGCCTCATTCATTTTTTCGTAGACCTTATCTATGTGGGGCATGGAGTTTATTGGGACGATCTCATCAGAAGCTTCTAGCAGGCATTAATTATTTCGCTAAAAGGGTGGAAGTAGCTTCGTAGGCCAATATTACAAAGTCGATAGTCATCAGAACAAAAAAGGAGAAAAAGAAAGAAAGAATACCAACAAAAAAAGAGAGTCAAAAGACCATATTTAACCGCACAATGTCAAAAGTTTGCTGTCTGTTCAAAGATCAAGTGCCACATCACAGTGCAGCAAAGGCAGCCAGGGAGTAAAAAGAAGTAAAAACAAAAAAAATAAAAAAATAAAAGCAACAAAACAGGAATCATTAGGAAGATGACCTAGACTTGTAAAGATTGGCATAAAGAAGTTACATTTACCCTCTATGCTTATCAAACTTTGGTCAAGACCTTCGCTGGGGCAGTGCCTTAGTTTGTGGGATAAAAGCGTTTTGTCTATTGAAGGCGACATTCTTTTTTTTCGAGTCTTGTCAGAACTGAAGTTGGAAGAATGGATTTAATCCTGATATGATCAGTTGAATTTGAAGAGAAAATGTTAAAAGCTATCTGTCACGGCCAGATGATGCGAGCTTACAACAAAAAAGGTTCGCCCTAGAAAATTTCATGATAGGGCTTTGAAGAAGATTTTTCCCATGCAAAAGGGACTTCAGAAGAAAGTGGATGCCAAACTGGGAAGGACCTTATGCAGCAAAGAAGGTCTGTTCTGGGGAAGCGTGGATATTGACCGAGATGGATGGCAAGGACCTGCCCAATCCGGTGAATTCAGATTCAATAAAAAGTTTTCCAAAAAAAAGGAAAAAAAAAAGAAGAAAAAAGGAGAGGCCAAGGTAAAAACCCGCAAAGGGCGCTTTGAGACCAAATGGGATTTAAGTTGAAAACCCGAAAAGGGCGGCTCAAATTTTGATCAAAAGACATACATCAGTCTTGCTATGCCTGAATTAACAATGAAGAAGTATGCTACGTCTTGGGGCATCGACAAAGTACTCCGAATCCCCTAAACACATATCGAGCTTAAAATGGTACTCAAGAAGTTTGAACAGAGAAGCTCAAGCTGCGATATCTGGGGTACCTAGTTTCTATTTTACCCATTTTTAATTTGTTAATTGTGATTATATTATTCTTTTCAAAATATGTCCACAATAAATTTCCTTCTTGATTACGATTGCTATCTTTGCTTAACTTATTCGTTTCGAGCTATGCTCCTAATTAATTTCCTTCTTGTTATGATCTTTTTCAAGCATTTTGCATTGAAATAACGATTAGTGGACTAGTAATATTTTCATAAAAGGAGTTTCGCATATTATTTTGGAAGCTTCTAAATAATACAAGAACCTGAAACAGGACTGTTGTTTAGAACTCATAAAACCTAAGGTTTGGAAATATTGGAGAAAGATGATTATCTCTTTGGACTTTTTATTGGTTGAACAGAAAGACAAGACATTTCATCGGTGATACAACCTCGACAAATAATGAGCAATGTCAACCCAAGAGTACGAGGGGGTCATTTTCGGGAAAAGAAAAATGATATTATGCATTCACGCAAATATTAGGCATATACATCTGGTCATTACACCCAGCGAATGGTGTAACAAATCAAATTGATTGAAGATGATACAAAGCATATACCTTGGAGTTGCAACGGGATGGATGGGAGAAACCAAATGTTATTCTCCTGAAGTTGCAGTAGGAGGTACAAACTTTATGTCCCATAAGGTACAGTGGAAGGTACTCTGAAATTACAGTGGGGCAAATCTGTTGAGCAAGATATAATTGTTTTCTCAGGTTTTCTGTTGAGAATACCAGCTGGACGATATGACAGCACAACACGTCAGTGATAAAGCCTGATAAACAATGAGCGATGACACCTTAAACATTTAAAAAGGGATCATTCTCATGAAATTCTGCATTCATTCAAGACATATTCAATTAAGAGCATTTGATTGATTCCGATCATCGCATCCTGATCCTTATACATTTAACAAAGGATCATTCTCATAACATTATGCATTCATGCAAATGTCATCCATAATCATTTAGTTAGGAGCATTCGATTCAGTCTGATCATTGCATCCTAATTATTGTAAAAAGACCATTCTCATAACATTCTGCATTCATGCAAATGTCGTCCATAATACATTTAGTTAGGAGCATTAGATTCATTCTGATTATTGCATCCTAACCATTTTGCATAAGCATAAACACATAAAACTGATTTTACAGGATAGGTCCCCCAAAGGACGGTGTCGCAACATCGGCGAAGATAGCAGATCTTGTCTTTCTGAGATTGCAGTGAAGCGGATCGAAGATACCAGTCTGGCATCCCTGAGTTTGCAGTGTAACAAATTGAAGATAGCAGATCTTGTCTTCCTGATATTGCAGTGAAGCGAATCGAAGATACCAGTCTGGCGTTCCTGAGTTTACAGTGGAGCAGATTGAAGATAGCAGATCTGGTCTTCCTGAGTTTGCAGCGAAGCGGATCGAAGATACCAATCTGGCATCCCTGAGTTTGCAGTGGAGTAGATTGAAGATAGCAGATCTTGTCTTCCTGAGTTTGCAGCGAAGCGGATCGAAGATGTAACACCCCTTAACCCTAAACCGTCACCGGAACAGGGTTATGAGGTATTACCGGAGTTAAACACAAATAAACGAGTAAATTGGAACATAATTCCGTGGCTCAATTTAAATTTTTTTTTTCAAATTTCATCTTTACGACCCTAATATGAACCTACGAGACCCAAAATATGATTAGGAAATGATTTGGGACTAAATCAGGAACTTTAGAAACTTTTTCTTGAAAATAGGGGCACATGCCCGTGTGGTTTGGGACATGCCCGTGTGGCCTGCCCGTGGGAAAACACATGGCCGTGGGCAGATTCTGACTTGCTACACACGGTCGTGGGTTTAGCCCGTGGCAATTTATTTTGATTCTGACTTTTGCCACACGGCCTGGGCACACGCCCATGTGTCTAGGCCGTGTGAAAACTGCTATTTTCACCATTTTTAAGTTATTTTTACATACTAAAAACTCCTAATTCATACACAATCATTTACTTATAAATCTTGAACATATAACATTCATCATACATAAAACTTCTTAAGGATTTATACCACATTTACAATCAAAATATAAAACATTTACAAATGACAAAACTAACCCTAGTACATGCCACATTTACCAAAAGATTGATACATCACCAAAAATTGAGCTGAAGTCAGGATTGAATCAGATGCTGAGTCCAATTTATCTCAACCTAATCTGCGCACGGAAAACAAGCCGTACGCTGAGTATTGGAACTACTCAGTGGTATTATCATAATTCAATTTATAGCTATGATAAATTATCATAAACATACTTAGATAGATAACACATCATACATATAATTTCATACTAAGTTATTATATTTCCAATGTAACATTTTCAATATTTGAATTAATATCTCATCCATAGAATTCCAATTGTTCATGAACCTTTGGTTCATCTCTCAATCACATATAATTACTCAATTCACATTTCAATAGGAACCATTCATGAACTTGATTTATGCTTCAATCACATAGCATAATTTCATTTCACATTATCTCTTTCATTATTCAATGGATCAAATAATCAAATACATATGATTTTCTCATTTCACATAGTTACCCCTATTAACATGACTCGGACTTTAGTGGATACACGGATCCAACTAAACACACCATGCTGGCACCTAGTGCCTCATCGGATAATTCAAAGCAATATAGTGACACCCAGTGTCTCATCGGCCTAGCCGAAGTAAAGTGGTACCCAGTACCTTATTGAATCTACCCGAAGTAAATAATATGACACCCAGTGTCTCATCGACTCAAGGTCGCAGAATCCCTGTACTCTTCCAATTCTATGGCATGCGAACTATATCAGACTCAGCCTGACTAATTAATAGGGTATTCATTCAAATATCAATTTCTCTTTCTCTTCCAAATAATCACAAATCAACCAAATTCAATTCATATATATTATCAATTCAATCTCAATTTCAAATTCACAATTCAAATCACTTCCAATTCAAATTCACTACTAAATTTCATACACACACATATATATATATATATATTCATCAATCAAATCCAAATCACATTCAATTCAAATATCAATACTTACCTCAATTTCATTTTCCATACACATGCATTGAAATTAAACATATAATAATAAATAACTTGAATCATGATAATACAAACCGATAATTTCCCGAGCTACTCCTCGATCACTTTTTCCTTCCCCTTCGTATTAGACGTCTCGGTTTCCTTATTTGCTACGAAAATTAACATAATTATAGTTAATTAATAACATACATATTTTATATAAAATAATAACTTTCCATGCAACTTTTACCTAAATCCCAAATTGGTCCTAACCATTTTCGTCTTCTTCCTTTTTACAAATTCATATCCTTTCCTTATTCAATTTCTATCAAAACTTCAATATAACTATTAAATTTTCATCATTTAACCATAATTTCAAGTTTCTTTCCATTTAGCCCATAAAACTCAAAACTTATAGCCTAGTTTACAATTTAGTCCTCCATTCAACTCTAAACACAAATTCTATCAAATTAATCCCTAATTCCATTATTTGTTCAACATAAACCCTACTAAAAATTCTATCATTTTTCAAAATTCCCACATAAATTCAAGAGTATTTTACTCTTGGACTTCAAAAACATCAAAATCACATAAAAAGGACTTAATTAAACTTACCAAATAATCTCCAAGCATCAAAACCCTAATTTTTCTTTTTTCTCTTTTCTTTCCTTTCTTTCTTCCCCAATTTTCGTTTGTTTCTCTGTAACTTTATATTCTTTTCTTTTCTTTTTCTTTTTATTATAATATTATTAAACATAAAATATCTATATAAAAATCAATATATAAATTACATGTGTATTAATTCATTTAAACACACATGTACAAATTATCACCACACATTTGGCACTAACATATTATTTAACAAAAATAATATAATAAACATAATAAATAAATACTAATTATAATATTTTACTTAACTAATAAGTAAATATACATAATATACATTTGTACTAATATTTTAGTTACACATGTATTTATTCTCTAACTAACACATGTCACTAATTTGGTTTAATTACTAATTTAGTCTTTTAACTTTTTTCTATTCTATAATTAAACTTTTATGCTCTATTCAATTTAATCCTTTCTAATAATTACTTCTAATCAAACTAAATTCACTTATTAAAAATCTAATTCAATCTATACTAACTTCATAAATATTTTTAATAAATATTTACGAACTCGTTTTCCTAATACGGAGGCCCTAAATTCACTTTTCCGGTGCCCGTGGAATTTGGGTTATTACAATTCTCCCCCCTTAATAAATTTCGTCCTCGAAATTTACCTAAGAATAGATGGGGGTACTGTGCTCTCATAGTTTCTTCAGGTTCCCATGTTGCTTCTTCCACACTATGACTTCTCCGTAACACTTTTACTAGAGGAACCTTTTTATTTCTTAATTATTTTATTCCTCGTGCTAGAATCTCAATTGGTTTTTCTTCATAAGATAAATTCGGTCGAATCTCAATATTTTCAGTAGAGATAACATGAGAACGATCTGATCTATATCTTCGAAGCATCGAAACATGAAAAACATCGTGAATCTTCTGTAATCCTGGAGGTAAAGCCAAACGATAAGCTACTGGTCCAATTCGCTCTACTATTTCATATGGCCCGATATAACGAGGACTTAACTTTCCTTTCCGGCCAAATCTCAATACTTTCTTCCAAGGAGATACCTTAAGAAATACTTTGTCACCAACTGAATATTCAATATCTTGTTGTTTCAAATCAGCATAAGGCTTCTGTCTATCAAAGGCTACTTTTAATCTCTCTTGTATCTTTTTGACTATTTCTTCTGTTTCTTGGATCAACTCAGGCCCGATTATTTTTCTTTCATTTAATTCGGTCCAACACACAGGTGATCTACATCTCCACCCATACAATGCTTCATACGAAGCCATCTGAATACTTGATTGAAAACTATTATTATACACAAATTCAGCTAAAGGTAAATAACGTTCCCAACCTGATTCAAAATCAATAACGCAAGCCCGAAGCATATCTTCTAATATTTGAATTACTCGTTCAGATTGCCCATCAGTTTGCGGATGAAATGCAGTGCTGAAATTGAGTCTGGTACCTAGAGAACCATGTAATTGTCTCCAAAATCTTGATGTAAACCGTGGATCTCGGTCTAAAATAATAGATACAGGAATACCATGCAGTCTCACTATTTTCGAATATAGATCTCAGCCAACTTCTATAAAGACCAATCGGTTCTGACTGCTATAAAGTGAGCAGACTTAGTAAGTCGATCAACTATCACCCAAATGGCATTCTTTTTGTTTGCTGACAACGGTAATCCCGTAACAAAATCCATTGTGATTCGATCCCATTTCCATTATGGAATATTAATAGGCTGAAGTAAACCTGTTGGTACCTGATGTTCCGCTTTTACCTGCTGACATGTCAAACATTTATCAACATGCTCAACTATATCTTTTTTCATTCCAGGCCACCAGTATAATTCTCGTAAATCTCGATACATCTTTGTACCTCCAGGGTACAAAGCAAATGGACTATCATGAGCTTCTCAAAGAATCAACTCTTTAAGTTCTGAAGTAACTGGAATACAAATTCGATTACGGAACCTCAAACAACCTTGATTATCACTGAAATTTTTTACTGGGCCACTACATACCATCTCTCTCTTTTTCAACAACTTATCATCTTTCAACTGTGCTGATTTAATCTGATCAAACATTATCGGCTTAATTCTCAACTCAACCAAAAGACTCCTATCATCACTGATACTGAGCCATGCAAACATTGCTCTTAATTCTATTGCAGCTTTTCTACTTAGTGCATCAGCTACTACATTTGCCTTTCCTGGATGATAATCTATGACACAATCATAATCTTTCAGAAGCTCGATCCACCGTCTCTGTCTCAAATTCAACTCCTTTTGTGACATAAGGTATTTGAGACTTTTATGATCGGTATATATATAAAATTTTTCACCAAAAAGATAATGCCTCCAAATCTTTAATCCAAAAATTATAGCGGCTAGCTCCAAGTCATGAGTCGGATAATTACGTTCGTGTGGTTTCAACTATCGAGATGAATAGGCTATTACCTTCCCGTCCTGCATAAGAACACAACCCAGACCATTTAAAGAAGCATCACTGTATAATACAAAATCCTTACCCGATTTTGGTATGTCAGAACTGGTGCCTCGGTTAACATTTGCTTTAATGTGTCAAAGCTCTTGTGACACTGATCATCCCAAATAAAAGGAACAGTATTCTGTAGTAACTTAGTCATCGGCAAAGCTATCTTCGAAAATCCATTCACAAATCTTCTGTAATACCCAGCTAAACCAAGAAAACTGCATACCTCAGATACATTCTTTGGTGATTTCCATTGAACAATTGCTTCAATTTTTCTCGGATCAACTCTAATTCCATCTGCTGATACCATATGTTCCAAAAATACAACCTCTGGTAACCAGAACTCACATTTACTAAGCTTTCCATACAACTGCTTCTCCCGTAATATTTGTAGTACAATTCTGAGATGCTGATCATGTTCTGACTCTGATTTAGAATGGAGCAGTATATCATCAATGAAAACTACCACAAATTGATCCAAATATGGCTGAAAAATACGATTCATCAAATCCATAAAAGCAGCTGAGGCGTTAGTCAACCCGAATGGCATTACTAGAAATTTATACTGACCATACCTCGTACGGAAAGCTGTCTTTGGTACATCACATTCTTTTACTTTCAACTGATAGTATCCTGACCTTAAGTCAATCTTCGAAAACACAGAAGCTCCTTTCAACTGATCAAATAAATCATCAATGCGGGGAAGTGGATACTTATTCTTGATTGTCACCTTGTTTAGCTGTCTATAATCAATACAGAGTCGCATCGAGCCATCTTTCTTTTTAACAAATAACACTGGAGCTCCCCATGGTGAAATACTTGGTCTAATAAATCCACGATCTAACAAATCTTGTAACTGTATCTTTAAATCTTTCAGTTTAATGGGCGACATACGGTATGGAGGCATAGAAATTGGACTCGTACCCAGATACACTTCAATAGCAAATTCAACTTCTCTATCTGGTGGCAAGCTTGGTAACTCTTCAGGAAATACGTCTGGAAACTCGCAAACTGTTCTAATTTGACTGCATTTGCTACTAACTGAATCTGAATTAATAACATAAGCTAAGTATGCTGTACAACCCTGCTGTAAGAACTTATTAACCTTCATTGCTGAAATAACACGTGTTGGCCCACTTTTCCGAATCCCCTTAATCTCAATATTGTTACCATCACTAGTCTGAATACTGAACTTCTTCTTATAGCAGTCCAAAATCACACCATGTTCAGACAACCAATCCATACCCAATATTATATCAAAATCTCCAAATGGCATAATCAGCAAATCAACTGGAAAAGTTTCATTTTGAATTTTCAACGGACATCTTGGACATACTTGATTTACTATTACTGTTTGCCCTAACGGACTTGACACTTCTATTGTTACACTAGACATTTCAATTTCAAATTTTCCCAATTCAACCAACTTCAAATTTATATATAAATGTGAAGATCCAGGATCAATCAAAGCATAAACAGGCTCAGAATATAGTAAAAATATACCTGTTACAACATCATGTGCATCGCCATCTTCCCGAGCTCTAACTATATAAGCTCTGGCCGGTACTCTAGCTTCAGACTGCTGGGTCACTATGTCACTCCCTCTTCTCGTACCTCCTCCTCTAGATACTGATCCACCTCTGGTCGATCCCCTGCCTCTAGCTGTAGATACTGATCTTTGTGATATCACAGGTGTAGCACTATTAGTCTTCGGACAGTCTCTAATGAAATGACCTTTAGAACCACATCGAAAATAGCCTCTAGCTAATTTCCAACATTCTCCTCTATGTTTTTTTCCCACAGTGCTGACAATTTGGAATTTCTATTTCTTGAGATGGACCTCTTACACTACCGGTAGACATTGTAATTTGTTTTTCCCGATTTTTGTCTCCTCTATCTGTTCGAAAACTAGATCTCCATCCACCTCTAGAATCTCGAGATCTTTTAAATGAAGGATTCGAACTCATAGTTCCTGTACGTTTCCCAACTGATTTTAAAGTTTCAAGCTTTTTGTCTAGTCCTAAAACTTGCTCTACCATCTTGGCCCGCTCGATCAAATCAACAAATTCAGTGATTCGCTGAGACACCAATTGCAGTTTTATTTCATCTCTTAATCCACGTAAGAATCTTTTACAACTATCGACTTCAGTTGGTACGAACTCTGATGCATATCTACCAAGTCTTGAAAACTCTCGTTCATAATCCACTACTGTCATTTCATCTTGTTTTAGCGTCAAAAACTCTTGTTTCTTGTCTTCTATATACATATCCCCAATATACTTCTTTTGAAATTCTTTTTGGAATAGATCCCATGTTACCTGAGCAGTCGGTAAATGTCGAATCACGGATTCCCACCATAGATATGCCTCACCCTGTAATAAAGATACAGCGCATAACAGACTTTCTCGTGACGTACATTCTAACTGCTGTAAAATTCTTTTTGTTGCCTCCATCTAGTTTTCAGCTACAGACGGATCAACTCCTTTCAGACCCGAAAATTCAGTGGCACCGTACTTTCTTAGTTCCTTAATAGGGGCCCGTCTAGGAACAGGTACCGACGTGGTAGCAGGTATAGACTCCGCTACTCGCTGAAGAGCATCAGTTAAAGCCCTTACTACATCATAATCATTTCTACCTTTTTCATCTCTCTCCCTAATGTTCTCTCTTTCTACATTGGGAGGCTGATTTTTGATCGATTTACACTAGGTGTAGCTGACTCAGTTTCATCTAAATCATAGGATTCTTCATCCCCAGTGAACATTTCTTCTTTAATATCATCAAGGTGTTCATCAGACATCTCTAATCTATAAAACAAAAACAATTAAATAGATCAGCATCCAAAATCCCGACTCAGTTTTGACTTGACCTGTGGCATGTACTTCTAAACATACTTTCAAGCTCGATTTAGTCTGAGAATCGGCTAAACCTGGCTCTGATACCACTAAAATGTAACACCCATTAACCCTAAACCGTCATTGAAATAAGGTTACAAGGTATTACCGGAGTTAAACACAAATAAACGAGTAAATTGGAACATAATTCCGTGGCTCAATTTAAACTTTTTTCTTACAAATTTCATCTTTACGACCCTAATATGAACCTACGAGACCCAAAATATGATTAGAAAATGATTTGGGACTAAATTAGAAACTTTACAAACTTTTTCTTGAAAATAGGGGCACATGCCCGTGTGGTTTGGGACATGCCCGTGTGGCCTGCCCGTGGGAAAACACATGGCCGTGGGCAGATTCTGACTTGCTACACCCGGCCGTGAGTTTAACCCGTGGCAATTTATCTTGATTCTGACTTTTGCCACACGGCCTGGGCACACGTCCATGTGTCTAGGCAGTGTGAAAACTGCTATTTTCACCATTTTTAAGTTATTTTTACATACTAAAAACTCCTAATTCATACACAATCATTTACTTATAAATCTTGAACATATAACATTCATCATACATAAAACTTCTTAAGGATTTATACCACATTTACAATCAAAATATAAAACATTTACAAATGACAAAACTAACCCTAGGACATGCCACATTTACCAAAAGATTGATACATCACCAAAAATTGAGCTGAAGCCGGGATTGAATCAGATGCTGAGTCTAATTTATCTCAACCTAATCTACGCACGGAAAACAAACCGTACGCTGAGTATTGGAACTATTCAGTGGTATTATCATAATTCAATTTATAGCTATGATCAAATATTATAAACATACTTAGATAAATAACACATCATACATATAATTTCATACTAAGTTATTATATTTCCAATGTAACATTTTCAATATTTGAATTAATATCTCATCCATAGAATTCCAATTGTTCATGAACCTTTGGTTCATCTCTCAATCACATATAATTACTCAATTCACATTTCAATAGGAACCATTCATGAACTTGATTTATGCCTTCAATCACATAGCATAATTTCATTTTACATTATCTCTTTCATTATTCAATGGATCAAATAATCAAATTCATATGATTTTCTCATTTCACATAATTACCCCTATTAACATGACTCGGACTTTAGCGGATACACGGATCCAACCAAACACACCATGCTGGCACCCAGTGCCTCATCGGATAATTCAAAGCAATATAGTGACACCCAGTGTCTCATCGGCCTAGCCGAAGTAAAGTGGTACCCAGTCCCTTATTGAATCTATCCGAAGTAAATAATATGACACCCAATGTCTCATCGACTCAAGGTCGCAGAATCCCTGTACTCTTCCAATCCTATGGCATGCCAACTATATCCGACTCAGCCTGACTAGTTAATAGGGTATTCGTTCAAATATCAATTTCTCTTTCTCTTCCAAATAATCACAAATCAACCAAATTCAATTCATATATATTATCAATTCAATCTCAATTTCAAATTCACAATTTAAATCACTTCCAATTCAAATTCACTACTAAATTTCATACACACACACACACACACACACACACACACACACACATATATATATATATATTCATCAATCAAATCAAATCACATTCAATTCAAATATCAATACTTACCTCAATTTCATTTTCCATACACATGCATTGAAATTAAACATATAATAATAAATAACTTGAATTATGATAATACAAACCGATAATTTCCCGAGCTACTCCTCGATCACTTTTTCCTTCCCCTTCATATTAGACTTCTCGGTTTCCTTATTTGCTACGAAAATTAACATAATTATAGTTAATTAATAACACACATATTTTATATAAAATAATAACTTTCCATGCAACTTTTACCTAAATCCCAAATTGGTCCTAACCATTTTCATCTTCTTCCTTTTTACAAATTCATATCCTTTCCTTATTCAATTTCCATCAAAACTTCAATATAACTATTAAATTTTCATCATTTAACCATAATTTCAAGTTTCTTTCCATTTAGCCCATAAAACTCAAAATTTATAGCCTAGTTTATAATTTAGTCCTCCATTCAACTCTAAACACAAATTCTATCAAATTAATCCCTAATTTCATTATTTGTTCAACATAAACCCTACTAAAAATTCTATCATTTTTCAAAATTCCCACATAAATTCAAGAGTATTTTACTCTAGGACTTCAAAAACATCAAAATCACATAAAAAGGACTTAATTAAACTTACCAAATAATCTCCAAGCATCAAAACCCTAATTTTTCCTTTTTCTCTTTTCTTTCCTTTCTTTCTTCCCCAATTTTCGTTTGTTTCTCTATAACTTTATATTCTTTTCTTTTTCTTTTTCATTTTATTATAATATTATTAAACATAAAATATCTATATAAAAATCAATATATAAATTACATGTGTATTAATTCATTTAAACACACATGTACAAATTATCACCACACATTTGGCACTAACATATTATTTAACAAAAATAATATAATAAACATAATAAATAAATACTAATTATAATATTTTACTTAACTAATAAGTAAACATATATAATATACATTTGTACTAATATTTTAGTTACACATGTATTTATTCTCTAACTAACACATGTCAATAATTTGGTTTAATTACTAATTTAGTCTTTTAACTTTTCTCTATTCTATAATTAAACTTTTATGCTCCATTCAATTTAATCCTTTCTAATAGTTACTTCTAATCAAACTAAATTCACTTATTAAAAATCTAATTCAATCTATACTAACTTCGTAAATATTTTTAATAAATATTTACGAACTCGTTTTCCTAAGACGGAGGCCCTAAATTCACTTTTCCGGTGCCCGTGGAATTTGGGTTATTACAGAAGATACCAGTTTGTCATCCCTGAGTTTGCAATAGAGCAGATTGAAGATAGCAGATCTGGTCTTCCTGAGTTTAAAGCGAAGCGGATCGAAGATACCTGTCTAGCATTCTTGAGGTAGTAAGGAAGCAGATTGAAGATTGCAAATCTTATCTCCCTAAAGCGGCAGTGGAGCGGGTTGAAGATTGTAGTCTTATCTTCCTGAGGTAGCAAGGAAGCAGACTGAAGATTGTAATCCTTATTTCCTTGAAGTTTCAGTAGAGAAGATTGAAACTACGAATCTCTTCTCCCTGAATTCATATTTCCTCAAAGTTCCAGCAGAGTAGGTTGAAATTACAAATCCCGCCTCCTTGAGATTACATTGAAGATCAATCCTTATTTCCTTGAAGTTTTAGTAGAGAAGATTGAAACTATGAATCTCTTCTCCATGAATTCTTATTTCCTCGAAGTTCCAGCGGAGTAGGTTGAAATTACAAATCCCGCCTCCCTGAGATTACATTGAGGATCAATCCTTATTTCTGTTGAAGTTTCAACAGAGAAGATTGAAACTACAAATCTCTTCTCCCTGAATTCTTATTTTCTCGAAGTTCCAGCGGAGTAGGTTAAAATTACAAATCCCGCCTCCCTGAGATTACATTGAGGATCAATCTTTATTTCCTTGAAGTTTCAGTAGAAAAGATTGAAACTACAAATCTCTTCTCCCTGAATTCTTATTTCCTCGAAGTTCCAACGGAGTAGGTTGAAATTACAAATCCCGGCTCCCTGAGATTACATTGAGGATCAATCCTTATTTCCTTTGAAGTTTCAGCAGAGAAGATTGAGGTTACGAATCTCTTCTCCCTGAATTCTTATCTCCTCGAAGTTCCAGTGGAGTAGGTTGAGGCTGCAAGTCCCTTCTCCCTGAGTTTACATTAAGGATCAATCCCCATTTTTTTGACGTTTCAGCAGAGAAGATTGAAGTTACAAATATCTTCTCCCTGAAATTTTAATTGGTGCAAGTTGAGATATCAATTCCCGTACCCCGGAAGGCGCAGTGAGGCCGTTCGAAGAAAAGAAGTGCCGAGATGTTAAGATTTAGCAAAATCAGGCAAAATTGGTCTCTTTTAAAGTCTTTGCTTCATTCCCATTACACGATAATAAGCAAAGAGGGGCAGTTGAAAGAGCCCAAATCTGCTCGGACCCATGCAAACCAAAATTAAAAAAACAAAAATAATAAAATTAAAAGTTAACAGTCCAACAGTCCAAATTTCAACCCAATTACAGACCCAAAATTTAACCCAACAACCCAATACATAACCCAATCTCAGAACCGACCCAAATGGCCCAAACAGAATGTGGATCTCAGAAACCCTAGGGGTTTTCAGAACCCTTTCATGCGCCGCAAGCCTTCACCAGCGCACCTCCGTACAGCCTCCAGCGCATCAGCGTCATACGACCTCCACACCCTCGACACGTCCCTTCCGTACCTGCGCAAGAGAATAAAACGATAGCAAATACAGAAAATAAAGAAAAGCATTGTATTTTTGTTTTTTTCTTCAGCTATAAAAGAAGCCAGAAATCCATTGTAAAAGGTTACGTTTTTTTAATACAGAAATACAACTAGAAACTGGTTTTTTTGAAGGTGATTGAAAATCTTCTCTTTTTCTGCGATCTTTGCTATTCTTTGATTTTCTTTTCTTTTCTTTTTCTATTTGCATGAGATTATTAATAAAAGGAAAAGTGAGGGATATACCTTCATGAACAGATCACTAGAATCTTCTCCTCCTTCGTCGAAATCAGGGTTTCTGGAGGAGATTTCGGCTTTGAAATGGATCTGTTGTTTGAATCTTGGTTCTAAGTTGGACCTCTGCGTGTCACTAACCACTATTTCTGGTGAAATAATAGTGTTCGAGGGAGGATCCCTCGCGGCGTCTGAGGATGGGAACGAAGGGATATTTAGGTTTTTTTTATTTCTTATTTTCAAAATGGCTGAGTATTTGGTGCTTTAGGGTCTATTTTTTTTGGTTTTATAAATAGTTTGAAACGACACCGTTTGGAGCCTGATCCAGTGGCTCCAAAAGGGCGTCGTATTGGCGAGTATCCAGTGACCCGACCCGAATGCGGCTGAGATCCGCGCATTTCAGTCTCTGAGGGAATATTTGCACGTTCAATCCTTCCCTGTTTCGTCGCAATCTGATTAGGTCATATGGGCGTTCCTTAAATCTTTAATTTTTCACCTGAACTTTGTACATCATTTCAATTTCGTCCACTTTTAAACATTGTGTTTAGAGAACTAGAATATTTTCACTTTTAGTCCCTATTCATCAGGGCGCCTTTCATTCTGGTCCTTAATTTTAATTTATTGACTTTATTAGTTTTTAAATTGCTCGTTGAATTTCGTATTCGTTTCAATTGAACCTATCTTATTTTAGCTTATGTAGTTCTTTTATTATTTTTGATTTATTTGTTGCTCATTTCTTCTTGAAATCGTTTTAATATATTATTTTAAATTATTTAATCTATTCTTATAGTTTCATTTGTAAAATATATTTTTAAATTGATTCATTTATATTTTAGTCACAGATTTTTATACACCCTTTGATTCAAGATTTACATGATACATATTATAATACATTGTTAATTCCTCATTATTTCATGTACATATTTTAAAAGTCCATTCATATTTATATTTTCCTTTTAATCCTTTAAAATCTTTTTGTATTAAAAAACTCCGTTTAAAATCACTTTGGTTCATTTCAAATATATTTTACATATATTATACTTGTGTGTAATTTATTTTTCGTTTTATATATTATTATTATTATTATTATTTTTAGACCAATGTACTTTAATTTAAATTATTTAGTCTATCATTAGTTGCATGTTCAGTGATTATTACTATTAAGTGTATTGTAATCCTTATTTTATATTTATTTGTTATTTGCGATTCAATAGTGTAGCATTTCACTTGAAAATAATTACTTTGCGTTGTATGTTATTATACCATCACATTTTATTCGCTTAAAAAGTCATATTTTAACACCTTCAAGTTTTAAAATCATTTTATTCAAAAGTTTTCCCAAATAAGGCAATACTCGTATTTGGAAATTTTGAGAAGATTGTGCCCTAACTCACTGGGTTCCAATTTTCCTCGTGAATCTAAGTAACCGAGTACCCTTTTTAAATAAAAAGTATAAGTCAAATAAAAAACTTATTCTTGGGAGCTCAAAGATGTTGTGTCCTAACTCACTGGACATGACATTTTGTTATTGCGAGGTAAGGATTTTTAAAAATAAAGGCAATATTTTATATTTGAAATTTTGAGAAATTGTGCCTCAACTTACTGGGTTTCAATTTTTCATTTGACACAAATAACAGAATATCCTTATTAATTTTAAATGCCCGGGTTTCAAAAGTCAAAAGGCAAGTTTAGTTTTGAGGATTCGAAATGTCGTATCCTAACTCACTGGGTATAATATTTTATTCCTTCAAAATGAGCGGGTCTCGACATCCGGTTTAATTTATTCAAGTTTTCTTTAACAAAAATAATTGTATTTTAAAATCTTTTCAAATTTTCGACATTAAGATATTAATCAATCAATTCGGTACCAATTTTGGGCATTACGAGGATGCTAATCCTTCCTCATACGTAACCGACTCCCGAACCTATTTTCTCGAATTTCGTAGGCCAAAATCATCGTTTTAATAAATTAAAATGTTTTAATGATCGATCTCAAGGTGACCCAATCACACCTCAAAAAAAGATTGGTGGCGACTCCACTTTCGTTTTTAAAGTCGACCCTGTATTTCCAAAATAAAAATGGTTTCGACATCATGCATGAGATTCAGTTTTGTCTTGAATTAATTGTTTTAAAAATGGCTTGTGAATATGTTAAAGTATTAGTGTAAGAGGAAGACAAATTGGGTGAGAAATGTGGCTTGGAAAATAGCCTATTTTTGTCTTCACGGGCAGAGACACGGGTGTGTGACCCCCTACACTTAGGAAAAATTTTTTGAGTACCCGGTTTAGTCCCGACATGATTCTAATGCATGATTTGGGCCTTGAGGGCTCATGTAAGGGGCTATATAATTAAATTTGATTGAAATCTGATATGAATGCTAAATGTTTATGAAATGTCTATTACTTGACCTGTAAACTTCGGTAATACTCTTTAACCTTGTTCCGGCGACGGATTCGGGTTAGGGGTATTACATAACTCGATTAAAGAGTAAATGATATCTTATCAATGACATTGCATGGATTATGAAAAAAGAATGTAGCCGTGGGTCATTTGTTAAGGGATGAATGATCGTTACTACAATTAGTTAGTAATCATTTTTTTCATTGTGAAAGATGTAATGCTGGCAATGAGATAAAATAAGACTGTATTAGGTGAACAAATTTAACCCAAATGGATTAATGATATGTTATGAGAGTAACACGCTAATGACAAGGTCATTGGACAAAACATAAATTTAAGTTGCTTTCGTAATGGTATATAATAGAGAAATTAGTCATAGTACATTTAGTTGATTTACTTCATGACTAAATAATTTTGTAATTAAAAGTTAGAACTTAATTACAAATTATTTAAGCTCTAATTATATAAGTCAGATCGATCCATCTGCTATCTCAACATAACATTGTAAACATTGCAAATTAGAATCGTTGTGATACTTGAATAAAAATTATAACAACCCGGTTTAGACCCTAGTCAGAACAGTGGTTTTGGGACCACAAATTCGAGGTCAGAAAAATATTTCAATATTATTTTTAATGTTTATAATATGTGATTAAGCATGTGTGAAAATTTGGTGTGAAAATTTTATCGATTGTGTGCTGAATTATGAAAAAGGACTTAATCACATAAAATGCAAAAGTTGTGTGCTAACTGTTAAAGTGCTAATTTGACATGGCTTATTAAAGTGAGAGTCCTTATGTTGTTATTAAACCATTGAAAAGTTTGATAGACATAAAAGCCTATGGATAGTGGAATTGGAATAAAAATAAAAAGGCTAATAAGGTAAATATGATAATATATGATATTAAATAAAACATTAAGTAAAATACATGTTTTGTTCATCTTTTCTATCACCGAATATTGAAGAGAAGAATAGCCATGGAAGCATTTTAGGTTTTGGCACATCCATAGCTCAATTAAGGTGTGTTTTGAGCTCGATTTTTTATAATTTCTACGTTTTTTGTAATCGTTGCTTTGTGCTCTACAAAACCCATGCTTAAATTTTGTGAATTGATGATGAATTTGAAATGTTCCATGGATGAATTCATGAGCTTTTTGAAGTTTGGTGATGAATTATGAAAGATATGTGTTAGCTTAACATATTTTGTCTTTGAATTTTTAGTGAAATTGAGTAAATTTAAGGAATTGGAGGACTAAAATGTGAAATAAATGAAAAGTGTGGTCTTTTATAGATATAAGGTGAATTCGGCTAGGCATGGGTGAAATGAAATTTTGTGTATTTGATGATTTTATGAAATAGGGACTAAAGTGTCGAAATGTGAAAATGTGAAGGTTATTTTGTAAAATGCCCTAAATATGTGAGTGTGGACTAAATTGAATGAATTTGTGATTGAATGAGTTAAATTTGAAGATGTATAGACCGAGAAAGGAGAGATTCGGATCGAGATTGAGGCAAAGACAAAGTACTCGATTGATCGATTAGTCTCGGTATTTCGACGTTCGAGGTAAGTTCGGATATAATACTAGTTGTTAAATTATATCTATGTGATGTGAATTGAATGAATGTATAAATAATGAATTAGAAATGTTAAATATGAGATTGAAAAATGTGGCACTAAGTGTCCGTAAATGAAATCGAGACAGAGATGAATAGGATAGCACTGTGTGTGCGAAGCAATGGAAGCTTCGGCTTTACTGATTGGCACTGTGTGTGTGCGATGCCGAATTAAGTTTGGTTTTGTATCTAGGCACTAAGTGTGCGATATTAATTAAGCTTCGGCTATGATTTGAGCACTAAGTGTGCGATTGAGTTGAAAAGATATCGAGCAGTGAATGAGATATGGTATCGAGCATTGAATAGCAAGAACATTTATTAACTAAGTGTAGGCAAAGGTATGTTTGAACCTATGTGGTTGATAATAGTTTTAATGGTTGAATGAATGGATATTTGAGCATATGGTTGAGGATGATAATGTACCTAATTGTGCATCTATCTATGTGATGATTTAATTATGTATTGATGATGCATTATTGAGTAGTATGTATTATATTACAGACTTACTAAGCTTTAAAGCTTACTATGTGATGTGTTTCTCTGTTTTACAGTGTCAGTAGAGCTAGCTCGAATCTGGGAATTATCAGCGACTCGATCACACTATAGGCTATCTATTTCGGTACTTTTGAAAGATGTACATATTTGGTATATGGCATGTATAAGCTAGTAAATATAGTGCATTTTGAGGTGTTGGACCTTGCTATGTGACATGGCTTGGATGTTAGATGATTTTGGTTATTATGTATGAGCTTTGTAAATGATGAATGTGGTATGAAACAGTGAGGTTAGAAATGATATATTTCATGCTTGAATTAGTTGACGGAAATGTTGTTTTAAGTGTGAATTTGTGGCTTGGCTAAATGATGTTTAGCTTACATGATTTGAGTTGTGAAAATGGTGCTTTGAATGGATTTATTTGAGTAGGAATTGAGTAAAAGAATAGATGGTATTGTTGTTGATTAAATGGTGCTTGAAATGGTATGTTTTGGTTGCAATTGAGGCATGAATTGATATTGGTTTAATGCTTATAGGTAATTCCAAAGTGTGGATGGTAATTTGACCTTGAAAATGGCCTATAATTGCCCATACGTTTGAGCACACAGGCGTGTGGCTTGACCGTGTCTTTCGAGGTTGTATTTTAAAACAAGTTAGACTCGACCACAGGCAAGACACACAGACGTATGACTAGCCGTGTGGATCAAGTCAGTAGCGACCACGGGCTGGACACACGGCACGGGTGTGTGACTAGCCGTGTAGTGCAAGTCAATGTCGACTACGGGTGAGGCACACAGGTGTGTCTCAGGCCGTATGGACAAGTCAGTAGGTATGCCCTGTTTTTCCACGGCTTGGACACATGGGCGTGTCTGAGGCCGTGTGAGGCACACGGCATACCCATACGGGCATGTGACCTCTATAACTTTGAAAAATGTTTGAATTTCAAAAATTTTCATGTGTGTTCGGTTTAGTCCCGGCCCTATTTTAAAGCATGTTGAAGGTCTCGTTGACCTATATAAGGGACTATATGAATGTGAATTGACATGTTTGGTTGTGAAATGATATGAAATGTTCGGAAATGATTAGTAATGCCTCTTAACCCTAATCTGGCGACGGTTACGGGTTAGGAGTGTTACAAAAATGATGAATGAGAAATAAATTGCATGAATTACTATTTGCAGTAAATGCATTTTCTCGAAAGGAACAAGAGATGACTTAGAAAGTAATTTAATTTTTTTAGATTATTATTTAATTAATTGTAATTAAATAATTGAGTACAAAGTGAAAAATAAATTAATTACTCATCATAGTTTTATTGAATAGGACAATAAATTTATTTACTCATAGATTCTAATACAGTAAAGTTGTCATGATTTTGATGAAATTAAAATTGAATTTAAAAAATAATTAAATTAATTAATTAAAATTTTGAGAATAAAAAATTAATTATTGAGTTGAATAATTATATGAACATGTTTTAATTTAATTTAAAACTAAATTACATAAATAATTGTACCAAATACATAAAAGGACTAACCAGCCCTGTATAACATATGGTGGGTGGCACACTATATGTGGGAAATTTAGTGTGTGCCGCCAAAGGTGTAGAGTTTTAGTAGAACTCTAAGTTTTTTATTAAAAATATTATTTTTCCTCTCTTTCTTATTAGAGTAGAATCCTTGTGATTTTCTCTATACATAAGAATTATGGGGTAGTAAAAATACACAATATTGAGATGATGATATTGTGTTGAAATTTAATGATTTTTTTAAGTTCAAATAAATTCTATTTTTCGTGAGTACTCAAGATTCAAAGTTGTGAGATTATAATTGCAACTTCTGTGACAATTATAATTCAAAATTGTGATTACAACCCATATAGAAAGTTAACTTTCCCCACTGAAAAGTTATCGTTTTTATTCTGTGTTTAGTTCTTGATAAGAGCCCACTCTTTTAACATTCGAGATTTCAATAATAACAAAGAGTATTATCCGATCAAAAAACTAAAGAGTTGATCACTAAATCCAAAATTCAATAGGATTCTCTAACTCCAAAACAGAGATTTGTTACTTATCCAACTTTTATGAAAAAATTGAAATTTCATTAGATAAAATTTCCATCATCAATATATACACTTTATTTTCTTCATTCGAGTTCCTTTTAGAAACCACCTCAACAATCCTGCAAATAATTTGGTGTCCACTAATAACGTTCATTTTCTCCCAAAGCTCAAAGTCAATTATGGGTTAATTTTTCTACTTTTGTTTTTCTTAGATGAAAATTAAGTGTAAAAAATTCTTTTATATATAAAATAGACACAGCTTAAGATACAGTGGACAAGAAATCATTAACAACATAAGGCTTACTTTCAAGATTCAATTGTTTTTCCTTTTCTAGACATTAATTTGTTGAATTAAAAATTGAGAAACACCTAAAAAGTGTTTTTTTTTTTTTTTACCAATAAAATTTCCATTTTTATAAATATTTTATGAGATGCAGGGTGTCATGTACTAGGATGGTAAGATGGATGGGAAACCGATTCTACCGGTTTGGATAGCTGTTGAAACATTCCTTAGCCACCCCAAAATGAGCATGCAACCGAAGGACCCGGTAATTTGGTTAAAAACAAGTAAGATGTTTTCCTTTTGCGTTTTAAATTTCAATACGTATCATTTTTCACCTGCCATTTTATTTTCTTTTCGAACCCAAAGGGCGCGCAACTCAAATCCTCTTCTCTGCTTTTCCACTTTTCCTTTCTTTCTTCAGGTGATTTCTCTTTCCTTCTGTTTGGTTTCCAAGAAAGTATAGGAACTTTGTTGATTTTCAACGGATTTTTATTGGCATTGTGATAATTTTGTAGGAATTGTATGTATGCGGTATCATTTTAACCGGTTTAATGTTTTTTGTTTGGATTCTTCGGATAATTCATGATTCTTTAGCTTCTAGTGACTTGGACTATCATGATATTTCTTTTCACCTACATTAATGTTCAATAAATCAACTTTTTGTCTCTTTGTACTTGTAATTTATTTTAGCAATGAAAAAGATTTAAAAATGTGATAATTTATGATTATATGAAAGGATTCTCTTATTTAATTTAATCATACTACTTTTTCTTTTCTTTTTTTTGCCTTTAGTAATATATGTTTGTGATGAATTACTATTTTTTCCCCTTACTGTTGTGATGTTGATCTAGTTGTGATGTTATTTTAGCTGGTGATACAAGATGGCAGATGGTGAGGATATTCAACCACTTGTCTGCGATAATGGAACTGGAATGGTCAAGGTATTAGTTTAGGATACTCTGTCCTTCATATTTTTCTGTGTGATTCTAAGGTTGTCTTTAGATTTATATATGATTTCCCCCCTAATGATTCATTTTGCATTTTCTAGGCTGGGTTTGCTGGCGATGATGCTCCAAGGGCCGTCTTCCCTAGCATTGTGGGTCGGCCACGTCACACTGGTGTGATGGTTGGCATGGGACAGAAAGATGCATATGTTGGGGATGAGGCTCAGTCCAAGCGTGGTATTCTGACTCTTAAATACCCTATTGAACATGGTATTGTTAACAACTGGGACGATATGGAAAAGATTTGGCATCATACCTTCTACAATGAACTCCGTGTGGCTCCTGAAGAACACCCAATTCTTCTCACCGAGGCGCCTCTCAACCCGAAAGCCAATCGCGAGAAAATGACCCAAATCATGTTTGAGACCTTCAATGCTCCAGCAATGTATGTTGCTATCCAGGCTGTTCTATCCCTCTATGCTAGTGGTCGTACAACTGGTAAGCAAATGACTACTCATGATCTTATGGATAGAACTTGAGCTAAACAATCTCAAAGTCAAATTTACACTTTTGTTGTTTGTAGCTTGATCAGGGAAAATTTGAAGTGACCTTAAAATTGGTTGCCATTTCGCCCCATTGTCTTGATTTCATGATTTTCATAATGATTATAAAGTCTTCCTGATCGAACACCTGTAAATTATGGTTAGAATTCTATTTATTTTTCATGTGCTCATTGTTCTCTACGAAACTTTATGAAGGTATTGTTCTGGACTCTGGAGATGGTGTGAGTCATACTGTCCCTATTTATGAAGGATATGCCCTCCCACATGCCATCCTCCGTCTAGACCTCGCAGGTCGTGACCTTACTGATGCCCTTATGAAAATCCTGACCGAGCGTGGTTATTCATTCACAACTACAGCTGAGCGTGAAATTGTGAGGGACATGAAAGAGAAACTGTCATATATCGCACTTGACTTTGAGCAAGAGCTAGAAACTGCCAAAACTAGTTCCAGCATTGAGAAGAGCTATGAGTTGCCTGATGGTCAGGTGATCACCATTGGTGCAGAGCGTTTCCGATGCCCGGAAGTCCTTTTCCAGCCTTCCATGATTGGAATGGAAGCTGCTGGCATTCACGAAACCACATACAATTCTATCATGAAGTGCGACGTAGATATCAGGAAGGATTTGTATGGAAACATTGTTCTCAGCGGTGGAACTACTATGTTCCCAGGAATTGCTGACAGAATGAGCAAGGAAATTACTGCCTTGGCCCCAAGCAGCATGAAAATTAAGGTGGTGGCTCCACCTGAAAGGAAATACAGTGTCTGGATTGGAGGCTCCATCTTAGCATCTCTCAGTACTTTCCAGCAGGTATTTTCTAACTTGCAATGCTAACGGCAAGTAGTTGCTGTTAATGACAAATTGACAATTATATTATTCGTTCTTGTTTCTCACTCACTCTAGCAAGCTTCATACATGTACTAAAGACATTTACGGGTTGTGATGGGAATGCAGATGTGGATTGCTAAGGCAGAGTACGATGAATCCGGACCATCTATTGTGCACAGGAAGTGCTTCTAATTCTTCAGAAATGTCTTGTTTTTTGGAGAAACGACCAAAATTTCTGGATCCGCCTTCATATAGAGTTCAAATTGTTCATTTTTATTTTCCCTTGGCAGTTCTTTGATCATTCAACGTACTTGTGATTATTGTCAATCTATCTTTCACACTCCCTTGTATTCTGATACTTGAAAGCATATTCTCACACTATATCCGAAAAGAAGCAGGATGACCTGCTACAACCAAATTTTTTAAGGTATTGTCTCCCCCATTGCTTAAATGGTAAGACTTGAGTTCAAGTTATAATAATTTTTCAAAATTTTAGACTTGAAACATTATAGTTGAGTTACACAAGTCCTCTTAATTACACCCATTTACTTACAAGCCCTCAAAATTGAGTTTGAATTGAGAATTTTTTTTTTATATATTTAAAGACGATTAGTTCAGTAATTTAAATTAAAAAAAATGAGTGAGTTAAATTCAAGAATCAATTGCACAAAATGCATTCGTAATCCCATATGAAAGCATATCTAAATCAGTGTCCTTTCAATATATATGTAGTTTACAAAAATAAAATTCGCAGAACCATACAGAACCAAAAATGTAGGCACTTAACAGTTGTATTGATGATATGGTTCAAACATATGTAAGATGCGAGTATAGGGAAAAATATCCGGATAATGTAGACACAACACAGGTTTCACAAAGGCACAGAAGAGAAAAAAGAATCGATCTCAAATTGGTCATGGCAGAAACTTGACGGCCATTATCCGGCAAGGTTTCTCCTTCATAATTTCCTGGAAAGAAAAAGAAGAAACGAAAATCGTCTTAGATGAGAGACATGCGGCATGACATTGTCACACCTATAACATGTTAAGCAGCATTGCACCACAAATATACATTGTCAGAATAAAAGGGTATTTTCTTCCTTATTATGCAGATGATAAACGCTTGAATTCCAATACATGAAAGCAAATTCCAATACATTTTCGGGGCAAAAACAAAAAATTACAAAAACTCTATGCTACTTTGAGACTATATATATAAAAGGTTATTAAAAAAAACAAGTTGTTGATCATCATCTCATACAGGAAATTATACAAGGAATTCAACCCAATTGAAGCTAGTAAATAGGTTTCAAGGCTGAAGCTCTCATACCACTAGAACCAATCCTATACAACATACAGTAACAATGCAGCTTTGCATTCGATATCTTCCACCCTTCGATGTTATCTCTTCACGAAATCCCGGCGGCGATGAAAGATGTGACGCTGGACCACTAAACCCGGCCGAATTCTCCGGTGATGGAGATGTTTCCGGCGGCTGAACTGTCGTCCCCACCACCGCATTCCCCGGCTTCGATGTTACTCCAGCCGAGTCTTTCCCAAAAATCTCTCTAGGCAACAAAACCTTGGAAACCCCGAAAATGGCAACGGGGTTTTGGTCGAACACCGTTTGGGTAACCGATGCTTGAACGATTCCCGTATCGATCGCGACAGATCCATTGACTCTTGAAATATTGAGAGTGAAGCTGCCGGCGCCGTTATCTTCCGTGGCTAATGTGGGTTGGACCGGGTTCACGATCGATTCCAGTGAACCCAAAGGGTAATAAGAATGAAGAACGTGGAATTTTAGGACCACAGCTTTCTTATCAGCTGGGAGTGACTGCAATTTGACATTGCCCGGCAGATCGCCGAAAGCATCGTCTGTGGGGACAAAGAGAGTGATTCCAGCACCGCCCTCGTCGGCTTCGAATTCATCGACGACGCCGGAAGCGGCTAACATTGAGGCGGCGACGTTGAAATTATGGCCATCGATTAGGGCTTTGGTAATGTTGAGGCCAAGGGGGGGGCGGGTTTCAGAAGCCAATAGATTGAAGTCGTAGGGAACAAGGAGGGAATCAACGGCTAGGATTGTGATATTGTAAGGGAGGGTTTTGATTAACGATAAAACGGTGACGTTGGACGGGGAGAAAGGGGCCGGTGATTGGATTGTGATGGAGTTGGTTAAAGGATCACGGGTGATATTAACGGCGCCGAAGTTCGAATGGACCCGGCCCGTTGTTTGGAGGAGGGTGGTTACAAGGACGCCTGAGGGTGGGATCTGGCGAAGGTCGCTCCAGGAGAAGTATTGTAGAAGGACGTGGTAGCGCAGGATGTCACCTAGTGACGACGGCGGGAGGCGGCGCGTGAGGTCGGAGGAAGGGGACGTGGAGAGGTACGAGTTCGGGACGGCGAGTAGAGTAACGGGGTCGCGGCGCGTGAGATCAGGGGCGACGGAGGTGGAGCAGAGGAGGGAGGAGAAGGAGGTAAGGTTTTGGAAGGAGGAGAGGATGGAGGTTATGTTGAGAGCAGAGGTGGTGGTGGTGGTGATGGTGGAGGATAGGAGGAGGAGGAGGAGTAAATAAAACAATGTGATAGGGGTAATATGGGAAATGGAGACTGAAATAGCCATGCCTCTGCTCTCTTTTTCTCTGTCTTTTGCAGAGTTTTGAGAGTGGAAAAAAAAGCAAAATAAAGGAATTAAGTGGGAGAGGCTTTGATTGTTTGAAGAGTGGACAGTGGCGAGTAGGGAGTTGGCGAGTATGAAAAGCGAGTATGATTACCATAATCATTATTATGAATGATGATGATGGGGAATGGTTCATTGACATGGAATAGCTGAGGAATGGAATTAAGTGAGAATGGAATAGAGATATAATAAGTTTTTATTGGTTGAAATGTATCAGAAGAGAAATAGTTGATTGCAATAAAACGTTCATTTTACCCTTAACTTAAAAAATAATATTTTAACTTAATAATCAATAAAATATTTATTTTTAACTTATTATTATCAACCCAAAATACATACGAAATAGTTTATACTAAAATTTTTATAATAATTACATATTTATATTTAATAATATACTAGTTATAAAAATATAAAAATATGATTTATTATTATTTTAATCAATATATAAATGTAGAGACAAAAAAATATTAAAATATGTTTTTTTTTTCCTCTAAATTTTGCATGCTCTCCTTTTTTTTTTTTCTCTCTCTCTATATTTTCCCTATCATATATGGTTTTTTCATCAAGGAAGTTAGATAAGTTTTCTAATTTCTAATATATGTTTTGCTTTATGATTGTTACTTATGTATTATATGGTACAACTAAATATTGTTGATAGATGAATTTTTTTTAAATACTTTTTAATATTCTTCTGTAAAAAATTATCACAAAATCACTATCAGTAAAAGATTATTTAAATAATGGGATAAGAAATCACCGTCAATAGTTTTATTGGAGAAAAGACTGGTAGTAAGAAAACGATGTTCAAAAGCATGTTGTAAAATAGAATTTTGGACATGTTAGCATATGGATTGATTATAGTAGATATTCAATCTTTAATTTAAGGTAATGAATGTGAGAGAAAATAGTTTTCTTTGATTTGTAGTACTACAATTAGAATGAGTTTCAACCTCGTTAAGACACTGATAATGGAAACTCAAATTTTAATTAGTAACCTCTAATTTAAAAGTTTAATGGGTAAAAACAAGTTATCGTTATATGTCTATGATATACTAATAAAACTTATTCTAAAACAAGTTTAATGGGAATTAGTATGGTACATTGTATATAGAGAATAGTTTGAATATTCTTAATGGAGTTTACTATTTATTGTTTAAATATCTAAAACAATGGAGACATTGATGGAATTCTACCAATATAAACATAAGGAGGTTACTCTTATTAATGTTTAGGGTAAACTACACACCTTAAATTATTAGTAAGTTTATATTTTAGTTACTTAATTTTAAAAAGTTACAAAATTGTCACTAAACTATTTGAAGTATTCATTTAAGTCATTGAATTATTAAAATCAACGTTGTATGGCCTTCTCTATTTGCACCGTTTACACCAATCGAAAGCTAACATTCATTTTCTCTCCTATAGTTCATTTTTTTTTATAAGACAATTTTGAATGTTATGAACTTGCAAACTAGAATCCAAACTTTCTTCTTCGATTTTCAACACTGACTGTCAGATCGACTTGGACTAAGGTATGTTCTTTTAGTCATCAATGGGTACTGATTTATTGTACCAATCGTCGAATCATCACTTGAAGCTCACTAGCCAGACTTTAAAAAAAAAAAACTTAACAACCTTATGACTTAAATAAAAACTTTAGAATAGTTCAGCGACTTAAACGAAAAATTTCAAATAGTTTTGTAACCTTTTGAAGTTGAGTAATTAAAACTTAAACTAAATAATAATTTAATGACCTTGGGTATAGTTATTATAAAAAAGATAAGCACATGGTCATATTAGTGCCAAAAGTGAACAACCCGATGGAAATATAAATGAATAGTATGTGTGAGGGTATTTCAACTTCTAATACTAAGAATTGTTGTTCAATATTTGGAAACCAACATCAACAACTTCATTAAAACTTTGAAATACACCCGTTAATTGACTGTTTAAATAAAGAGATATCATCTTACATGCATAATAATTATTTATGTGAAAAAGTATAAAGTAAATTACCACTATTAGAGACATTTTTAAAACATGAAGGAAAATATAATATAGGCCTCAAAATTATCTTATTTTTGAAACAGAATCCTGCGTGATTGGGTTGGCTATATACCAAACATGCTATGAGTTTGATTTGTAGAATATCATTTTCATTTCCTCACTCGCAGTTAACACACGTAATGTTGCTGCCTTTTAACTTGAGACATGTTTTATTAAATTAGTTACATAACTCAAGCGTATTGTCCTGATTAAATGTTCATTTTTGTAGTAACTTCAGTTATATACTATCACGTGTCATCTATTTAATGCTAATAATTAACTTCAAGAGACAGATTGTTCCATTTATATAGCGTTTACTAAAATCTAAAAATAAGTGAAAACTAAAATCCTTTTCTTTCTCTATACTTTAAAATTAAATTATTACTTATTTATATATATATTTAAACTAATTTTTCTACTTGTGCAGTTCACGGATTTGAGTGTATATATTAATTGTATTGTATTATATGATTCGTTTAAATTTTGTATTAATTAATTTAATATTTGACTAATAATATAAATATGAAATTAATACATAGTAAAATTAAAATGATTTTAAAATTGTAATAATGTTGAAATGATCAAGAATTCATTCAAAAAGCTACCAAAAAAAATGAGAGTACCTCTATATGTTTTATACACACTATTGTCTAACTAACTAACTTACATAAACCAACTCTAACTACTTAACTGCTATCTTTCTCAACACTCCCCCTCAAGTTGAGGGCTGGTATATATCTTTAACCCCTAACTTGGATGCTAAATACTCATGCTGTCTGATTCCTAAAGCTTTTGTCATAAAGTCAGCATGTTGCTCGTTTGTTCCAACATGTTGCATCTGGATCAATCCTTCTCTGACTTTATCTCGTAAAAAACGACAGTCAATCTCTATATGCTTAGTTCGTTCATGAAAAATAGGATTGGCTGCAATCTGTAGAGCTGCCTTACTGTCTGAAAAAAGTATAGACTTATCAAGTTGATTAAGGTTGATTTCTTTTAGTAATCCATTTAACCAAACAACCTCTGCTACTGCCGCTGCCATGCTTCTATATTCAGCTTCTGCTGATGATCGAGAACAGTGGTTTGTTTTTTTGATTTCCATGAAACAAGAGATTTCCCAAGCTTAACGCAGAAACCAGTAATTGACCGCCTAGACATGGGGCATGAAGCCCAACCAGAATCACAAAAAGCAATGAGCTGCGGTTTGCTGGCTGCAGACAACAGAATCCCTTGGCCAGGATTTTTCCTTATGTAGCGTACTACCCGAAAAGCAGCCTCCAAATGTGATTTTTTTGGTTTGTGCATGAACTGACGCAGGTGTTGAACTGCAAACATAATGTCCGGTCGCGTATTGGTCAGATATAGTAATCTCCCCAAGAGTCGTTGATATACTGCAATATCCACAATTAATTCATCCCCATCAACTTTCGATTGTACAGATTCATCGTATTCGACTGATGTAAGTTTTTGGTTCTGCTCAAGAGGTGTACATACTGTTTTTGCTTCCCCTAATCCCAGATCAGCTAACAGTTCCAAGGCATATTTGCGTTGGTTCAACACAACTCCTTCTCTCGATCTCATCACCTCTATGCCAAGGAAATACTTTAACACACCTAAGTCTTTCATCTTAAAGTTTTGATTCAAAATCTATTTCAACTCATTTATCATAGTAATGCTACTCCTTGTAATTAATAAATCATCAACATAAATGAGCAAGATGACTATGTTACCCCCATTCCTCTTTGTAAACAAAGAATAATCATGTTTGCTTTGCATGTAGCCTCCTTGCATTAGGGCCTCAGTAAGCTTTAAATTTCATTGCCGAGAAGCTTGCTTCAGACCATACAGCGACTTACGCAGACGACATACTCGAGACTCCCCCTGGCTGCGAAAACCGTCCGGAAGCTCTATATAGGCCTCTTCACATAAGTCGCCTTGTAAAAACGAATTATACACGTCCATCTGAAAGAGAGGCCAGTCATGAATGGCTGCCATGCCAATAACGGTCCGAACAGTAACATGTTTAACCACAGGAGAGAATGTTTCCTGATAATCAATACCAGCCTGTTGATTATACCCCTTCCCAACCAAGCGAGCTTTAAAACATTCCACCGAACCATCAGACTTAAACTTGATTTTATAGCAGCAGGTAAATGAACAACCTCCCATGTACCATTGGTCTCCAAAGCTTGAATCTCCTGTTGCATAGCTTGGACCCACCGCGGATCCAAGATGGCCTCAGCATAGGTGTGGGGTTCAGTCAAAGAAGAAACATTAGCTACAAATAATTGAGTTGAAAAAGGCAAATGCAATGAAGAGTAAATTGAGAAATAGGAAACAAACCGGTGGTACAAGAAGCGGAAGATTGGTTGGAACAGACGTAGTCCTTCATCCAAGCTGGTGGCTTGACAGACCGTGTGGGGCGGCGTAAAGGGAGAACATCCGTTGTAGAGGGTATTGGATTGGGAGAAGAAGATATGGGTAAAATGGGTGACGAGGGAGGAATAGAAATAGAAGGCAATGGGTCAATATGAAGAAAAACAGAGTCATCAGTAATGGGAAAAGACAAAAAATGTTTGGTTGGAAAAGCAAAAGGAAAAATTGTTTCATGAAAAATAATATCTCGGTTAACAAAAAAGGTTTTAGTTTCAAGATTGAACAATAAGTATCCCTTTTGTATAAGAGAATAACCCATAAATACAGACGGAATAGCCTTAGGAGAGAATTTATCATGATAGTTAGGAGTAGTAGCATAAGCAAGACATCCGAAGACCTTTAAACGGAAAAAATCCGGAGGTGTATTATATAAAAGTTCAAAAGGACATTTCCAATTCAAGAGAGGTGTAGGAAGACGATTTATCAAAAAAAAAGTAGTTAACACACACTCACCCCAAAATTTACTAGGCATGTGAGATTGAAACTTTAGTGACCTAGCTACTTCGAGCAAATGTCGATGTTTTCGTTCAGCAACCCCATTTTGCTGAGGAGTGTGAACACATGAGCTTTGATGTATAATACCAAGCATGATAAAATAATCATTGCATTCAATTTTGAAGAATTCATACCCATTATCACTACGAACAATTTTAATACGAGAAGAAAATTGATTCTTAACCAAGGCAAAAAATTGTTTGAGACAGAAAAGTGCACCACTTTTATGCCGTAACAAATACACCCATGTCATCCTTGTAAAATCATCAACAATTGTTAAAAAAAACCTATAACCACTATGAGTGGAAACTCGATAGGGTCCCCACAAGTCTATATGAATAAGGGAAAAAACCATTAACACGAGACACATGAACAGGAAATGGAAGCCTTGTTTGTTTAGCAAGAGGACATATAGGACATTTACGTATGCTATCATCAGTTGAGACTATACAGGGAATGTTAGGGACCTTATTGAGTCTTGAAACCGAAGCATGACCAAGTCTAGTATGCCAAAGGAAAGAGGAGTTGACAAAAGAAACAGCTGCAACAGAAGGAGTCACACTAGTTTGTCGAGACGGATCCAGGATGTAAAGGCCACCTCGTGCTCTACCAATCCCCTCATCTTTCCACTGGAGAGATCCTGTATAAGGCAAAAATGGGGGTAAAAAGAAACAACACAATTGAGATCAGTGGTAAGTTTCGAAATGGAAAGAAGGTTATAATGAAATTTTGGAACATAGAGAACGTTAGTAAGCTGAAGGTTGGGTAAAATTTTACAGGTGCCAATATGAGTAACCGGGACAGATGAGCCATTAAGAAGTCGAACATGAGGTGAACCCAAGGCACATGCAACAGGTAATTCTAAAGATTGAAAATCAGATAGTATATGGTCAGTAGCTCCAGTATCTATAATCCATTTGTGGCCAATATCAACCATACTTGCTATACTGGTAGCAGCCTCAACTGTAGGTGTTGCCTTGTTCAACAGATTAAGAATTTGGTGATATTGTTCCTATGTAAACACTAGTGCCTGCAGATGAGAACGAACAGAATCAGCAACTTTATTGTCGTGGTCAGTAGTAGTAGCAGAAGCATTATTGACTGTAGATCTGGAGCCATCAGTTGTTTTTTTCTTGGTGAACTTAAAATCGGCAGGATAACCGATCAACTTATAGCAATTCTCTCTTTTATGCCCCTTGACCTTACAATGATCGCAAGTCCCATTAAATCTTTTATTCACCATCTGAACCGAAGAAAAAGAAACCGGATCAACCCCGATATTACTGGAGTTATGTTGCCTCTGTGATTCTTCTTGCATAAGCATCGAGTATGCTTGATTAAAGGATGGTAAGGGATTCATCAATAAAATCTGACTACGCACCGTATTATAAGTTTCATTCAACCCCATGAGGAATTGAAACAAATGCTGTTGTGAAACATGCACAATGTTTTACCTGGATTGGACGCATCCACAAGAAGAAGAAGGCACAAGCGCATCGTACTCATCCCAAAGTAACCGCAACTTAGTAAAATACGTAGAAATGAAAGCCATACCTTGCACCTGTGATGCAATTTCTCGATGCAGGAAAAAAATTCTTGAGCCATCAATCTTATAGAATCGTTCACTAAGATTATCCCATACCACTGCTGCACTAGACGCAAAGACAATCCCTGCCGAGAGTTCTTTACTGACCGTGTTCAATATCCAAGATAAAACGATGGCATTGCATCGCTCCCATTGATATCCCAATTCTGCTAGAAATGATTCTTTGGAACTAGAACCATCAACCAATCCCAATTTATTTTTAGCTAGCAATGCAATCTTCATGGTTCAACTCCAAACATTATAATTTTCAACACTAGTCAATTGATGAGATACGAGCAGAGTACCTAGAGTATCGGAAAAGTGCAAATAAAGTGGATGACTGAAATCAATGGTGGATTCGGTGCCCATGATGCAAAATCCTCAATGTTAGAATTGCAGGAAACGACAAACAGACCAAGAAGCAAATCAGCAATCAAAAGTGCCCTTAGAGTGACTACCAAAGCACACCAAACATTCGGATTTGGGCCAAAAATACCCAACTATAAACGGGCTAAGCTTTTAAGGACCAAAAAACAAGCAGCACAAAAACAAAGTAAAAAACACCTGAAAAACAGGTTAATTCGGCAGAAGCATGAATGAAACAGGAATCGTCTGTGACAACGAACGACGACTATGTCCAGCGACAATGAACTATAGTGAATTCCGTAGCTCTGATACCATGTTGAAATGATTAAGAATTCATTCAAAAAGCTACCAAAAAAATGAGAGTACTTTTGTATGTTTTATACACACTATTGTCTAACTAACTAACTTACATAAACCAACTCTAACTACTTAACTGCTATCTTTCTCAACAAATAAAATATTCATTTAGTAGTCATGTAATAAAAAATAATATTGCAATAGACTTAAATTTAACAAATAATTTTAATGACATTAATAATTGTTAAAAGTTACATCAATATTTTAATCAAAACAAATTATTTGAGCTAATCAATGAGATTGTAAAAAGTCGTAGTACCAAATTATATCAGAAAATTAAAATATAAAGATTGAATCTTGAATTTGAGTGTAACATAGGGATCAAAATTAAAATTTAACCATTATTATATAATCTAAATTTGAGTATAGTGTAAGGACTAAAGTTAAAATTTTATCACTTTTTGTAAAATGAAAAAAAAAAACTATTCCACATGTCAGCATTAGGAAAATTATATAGAACTTCCTTTTATATATAATTATATAGATTCCATCCAGTGCAATTTACTAAAATATACCAAAATTAAAAAAAAATTACAGAAATGGGCCGAAAATTTAATTATTTACGGAAAAGGGCCATTTCCCCCCAAAACGCATCGACGTCAACGCGTTTTCAGAGGATGCAGCAGGAAAACGCGTCCACGAGAGAGCGTTTTCTGCCACATCAGCAAAAAACGCTTCCTTGAGGGCACGCTTTGCTGATGTGGCAAAAACGCTCCCCCAAGGACGCGTTTTAGCCCATGTTTAAAAAAAAAACTATTCTCGAATTTTTTTAAAAATTTACGAGAATAAACCTTTATAAAGGCTCAAAGTGACAACACTATTTTTTTTAAGGTGTCATCAATTAATATGGAAATATAATTTACAAAGGAAATCTTTATATAGAACCAAAGTCTCATTTCCCTTATTTTCTTGAGCAATGTGAGATATGAAATATGTCTATATATAGACTCATGAACAGTTTTGCAGCTTATTCCTAAATAATGTGGAATTCCTTCTTCTTTTAACTAACAACATGAGATGAAATGCAAAATAACTAATGCAAAATAACATTATTTAAAATATTAATTAGTAAGCATAATTAAAATATATCAATTAATTTGATATTCAAAATATTATAATAATAAAATAATTCTTAATAATTTTAAAGTATTTTTATAGGACAAGAATTTTGACATATTGTAAATTAATACTCCCTACTCGTCATTTTTATATTTTTAATAATAAATATAATTATATTAATTCGTAGATAATATATACATAATGTACATGCTCAATTTAGCCCGGGGCCCAACAAAATTCAAAACCAAAATAAACCCAAATAATTTAATAGTCCAAAAATAAAAACAACAGTGTCCATTTACAAGCAAACCAACCCAATGTTGGCCCAAATAAAACTAAACCCGAAGCCCAACTAAACCCTTATCAGAAAAAAGGAAAATGGCATCAAACCCTAGCCCCTAAGTGTCTCAGCTGTCGCATGCTAGCAGCCTAGGCCTGTCTTGGCCAGCGCCGCGCATTTGTCCGTCAACTCCACGCCTCGCATGCCTCCGCTCGTGACCTACAAGGACAAAGGCGACAACAGCACCAAGCAAAAACAACAAGAAAGAAAAGGACAAACGAAACAAAGAAAACAAAATAAAAAAAAAACAAAATGGCAGAGAAACAAAACAAAAAAACAAAAGGGGATCTGCGCAAATCGGTTATAAAAATCGAAACAAACATTGTATTTTTTTTTCTTTTTTTTGGACGAACATTTGAGAAACAAAAAACAGAATAGAAGTTTGAAAAAGGTGGATTTTGTAGTCTTTTCTGTTCATTTTTTATTTTCTGTTGTTGAATATTACTTTGTTTCATCTATTTTTCTTTTAAATTTTTTTTACAAACGAAATAATAATAAAAAAGAACAGGGGAAAACGGACCTAAATTGGAGCCGTCGTCGGAGTCTTTTCACCATTCTTAAAGCCGAATCGAAGGAGGAATCTCTTCCTCTAAAAGGGGTTCGGGACGTCGAGGGTTTGCCATCTAAATAGGGGCTTCGAACGGAGCATCAAAGGCTCTTCTCCGTGTGTCGTCAGCCACTAGACGCAGTGGTGGTGCGACGGAACGTCGGGGAAGCCCGATCGTCGGGCGAAAAAGGGAAGGAGAGAGGGCTGCCCTTTCGTTGTTTGAGAGAAATAGGGGGCTTTATTTTTTTTTCTGAAACACTGAAAGTGAATGTAAAAAAAAATTTCTGATTTAAATAAAAATAGGAAACGGCACCGTATTAAGCCTTTGGTGCGACCTGACCCAACCAGATTTTGGGGGATCCGCGCGTTTTTTTTACCTTGAACGGGTAAATTCCGCGTTTGGTCCTCCCATGTTGCGCCATCGTTTTAATCGCACCTGATTTCCCTTTTTAAAATTTTTAATTTTGCCCCGAACATTACGTGCATTTTTGATTTAGTCCTGCACCGAAACGCTGCGCATCAGGGTGGGTTATTTACCAATTTAGTCCTCACAAGTTTACGCGCGTAGTATGGGGATCCCTGTTCGCTTGTTTTTGATTTATTGCGATTTTAATCCTCATTTTTTATTCTGATTTCAATCTAGTCTTCAACCTATTTTAAAGAATTTATTTATCTATTTCTCTTCAAAATTTTATTATTATCATTTATTTTAAGTTTTCGTATATTATCTTTATTAAACTTTATAAATATTGTTTATTTTAAAAGTTGACATTATTTTAAAAATTATTATTTACTTTATTTTTTTTGTATTCTTTACTTAAATCGTTTTGCCAATTATTTTAAATTGATTTATGTATTATTTCTCTTTAAATTGTTTAATTCATTGGTCTTTGATTGTTAATGTTATTACTTAGATGGTGTATATTGTTTAGTTATTGTTTTCATGTGCCATAATTTATTTATTTGTATTGTCATATTATTATAGTTCATTATATAATTTCGTATTCATGTATTATTGTTCCATTATTGTTATTATTATTCATGCATGTTAATATTTTAGATTAACGATTCCAATGTCATGTATTATGTGTATTACGTTATCATTATTTATGTCACATTACTATTATTCGTCGAGCATAACCCCCATTCACGCTTTAAATAATATTTCTTTAAAACATAATCTACTGAACGTGTATCATTTTTAAAATTTTTATAAATTTCATCCAAAAACAAAAGTTTTCAAAATAAGGCAATATTCTATTTTTGGAAACCCGAGAAATCGTGCCCTACGTGCTGGGTTTCGATTTTTCGCTTGGCCAAATAATCGAATATCCTTTTGATAATTTTAATGCATGAGTCTCGGGAATTATGAGATGATCTTGGATTCGAGGATTTAAATTATCGTGTCCTAATGTACTGGATATGATATTTTGTTCCTTCGGAGCGAGAAAATCTTAATATTCAATTCGAGAAAATTCAAATATTTCTAAAGGAGATCAAATTTTTAAATTCTTTTTAAAATTTTCAACTTTCGACATTAAGACATTAATTAATCAATTTGGTACCAATTTTGGGCGTGACGAGGGTGCTAACCTTTCCTCGCACGTAACCGACTCCCGAACCCGTTTTCTCAAATTTCGTAGACCAAAAACACTGTTTTAATAAACCAAGACGTTTTATTAAAACAAAGGTGATTCGATCACACCAAATAAAGGTCGGTGGCGACTCCTGTTTTATTTTCGTTTTCAAAACCCCAGTCGATTCCCGTTTTCAAAAAAATGGTTTCGACAGCTTGGCGACTCCACTGGGGACAAAATAAGAGAGTCAAGCTACGAGTTGATTACTTTTTGCCTCTTTGTCAAAATTTGAAAACTCGGTTTAAATATACGATCCTTTTGTTGCATTTCATCCATCTTTGTTACGATCTTCATCATTGTGGTTTATAATTGTCGTGTTGGTTTAAGTTTTGGTATCTTTTGCACATTGCATTGCATGATCAGTCGATCTTACCCTTTTAAGTGGGAGTGAGAAGCTACTCCTTCGTGAGGTTTTTACCTCCGTGCAGGATAGTGGATTACTTTCGGGATACATCCGTACCTATGTCTTCGTGAGATTTTCATCTCCGTACAGCCATAGGGAAATGTATTCCCCCGAACTGAACTTGGTCTATATGAACCTATAATTGGTGAAGATCGAGGAATCTGCTGGTTCAGGTACCCCTTTTTGGAACCAAACCACATATAGTGAACCTTAAGAACCAACCCTAGGTAGAACCACGCTAAACTTTAGTGGTTACCCGGATAGGTGTTTGATTATTTCTTGTTTGTTTCGAGTTTTTTGTACATAGTATTGACTTGTTGTGTTTTGTTGTTATTGCATGGCATTTCATCATAAAAAGGTTCATGTTCGGTTACTAGATAGAAAAGCTTAACATGGAAAAGGGGTTTCTTGATAGAGTGGAGGATAATGCGGCTGTTCGAATAAGGTCCGAGAGGATACAGCAAGAGAAAGGAGACAGTCTGACCGTGAGATATGAATCAGAGTTGTGGGATTTCACCCGTGTCAGTGTGACTCAGAATAACCTACAAGGATTGAATGAGATATTGGATTCATGGGGCAAAGAGATCAAGCAGCTATTCTACTGTAGTTATGGTGATTTGCCCTATCTGCTTGATATCAAGGTGGACGAGCGCCTATTCCGAGCCATTACCCAATTTTGGAACCTCGCTTATAGTTGCTTTACTTTCGGGAAAGTGAATTTGGTACCTACCATAGAAGAGTACACAGCTTTGCTCCATTACCTAAAGATTCAAGCTAACAAGGATTATTCGAGAGCTGTTAATGTGCCGACATTCTTAAAAAAGCTGATGAACATTACAGGGATGAGCGAGCAGTGGATTACAGCTCAGGTCAAGCAAAAAGGGGATTGTAAGTGCATCCCTTGCAGACATTTGAGGGATTTGATCCTAGCGCATCCTGATATGAAAAAGAGGGTTGACGTTTTCTCCTTAAGCATCTACGGTTTGGTCTTGTTTCCCAAGGCATTAGGATATGTAGAGGAAGCAGTCTCAGACCTATTTGATAAACTTGATAAAGGAGTCACACCCGTCCCTGTAATCTTAGCCGAAACTTTCAGATCATTGAGTGCTTGCCGAAGAGTGGGCGAAGGGAGGTTCATAGGATGTGCACAACTTTTGCTATCGTGGTTTCATAGCCACTTTTGGAAGGTGGAAAAGGTCTCGTATAAAGTTTTTTCCGAGAACTACTCTCCTTTGAAGAAATTAGTGGCTACGCCAAGGCGGGACGACCTTTCTGAAGAGAAATGGATAGCGATTCTCAAGAATTTACAAGTTGAAGATATCGAATGGAGAGCTCCGTGGATGATCCCTAACGAGATCTTGTATCGGTGTGGAGAGTTTGACTAGGTCCCTCTACTCGGGATATGGGGAGCTGTTGGGTACGCTCCACTACTCGTAATGAGGCAGTATCGATCAAGGCAGTTCATACCTACGACGCATGGGTTAGCTCAGTGCGAGGTTTCATACAAGGACGATAATTATAAGAAGAGAGTTCGCGATATATCGAGTACGTGGACCCAAACCCAAAGAATGAAGGGACTCACCGCAGGGCTAATGACAACCCTCGAATATGACGGGTGGTGGAGTGAAAGAATCAATGACAATATCCCGATGTCGAGTCAAGGAAACGCTCGACCAATAGAGGAGTAATTACAAGTAATCCCGTCTGAATTAGAGATCATCAAATAAGATTTTGAGAAAAGGAGTCGGGAATTGGGAAAGAAGATAGAACAGCTAGAGGAGGAAAAGATGCAGTTAGAGTTAGACGTCGACATCCACAAGCTCGAGGCCGAGAAATTAAGAAAAGGAAAAAATAAGGCCGAAGAGGATTTGGACAGCTTAAAGACGGACTACAAGAAGCTACGCATGTCAATCAGAACTGCTGGTTGGGGCAAGACATCAGAGCAATGGCGACGGGAAATTAAGGAAGAAAAGACCAGAGCCGATCAGTTGGAAAAAAAGTTCCAAGATGCTCGAGTATGAGAGGACGCTTTGAAAAAGAGTCTGTTGGAAAGTCAAAGTGAAAAAGAGAGGTTACGCGTCCAAGTAGCAGAATTGGAAAAGTCACTGCATTTGCACCGTAGTCGCAACTCGGTAATTGAATTAAGAGCCAGCCAAAACAAGATCGAGGAGCTGAAAGGAAGGATAGAAGAGCTCGAGACTGCACTACAAAACAGTGAACTTCGAGTTGAACTTCTTGAGGCGAATAATAAACATTGGAAAGAACAGCTCCACCGCTCTCAGGAACAGATCAGAGATAGAGATTATGTTATGGGCGAAGCTGTGGCTCAAGTTCGAGAAGTAGCCGATCATTTACAAGCATTGGCAGTTCAGGCTGATGTATTAAGTCTGAAATATGAGTCAGAGTCGGATTGAGGCTGGAACTTAGCTTGGCTTCTTAGGAAAGTCAAGGATTTAAGTATTAGGGCGAAGTCGTATATGTAATTTTCCGCTCTATGTAAAGAAATTTGTTTTCTAGTGAAGTTTATCTAATGGAATTGAATCTAAATCAACGCCTTTTTTGCATTCATCTCATTCATTCGCATTACATTACATCATTTGCATCAAATTCCATAAAAAAGACCCTAATTGATTAAAATTATGACAGTTACCCTGGAAACCAACAAAAACCCACCAATTACATACCGCTACAATACCAGCCGCAAAAAGAAAGCAATGGATCAGAGACTAGAGAGATTAGAACAGATGCAAAAAGATATACAAGCTCATATGCAAGAACAATTAGCAAAAATGCAGCAAGATATGAGGGATCAGATGCTCGAATCCCAGAGAAATATGATGAACCAGCTGGCCTAGCTATTGGCCGGAGGACCCAACAAAGGAAAAAGCCCTACGACCAATCCTGGTGATGATAATGAAGAACCTCTCTACCCTTCGAGTTTTACCCCGAAAAATACCCAAACGCAACCAGATATAAACCCACAAAGGGTACATGTCACCGTCAGACCCCAATATCATGCTGGTGCTTCGATGCCGATGAATTATCCAACAGACTCGGGCTCCAATCCGGGAGATAATCCAGCTAATCCCGTTGTCCCCGACTTCGATGATTTGGCAGAAACAGAGAAGGCAAGAGTGGATGTGTCTAAACAACTTGCAGACCAGTGTAGATGGTTAGAAAAGAAATTTAAGACAATGGAGAATGCAGACTACCATGGCGGGGTGAATGCTAAAGACTTGAGTTTGGTCCCAGACCTCATACTCCCACCGAAGTTCAAGACTCCGGAATTTGAGAAATATAATAGAACTAGCTGCCCGGAAGCTCACATTGCGATGTTCTGTCGGAAGATGACAAGATACGTTAACACTGATCAGCTGTTAGTTCACTGCTTTCAAGACAGCTTGATCGGATCTGCGGCCAAGTGGTACAACCAGCTAAGCCATGCTCAAATTAATTCATGGAAGGATTTGGCACAGGTTTTTATGAAACAATACGGCCATGTGACGGACATAGCACCGGACAGAATAACATTCAAAACATGGAGAAGAAGCCGAGTGAGAGCTTTAGATAGTACGCCCAGAGGTGGAGAGAAGTAGCGACACAAGTCCAACCCCCTCTTCTAGAGAAAGAAACGACCATGCTTTTTATCAACACACCGAAGGCTCCATTCATCAACCGCATGCTAGGAAGTGCCACTAAGAGTTTTTCAGACATAGTGATGTCTGGAGAGATGATAGAAAACGCAATCCGAAGCGGAAAGATGGATGCAGGGGAAAGCACCAGGAGACCTGCCCCGAGAAAGAAGGATAACGAAGTGAACAATGTGAGTACATACAACAAAGACTATACAAAACCCATCACTGTGAGCCAGTCGAGGACAATAACTACCAGCCATCAAAGCCCCCTAGGGCAAGATTCCTACCCAAGGCCTAACACGAAAAGAATCCAATTCAGGCCGATTCCTATGATATATAGGGAGATATACCAAAGTCTATTTGACGCACATGTGGTATCCCCATTCTACATAAAACCACTGCAACCCCTGTTCCCAAAATGGTATGACGTAAACGCTCAGTGTGAGTACCATACGGGAATAGCGAGGCACTCAATCGAGAACTGTACTGCGTTTAAAAAGTTGGTCGAAAGATTCATCAAAATAGGAATAGTAAAGATTGATGACCCATCAAGGCCCAACGTAGCAGGAAACCTGTTACCTAATCATTCTGATAAAGGGGTAAACGCAGTAAGCTAGAGTGGAGGCAAAAGAATCAAGGCTGATATGGCTGAAGTGAAAACCCCACTGAGATGAGTTTGGAAACAGATGGTAAAAGAGGGTTTAACCACACAAAAATCAGAAGAAGAGCCCGAAGGAGTCAGAAAATACTGCGAGTTCCATACCGAAGAGGGTCATGACATCCAAGAATGCATTGAGTTCAGGGCCATAGTGCAAAACCTCATGGACAATAAAGAGATAGAATTTTATGAAGAGATCGAAGGATCAGAAGAAGGAGAGGTCTGCGCGTCAGAGGAAGGATCAACAAAGAAAGTCTACAGGGTCAATCACTCTTTGGTAATTATCTCACGACCAAGGGTTAGTGAAGTTGGAGTACCAATCATGCCGAAGGTCATAATCCAGAAGCCTATAGCTTTCCCCTATAAAGACAGTAAAAGGGTTCCGTGGAATTACGATTGTAATGTAATAATCCCGGGAGAGGAGAACCCGACTAATACCTCAGAGAAAGGTCAAGACGTGGGTTTCTTTACACGCAGTGGAAGGCGTTATACCCCGAAAGTAAGAGCAGAACCAGCAAGAGGACATGCCTTGGAAGTGGAACAAGAAAAAGAAAAGACGGTTAGAGTGGAACTACCCATTAACGAGCCGGTGACTGAAAAAGAGGCTAAAGAATTCCTAAAGTTCCTAAAGCACAACGAGTACAGTGTTGTGGAGCAATTGCACAAACAACCGGCTGTGCATTGATGAAAGTATTGAATGGAACTTACGTCGCAGATGATATATCTGTCAACAAGCTGGACCGTCTGGTCAGCAACATAAGTGCCGGCAATTTCATTTTCTTCAATGACGATGAGATACCTTCGGGGGGTATGGGATCTACGAAGGCTCTACATATAACCACACGTTGCAAAGGATATACGTTGCCAGGGGTGTTAGTCGATAATGGATCGACCCTGAATGTCTTACCTTTATCCACGCTAAACAGGTTGCCCGTGGATAGCTCCCACATGAAAACATGCCAAAATATTGTGAGAGCTTTCGATGGCACCGAAAGAAGGGTCATGGGAAGGATCGATATACCCCTTCAGATTGGTCCAAATACATACGAGGTAGACTTTTTGGTGATGGACATCAAGCCTTCCTACAACTGCTTGCTAGGAAGACCTTGGATTCATTCGGCCGGGGCAGTGCCGTCGTCACTACACCAAAAGTTAAAATTGGTCACAATAAACGCGGAGGAGGATATCATAGCATCTGTTACCAGTAACGCTCTGTACATAGGAGCAGACGATAAAGCGATAGAATGTTCTTTTCGATCACTAGAATTTGTCAACGCAACCTTTGTAATCGAAGGCAACAAGATCCCTATTCCCAAAATATCGAAATCCACAAAGATGGGCCTGCAAATAATAGTCGAGAAGGGAGCCTTACCAGGAAAAGGACTCGGGAAAGGCCTTCAAGGAAAGACTGAGGTACCAGTGCTGAAAGAAAAACGAGACCGCTTTGGCTTAGGATTCAAGTCAGATGTGAAGCAAAAGAGGAAAAAGGTGGAGAAAAAGCAGGAAAGAATAAGGGTGCGCTTAAGCGGAGAAGAGGTCAAATGGGAGCCAATGACCTTTCCTCATTTATCCAAAACATTTATTTTGGGAGGAACCATATACCCTGAACAAAGGATGGCGAGAAGAGAACTAGCGGAGGAAATGTTAGAAAGTTTGAGCATTAACGCTGTATCCGAGGAAGAAACTGAAGGAATAGATTTGTCTAGGATTTGCCCTTACGCTCCTGGAAGTGTTTTGAACAATTGAACCATGGAAGAGATTCCTGTAACCTTTAGAATTAATTCAGAGTAATGTTCAAAACACACTTGTTGGTCTAAACTTAGGAGCAATAAGAAAGCTTTCTTTAAATAGGCATATGTCCAAATATATTTATTTCAATAAAATGCACCATTTGCATCATTTCGAGCAAATGTTTTTTTATTCTTTCCATTCATAACCAAAATATTCTTTACATTTCATTCACAACCAATCATACAAATAATCATTCTTAGATTCTTTTGTTTTTGCACATTTCTTTACCTTTCTAACAGGTCCCTAGATATCAATGATATGAGTGACACTGTTATTAACTCAAAATCTCCTTTTGAACAAGATACGGGCATGGAGGATTCTCAGGACTTTGAAGATGACCAAGACCGCAACATATCTCTTGATTTGTTAAGGATGTTAGAGCAAGATGAGAAACAAATCTTACCCCACAAAGAGTCAGTAGAAATCGTGAGCTTAGGAGAAGGAAAAGAGTTGAAGATTGGAGCTAGCATTGCCGTAGAAACGAAGCAAGACCTCATTGAGTTACTCCAAGAATTCAAAGACGTCTTCGCTTGGTCATACCAGGACATGCCCGGGTTAAATACGGATATCGTGGTACACTGACTCCTCATAAAGGAGGAATGTAGACCAGTTCAACAGAAGCTCCGAAGAATGAGGCTCGATGTTTTGTTGAAGATAAAAGAAGAGGTCATGAAACAGTTTGATGTCGGTTTCTTACAAATGGTCAAATACTCGGAATGGGTAGCCAATATAGTACCCGTCCCTAAGAAATATGGGAAGGTACGAATGTGCGTGGACTACAGGGATTTGAACAAGGCCAGCCCAAAAGACAATTTGCCGTTACCTCATATTGATGCCTTGGTGGATAACACGGCTGGTTACTCACTTTTCTCTTTCATGGATGGCTTCTCTGGGTACAACCAGATTAAGATGTACCCTGAAGATATGGAGAAGACCATATTTGTAACCATGTGGGGAACATTCTGTTATAAGGTAATGCCATTTTGACTGAAAAATGTAGGGGCAACGTATCAAAGAGCCATGGTAACCCTTTTCCATGATATGATGCGTAAGGAGATCGAAGTTTATGTGGACGATATGATTGCAAAGTCCAGGACCGAGGAAGAACATGTACAGGTCTTGAGGAAACTGTTCCTAAGGTTGAGGAAATTCCAACTGAAGCTCAATCCAGTAAAATGTACCTTCGGGGCTAGATCGGGAAAATTGTTAGGATTTGTAGTCAGCGAAAAAGGAATTGAGATTGACCCAGACAAAGCAAAAGCCATACAGGAGCTGTCTCTACTGTGTACTCAAAGAGAAGTTCGAGGTTTCCTAGGAAGACTGAATTACATCGTCCGGTTCATTGCACAGCTAACGGAGAAATGTGACCCCATATTCCGTATTCTTAGGAAACACAACCCAGGTGTATAGAATGAGGAGTGCCAGAAAGCTTTTGATAAAGTCAAACATTACTTGTCCAAAGCCCCAGTACTGATGCCACCTTGCCCAGATAGACCACTGATATTGTATTTGGCAGTATTCGAAAATTCTATGGGATGTGTGTTAAGCCAACATGATGAGTCGAGAATAAAGGAAAGAGTGATATACTACCTCAGCAAGAAGTTCGCTGAATGCGAGACAGATATTCGCCAATTGAGAAGCTGTGTTGCACTTTGATTTGGACGACCCAGAGACTGAGACAGTACATGTTGTATCACACCACTTGGCTTATCTCAAAACTAGATCCTCTCAAGTACATGATGGAGTCGACTGCTCTGAATGGAAGGATGGCCTGATGACAGATTCTACTTTCCGAGTTCGACATAGACTATGTAAACCAAAAGGACGTAAAAGAGAGTGTAATAGCAGACTTTCTAGCCAGTAGAGCTTTGGAAGATTACGAGCCATTGGACTTTGATTTCCCAAATAAAGACCTAATGTATGTTGCGATCACTGAAGAAGGTGCTCAAAAGGAGGGTCATCCTTGGAAACTAAACTTTGATGGAGCCTCAAACGCAGTGGGAAATGGAATTGGGGCAGTCCTAGTATCCCCAAACAGAGATCATTATCTTTTCACTAGTAAATTGGATTTTGATTGCACAAATAACATGGCCGAATACGAAGCATGCATCATGGGTATCCGTGCAGCCATTGAACGCAAAATCAAAGTGTTAGAGGTATATGGCGATTCTGCGCTAGTGATCTATCAGCTCAAAAGTGAATGAGAAACAAGAGATCCCAAGTTGATCAGTTATCGAAAACTAGTTTCGGAGTTAATTAAGGAGTTTGATGACATCGTTTTCTATTACCTCCCACAAGAAGAGAACCAGATGGCTTACGCCTTGGCTACCTTAGGTTCCATGATTAGAGCAAATAAGCAAGAGGAGGTGAAGCCCATCCAAATGAGCATTTATGAGGCTCCAGCACATTGCTACAACATCGACGAAGAAGAAGAGAAAGACGACCATCATTGGTATCATGATATATTGCGATATGTGAAGGATCGTGAATATCCTAACCAAGCAACTGAGAATTATAGGAGGACACTGAGAAGACTGGCCGGTGATTATGTATTAGATGGAGAGGTCCTATATAAGAGAAGAAAGAATCAGGTGCTTTTAAGATGCGTGGATGCAGTTGAAGCCAAGAAAATCCTGGAAGAAGTCCATGAGGGTGTCTGTGGAACGCATGCTAATGATTTTACAATTGCCAGACAGATTATGAGATTCGGGTATTATTGGTCCACTATGGAAGGAGATTGCATCAGCTATGCCAAGAAGTGCCATAAATGTTAAATTTACGGAGATAAGATTCACGTGCCTCATTCACCTCTTCATGTCATGAATTCCCCATGGCCTTTTTCTATGTGGGGGATAGACGTCATTGGGCCAATATCACCAAAAGCGTTTAATAGGCATCGATTCATCTTCGTGGTAATTGATTATTTCACCAAGTGGGTAGAAGCCACTTCATATGCAAATGTCACAAAGTCAGCGATCAGGAAGTTCTTAAAGAAGGGGATCATATGTCGATATGGAATGCCCGAAAGGATCATATCTGACAATGCATTGAACTTGAACAATAGTACCATAGCAAAGGTTTGCAGTCAATTCAAGATCAAACACCACAACTCGTCGTCGTACCGCCCAAAAATGAATGGTGCAGTCGAGGCGACTAATAAGAATATCAAGAAAATCGTGGGAAAAATGACTAAGACTTACAGAGATTGGCATGAGAAGTTACCATTTGCTCTTTATGCTTATCGAACATCAGTCAGAACCTCTACTGGGGCAACTCCTTTCTCCTTAGTTTATGGAATGGATGCGGTATTTCCTATTGAAGTTGAGATCCCTTCCCTGTAGGTCTTGTCTGAACTTAAGTTGGATGAAGCAGAGTGGATTCAATCCCGGTATGATCAATTGAACCTAATCGAAGAAAAGAGGCTAAGAGCCATTCGTCATGGACAAATGTACCAAAAGCGAATGATGCGGGCTTATAATAAGAAGGTTCGCCCTAGAGAGTTCCATGAGGGAGACCTTGTTTTGAAGAAGATCCTCCCCATACAAAATGACTTTAGAGAAAAATGGATGCCGAATTGGGAGGGACCTTATGTGGTCAAGAAGGCCTTCTCTGGAGGAGCGTTGATTTTGACAGAAATGGATGGTAAAAGCTTACCTAATCCTGTGAGCTCAGATTCAGTCAAGAAATACTTCGCCTAAAAAAAGGGTGGGCCAAGGCGAAAACCCGCAAAAGGGCGTCTTGAGCTCGAAAAAGAAAATGGAGAGGCCAAGGTGAAAACCCGCAAAGGGCGCCTTGAGACCAAAGGGGTTTTGAATTGAAAACCCAAGAATGGGCAATTCAAATTTTTGATTGAAGGGGAGGCATGTAGTAGTCTTGCTATACCCGAATTAACAAGAAGGAGAGACGTTACGTCTTGGGGCATTAACGAAGTCTTCTAAGTTTGCCAAACACCTATCAAGTTCGAAAGGGGTCCTCGAAAGTTCTGTACAGAGAAACTCATGCTATGAAATCTGGGGCACCTATTTTCGCCTTATTTATTTCATATTTTGGCAAAATTTTCTATTCTTGATTAATTTATTCATTTTTGTATTTTTAACAAAGTTGTTATCTTAACTTGTTCTCATTTCATACTTCAACAAAGTTTAATCTCTCGATCAATTTATTCATATCGAGCGTTGCTCTCATTAAAATCCCATCTTGTCCATTGTGATAATCTTTTTCAAGCATTTCTCGTTGAAATAACGATTAATGGGCTACTAATATTCAAGTAAAAGGAGTTTTGCATATTACTCTGAAAATTTCTAAATATTACTAGAACCTGAAGTGAGACCACAATTCAGAACTCATCAGGTTCAGGGGTTGAGAACATTTGAGAAAGAATGATCTGAATTGGTACCATCTCTTCATATTTGCTGTCAAAGATACCAATTGAATAAGAAGACAAGGTAATGCAATAATGATAGAACCCTGATGAATAACGAGTAATGACGACCTAAGCATTAAAAAGGAGGATCATTCAAAAAAAATTGACATTCTATGCATTCATACAAACATCATTCATACACATCTAGTTAGGAGCATTTGATTCATCCTGATTATGCCATCCTAATTATTTTGACATAAACATAGGCCCAAGAAATTGATTTTTACAGCTCATGTCCCTCAGAGGACGGCGTAGCAAGATCGATTGAGGCTACAAATTACAAACCTTATCTCCCTAAAGTTGTAGTGGAGCAGGTTGAAGATAGTAGATCTTATTTCCCTGAAGTTGCAGTGGAACAGATTGAAGCTATAAATCACAGATCTTATCTCTCTGAAGTTGCAGTAGAGCAGATCAAAATAAACCCTATCTCTCTGAAGTTGCAGCGGAGCTGGTTGAAGTCACAGGTCTTATCTCCCTGAAGTTGCAGTGGAGCAGACTGAAGACAGTTAATCCTATCTCCCTGAAGTTGCAGTGGAGCGGATTAAAATGATGAATCCTATACCTCTAAAGTTGCAGTAAGTCGGATCGAAGATCTTATCTCTCTGAAGTTGCAGTAGAGCAGATAGAAACAAGCCTTATCTCCCTAAAGTTGCAGCAGAGCTGGTTGAAGTCACAGGTCTTATCTCCTTAAAGTTACAGTGGAGCAGACTGAAGACAGTTAATCCTATCTCCTCCCTGAAGTTGCAGTGGAGCAGATTAAAATGACGAATCCTATACCTCTGAAGTTGCAGTAGGTCGGATCGAAGATCTTATCTCTCTGAAGTTGCAGTAGAGCAGATTGAAAAAACCTGAAACACCCCACACCCGGCCCACGAGCCTGGACCGGATCTGGTATGTTCCTCGATGTAAACCGGTTCAAGATTCTTTTGTTACTTTGAAAAACTGTGTGTTTTGAAGATACTTTGCTTGTGGGTTGGGCTCGAGTTGAAAACAAGTTGATTTTTATATTAAAAACCCATTTATTTCAGGTGACAAAATATTTAAAGTTTATTTTAAATTGAATTGACTTAATCTTTAACTAACATAAATTCGTAACATAGTAATTAAAACAACAATAAAAGTCATCACTATGGCCTTATTACATAAAACAAAACCCAAAATAAAATTTGCAGAGTACTTAAATAAAATATAATGTCCAAATTAAATAAAACTTTAAGCTGAGCATGGCCACCACAAGTTCTGCCGTCCCGGTCCATCACTGTTCATCACCTGAAACATGTTCCCACAACGGGGTGAGTCAACAGACTCAATGTGTAACCAACACTAAAGTTTAACAGATTTAGGCATACCATACATATCATGTTCACATAATAATTCAAGATAATGATGCAATCCCGAACCCATACCTAGATGCCATCCGCTACACATCCCCGTACCAACCTGCACACCGTGGGGACTACTAAGTCAACCCTCCTTCCGCTACACTCCATCGAAGGTAGTCGCTGCAGTCGACGTGCTCATCGCCCATATAAAATTCGTGGCATAGCGACCAGATTAAATAATTGTGTCATGAGACACCACATTCAGATAATGTAACCGAAGTTACCACGTTCAGATAATGTGACCGAAGTCACCACATTCAGATAGTGAGACCGAAGACACCACATTCACTTCCCCTTTCTCATATAACCCGAATGCCCCATATTATTCATATCATGCATATCATACTTAAAATTCATATTCATGTCACTTTTCACATGTTAAATATAACATATTTCGTAATCCTAGTATGAGTAGGAAACGTACCTGAGTACTTTGTACCGTAACACGGTACCTTAGCCATATTTACATTCTTAAAAACATGCACATATTAAATATTGCCATAAAACATATTAAGAATTAGTGCGGATTACACACCTGATTATCTTAGCAATTCACTGAAGTCTCAAAATCTGATCTACTGCCCTAGATCTTAATCCCTACATTCGGCCAACCTTAATATATTAGCATAAAGCCTATTCAGATATAAAACCAAATCCTAGTAGGATTTGTATTCTTAAAACTTACCTTTGATGCCGATTTCACTGTTAACCAAATCCCGAAAACTTTGTGCTATTCCTTCCTTCAATCGGCCATCATTGAATCAATTAACTTGGTTAGTTTTCGGCTTTTGAACATTTAAAGAACATATCTAGATACTAATCTAGGCCTTAACCGAATATGTACTTACCTTGATTGGCTAGATCTCGGACTATCACCCTTAAAAGTCAACACTAGCAAAGATCCCGAAATCTCTCCTTAATATTTCGGTCAAAGAATAAAATAAGAATTAGCCTTTGAAGTTTCGACAAGTCCTTAAAGGAAAGAATAGAAATCAAACTTGATCTTACCTTTACTGAAGAAATCGATTGCACCTTTGTTTGTAGCCCTTTAAAGGTTCGGCTATGAAGACTTGGAGACTAGATGGCTATAGTCACCTATGTATTCGGCTTCAACCGAATGGAAAAGAGAGGGATATGCACTTAGAAAGAATCGGCAATGTGGACTTAGGGAGAAAAGGAATTCGGTTTGACAAAAGAAAAAGAAGAGAAGAGAGGAGAGCACTAAGAAATTCGCCAGAGAGAAGAGGAGGAAGAAAAATTGATGAGTAGCCCTACTTTTCTCCTCTTATAGCCGAAATTACTACTCAGAATCCCTTACTTGGCCACCACTCTTCTATTTGATAGCTTTATCCTTTTAATTATCACAAAATAAAAGAATTTAATCCAACCATTATCTCTTGAAAATAATGATAAATAAATCCCTTATTTATCCATCATTTAGCCGGATTTTAAAGAGAATAAAACTCCTCTTTTAAAAGCCTTGTAGCCGTCCATCTCCCTGCTCCTTGTGGCAAAAATAAAAACTTTATTTTGCTCCCTAAGTGACTCGAACTCAGGCCCACTTGCACAGCTTGTGGCGTCACCTACCTAGGCCTTAAGTGATATCTTCAGGCCACTTTTCCAAGCCTGTTTGTGTGTCAAATTCCTCCTATTAATTTTCTTAAGGCCACCTTGTCTTAATTTCCTCTTTTTAAACCTTAAAACTTGACATTTCTTTACATTTCCAAGTTTCCAAAAATTTTCGTTTGCCTCCTTTAAACTTAACATTTCCTTACATTTCCAAGTTTCCAGAAATGTTCACTTTCCTCTTTTGAATCATTTCCAAATCATTTCCTTACCTTTCTTAGTTTCCAAAAATGTTCACTTTCCTCTTTTAAACTTAACATTTCCATACATTTCCAGGTTTCCAAAAATGTTCAAAATATATTAATAACACATAAGACATGTCATTTCATACAATTAAACCGAAAATGCATAGGCCTTTTTCAGGATGTTACAAAACCTTATCTCCCTAAAGTTGCAGTGGAGCAGGTTGAAGATACAAGTCTTATCTCCCTGAAATTGCAGTGGAGCAGACTAAAATCACAAATCCCATATCACTCTAAAGTTACAGAGAAACAGATTGAAACTACAAAGTCCTATCTCCCTGAAGTGGTGGGGGAGTGGATTAAAGCAACCAAGATGCAAAAGAGGAGCACCAAAGAAGTCGAGGCTCGGCGAGACCGGGCAAAATTGGTCCTTTTTTAAAGTCTTTGCTCTGTTCTTGTTACACGACAACGAGCAAAGAGGGGCAGCTATACAGGCCCAATTTAGACCGGGTCCCAACAAAATTCAAAACCAAAATAAACCCAAATAATTTAATAGTCCAAAAATAAAAACAATAGTGTCCATTTACAAGCAAACCAACCCAATGCTGGCCCAAATAAAACTAAACTCGAAGCCCAACTAAACCCTTATCAGAAAAAAGGAAAATGGCATCAAACCCTAGCCCCTAAGTGTCTCAGCCTCCGCATGCTAGTAGCCTAGGCCTGTCTTGGCCAGCACCGCGCATTCGTCCGTCAACTCCACGCCTCGCATGCCTCCGCTCGTGACCTACAAGGACAAAGGCGACAACAGCACGTAAGCAAAAACAACAAGAAAAAAACGACAAATGAAACAAAGAAAAAAAAATATAAAAAAACAAAATGGTAGAGAAACAAAACAAAAAAAACAAAAGGGGATCTGCGCAAATCGATTATAAAAATCGAAACAAACATTGTATTTTTTTTCTTTTTTTTGGACGAACATTTGAGAAACAAAAAACAGAATAGAAGTTTGAAAAAGGTGGATTTTGTAGTCTTTTCTGTTCATTTTTTATTATCTGTTGTTGAATATTACTTTGTTTCATCTATTTTTCTTTTAATTTTTTTTACAAACGAAATAATAATCAAAAAGAAAAGGGGAAAATGGACCTAAATCGGAGCCGTCGTCGGAGCCTTTTCACCATCCTTGAAGCCGAACCGAAGGGGGAATCTCCTCCTCTGAAAGGGGTTCGGGACGCCGAGGGTTTGCCTTCGAAATAGGGGCTTCGAACGGAGCATCAAAGGCTCTTCTCCATGCGTCGTCGGCCACTAGACGCAGTGGTGGTGCGATGGAACGTCGGGGAAGCCCGATCATCGGGCGAAAAAGGGAAGGAGAGAGGGCTGCCCTTTCGTCGTTTGAGAGAAATAGGGGGGCTTTATTTTTTTTCTGAAACACTGAAAGTGAATGTAAAAAAAAATTTCTGATTTAAATAAAAATAGGAAACGGCGCCGTATTAAGCCTTTGGTGCGACCCGACCTGACCAGATTTAGGGGGATCCGCGCGTTTTTTCTACCTTGAACGGGTAAATTGCGCGTTTGGTCCTCCAATGTTGCGCCATCGTTTTAATCGCACCTGATTTCCCTTTTTAAAATTTTTAATTTTGCCCCGAACATTATGCGCATTTTTGATTTAGTCTTGCACCGAAACGCTGCGCATCAGGGTGGGTTATTTACCAACTTAGTCCTCACAAGTTTACGCGCGTAGTGTGGGGATCCCTGTTCGCTTGTTTTTGATTTATTGCGATTTTAGTCCTCATTTTTTATTTTGATTTCAATCTAGTCTTCTACCTGTTTTAAAGAATTTATTTATCTATTTCTCTTCAAAATTTTATTATTATCATTTATTTTAAGTTTTCATATATTATTTTTATTAAACTTTATAAATATTGTTTATTTTAAAATTTGACATTATTTTAAAAATTATTATTTTCTTTATTTTTTTTGTATTCTTTACTTAAATTGTTTTGCTAATTATTTTAAATTGATTTATGTATTATTTCTCTTTAAATTGTTTAATTCATTGGTCTTTGTTTGTTAATGTTATTACTTAGATGGTGTATATTGTTTAATTATTGCTTTTGCATGTGCCATAATTTATTTATTTGTATTGTCATATTATTATAGTTCATTATATAATTTCGTATTCATGTATTATTGTTCCATTATTGTTATTATTATTCATGCATGTTAATATTTTAGATTAACGATTCCAATGTCATGTATTATGTGTATTACGTTATCATTATTTGTGTCACATTACTATTATTCGTCGAGCATAACCCCTATTCACGCTTTAAATAATGTTTCTTTAAAACATAATCTACCGAACGTGTATCATTTTTAAAATTTTTATAAATTTCATCCAAAAACAAAAGTTTTCAAAATAAGGCAATATTCTATGTTTGGAAACCCGAGAGATCGTGCCTTACGTGCTGGGTTTCGGTTTTCCGCTTGGCCAAATAATCGAATATCCTTTTGATATTTTTAATGCATGAGTCTTGGGAATTATGAGATGATCTTGGATTCGAGGATTTAAATTATTGTGTCCTAATGTACTGGATGTGATATTTTGTTTCTTAGGAGCGAGAAAATCTTGATATTCAATTCGAGAAAATTCAAATATTTCTAAACGAGATTGAATTTTTAAATTCTTTTTAAAATTTTCAACTTTAGACATCGAGACATTAATTAATCAATTTGGTACCAATTTTGGGCGTGACGAGGGTGCTAACCCTTCCTCGCACGTAACTGACTTCCGAACCCATTTTCTCAAATTTCGTAGAACAAAAATACCGTTTTAGTAAACCAAGACGTTTTATTAAAACAAAGGTGATCCGATCACACCAAATACGACTCCTGTTTTATTTTCGTTTTCAAAACCCCAGTCGATTCCCGTTTTCAAAAAAATGGTTTCGACACATAATATAATATATTAGCTTATATATAAATGTACTATATACAAAATAAAATTATATAACATATGATATTTAAAACTAAAATAATGTAATTCTGGCGTAGTTAATAAAAATAATACTTTAAATATAAGATAATTCCATATAAATTTTAACCGTTTTATGTATTATGATATTAATTCATTTAATAAAGTTTTTTTTACAAAATCTAAATTCATTTAATAAATTTAATTAAACAAACATTTTAATAAAAATATAATTTTTATTTAAAAATGTGATAAATCTTTATCATAATAAAAATATATATTTAAAACTACAAAATCAATAATATAATAAACATTCAAGATGGCTAGGAAATATTTTTAATTTTGTGCTTATCAATTTTAGCCACAAAGAGAAAACTGAAATATTAAGGAAGGGGAAAACGGGTCATCTTCTCCCACTTTAGCCAAAGATTTCACATTTCTAAGCTCTTAGTATATCGTCTTGCTTGGAAATCTTTTTAGCTTGGGAAATTGATAGAAGAGGATGGAGTGAGAAACTGTTTGTGTTACTGCTTTAAACCATGATAAAATAAAAGCAAAAATGAGGGCATGCAGCAATTGTTCAAATTGAAATATATTACCAACTAGAGATTTATACTGTAGCATTTAATCTCATGTTGTTAGTTAAAAGAGGAAGAAATCCCACATTATTTATGAACAAGCTGTAAAACTGTTCATGAGCCTATATATAGACATATATCATATCTCACATTGTTCAAGAAAACAAGGGAAATGAGACTTTGAGTCTATATAAAGATTTTCTTTATAAGTTATATTTCCTTATTAATTGATGACACCTTAAAAAAAATGGTGTTGTCACTTTGAGCCTTTATAAAGGTTTATTCTCGTAAATTTTTAAAAAATTCGAGAATAGTTTTTTTTTTTCAAAAAACACAGGCTAAAACATGTCATTGGGGGAGCGTTTTTACTACATCAGCAAAGTGCGCCTCAAGGAAGCGTTTTTTGCTGATGTGGTAGAAAACGCTCCCTTGTGGACGCGTTTTCTTGCTGCATCTCCTGAAAACGCGCTGATGTGAACGCGTTTTGGGGAGAAATGACCATTTTTTGTAAATAATTAAATTTTCGATCCATTTCCGTAATTTTTTTTAATTTTGGTATATTTTAGTAAATTGCCCTTCAATCCATCCTTAATTATGACTAATTATCGAGACATGGAAATTAAACTCACAATAAGATACAACGAAATGAAACTTTATTGATAATTTAGTTGAATTAATAAAATATTAAGTTCAAACACTTTTATTATATAAAGAGTTGATTGGTTTCAAAATATTTTAATAATATTAATGTTATGTACTTTTATTATTAAAACCATTAATTTAATCATTAAATCACATGTTAAATATTATGTGGCATGATTTAAAATAATTTTTTTAAAGAAAAGTAGAATGTTATTGCACAATTTTAAAACTTGAAACTAAAAATAAAATAAAAAAGAGTGAGTGAATAATAAAATTTTTGTAAATTTCTCGAAAACCTTAAAATCAATATTTTTACAATATCTATATGTACAATATTTTTTTTTTAATTTTTATTTTAAACTATGTCACATAAGATTTGACATCTCATTTAATGGTTAAATTAATTATTTAGTAATAGAAAGACTTTATTGATATAATCTTGATAATTTAAGGATGTAATTTGAACGTTTTAAAATTTGAAGAAAAATTTAAAATTAAGGTTGTAATTGGAGAAAATATGATACAATTAACTCAGATTTTTAATATTAAAAAATGTACAGTACAACCGAACTTAATTATTGCATGAATAACTTATAAATATCCAATTGCGATGCTTATAAAGTTTCCTTTTTTTATATTCTTTAGAAATTGAATAAATTAAAAAAAAAAGATTAAAATCTAAAATAGCAGGTCTCCCCAAAGATATTTTTTCAAGTCCATGGTTCTTAAGAATCTTGCACTTAAGGCTTATAATTTTTTAGTCTATAATATGGCATAGTTTTCAGCATTGCCCATTACCAATGCAGTTTCTTTTCTTTTTTTTAATACGGAATGACTAACTTATTAGAATACATCCACAATTTTTTAAATTTAAAATATTGTATTTTATTTTTATATTAACTTTTTGAGATTATTTTTCTAAATGTGATTTTACGACGAATTCAACGCTCTAAATCGAGGTCCTTGTAAGTGGTAAATGATCAAGTTTTTCATCCCCATCGAGGTGTCAAAGTATGTTTAAACTGTTGAGATTTCGTCCCTCAATTCTCTCTCTAGTCTTGCGAGTATTTTAAAAATAATAATTAAATAATTAGTCACACTTACAAGTGTCGAGGTTTTTTTATTATTATATAAAAGCGAGAATAATTATGTCAAGAGAAGATAATGAAGACTTTAGAGGCACTTAAAGTCCACCGTCTAGTCTCTTTTCCTAGTTGACTATTGTTTAGCGGTTGATGCTTAGTGTTGACATGTTGAAAGAGTCTAACATCTTCGAAGGTTGGTTGAAGCTTCCATCCTATTTTAGTGCGTCCATGAATTATGTTGGTACATTTTTTTTGGTAACATACAGTAACCTACAAGAAAAAATATTGTGAGATTTTAGCAAAAGAAATATAGCACAAAGAGCAAGGATTCTAGCATGGAGTTTGCTAGCAATTTGAACCTACAAATAGTCAGAAGTTGAAAGTCGTAGGAATTTTGAGCAACAATAGCTCCTGCAATCATGTCGTTATAGCGATTTTGAACAATGTACAAAGAAAGAGACCAATAAGAAAGGAGGTCATTTGAAGAGATAGTCGACTGAAGCCTTTGTTGCTTGCTTTGACTGGGAGTTTCAGGAATGGAGTAGAGAATCGAATGGTAAAGATCATAAATTTTCTTTGTAGCACTAATGGGCTTGGGTTGGATCCTCTAAATATAAGATCATTCCTGGATTTCTCACATAATCCACAAGGTGCAAGCTGTAGCTATGTAGAAATTCCTGGAATTCTGGGAGTTGAGATTGTTATCATGTAGCCATTATAAGATCCAATTGGAGATAGACGGGTTATCAAAAGAGTTAATGCGAAAGGCTAGATGAAAACTAAACCATACTACTTTAGCAAAATTGTAGGTAAGGAAAAGATGGTCCCTGAGTTTCCCTATTCTCTTTACAGAAAAGACAATGGAATCAATATTAGAAATTCGCCTTAAGAGAAGGTCTTTAGTGGGAAGATAACCATCACAAATTTTCCATAAAAAAGGGATTATTTTAAAAGGAATCTTGAATCACCAAAGATAATTCCAAATAATTTGTTGTGACCTCGGAAGAGTGACGTTAGAGTCCCTATGGAAGAAGATCATAAGCACTTTTTATCGAAAAATTTCGTTGAAATCAAATTTCCAAACAACCTTGTCATCTCCTCCCAGAAATGAGATTGTTCTGCTAAATAAATCAGAGGGTATTTAGATATCAAGCAATTTGAGTGACTTATTTCGCTGCAACTCGTGACACTAGGGCCTGATGAAATTTTGAATTTGAAGTGGAGAGTCATGGGGAACAACAATGTCCAAAAGGGGTTGGAGAGAGTTATTATCAATCCAAGTACTTTTTCCACTCTAAAATTGAACATATTTCTTGCTGTTGCACCAATGAGAATACTTTTCCATACCCATGAGTCAGATGGTTTCGGGTTGACTCGACCGAAGGTTGTATGGTTACAATAATTTTCTCAAAGAACTCTTGATAGTAGACAATGTTGATTAGTCATTATATGTCAAGCCATTTTGGAGAGAAGACCTTCATTGAAGAGTTTGGTCTTACGAATACCCAAGCTCTCTTGGGATATAGGTGCACATAGTCTATCACAATTACAGGTGTGAAGTTTCCTAACATTGGTATCTTGACCTCACCAATAAGCTCTAATTTTCTTATCAATTTCATCACATACATTAGAAAGGGCTTTGAAGACAGAAAAAGGGTAGAGTGAGATAGATAAAAGTGTGGATTTGATAAGGGTAAGCCTTCCATTAAAAGACAGGCATTTCGACTTCCATGAAGCAAGTTTGAAATTGATCTTTTCCATAAAAATATTGAAAATCCTTCTTCTTTTGACTTTTTACCTAATTCAAGTCCCAAATACTTACCAGGAAGGTTAACTTTTTTTGCATTGATAAACCATAAAGTAACACATTTTAATCTCACGCTTAGCGTGTTTTTGGATGTTTATTTATAGAATTTGGTGAATTCGATGCTCCTAATCCTTTAAATTCATGTTTCTATACTTAAGAGAGCATAGGGGAGCGAAAGGAACGAAAAATAGGCCAAAATCGGACAAAACGAGCCATCTTAAGGATCCACACGACCAAAGCCCACACCACACGGGCTGAACACATACCCGTGTGAACCACAAGGGCTGGACACACGCCCGTGTGCCAGCCCGTGTTGATCGAGAGCCATGTAAATTCTCACACGACCTGGGCCTCTTCACATGGGTTGATCACATGCCCGTGTCCTTGTCGTACCCTGCTTTGTTTTAACGCGGAAAAAGCCGATTTTTAGGGTTTCTGACCCTTTTAAATTCTAAAAATACACATCAGAGGGAGACTTAAGCAGGACGAAGAGTAGATTGAAGAAATTACTCGAAAGAAGCCGTCGGAATCATCTCGGAAGCGGATTCACTCCAAGATTGAAGATCTCCATCAAGTTCTTTAAAAGTTTTTGGGTTCTTTATGTCTTGTTGTTTTCTTTTTTCCAAGATGTTTTCCTTATATGTTATGAACTAAACTCCCTAAATACCTAGGAAGGATGAAACCTAGATGAATATTATTATTCAATAAATCTAAATTATTGCTATTTTCTTTATTCCGAGATGTTTTCCTTATACGTTATAAACTAAACTCCCTAAATACCTAGGAAGGATGAAACCTAGATGAATATTATTATTCAATAAATCTGAATTATGTGATAAATACTTATTCTTGTTCTTAATTATGTATTCTTAATCCTTGTTTTGATGTTTTTAGGAATATTAATTCAAGTTTAATGTGCTTATTCAATGGAGTAAAAGTCCCTGTTTAAGAGAAAATCCAACATAATTAAGTGGAGTTGATTGCAATCCTTGAAAAAGGACGACATAAATCTGCCGGATTAGAGTCAAATCTAATAAGGAAATCCATAGATCGAGTTAATGCGATGATAGAGGTTTTAATTAGAAAGAAATTTCAATTAATCAACCTAGAGTCAGTTGTTTTTAGTCTTGAAAGAGATATTAACATAATTTAGGGATTTCTACGGATCAAATCAAGTGAATAAATCATTTAATTCAGAGGCAGAATAATGAGTGAAGTCTAGGTGGATTTTTCCTTGGGTATTGTATTTAATCATTCTATTATTCTCTTCACTCTCTGTTGCGTTCATAATCATTTAGTTAGTCAATTAGTTAAGTTAAATTTTAGGTTAAAATAAAATCCCTTAATTGTTCGGCTAGATAATAAAAAGATAGTTATTACTAGTAATTTTAGTCCTTGAGGATACGATATTCCGGACTCACCATAACTATACTACTGTTCGATAGGTGCGCTTGCCTTTGTCGAAATATTAGTTAGTTTCGAGGTCCATCATGCATTACGAATGCTATTAAACCATCTTTTTGCTCGAGTCTTTGTCGAAGGGTTAATGAAGAGTTTAGATTTGGCAAAGTTTATTTGGAGCCCCGAGAGAGAGCAAAATTTGATAAGTAAATTTTTGAGAGATTTACAGGCCTGAACAGAAGCATTGAATAAGGTATGCCAGTCATCAACTAAGAGAAGATGATTTATGGGAGGCAAGTTCTTTCTTTATCTCAACAACAAATCCTAAAAAACTTTTCCTTCCTTTCACATAGCCACCATCATTACTCTGTCGTCGGCATCATCTTAAACCAAAATAATGGCATCGGTTCACTCTTCTTAATGTCCTAAACATGAATTTGGGCTCAGATTTTCCAAAAAGCTTCATGAATGCCCCAAAATGAGACTTGAACTTTCAGCTCCTGCTTTGATCTCCAACGTTGACGATCCAATCATCCTTCATTCAAGACTAGTTCTTCTTTGTAGGAGTGAACAAAACTTGATTCGACTAAAAAAAATAACAAAAAATTTGAATTTTGAGTTAAATGAATCGAGTTATTCGAGTCAACTCGAATTTGTTTTTTCAAATTTCGAGTTCAAGTCGTGTTGAGTTTTTGAATTTGAATAACTCGAATAATTCGAATAAACCAAACATCAAACTATAATATTTTATATTTTTACCCCAAATTCCCCAACCTTTTTACTTTTTTCCCAAAAGTTTTACTCATTCCCATTTTTTCCCCAAGACTTTTACTTTCTTTCCATCCCACTCCCATCTACCCTAAACTTATTTCCTCCCAATTTTTTTAAAATATTTTCCCTTCAAAATTTTACTCCCCAAAACCCTTAAAACTTTTTATTTTCTCCCAAAACTTTTACTCCCTCCTACTTTCCCCCCAAAACTTTTACTCCCCTCCCATCTCACCCCATTTACCCCAAAACCCATCCCCCCTAATTTTGTTTGAATATTTTCCCTCCAAAACTTTACTCCCAAAAATCCCCCAAAACTTTTACTTCTCACCATTTACGCCTAAATCAAAAATCAAAATCATCCAAAAAAAATCTCTAAACCTAAATAATAATTTTATTTATATCTACTATTTATTATTAAATTAAATTTCACGTTTTATACTATTTATATTATTGAATTGTTTAATTATATTGAATCTTTATATTAAAATTGAATTATTAATGATGCCATAAAATATTCATTTTAAATTTTATATTGGTATCAATTTCACATTTTATCTTTAAAATAATTTTTATTAAAAAAAATCATATTTTTACATTTAATATATTTTTTAATTTCAAAATACATAGTGATATGAATCAGAAGATAATTAAAGCAACTAAGTAAGCAAAGAAGCTAACTCGTCTATAAAAGATTAATAAATAAATTATGAGGTGATGAAAGTTAATAACAAATTTGATTACGTCGGGTGACAGTGGTTACAAAGACCTAAAGTTATTTTTTTAAAATTTAACTCGAACAAATATATTCGATTCGAATTCCATCTCACTTGACTTGATTCGAGAAAATTTCAAATCGAGTTAGGATGATAAAATAGGATTCATCAACTTGATTAACTCGAAATTTTTTCATTCGATTCGATCGAACGCTTACCCCTACTTCTTTGTAGTCTCCTCTACAACTCCACCATTCGAATATGTGAAGGGACGATCGAAACTCCTTAGACGTGGTTGGGTCCAAGCCTTTTTTTTCTCTTCTCTTTTGCTTCTAATTTTAAGGCTGTAGTTGACTAAGTTGCTTGATTTTTGTTTTTGTTTTTGTTTATTTATTGCTTGTTAGGTGTTTTACTATTGGGAAGTTTTTATTGTTGGGATTGGGTTTAGTGGTAGAATGATATATACAGTGATGGTGATTTGGGTAGTAGGTTGTAAGAAAATTGGACATTAGTGACTTTGAAATTGATAGTGCAAGATAGTTTTGTATTGAAAGTCCCATGTAAAGTTAACCAATTGTTTTCAAGTTGCCAAGTTGTAACATCTTAGAAGAGGGAGTTTGAGGCTTGGCGAACTAGTATATGCTAGCAAGTTTGGTGAAAATGTGTACGCCAGCGAGTTTGGCGAGTTAGTGTTCGATAGTTGGTCTAGTGTTCACCAATGGATTCATAAAATTATGATCGCTAGTGGTTTTGGCAAAGCAGGGATCGCCAGAGGGCTTGGCGAACGGGGGTCGCCAGTGAGCCTAGTAAGCTGTGATTACTATTTGGGCTAAAAGTCAAAAGTAGGAGTAGTCAAAGTGTAATTATACCAAAATTAGGAAGATAACTTATTTTTCTCTTCGTAACATTATTCATGCACGTAATTTCTTCCTACTTCTACTGCGACAACAATATCCTAAGAACACCAAAACACTGAGTGTATATAAATTAAATCCTTTCCATAAGAAATTTCATATTCTGTTAAACAACAAAGCTCTCCCAAAATTCTTTGTTGATTATTCTGTCATAAAGTTCCAAGTACCCAACACTTAGCACTTAGAACTTAAGGTAATACTTTGTTTCTTTAGAACTTTTGAGAAGATTCGCAATAAAAGGAACTAGATTCGCCAAGAGTTTAGCAAGTGCGAACCTAGGAACGCTTGTGCTTATGTATGAGTTTTAATGTGCTTTGTCTGATAAGTGACTTGTGTATGTTTGTAAAATTGTGAAAGTGACTGAATCATTTACAAGAAAAGACAAGGGAAAAACAAAAGCTTGTTTAGAATTATTAGCAAACTGGTAAGTGTTCAGGGATCGCCACTCGTATGTCTGAACGATAATGTTAATCAGGAGCTTAGGGTTTTGTCATAAGTTCCGAGAGTAAATCTTTTCTAAACTCTATTTTGTGACTGTATATGTGTTTCTATGAACAATAATATGACAGTTCAACATGAACAGTTTGGGAGCTCCTCATAATAGGCGAGCTCTATATTTTAAGTACATGTTTTGACAAATATGTTTTCCTAAAACCATTGGATATAATATCATGCTATAGGATTGTGAGTACTCACCATTATGTTCCGTGTTTGGGCGAGAGGCCCTAGGATAGGTTGGAGAGATAAGGGAATGTCGAGCTAAGCTCTATTCACTGGGACATGTTGTTGTGTTGGAAAGTGTTTAGCTTTATGCTACACTTATGGGACATGTTAGACTCATTGAGTCATTCTAAGGCGTTATAAGGAGACCCACTTATCTAACAGGAAAGAACGTGTGAATAAGTTTATGTTTTTCAAAATATTATGTTTTTAAGCTAATTGGCAAGTATTTGCAAACCGGACTTTGAATAAGTATGGTGAACCTAGTTCGCAATTTCTGTAACTTTGCTAAAGATTTTGATTGACTTATGTTTTGTGTGTACTATGTGGTTATTCTTTTCTGTATGTCCACTAAGTTCGCAAGAGCTCAAACACTCCTTCATATCATTGCAGATAGTTAAATCGCAAGATGAGTAGCTGCGAGACAAGTGATCCAGGTGAAGCACAAATATTGAAAAGGTGAAATAAGCGAAGTGTTGGGAAGAAACCGAACAACCGAAACAAAGCGGAAGCAAAACCGATGTTCTTTCTCTCCCTATAACTCCAGTCAAATATTATGGCAAGCACAATAGCACAAAAATATTTATTCTCTAGCAACCTATCAACCACAAATTAACCAATGCAACCGCAACGAAAATGATAAATAGAGACACCGATATTTTTACGTGGAAAAACCCCTCTAAATCAAGGGTAAAAACCACGGGACTTTAGAGTCCGATCAAAAGCTCCACTATAATCAAATGTTCAGCTACAAGATTACAATATCAAGCCTACAACAAGCATTTCAACTCCAACAAGGCTAACAATATGTAATCTTTAGCAAAAAGTGAGAAAAATAGGAGAACATCACCAAAAACGTAGCTGCTGTAAAACGGGTATTTCTGACGCTACAGGACTCGGATGAAAAATCCGACCGTACAAAGTTAATAACACCTTGTCGTCTAGCTGCTATCCAAAAATCAGCTCAATCGAACCACGGATGGACCTCCGATCGAAGAGTTGATAACAGCTGCTCCAAACTTGAAAAATAATTTTTCTAGCTTCAAACTCTCTGTTTCTCCCTTCTATTTTCTCTCACACTTTTATTTTAGCTCTCTGCCGTACTTAACAAAAAATTTTGGCTACTCACAAGCCACAAACAAGACAAAATATAATGATAATAAAAGAAAAATAAAATGGCTTTTGTCAAACCCAAAAGAAAAAAAAAATTGTAGTATGGTGGAGTAGTTGGAAATCATGGCCGGTTGGTCTTCCATCTCTTCTACATAGTGGGTTCCCCACATAGTGGGACCCACACCCAACAAATCTCCCCCTCCGACTATGTGGGGAATGCCTCCATACCGGAGATCAAACAACATGCTTCAAACTTTCCTCTTGGTAAAGCCTTCGTCAACATATCAGCACCATTATCATCAGTATGTGTCTTCTCAAGCTCTAACAGCTTAGCTTCAAGAACATCTCGTATCCAATGGTACCTTACATCAATATGCTTAGATCTAGCATGAAAAGTTGGATTCTTACCAAGATGAATAGCACTCTGGCTATCACAATACAGGACATACTTCTCCTGAGTAAAACCGAGCTCATGCATAAACTTCTTCATCCAAAGCATCTCCTTGCACGCTTCGGTTGCTGCAATGAACTCTGATTCAGTGGTAGACAATGCAACACACTTTTGCAATCTTGATTGCCATGCCACAGCTCCCCCTGCATAAGTGATCAAGTAACCTGAAGTAGATCTCCTCGAGTCAATATCTCCGGCCATGTCTGAATCTGTATAGCCAACAAGAACAGGTTTCTCATTGCCGAAACAAAGTCTCATGTTGGAAGTGCCACGAAGATATCTCATAATCCACTTCATTGCATTCCAATGCTCTCTGCCAGGATTAGAAAGAAAACGACTGACTGTACCAACGGCATAAGCCAAGTCTGGTCTCGTACAAACCATTGCATACATCAGACTCCCCACGGCTGAAGAGTAAGGAACTTTCTGCATCTCTTCCTTCTCCTTTTCTGTGGAAGGACTATGCTTAATACTCAATCTGAAATGCGTAGCAAAGGGAGTGCTCACCGCTTCAGCTTTGTCCATACTGAACCTTTGAAGTACTTTCTCGATGTACCTCTCTTGTGATAACCATAATTTCTTGGCCTTTCTATCACGTGTCAACTTTATGCTAAGAATTTACTTTGCTGGCCCCAAATCCTTCATTGCAAAGGATTTACTCAACTCTTGCTTCAACTTCTCAATTCTAGAAGCATCCTGACCAACAATAAGCATGTCATCAATATAGAGCAAAAGGATTATAAAATCATCACCAGAGAATCTCTTAACAAACACACAATGATCAGAAGTAGTCTTCTTGTAGCCTTGCTCCCCCATGACAGACTCAAACTTCTTGTACCATTGCCTTGGAGCTTGTTTCAAACCGTACAAGCTCTTCTTTAATCTGCACACATAGTCCTCTTTCCCTTGTGCAACAAACCCCTCTGGCTGCTCCATGTAAAGCTCTTCTTCCAAGTCACCATGAAGAAAAGCAGTTTTCACGTCCATTTGTTCAACCTCTAAGTCATAACAGGCTGCCAAACTCAGTATAGTTCTGATAGAGGACATCTTCACAACCGGAGAAAATATTTCTTCAAAATCAACCCCCTTTTTCTGAGTATAACCCTTGACGACCAATCTAGCCTTGTATCGTGGAGATGAAGACTTCTCTTCTTGCTTCAACCTGTAAACCCACCGATTCTTCAAGGCTCTTTTGCCCTTGGGCAATTTCACCAACTCAAAAGTATGGTTTTCATGCAAGGATTGAAGTTCATCTTTCATCGCTTCAACCCACTGATCTTTGCATTCACTCTCCATAGCCTCTTCATAACATTCAGGTTCTCCCCCGTCAGTCAAAAGAACATATTCATCAGAAGAATACCTGACAGAAGATCGTCGATCTCTGGAAGACCTTCGAAGTGGAACTGTTGGTGGAGCTATAGGTGCTTGTTGTTGATCATTCACAACATCATCCATGGGAGCATCAAAGTCACCTATATCCTGATGGTCATCAGTAACATCACCATGCACATCATCCTGGATAGGACCTGGTGAAGAGTTTAGGGGAACTGGATTCACATCGACCAAATCACCATTGTCTTGTGAATTCGCTTTCTCCGTCTTATCAATGTCATCAATGGTCTGATCCTCAATGAAGACAACATCTCTGCTTCTCACAAGTTTCTTCTGAACGGGATCATAGAGTCTATAACCAAACTCACCATCTAGACCATAACCAATAAAAATGCATTGTCGAGTCTTGGCATCCAACTTGGATCTTTCATCCTTTGGAACATGAACAAATGCTTTACAACCGAACACACGTAGGTGATCATATGACACGTCTTTGCCAAACCAAACTCTATCTGGCACATCACCTCGCAAAGGAACACTAGGAGACAGATTTATCACATGTGTCACTGTATTCAAAGCTTCAGCCCAAAATGATCTTGGCAGCTTTGAATCTGACAACAAACATCTGACTCTCTCGATCAATGTTCGGTTCATTCTTTCAGCTAACCCATTTAACTGTGGAGTCTTTGGTGGTGTTCTCTGATGTTTGATTCCCTGTCGCAGACAATACTCATGGAATGGCCCTGTGTATTCGCCACCATTATCAGTAAGAATGCACTTCAACTTCTTCCCTGTTTCTTTTTCAACTGATGCATGAAACTGTTTAAACACCTCAAAGACTTGATTTTTAGACTTCAAAGTGTAAACCCATAGCTTTCTCGAACAGTCATCAATGAAAGTCACAAAATAAAGTGCACCGCCAAGTGACCTTACTTTTATCGGACCACAGACATCTGAATGGACCAACTCTAGCAACTCTAATCTTCTATGAGGGGGACGACTTCTAAAAGAAACTCTTCTCTGCTTTCCTGCTAGACAATGAGCACAATTCTTCAGTGTAGCATTCTTCAACCCCGAAAGTTGATTCTTCTTTGCTAAACAATTAAGCCCCTTTTCACTCATGTGACTGAGTCGTTTATGCCACAACTCTGTTGAGCTGTCATTCACTGTCACATTCACAGTCTCTCGAGAAGCTGAAGCTTGCATCAAGTACAAATTTGAGCTCTTCTTTCCTCGAGCCACAACCAAAGAGCCTTTAGTCAGCTTCCACTGCCCATCACTGAAGGTGTTACAGAATCCCTCATCATCTAGCTTTCCTGCAGAGATCAAATTCAAACGGATATCCGGTGCATGTCTGACATCCTTGAGAGTTAACTTTGTTCCATTGTTACTCACCAAGTGAACATCTCCCATACCAACAACCGGAACCAAACCGTCATTACCCATCTTCAATACCCCAAAATCACCAGGAGTATAAGATGTGAAGAAATCCTTCCTCGACGTGACATGAAGTGATGCACCAGTATCAATCACCCAACTGGTCTCGTCACATGCTAGGTTGACCAAATTCTCATCACGAATGACCAACAGATCTTCACGAGTAACATTAGCAACACGCTCAGATTTTTCATCATCATTCCGATCATGTTTATCACCACCTTTGTTCTCTTTCTTCCACTTGAAGTAGTATTTCTTGATATGGCCTTTCTTACCACAGTGATGACACTCAAGATTCTTGTATCTCGATCTTGATTTGCTTCGGCCTTTATCTCTACTCTTTCCATCTTTGTCTCTGTTCCTCCCCCTGTTCTCGGTAACCAACACCTCGGACTGTGATGTAGAACCCTGAGATCGTCTTCTGACCTCTTCATTCAACACACCACTCTTAGCCAAATCCAAGGTAATAATACCCTTTGGGGCAGAATTAATGAGCGAAACCCGGAAAGTCTCCTAAGAGTCTGGTAGAGTAGCAAGCAACCAAAGCCCTAAAATCTCTTCATCAAATTTGACACCCATACCAAGCAACTGATTCATCACGCTCTGAAATTCACTCACATGGTCAGCTATAGACGTTCCTTCTTTGTATTTCAACGCCATCATTTTCTTCAGCAAAAATAACTTGTTATTGCCCGACCTCGAAGCATACAAGCTTTCAAGCTTTTCCCACAATGTTCGAGCATGTGTCTCCTGATCAATGTGGTTGTAAACATTTTCTTCAACAAATTGCCGAATAAAGCCACACACTTGTTGATGCTCAAATTCCCATTCTTCATCACTTTTCGAATCGGGTTTTTGAGTAGCAAAGACTGGAAGATGCAGAGCCTTCACAAACAACAAGTCCTTCATTTTATTCCGCCAAAGTTGATAATTTGTGCCATTCAACATAATCATCTTGCTCGTATTGATTTCCATAATTATTTGACAGAATAACCGAGCTCTGATACCAGTTTGTTGGAAAGAAACCGAACAACCGAAACAAAACGAAAGCAAAACCGGTGTTCTTTCTCTCCCTATAACTCCAGTCAAATATTATGGCAAGCACAATAGCACAAAAATATTTGTTCTCTAGCAACCTATCAACCACAAATTAACCAATGCAACCGCAACGAAAATGATAAATAGAGACACCGATATTTTTACGTGGAAAAACCCCTCTAAATCAAGGGTAAAAACCACGGGACTTTAGAGTCCGATCAAAAGCTCCACTATAATCAAATGTTCAGCTACAAGATTACAATATCAAGCCTACAACAAGCATTTCAACTCCAACAAGGCTAACAATATGTAATCTTTAGCAAAAAGAGAGAAAAATAGGAGAACATCACCAAAAACGTAGCTGCTGTAAAACGGGTATTTCTGACGCTACAGGACTCGGATGAAAAATCCGACCGTACAAAGTTAATAACACCTTGTCGTCTAGCTGCTATCTAAAAATCAGCTCAATCGAACCACGAATGGACCTCCGATCGAAGAGTTGATCACAGCTGCTCCAAACTTGAAAAATAATTTTTCTAGCTTCAAACTCTCTGTTTCTCCCTTCTATTTTCTCTCACACTTTTATTTTAGCTCTCTGCCATACTTAACAAAAAATTTTGGCTACTCACAAGCCACAAACAAGACAAAATATAATGATAATAAAAGACAAATAAAATGGCTTTTGTCAAACCCAAAAGAAAAAAAAATTGTAGTATGGTGGAGTAGTTGGAAATCATGGCCGGTTGGTCTTCCATCTCTTCTACATAGTGGGTTCCCCACATAGTGGGACCCACACCCAACACGAAGTCTGGATACAAAAGCAATGTGGGACATTCTGCTTGGGCTTAGAGTTATCTTTCTGTTGACCTCACCAATTAGACTAGGACCTAGTTATTTTATGATTTCTTATGTTTCCTTTAAGTTTCTATCTATGAACCAATAATGCTTAGTAAACACATTTGAGTTAAGAACATGAATATAGACCAGGATTGTATAGTGTTCATTAATTTACAAATTCAAAATAAAGTAATAAATTTTCTAAACATAGTGATTCGTTACAAGCAAAAACATGTAATAAAATAATTTGACAAAGTTATAGATAGTTTGCCAAAATTGCCGCGAAGTAACAGGGTTGCGAATTGTACTAACTACGAACCCTAACGATTGACGAACCGCTATCAACAAACCTTTAAAAAATTTTGGCATGTGCTATAAGAGAAACCCTGCGGACTGTGTTCGCAATATCCAAACACAAAAGGGTAGTTCGCGAGACCGACCTTGTTTAAAGAAACTTACCTATGAAAATCTTAGTTTATGCGAGCCAGCAAAGGTGCGAACCCCTATGTCAGATAGATGAACTGCTATGTTCTGCGAAGTACTTTGTTTTGCAAAACTTAAGGATCACATTCCTTTCTTTAAGTATTTAAAAATTCTGTAAAAGAGTAGTTAAGTTATGCATGCAAAGTAGGTTCACATATTTCCGCAACTGCATATCATGAGGCAAGCGAAGTGAGTTCGCAAGCTTGAAGCTTTCTTAAAACTACACATGTTTTATTTGTTGTAATTCGTGGTGTGCTGGAGGTTAGGTTGGGTGTTAAAGGAGAGTCACTTAAGTGACTAATATGACGTTTCATAGCTTGAGTTTGATGATCGAACTGGGTATGGGGTGTTACATAAGTGCTTGACGAATTGACTATTCATATGTTTTGCATTCATGCTTGTGCTTGTTTGTTTGTTGCCTCTACTGTTGTTTTTTGTTTGAATATCCACATTTCAACTTCTTGGAACTATTATGTATCTTGTCCATGTTTGTTTGCAAATTTGGTTAGTGTCATGTGTAAGAGTAATCTTTGAGTTCATGTTTTTTATTTGCCTGCAACTTTGATGAGTGCTTTATTTTGTTGGTTGACCATGCGTTCCGTAGGTGTTTTACTGTTGTTTGGGACTCTTTGTAAGGCTATGTATTTTCTTTTGATCCTCTACAATTTCAATGCCATGGTAAATGCTAGGTGATGGTGGGAGTTAGGCAGTGATGAGGGACGGTGGCTCGATGATAGGAGGATGTTTCAATTTAGGGGCTTGGTGGTTAATTTGGGTGAGATTAGATAACAAGGTTACATTGATGATGGGGGAGATGATAGGTATGTGAGGGAGAGAGTTGGCTGAATGGAGAGGTTTTGAAATTTTTGAGTTTAAAATATTTAATTATGTGAAAATTAATTAATGATGTGGAATGCACAGTCAACATTCGGTTAGGGGAAATCAGAGAAGTGATCAATTTGTGCAATTTAACTAACGATAGTGACTAAAGTAATAAAGAAAAGAATGATCAAAGTAGGAACTACCCATTTTTAGAGTGACTAACAGGGAAATTTACCCGATATGTATTAATTCAAATCCTAAATCAATGATGACAAAATAATTACTTCAAAGCTAAGTGCTAGGCCAATCGCACTTAAATAAGCCATGAAAAAGAAGCCAGCTGAGGTCTGAGCTATGATATTTAGGGCCCAATACTTAGCAAAGCTACAAAATAAAATTCTAGCCTTCAGCTAGAAACACAGAGCTGAAGCATGCGAACACTAGTTTTGCTACGACACCGTAGGTTCTTCCAAGCAATACATCAAACACTTGGTGGTGCCTCTTCTCTCAAGTTTCTTTCTTCTACAACCGCTGATAACCTTGAAAGACAAAGTTCAGAGTCAGAACAACAAGAACCCAAATGCTTATCTTTGAGAATTGAGAGACTCCCTAAAGGGGAAACTGTTGGGTTAGCGTTTAAAAGCTGGATGGCTGATGGATTTCCCGTTCATAGAGGCGATATTTTTCACGCCATTAATCGGTTGAGGAAACTTAAATTGAATAAACGAGCTCTTGAGGTAATTTTCTCTTTCAGAAACTAGTCTAATATTTTTGGGTTTCTTTTTTTATCTGTACTAATTACTTTCTGCCGGATCGCTAAGAACTTACAAAAAGAAAGAAACGTTCGTTCCTGAAACTTAAGAGACTTAATCTCATATATGTCAGATGTTTATAATAAGCTCAGTTTCATTTTTGGGTTTCCTTTAAGAAATCCAAATGCTGAACAACTTAATTTGCAACGTGGAGTTGTTATTTTGTGTATGTTTGACTGTTTGAGTGCTATTATGCTAGAAATTTGAAACAATGTATGGCAGAAAAATAAAGAAAACATTGCATTTTCATCAGTTGAGCACTTTATCAGACAGACGCATAGATGTATATGTAAATAAAATCTGTTAGATTTGGAACCAAGATGGGAATTTGTGTGACCCCTTGCATTTGTACTTGTGATAATGGTGAATAGGTGGAATCTAACAATGAAAATTTGATTGCTTCTAATAGGTGATGGAATGGATAATTAGGGAGAGACCGTATCGGCCTAAAGAATTAGACTACTCTTACCTATTGGAATTTACAACGAAACTCCACGGCATATCACGGGGCGAAAAACTATTTAGTTGCGTCCCTCAGGAGTTTCAAAATGAACTGCTCTACAACAATCTTGTGATAGCCTGCTTGGATAAAGGCCTTATAAGGCTTTCACTTGAGTACATGAAGAAAATGAGGGAATTGAGACACCCTATCTCATACTTGGTTTTCAACCGTCTGATAATCCTCAATTCATCTCCGGGACGTAGGAAGACCATCCCGAAAATTCTAAATCAAATGAAGGCAGATAAGGTGGTTCGACATGTCTCCACCTACAATATTCTCATGAAAATAGAGGCTAATGAGCACAACATTGAAGGGTTAGTAAAGGTTTTCAATGATATGAAGAAAGTAGAAGTTGATCCAAATGAGGTTTCTTACTGCATTCTAGCTATCGCACATGCTGTGGCAAGGCTATACACAGCAGCTGAAGCTTATGTTGAGGCTGTTGAGGAGACTATGACTGGAAATAACTGGTCGACACTAGATGTCCTAATTATATTGTATGGGTATTTGGGGAAGGAGAAGGAACTAGAGAAAACTTGGGGCACCGTTCTAGAGTTTCCCCATGTTCGGTCTAAAAGTTATATTCTGGCAATTGAAGCATATGGTAGGATAGGACATGTAAGTCAAGCAGAAGAGCTTTGGTTACAAATGAAGTCAGTAAAAGGGTTGACATCAACTGAGCAGTTCAATTCAATAATATCCGTATACTGCAAACATGGACTTCTCAGCAAAGCAACTGATGTTTTCAGAGAAATGAGGATGAATGGATGCAAACCAAATTCTATTACCTTCCGACAACTTGCCCTGGGGTGCTTAAAATCAGGATCGGTGGAGGAATGCTTGAAGAGTCTAGATATAGGTATGAATATGACAACAAGCAACAAAGTTAGGTGTTCAACACCATGGTTGGAGACCACCTATTCAATGATAGAAATTTTTGCTGAAAAAGGTGATGTTAAGAATGCTGAGAAGTTTTTTGTAGAGCTTAAAAGGGCCAACTATTCTCGGTATACCTTTGTGTACAATACTTTGATCAAGGCTTACGTGAAGGCCAAAATCTACGATTCTAATCTTTTGAAAAGGATGATTCTTGGGGGGGCTAGGCCAGATGCTGAAACCTATAGCTTACTGAAACTTAGTGAAGAGTTTCAAAGATAAAAATAAAGCATGTATCCTTGTGATTTGTTAATTGTATCTATTCTTTTCAATTGATCCTTCTCTGGAGAAAGAATGTTTTGTATATTTGGTCCAATTATAATGTCATTTTGGAAAGTAAATTCTGGACAAATTTCTGCTTATTAGGAAGGTCATTTATCTTAGGAAAATTATTATGAACATGCAAATCAATTGAACCTCTTCCTATACGTGCACTGCTCAAACTCTGTACACAAGTAAGATGGATAAGAAACTCTGGTTGAAGCGATCCTGTTATTTTAATCATTGCAACCTTGTTTTCTTACAACCAGTTAAATCAACCAAAGAGGGAAAAAAAAAAGGGATCACACTACATAGCAATATGCAACAATATAAGGAAGTTGAGTTTGCTGTTTTCATGTGAGATAATTAAGGAGCACCTGAGGCAGTTGCAACAGCACCTCCTGCAAGTGCATCCGACACGATCTGGTCTTTGTTATTGTTGGTTGCCGCAGAGACAAGAGCTCCTGTTAGGGCACCTCCGATCATGGCATTCTTCTGTAACACGATGTGACAACTTTGAATCACTAAATATCAAGATTATGAGTAAAATGGATGTAGAATCTTTTTAATAGCAGTAACATTTTCCCCCTTAACTGTAGCGTGGTGAACATTCCCAGTCCCAAGTGCCTCGGATCCTCCCTACCCCATACTCCATTCCCACATATACTCCAGCTACACTTCCTAATGTGCAACAAAAGAATTTTATAAATATTATTCATGTTTGCAAAAAAGAAAGGTACAATAATGGGAAGTTTTCATATTGTAATGTCACATACTTACCCCAGTAAGCACCCTCACACATCTTCTTGAGCTGCAACAACATTTCTCAATAGGAGAAAGATTATGTCAAATTCATGTGCAGTTACAACTTCTATAATAAAAAAAGTAATACCATTCCTCACTGCAAACATTACTTGTCTTATGGCCTATAATTATGCTATACTTGATGGTACAGTAACAGGTGGAGATCCTAAGCATCCTTTAAAATGTAACTAAGAACAGGAAAGGAATTACTTACAGAGCGCTCCAAACAGTGGTTTGATAGCTTCCCTGCACAAACATGGCAGCTTAATTACTCTAGAAAAGGGAATTTAGGTGAAAGAAAAAGGAAGTGGTGGAAGTGGAAATAACCTCCATTGATAGCTTTAAATGAATCTTCTGCAATTGACCTCGTAGCTGCAACCTGAAAAAAGAAGAAGCCATGTGGTACATGATGGAAATTTCCATGGAAAGTTACGAAAACAAAAGGAAAAAGGAAAAGGAAAGATTAAGTTACAGATCCAATCTTCAAGAAACCCTCTAGAGCGTGATTGAAGAAAAGATTGCCAGTGTCAATTGTAATATCAACCCTTGGTGTTTACAATGAACCTAAAAACCTAGTTGATGGCATTTGCTCTGCTTCTTGTTATACTCAAATTAAGAAACTCTGTTTTATAGACGATGCATGCATTTATGTTTTAATTACTTGGTTTTGAAAGTGAATATGGTTTTTGCTTGAATGCGTATCCCGAAATGCCATCAACTAACAACCGTAGCCTCCGCCTCAGATTTTTTATTTCCTTAAAAATCCTCTCCAATCTCTCTCAATTTTGAAATTAATAAATTGGTCTCTATCCTAATTAATCCAGATATTAATGTTTTTTATAATTGTACATGATTTTAATTGATATAATAATAAATTTAGCCCTTAATCTTTATATATTCTATCAATTTGGTTTTAATTTAACAAATTACAACATCTGTTTAAAAATACATAAATATTGAGGTTGAATTATTTTAATTTTTAAAATTAAAACCAAAATAAAAAATACATATAAATATTGAAAACTAAATTTAACGCATTCTATGCTTGCATGCTGCCTAGTTGTAGTTGTAGTTAGAATTAGGGGTAAACAAAACTCGATTCGATTTGAAAAATTGAAAATAATTTCAAATTTCTAGTTAATCGAATTGAGCTATTCGAATTATTCGAGTCAACTCGATTTGAGTTTCAAGTTCGAGTCCAGTTGAATTTCACAATTCGAATAACTCGAATAATTCGAATAACAGATTAGTATAAATACCAGTCATTGTCAACTTTGAAAATAAAAAAATTGGTATCTCTTAACAAAAGTTACAAAATAATTCAAAATAATTTTCAAAAATTCAAGATAATTTTCAAAATTTAAAATATTTATAAAAATTTCAAATTTTATATTTAAAAAAATATAAAAAATATAAAATATTCTAAAAATATATAAAAAGTTAAAATTTTAAAACATTTCTAAAATAATAAATTTGAAACCTAATTAATGATTCAAATTTATCATACTCAATGGTTTTAAATTTATGTACTTTAACATAGAATTAATCATACTGTAAGAATATTTTTATTTAACATGTTTAATTTCATTCTCCTAAATGAACGCTGATTGGCATTCGTGATTATATTGCTACAACGGGATTGGCTCGTTTGTGTAGTTCATGGTTGCCTACAAGAAAACCCCTTTGTAATTTTTTAATATTTTTGACCATATGATCCATGATTAAGATTCAAGACTGCCCCTCCCTCCCAACAACATTCTCTTCAAAATTTGAAGCATAGACTCTCCTTAAAAGTACCTCTGCACTTCACCAACACTAGTAATTTTGTTGAGCGACAATTCCCACTTAGCCAACCAAAACTAACCTTTATTTGGTTACTTATTTTAGCATAGCCATAGTATGTTGTTAATTGTTCATTATTTGAAGTAAAAAAAATTGCTGCCTGATTGTCTCTTTTCTACACAAAGATGGAAAAAGATGGCCACATTTAATAGAAACAAACAAACATTGTCCATCACAATCTTATACATTAGTATCTGATGCCCAACATGTGAGATTGAACACCTCACCTTTATTCACAGGGCAATTCAACACAAGACATAAAGTACCTCCGCGAATTCTTTAACACCTTTTTTTTCTCTCTAAAGAAGAGTACTACAACATGTTGGCGATATTTCACACCATAACAGAACTTATATGATCTTCTCCTCCAAGACATAAACTTCTTCTAGCACAAACATCATATCCACTCTTCTAAACCCCTGCAAAACCGACGACTGCAGAATGTCAGAAGTTGAATCCCATGTGGCACATATCTCTGTCTAGAAAGATGCTTAGATAGGATATAAAAAGCAAAACGACGAGTATCAAAAGCTAACATGTTGATCTTATAGATTTCTTAAAGAATTATATCAAACAAAAGGAAGAACAAAGGTTTCCAAGCATTAGGTGAAATTACAATAAAAGTAGGTAGCTCTACAAGTATCTAGAGATGTGAGAGGAGATTGATGTCTCCAAAGCCAATACAAAGATGAATTTGGTGGTTATTCAAGACTGAGATGAAAAAACCTTAGTAATTCAATATCTTGCAAGGAGTAGCTCACACCCCCTGATTTATAGATCTTCCAAACTAAAACTCGCATTTATTGTTTGATACCAGTAAATGTAGTAAAGCCTCAGTCCACTCTGTTTTTCTTCATCTCTTGTTTAACATGCATATTCTTTTTAGTGTTAAAATAGAACAGAACCATACCAAAATTGATGAGCAACCGTGAAATCATTCATGCAAAAATCCCACCATTGAACCTATAGCACCTAAAATACCACTATCGAGTTCTTCCTAAACCAAAAGCCAATCGCTTGGAACAGAAGGAAAAGCCTCTGGCAAAACTAGATGTAAGTTCTGAATGCAACTTAAAATATGTTAACTATAGAATCTTATACATAAGCATAGTGCAGGAATAATAATAGCAGACAAACCATCTACAGCTTGATCTGAATATGATTACATTAAACGAGGGGATATGAACAAGCGTTACCTTAGCTAACAAGCCTCTACTCATCATCTTCGTGATGGCGTTTCCTGCTCCTCTTCTCAGACCTCTTTGCACCCCTTCCAACCCGAGAATCATCCGAACCACTAACATCAGAATCAGAGAGGGATTCATGCCTTTGGCTCTTCCTTCTATGTCGTTTACCAGGATCATCAGACACATCCGATGATTCAGAATCATCAGAATGCCTATGACTTCTCCTTCTCCTCTTCTCCTTCCTACTCTTTCTTTTCCTATGACGACGATGGTCATCATCATCCTCGTCCGAAGAATCATCCCTCTTCTTTCTCTTTTCTTTCCTCCTCTTCCTCCTACCTTCATCCTCATCATCAGAATCACTAATTCCTCTCTTCCTACTACTCCTTTTCTTTGACCTCCCTCTCTTTTTCTTTCTCTCCCCATAATCGGATTCAGAGCTATCATCCTCATCACTCATCTTCTTCTTCTTTGATGATTTCTTCCCTTTCCTAGAAATCTTCTTCCCAGATCTTTCAGCAATAATCCTCTCAATCTCCGAATCCACATCAGAGTCCGAACTCTCACTCTCCTCGTCCTCCTCTTCTTCACTCTCCATGTCCTTTTTCCCATTCAGTTTCCCTCCTTTCAACTTATCAAGTCCATTCAAAACCGCAGCCTCGATCGCTTCAGGGTCTTTCTCCCTACTCTCCTTCAAACTCACGAAATTCTTGCACTGAAAAGTAAGGTGACCAACACGCCCACACTTCTTACAAGCTCCACGAGCCTCATCTGCATTCGAACCCGTGATCCGGGCAAGGGCTAGAAGCCCTTGAAAGCTAGCGTATGCGTTTTCACCATCGGGTTCAGCAGCGGCGGTCATCTGACTCGATGAATTTTTTGAATCATCTTTATTAGGAGCATAAGGGTCATACCCGATTGCACTTTGCCAAATCCCGTGAGTTTGCAAGGCGGCGCTACTATGCACCCGGTTGTTCGCGGGCATTCGAACCCTCCCTGCGGTGGCCGGCATCTTTTAGGGATTGAGATTACCCTAATTTTGGGGAATCAGAGTTTTCTTCTGATGTAGGGAGGAGAATTGAACTTCGCTTGCTTCAAGAATCTGAAAGAAAATAGTTAGGGTTTCATATTAAAAAATAGAAAAGTAGACATAAATTTAGGGTTTTTTCTTCTGAAAAACAAAATTGGGGCTCTTACCTGAGAGAAGAATTGATAATCGAAGAGGCGAACAAAGTGAAAGAAAATCGAGAGGAATGAGAGCTGCGCTCTAATGGAAAGATGAAATTTTGGGTTCTGGATTTGATATTTTTTCCAAAGTTTTTTACTTTATGTTGGTATATATATTTAATAGATGGTTAAAACTTAAAACCGCCCACTAAAGATAAAGAAATAAAAGGATATGATTTGAAAAGGGAAAGCGCGTATTAAATTTTGTAAGGATTCTTCGTTAATAAACGACGTAGTATGCCTTCAAATTTTCCGTTTTGATTATTTTCCAAAAAAGTAATTAAAAGGCTTTTCACTTGAATAGTGAATATTGTGGATTTGTTTTTCATTTTTTAAATTAAATGGTAAACTATATTCAAGGCTGCTAAATTATTAGTAAATTTATGTTTTGGTCACTCAACTTTAAATTGTTACAAAATGATCATTGAACTATTCGGAAGTTTTCATTTAAGTCACTAGTTTTTTTTAAGTTTGGCTAGTGAGCTCCAAGTGATGAAACGACAACCGATATGATGGATCAATGACCTTTCATATTTCTGTGCATCAAATTAAGTTCTTTTGACACTTAAAGAGCTTGTTCTTAAGTGTTTTATGAAGCTTTTTGTTGTTTTTCGTTACTTATTAGATATTACATTAGAAGTTCTTCTTATTGCGTTTCTTTTACTTTTGAGACTCAAATTGGAAAAATTATGTCATTGGAAGTCTAATGATTGATTTGAGCTTGTGTAGGGAGGTGATTGACGCCAAACAAAGAGGACTTCTACTATGGTCGAGGTCAACACAGAAGCTTGTGTGTTGTGACACTGACCCTACCACCACCTTAAGGAAGTTGAACTTCACCAAAACTCAACCTAAAGTAGCCTATTGTGGACACTGAAGCCTGACGAGTGAAAAAATGCAGGGGCAATTTTGTGTTCAAGTAATCTTAAGTCACTTTTCATTTAAGGGCATAATTGTCAATGCTATGTTAAATACTTTTTGCCTACAAATATCATATTATATCAACTATTTGGGTGGCTAGCTTAGGTTAGAAAATTAGGTTAGACATTAGACAATATTTACTCTCCTTTTCTTAGTTTAGGTTTTCATTTTTCTTTTCTTTTTGTTGTAGAATTTTTGTTTCTTCACTTTTGCTAGAACCTTGTGGATGAAGATGGATTAAACTCTCGTGTTCCATCAAATTTTTATCTATTAATGAGCATCTTCTCAACCCTTATCTTTTGTATTTTATGCCTACCATGTGTTTGTTAAAATGCTTATGTGGAATCTAAGTTTAATCATGTGCTAAATCGTTTTATTGGTTGGTTGATGAGTGTGTTACTTAACTAAGTTATTATCTATGCCTTGACTAGTTGTTTGTTCAAGTGTATTAAATTGCATATTAAACTAGAATTAACGCCTCTTGTGGAAGATCTAGATAGGTGAGATTGGGAGGAGACTCTACCATGTAGGACTTTAACATGTTTGATTTATTAGCTTAGTAATTCATGAAACATCCGATTATCATTTGAATCTATTTGCATTGTTTCTAGTAAAACAGAATAAAATTAGTTTGATATTTTTATTTGTTAACAGAATAAAATTAGTTTGATATTTTTATTTGTTAACTTAGAATTAGTTTAAATATCATTTTATTTGGTTGCACTAATGATTTTCGACTCAACTAGATTAGTAATTGTTTAACTCGTAATTAATTTGATAACATTTACTAATTTGACAATCTCTTGGGTTCGATCATTGGAGTACTCCGTGTGTTCAATTATAACACATATAAATACTATAACTGATTTGTCACACTTGCAGTAAAAGTCGCTTTTAAATCTTTATATTTTGTGCTAATTCTTTACTCGGTGTTCGTACACAGGAACCCTTTGTCTTAGACCTTTGTTTCTTATTATATTTAGATGAATGGTTCACTGATAGAATCTTTTCAGCCTAAGAGAGTTTTAAGGCAAAGGGACCCTTTGTCCCTTTATCTATTTTTGGTATGCACACAAGGTCTTTCGACAATGTTGAGTTAAGAGTAGGATTTTGGCAGGACTTGTGGGGTTAGGGCTAGCCAGACTAAGCTTGAGATTAACCACCTATTCTTTGCAGATGACAACCTTCTGTTTATAGAGAACCTGATAGCTAAGGCTAAACATGTTAGGAATGTTCTTCATCTTTATGAGGTGGGTTCAAGGCAAAAGGTATATTTCGGTAAGTCTCTTATTTACTTTAGTCTCAATACACTTGTTGAGTAACAATGTTCTATCTAGACCATGTTGGGTGTTCAAGAGGACTCTAGTGTGATAGATATTTGGGTATGTCGCTTGTAATTAGTAAGGATAAAATTTTTGTCTTTTAATACATCGTGGACAAAGTTCAAAAGCATACCTAGAGTTGGTCTAAATGTTTGCTTTGCTATAATGGTTGTGAGGTATTCATTAAATTGATTCTACAACCTATTTTGACGTATATTATGTCTTACTTCTTACGTCTTTTGTTAGTTACTAATGCTATTATTTCAATTATAAGAAAATATTTGTGGGCTAGAAAAGTGGATAACTGAGGGTGGATTATGTTAGATTAGGACACGTCTTAAACTAAAGGAAATGAGTGGAATTAGGTTAAGATATTTTTACCTTTTCAATCCATCATTGTTAGGTAAACAAGTTTGAAGGTTTTTGCACAATAAAGACTATTACAAGGTCTTTCATGTGAAATATTTCTCTAATGGTAACATCTTTGATGCTAAAGTGGTTGATAAGATTTTATATCTTTTATCTAGTATTTCACAAGTTATTGATTCACTTTCTCCATGTTATTTTTGGAGGTTGAGTAATGGTTATCATATTCTATCTTTTGAGGATAACTGAGGGGCCTCTAGCCCTATTGATCTCTCAGTTTCTTATTAACATCTGTTGGGTTAAAGATGAGACCAAAAGATTTGGTGGTCAATAACTCTTCATCTTGGGACTTGGAGGGGTTAAAATATGTTATAGGTCCTTGTACTATTTACAAATTTAAAATTTAGCCTATGTACTTTTATTTACAGAAATTTAGTCCCTCTACTTTTCAAATTTCAAAATTCAGGTGCAATTGTTAACACTATTATTTTTTTTTGTTCACTTTGTTGGTATGACATTTTGAAATAAATAAAAAAAACTCGCTTAGTAGCAATGTAACTAGTAAATGACATTATAATAAATCTGAATTTTAACAAAATAATTTTAACAATGTTAATAGTGGTAGCAATGTAACTAATAAATGCCGTTCTAATGAACCTAAATTTTAACAAAAATAATTTTAACAATGTTAGTTGTTGGACTTAATTTTTGAAATCAGAAAATTAGAGGGATTAAGTTCCAAATTTACGAAGAGCATAATGACTTATTCATATATTTTAACTGAGTTGAAGGTGGTCCTCAACTTGTTTTCTGATAGTTTGAGGGCATACACGTTTAAGGTTGCGTTTAATGAGTTGGGTGCTGGTCCTCATAGAGAGGTCTAGTGTTTCATTTAGAAGATTAAGGTTGCGTTTGGTTTTTGAAAATATCTTCTATGTCCATAATCTATCTTCAATTTTAGAAAATAGTTTTTTTATAATAAAAACATGTTCAATAAATAGAAATAAAATTTATTTTTAATAATGAAAATATGAAAGCATGTTTAGTATCTATTTGTCTATAATAGAAACATAAGAAATAAAATAAAACAAATTTACATACCAAATTTAATATTTGAAAATTTATTTGAAAAAAAAATAGAATACTTTTATGTTTATATGGGTTTGAACCAATGCCAATTCATTTTGTTAGAATTGAGTGACCCGAATCCTTGTTAAAATAAAAGATAGTGGTAAAATAAAATAAAAGTAAAAATCATATGGAACTACACTTCTTTTATTTTATTTTATTTTAGAATACGTTTTTTTTCAACCTTATTACACTTTATCTATTTGATATTGATTAGAACAAGATGTTTTAACCTTACTACACTCCTTCTATTAGAATATGGTTTGTCAAGCCTATAAATAGACATAATCTACTCCTCTTCTATTCATTCGAATTTGACACAGCGAATTGTCTTCTCTTCTACCTGTAATTTTTTTTCCGAAAGGGTTTCCACGTAAAAATCTGTGTGTTCTTTATTTTTCTCTATTTTCTTTGCGATACATTGTCATTATCGATGTTCTATTTTTAACCAATTGGTATCAGAGCTTTCGAGTTGCTCATTTCAATCACGGTAATGACGTCCTTGAAGTATGATATTCCTCTTTTGGGTAGCAACACCAGATTCGCGTTGTGGCAAATAAAGATGTAGGCAGTTCTTGCGCAGATGGACTTAGGATGCGCTACTAGGGATATATAATATGCCTTCGACATTGACTGAGGAAGAGAATACGTGTAAAGATTGAAAGGCGTTAACACAGTTATATCTGCATTTGTCTAACAAAATTTTACAGGATATAATGAAGGAGAAGATCGCCGCTGCATTATGGAAGAGGCTAGAACAAATATGTATGTTGAAAACTTTAACCAGCAAGCTGCATATGAAGCAGCATATTTATGCTCATCGTTTGGAGGAAGGTGCGCTTGTGCATGAACACTTAACAGTGTTTAAAGAAATTATCTCAGACTTGGAGGCCATAAAGGTTCACTATGATAAGGAAAATCTAGGGTTGATTCTACTTTGTTCGTTGCCCCTGTCTTATTCAACCTTTAGATACACGATTTTGTATAGCTGCGAGTCTCTCACAGTTGATGAGGTTTATGATTCTTTGGCCTCGTATGATAATATGAAACATCTTGTGGTTAAACTCGACTCTTAAGAGAAGGTCTCATTGTTCATGAGAGGCAAGATCAGAATGCTGATGATGATCGTGGATGGACACAGGAACAAAATCCTCGCGGTAAATCTAAGGATAGATCGAAGTATTCAAACAAGGGTAAAACTTGTAACTTTTGCAACAAGAAAGGGCACATTAAATTTGAGTGCTATAAGTCGCAGAACAAGATCAAAAGGGAGGCTACGAATCAAAAGGGAAAACAACCAGAAAAATCTGATGAATCTGATGTTGTAGAAGACTACAGCGATGGTGAACTCTTAGTCGCTTTTGTCAACAATTTTAAAGTGAGCAAATAGTGGATCCTTGATTCGGGTTGCACCTTCTATATGAGTCCCAATCGAGATTGGTTTACAAATTACGAAATAGAGTCTAAAGGTGTTGTTTTGATGGGAAATAGTACTTCGTGTATAGTCGTAGGTGTTGGAATAATTAAAGTTAAGATGTTTGATGAAGTTGTCATAACACTTAGTGACGTGCGACGTGTTCCAGAATTGAAGAGAAATTTGATTTTGTTGAGTACTCTTGATTCAAAAGGGTACAAATACACAGCTGAAAGTGGGGTTTTAAAGATCTTCAAAGGTTCCCTTATTGTGATAAAATGACAGAGAAAGACTGCCAAGTTATATGTTTTGCAGGGTTCTACTGTTACTGGTGATGGAGCGTCGCTTCCTCTTTCTTGTTAGATGATGATGTTACTAGAATTTGGCATATGCGCATAGGGCATATGAGTGAGAATGGCATGACAGAATTGAGCAGAAGAGGACTTCTTGATAGGCAAGGAATTTGTAAACTGAAGTTTTGTGAGCACTGCATTTTTGGGAAGCAAAAGAGAGTTCGATTCATCAGAGAAATCCATAACACGAAGGGAACATTGGAGTATATTCATTTTAATTTGTGGGGGCCATCCAGAATGCCTTCAAGAGGTTGAGCTAATTATATGCTAACACTTATTGATGATTTTTCCAGAAAAATTTGGGCATTTTTCCTGAAGCAAAAAAGCAATGTGTTTTCTGCATTTAAGTCTTGGAAAAGTATGATTGAAAAATAGGCGAGAAAATAAATAAAACACTTCCGCACAGACAATGACTTAAAGTTCTATTCTGATGAGTTTAATGAACTGTGCAAGTCAAAAGGGATCGTGAGACACTTGATAGTTCATCATAGTCTAAAGCAAAACGGTGTTGCAGAATGAATGAACAGAACGATTATGGAGAAGGTTCGATGTATGTTGTCGAATGCTAACTTACCAAAGTTTTTTTTGGGCCAAAGCAGCCTCTACTACATTTTTTTGGTCAACCGATCTCCATCCGTTGCCATTGAGAAAAAAACTCCACAAGAGGTATGGTCTGGCAATCGTGTTGACTATTCTAACTTAAAGATCTTTAGGTGTCCTGCATATGCTCATGTTGATAATGGAAAATTGGAACCGAGATCCACTAAATGTGTTTTTCTTGGTTATAAAGCTGGTGTAAAAGGGTATAAGTTATGGTGTCCTGAAAATAGAAAAGTTGTGATTAACAGAGATGTTGTTTTTGATGAAACTGCTATGCTACCTAACTTATCTATTAAAAACTCTTCCAATAAAGAAAACCAAAAGCAGGTGGAGCATCAGATTAATCTGGAATCTACAACAGAGTCGACTCCTCAAGCCAATACAAAAATTCAGAATAAAGTTGCTTCTTCACCACAATACTCTATCGCCAAAAACAAAACTAGAAGAGAAATTAAACCTTCAATGAAGTATGCCGAGGCTGATCTAGTTGCTTATGCTTTAAATGTGGCTGAAGATATAGATGCAAACTAAAAGCCATCTAATTATTATGAGGCGGTTAGCTGTGAAGACTCAGAATCGTGGATGTTTGCTATGAAAGAGCAGATTGAATCACTGCACAAAAACAGAACATGGGATATTGTGAAACTTCCTAAAGGTAAAAAGGTTGTTCATTGGAAATGGGTGTTTAAAAAGAAAGAAGGGACTCTAGGAGTTGAAAAACCCAGATATAAAGCAAGACTTGTTGCAAAGGGTTACAATCAAATTCCAGGTGTAGACTTCACAGATGTGTTCTTCCGAGTTGTGAAGCATAGTTCGATTCGAGCATTGCTCAGTATTGTGGCCATACACGATTTGGAGCTTGAGCAGTTAGATGTAAAAACTACATTTTTTGCATGGAGAACTTGAGGAGGATATTTACATGCAACAACTAGAGGGTTTTACACTCTAAAGAAAAAGGACTATGTTTGCTTTCTGAAAAAGTCCTTTATGGTTTGAAATAGTCACCAAAGACAGTGGTACAAGAGATTTGATTCCTTTATGACTTCTCATGATTTTAAAAGAAGTAGCTTTGACAGTTGTGTTTGCTTTAAAAAATAGTGATGGTTCTTTTGTGTATCTACTCATTTATGTTGATGACATGTTGATAGTAATGAAAGATAAATGAGAGATAAGATAGTCAAAGCCCAACTAAGTGAAGAATTTGAAAGATTTGGGACCAGCAAAGAAGATGCTTGGTATGGAGATTCTCAGAGATGGAAAAACAAGTAAATTGTACCTAAGTCAGAAGGAGTACATTGAGAAAGTTCTTTGCAAGTTCAATATGCAGAGTGCTAAGCTTGTTAATACTCCTTTAGCAGCCCATTTCAGACTTTCATCGGCTTTGTCTCCAAAATCAAATGATGAGATTGAGTACATGTCATATGTTCCATATTCTAGTGCAATGGGATCTATTATGTATGCTATGGTTTGTTCACATCCAGATTTATCATATGCAGTCAGTGCAGTTAGCAGATACATGGCGAATCCTAGTAAAGAACACTGGAAATCAGTTCGGTGGATTTTGAGATTCTTACGAGGTACTACTAATGTTTGCTTACAATTTAGAAGAACTAGAGATGGAGTCATTGGGTATGTTGATGTTGATTTTGTCGGACATCTTGATAAAAGAAGATCTCTCACAGGCTATATCTTTACAATTGGAAGTTGTGCAATCAGTTGGAAAGCCACTTTGCAAACTACAGTCACTTTGTCTACCACTGAAGTTGAGTACATGGCAATTATTGAGACTTGTAAAGAAGCCATTTGGTTGAAGGGACTCTTTAGTGAACTCAATGAAGACTTTCAAATTAGTACAAAAGATCAAATGTTTAATGAAAGAACAAAGCACATTGATGTTCGGTATCATTTTGTTCATGATATTATTGCTCGTAGTGATATTGTTGTTAGCAAAAATAATACTTCTGCAAATCCTGTAGATATGATGATTAAGTCACTTTCCATAACCAACTTTGAGCATTGCTTAGACTTGGTTGGTGTTCATTGTTGAAAAATACCCTTTAAGGGGTTTCGTGGAAAAGGTGGAGAACTTGTTCGTTGAGAGTTCGTGGTGAAGAACTTGTTCATTGAGAATTTGTTTCAAGGTGAAGATTGTTAGAATTGAGTGACCCGGATCCTTGTTAAAATAAAACACAATGGTAAAATAAAATAGAAGTAAAATCCATATAGAACTACACTTCTTTTATTTTATTTTAGAATAAGGTTTTTCAGCCGTATTACACTTCATCTATTTGATATTGTTTAGAATAAGATGTTTCAACCTTACTACACTCATTCTATTAGAATATGGTTTTTTAAGCTTATAAATAGACATAGTCTACTCCTCTTGTATTCATTCGAACTTGACATAGTGAATTATCTTCTCCTCTGCCCGTGGTTTTTTTTTAAAGGGTTTCCACGTAAAAATCTGTGTGTTCTTTATTTTTCTTTCTCTTTTCTTTGTGATACATTGTCATTATCGACATTCTATTTTTAACGCATTTAAAATTAAAACTCTTGTTTTCATCATATTCAATTTTACAAAAGCATTTTTAATGAAAACAACTTTTTATTATTTTTTTAAATTTCACACATTTTTGTTTTCCAAAAATTATTTTTTTAATTCTTTAATGATTCCATTTTTCAAAAAAAAAAAAGGAAAATGAAAATGACATCTATTTTTCTGAAACCAAACGGAGCCTAAGACTATCCAAAAATTAAATTGTTTGGGTAAAGACTTGGGTATAATATTTTACCTATTACGCCATCCAAGGTAATGTGATCCTACTTGTAAGAGATGTATGAATCATTTGGAGTATCGATTGGAGCTCCTTACACTTTAGGAGTTGCATGAGAGTCTCTTAGGTGGTTATTACACATATTGCGTCGATTGACTTGAAAATGCTACAAAAGCCACAAATATTCATGGTTTCACTAGTTTGATTGTTTTGCTTTGGCAAATATGAAATATGCATAATGAGTTTGCCATGTAGGAAAGGCAACTCCTCCTAGAATGGCATTTGATCATGCACTATCATTGCAAGTTGACTTTTGATTGCACAATTATGTTTGCCATCCGATTCTTCCTACACAACCACAAAATGTGAAGTGGGCTCCACCTATTAGGCTTATTGAGGATAGTACTTAATTCCTGAGTGACCATAATAAGAGTGTGGTTGGTGTGGTTGGCTTTGTTCTTGAAGGCCTTGCACATCAGAATCGAAAAGTTTTTTTTTGCAAAGCTTGTAGAGGTGAGGCTCTTCACTTTGGCTCTCTAATTTGCTACAGATAAAGGCTACTCCAACATTGTGAACTGATCGAGATGGAATCCATTTTTGTGGTTAATAAGTTCATTTTAGTGACATTAACTTATCCTTACTCCGCATTCACCTATTAGAGGCTCGTGACTATATTAATTTGTTTGATTCGATGTCTTATACTTTTATTAATAGAATTGGTAGCCTTGTTTTGCATCATTTAACTAGATAGATAGATTGTTGAGATGATGTTTTTTTATGTTGGTTTTGATTATCAATTGGTTATTGATGATTTTTTGATAAAAGATGCTACGAATACTTAATAAAATAGTTTCTTACTTCAAAAAAAAAGAAAAAAAGAGGGGACTTACACATTGAAAAAAATTGTTAAGTTTGAATGTTGTCATTTTTTAATATCAATCCTGCATAAGAGTAGAAAATGAACAGAAGATGCATGATTTCACAAAGGCTCAGTAATGCCACTTTCTAATTTCTATCGAAAGGCATGACCAACAGAAGGGCAATACTATCTAATTAGTATTTGGCACCCAAACAATATTTGTAACAGTCCGGTTTAATCAAAGAGACTGAACAGAAAGTGAAAGTATTTCGCGATTGCTTGAAAGCCGCGTCAGATCGTCAGAAGTCATATATAGATTTGAAACGAAAAGATATTGAGTTTTAGATCGGGGACAAAGTGTTATTAAAAGTCTTACCGTGGAAGAAAATTGATCATTGTTTTCGCGATGTCAAAGTCTTAAAATTTATAAATGAGAATGATCGAACCTAGAAACCAACTATGACAATGATTTTGAGGTAAGCGCACCTATCAAACAGTAGTATAGTTTAGGCAAGACCGGAATGTCGAACCCAAAGGAACCAAAAGTACTAATACTAACCTTCTTTTTATTATCTAGCCTAAGAATAAAGGGATTTATTTATCTAATCTAAATTAATTAAATACTAAACTAAAGATGCAAAGACAAAGAGAAAGAGTTTGGGAAAATAACTTGGAAGAAAAACCAATTGATTAAGACGACACCCAAGGAAGAATCCACCTAGACTTCACTTGTTATCTAACTCTGAACCAGACGATTTATTCACTTGAATTGATCCGTAAGATTCCCTAAGTTATATTAATCCCTCTCTCGAGGCGACTAACGTTTAACCCTAGGTTGATTAATTGAAATCTCTTTCTAATTAAAACCCCTAGAATTGCATTAACTTGATCTATGGACTTCCATATTAGGTTTCACCCTAATCCGGCAAAATCTCGTCACCCTATCTCTAGGCGTGTGATCAACTCCGCTTAATTATGCTAGATCTACTATTAGGCAGGGACTTTTGCTCCTCCACCTGAGCACATCATACTTGAATTAATATCCCGGAAATATCAACACAAGAATTAAAAGCACATAATTAAGAACAAGTCAAATATTTATCATATAGTTCAGAAAATAATAACAAGATTCATCTTAGGTTTCATTCCCTCAGGTATCTAAGGGTTTAGTTCATAATAATAAAAGAAAACATCTCAAAAGAAAAGATAAAACAAAACATAAGAAATCCCTAAAACCCCCAGAAGGAATTGAATGAGAGATCCTCCGTCTTGAGTATAATTACGGCTTCTTGAGATGGATCAACTGGCTATCTTCGAGTGATTCTCCACAAATCTGACCTCTCTGGCTCGGCTCCTTGGCCTAGCTAACCGCCCCTTGCTAATGCCGTGGGTTCCGGCTTCTGCCGAACTGCTCTTCAAGTTGCCCCATTGGGTGTTTATATAGACTTTGAGATGCCTTACTTGGCCCCTAAGTATCCTAATTCAAGTAGAATTCCTACTAGGGTGTTTGAATAGGCTTTGGAATGTGTTTCTTTGCCTCCAAGTATCCTATTCCGAGTAAAACTCCTCTCGGCCGCGGCAGGGACACGCCCGTGTGAGTCGTGGCCAGGCCGTGTTCGAGGTTGTTGAAAAGGCACGGCCGTGTGGCTAGGGCCCAGGCCGTGTGAATTTTGTGATATGGCCCATTTACTCCGTTTTGGGCTCGTTTTCCATTCTTTTCGTCATTGGGTGCTCTCCTAAGTATAAAACATGAAAACAAAGGATTATGAGCACCAAATTACACAATTCAGGGCTTAAATCATCCAAAAGCATGCTAAATGTGGGCTTAAAATATGTTACTTTTACGGTTTATCAAAAATACTTCGATTCGGTCATAAAGGCAAATTAAGTCCGAGATTCATTAGGTTATATGAGATTATAGAGCCTATTGGGCCAGTTGCTTACAGATTGTTGTTGCCACCTAAGTTAGAAATGATCCATATTGTGTTTCATGTTTTGATGCTTAGACGATATCGATCCGATCCATTACATGTAATTTCTCCATCATAAATTGAGATTCGATCCGATATGACATATGAAAAAGAACCGATTCGGATTTTAGATCGCGAAGTGAAGGAATTGAGAACTAAGAAAGTTTCTTTAGTGAAAATTTTATGGCATCGACATGGGGTGGAAGAAGCTACTTGGGAGCCGGAAGATGCTATGAGAGAACGTTACCCTAACCTATTCGCCGGTAAGATTTTTGAGGATGAAAATCCCTAAGAGGGGAGAATTGTAACAGTCCGGTTTAGACCCTAGTCAGAAAAGTGGTTTCGAGACCACAAATCCGAGTCAAAAAAATATTTTTATTTTCCGTGCTTATAGTATGTTGATTGATATGTGTGAAATTTCTGTGATTTAATTTATCCGTTTGTGTGTTTAATTTGATAAAAGGACTTAATCGCGTTAAATGCAAAAGTGAAAATCTATATGTTAATATGTTTAAATTGAGTTGGCTTGTGAATATGGTGGCCTTATGAGGTAATTAAATCATTTTGTTTGATAATGGACATTAATGGCCTTAAAATATATATGTTTTATTTGTTAATTAAAAAGGTTAAATGTGTAAATTGATTAATAAGTTTATATTAAATAAAACAAAAGAATAAAATAAGCCATATTCATCTTTGTTCACCGAATATTGAAAGAAAAGGAAAGACGAAAAGCTTGATAGGCTTCGGCTAAGGTTTTGCTTGATTAAGGTATGAGTTTTGTTTTGTTTTTGATAATTTTTATATTTTTGTGATTGTTGCTTCGAGTACTACAAAGCCCATGTTTTAATTTTTGAATTTGATGATGATTTTATGTTTTGCCATTGATGATAACTTGTGGTTTTTGTTGTTTGATGATGGAAAATAAAACATATGTGATAGATTATAATGTTTTGTCTTTGGATTTGTTTATGAATTTAAGTAATTTGGGCTAAATTGTGAAAATAATAAATTGAGGGATTAAAATGTGAAATAAATGAAATGTGTAGACTTATATGAGTATAATAAATATTCGGCCAAGCTATAGTATGGTTACATTTTGAATATTTTGAGTTTTTTGAAATAAGGACTAATTTGTGAAAAATGTGAAATGTAAGGGGCAAAAGTGTAATTGGCCCATTTATGTGTTTTTTGTAACAGCCTGGTTTAGACCCTAGTCAGAACAGTGGTTTCACGACCACAAATCCTAGGTCGAAATAATATTTTAAATTTATCTTTGGTGTTGATTCTATGTGACCTAACTTGTGTGAAAATTCTGTGTGATAATTTTATCGATTGTGTAGCGAATTAAGAGAAATGACTTAATTGCATAAGGTGCAAAATGTTGTGTGCTGATTTATAATGCTTAATTGTTGTTGGCTTTTTAAGGTGGAGGCCTTATGTTGTTAATAATCCATTTTTAAGATAGTGGATGTTTAAATGACAAGATAACCTTAATGTATATTTGTCTTATATGTTTATTAAAAGGTTAGTTTGGTAAATTAATAATTATGTTTAATATGTTATAATAAAACATGGAAAATGATCATTGTTATTATCTTTGCTCCACCGATAATTGAGAGTGAAAGAAGGGTTTTAAGCTTTGAAAATTTTGGCTATTGTTCATCTTGATTTAAGGTATGTTTGAGCTCGGTTTTTGTTAAGTTCTATGTTTTCGTAATCGTTGCTTCGTGCTCTAGCTAACCCATGTTGAAATTTTGTGAATTGATGATGTTTTTGTGATGAGCCATTTATGAATGCTTGAGCTATGTGCTAGTTGATAGTGAAATATGAAAACTTGGTGTTGGGTTAACATAGTTTGTATTGGGATTTTTAGTGAAATTGAGCATTTTAGGCTTAATTGAGAAAATGAGTAATTGAAGGATTAAATTGTGAAATAAATTAAATATGTGGGCTTGTATGATCATAAAATAAATTCGGCTAAGCTTGTGTGGAAAGAAATTATGTGAATTTGATGATTTTCTAAAATAGGGACTAAAGTGTTGAAATATGAAAATGTGAGGGTTATCTTATAAAATGCCCTAAATAAGTGTGTGAGGATTAAATTAAATGAATTAGTGATTGGATGGATTGAATTTAAATATGTATAAATCAAGAGAGGAGAGGTTCGGATCGAGATCGAGGCAAAGATAAAGTGCTCGATTAATCGTCCGTTTTAGTATTTCGACATCCGAGGTAAGTTCGGATATAATACTAGTTGTTAAATTATATCTATGTGATGTGAATTGAATGAATATGTACATAATTATGAGATTAGAAATGCTATGTGTGGAATGGAAATAGATGGCATTAAGTGTGAGAAATTAGAAACGGGATTGAGATGATTAGCACTATGTGTGTGATAAGATAAAAGCTTCGGCTTATAAAATTGGCACTGTACGTGCGATAACGATATAAGTTCAGTTTAACTATTTGAGACTAAGTGTGCGATGACGACTTTGCTTTAGATTATGAAATTGGCACTAAGTGTGCGAATAATTCAAAAGAATAGCAAGCGTTGATCGAGAGTAATATCGAGATTTTGAGTAATAATATTGGTGTGTAACTATGTGTTGATCAAGGTACGTTTGAACCTATGTGGTTGATGATAGCTTTAAAAGTTGTATGAATGGGCACTTGAGTATTGATTGAGATTGATGATGAGTTTAATTGTGCATTTACCTAAGTGATGGTTTAATTACATGTGAATTGGTAAAATTGAGTTGTATGTATTGTATTTCGAACTTACTAAGCTATTAAAAGCTTACTGTGTGATTGTTTCTCTGTTTTACAGTGTCAGTAAAGCTAGCTCGGATCCGGGAATCATCAGCATCTCTATCACACTATCGGCAACTTATTTTGGTTTTTTTGGGAAAAATGTATATAAATGAATTATGGCATGTATATGCTAGAAGTTATTGTATGTTTTGGGAAATGTTCATATCCTTGCCATGTGATTTGGCTTGGAAGTTGAATGATGTTAAAACTATGAATGAGTTGTGAGTTGGTATATGTCATGATGATGTGGTTGAGAATGAGTTTTGACATGGATTACAATGATGCTTGAATTACTTATGTTTTGAGATGTATAAATGTCACTTTGAATGGTTTTAGTTGTATTGAAAATGAACATGGTAGTAGATGGTATAGTTGATGGTTGAATTATGCATGGAATGATAAGTTTGATTGCATACAGATGTATGAATTGGCATTGTATTGAAGCTTGTTGGTAAACCCTTGTGTGGTGGCAAATTGGCATTGCACATGGCCTGTTTTGCATACACGGTTATGGCACACGGGCGTGCCTAGTGACCGTGGGATAAAGTCAGTAGCTAGCCCAAGTATGCATGGCCATGGTACACGGACGTGCCTAGTAGCCTTGTGAATAAGTCAGTATATGGCCTAAGAGTACACGGCCTTAGCACACGGGCGTGTCTGGTGGCCGTGTGGGGAAGACAGAATGCATGCCCTGTTTTGGCACGGCCTGGACACATGGGTGTGTCTAGTAGCCGTGTGAGACACACGACCTGACTGCACGAGCGTGTGACCTCAACAGTGTTGGTGAATGCTTGAATTTTTGAAAACTTTTGTCAGTGTTCGGTTTAGTCCCGACCCCTTTCTAGCATGTGATTAAGGTCTTGTAGACCTCAATAAGGGACCATGTGTATACAATTGAATATGTTTGTTGGATGATTGACTTTGTGTTGAGATTTGGTTGTAAAATGTTGCGGTTGTTCGATAACACCTCTTAACCCTATTCCGACGACGGTTACGGGTTAGGAGTGTTAAATTTTTGGATGAATTTGAATGAATGTGTGATTAAATTAGTTAAATTTGAATTTATTTAGATCAAGAACGAAAGAAAACGGAATTAGATCGGGGGAAGTTGAAAGTAGTCGAGTAGTCGATTTCATCCTAGTTATCTGAGGCAAGTTCATAAGTAAATAAATATCGATACATTCTATTGTATTCATTTTAATAGTGCCAAATTGAATTATTACTTGTGTGTATAATATGCTGAAATCAAATGAGCATGGGAACAATATTCACGAGCCTGAAATGATAGAGTTATGACATCCGAAAGCCCCATACGAACCTTAGGAATAGTTAGGATACATATGTCATGACATAGGATTCCGATATGTGATTTCCTGTAAGACCACGTCTGGGACGTTGGCATCGACTTGTGTTTACGTGTAAGACCATGTCTGGGACATTGGCATCGTATTTGATTCGTGTAAGACCCTGTCCGGGACCGTGGCATCAATATGTGATTACATGTAAGACCTCATCTAAGAGGTTGGAATTGTACGAGCTTTTCGACTATCCGAGTATCCTTATTAATTCTGAATGGTTCAACGGGCATTATCGAGCTAAAATCGAATGTGAAAATGAACTAAAAGGTTCAGGTACGTGCTATGTTATATGAATATAAAAGTAAGGTAAGTATTTGTGATTGAGATGAATATATGAATTAGTTTTGATAAAAGGGAAATTTATGTGTTATTTAGTATATGTGCACTTGGCTATTGATGTTATAATGTTAATGTAAATGTGATAATATTTGAGGTTGTAAACATAATAGATGTACATTTGGTTAAGTTTGTTTTGAATTGGCTAGTTGACTTAATGTAAATGTTTATTTGTACATTATTTGCTTATGACTTACTAAGCTATGGTAGCTTACTTTCTGTGTATTTTTGTTCCTTGTTTTGTAGATTATTAAAACTACAGGAAGCTTGGGGATCATCGAGGATCATCACCACACTATCGAACTATGTTTTGGTACCTTTTGAGAATGTATATATTAAAGTATGACATGTATAGTCTAGAGAACTTAGAATATGTTTTGTGATGTGTAACAATGGCCATGTGATATGGCTAGTTAATGGATGTGTTTATGAATGAGTTTTGTCCATGCTTATTGATGCATAAGTTGGTAAGTTTTAATGTGCTCATAAGTAGCTAAATGAAATGGTACATATATAGGTGAGTTCATGGTTGATTTTGGATATGCAAATGATGAGAAATTGTTATGAATTGAATTGGTTAGATGAAATAATAGTTATATGTTCTTGATGTATAATTGATACTTTGAATTGATATGTTTGAGTTAGATTTGCATATAAAATGAATGATGATGTTAAGAGTTAAATTATGCATGTTTTAGTATGATTTGGATGCCTTTGAGGTATGAAATTTTATTGGTTTGATGCTTGTAGGTTTGACCCAAAATTTGGGTGGTAAATTGGCCAAGCAAATGGCCTATATTTGCCCACACGGTTGAGCACACGGGCGTGTGTCTCGACCATGTCCCTTAAGATTGTAATTCGAATCAAGTCAGTCTCGCACACGGGCCAAACACATGGGCATGTGACAGGCCATGTGAATTAAGTCAGTGTTGCCCACGGGTCAAGCACACGGGTGTGTCTTCGGCCGTTTGGACAAGTCAGTATGTGTGTCCTGTTTTGCCACAACTTGGACACACGGGTGTGTCTGATGCCATTTGAGGCACACGGCTTACCCACACGGGCGTGTGACCTCTGAAACTTTGAAAATGTTAAATTTTTAGAAAAATTTTGTATGTGCTCGGTTTAGTCCCAACCCTTTTCCAATGCATGTTTAAGGTGTCGTAGACCTTTTAAAAGGGACTCTTTGTTAATGATTTGAAATGATATGATAATGGTGTTTGTTATATTTGTGAAATGACCGTAAAAGTTTCGATATGTCCGGTAACGCCTCTTAACCCTATTCCAGTGATGGTTACGGGTTAGGGGTGTTACAAAATTCCCACTCAAGCATTAACTAATTTGTGTTTCATGTCAAAAATGTTTGTTGCACCCTGACCTGAAACAAGTGCAGAGAAATAACTGCTGTTAAGATACAAAATAACTTCATGGAAACACAATAAAAAACACCATCTGTTGATTAGAACCACATTACTTGAGTCTAATCATAGTCAGGATTTCTTGTAGGAGCAAACATTATCTACTACCAAGCACCATTGGATATGCATATACTCAAAGATGCCATAGTTAAGAATGCATTAAAACCTCAATCGCAGTAACCAGGAACTGTGTATAACTAGGGTGTCAGGGAAAGTGTTGTGTGTAAGTTAATGTAGATTTCTTACAGTAAAGCAGAGTAGTCTTCAGAATTTGTGTTCCATTTGCAATTCAGGCTTGAAATCAGGAAAGCTAAGTAGAACTCTATATTTGTCTAGAGAAAAACATTATCATGATGATATTAGTATTCTTTCAAGCCAAAAAGTTTAAAAGTGGTAATGGAATGACAAATCAACTATGGACTTATCAATAGTTAACTGATAAGTCATCATTGTAACACCCCTAACCCGTATCTGTCACCGGAACAGGGTTACGGAGCATTACCGAAGTTTACAGAACAATTTCAAATAATTCAAGAAATTTACTATTCATATTAAAATATTATGCATAACGTCCCTTAAATGGACCCTCGAGGCCCAATATGAACATTAGTATCGAATCGGGACTAAATCGGGATCACTAAAATTTTTTCGCATAATATCAAAATTTCACTTATGAACAGTATCCACACACCCGTGTGGTCTAGGGGCACGCCCGAGTGATCAGGCCGTGTAGCTATACATTCCCGTGTCCCTAACCCATGTAACCCTCTAACTTATAAGGCATGAATAAATTGAAGTCACATGCCCAAGTCACACGCCCGTGTGCTAGGCTATGTGGTTAATTTAATTTTTACAAATTAGGTGCAGTTTTCACACGGCCGTATCGCACGCCCGTGTTCAAGGCCGTGTCATCCACATGGCTGAGACACACGCCCGTGTCTCTGTCCATGTGCTCAGTTCTGAGTATTCTGTTTTGCAAATTTGAAATACAGGGGACACACGGCCAGACCATATGCCCATGTACCAGGCCGTGTGTCACACACGGTCTAGACACACGCCCGTGTGCCTACCTGTGTGGACAAAATAAGACCATTTCCTAGCCTCATTTCTCACCCAAACTTTATCATTTTCCTGCACCAACACTTACAAATATTTTCCAACCAATTCAAGCATAAATACAAAGCCATTATACCATTTGTTATTGTATAAAATCACTTACCTTCATCCTAAATTATTTACTTTACTTACCTCTTATGTAACTTGAGTTGTTCATTATAAATTCATACTTATATATATATATATATATATATATATATACATGAACATGTGTTATTTCATATCCATCTATAACATTAAAAACAAGTTTCTCTAGCCATTCCAATGGTTAGATTAGGTTCAACATTTACAAACCATAATTTGGTCAAATTTTCCTATACATGCCATTATACCAAAACAGAATTTTCATTTATACCAAAATAATAGGAGGATAGTAAATGCTCCAACTGTTTTCCAACCTTCACGAGCTTTGAGCACTATAAAACAGGGAAAAATAAACCTAGTAAGCATTATATGCTTAGTAAGCTCGTATAACCTGAATTTAACTTACCAATCATATTTAACATTTAAATCATTCATAAGCATACTTTTCCATTCAATTTAGCATTTTACCTAATCACATGCATCCAATCAAGCATGTTCATCAAAAAAATACCATAATGCATTGATGAGCTCATCATGCCATATTCCATCAAATTTTCCTCTTTTCATTTCATATTCCTCATGTCTCAGTAATCATTTTATCCGTTGAACTATTGAATTTTTCAATGGATATTTTCGATAGTACATTCAAAGTGTACAATTCAATATTATCCATCAATTCATATCTAGTAGTACCTATTAAGGTACACTCTCGAGCCACATAACATACAGCAGAATTACCAGTCCAGGCTAAATTTTGTCTGTACATACACTCTAAGAGCTTTGTCAGGATTACCAGTCTAGGCCAAATCCTTTCAGTGACAAAGAATTCTCTATAGAGTTTATTCTGGATTACCAGTCCAGGCTAAATCCAGTTAATTAGGATTACCAGTCCAGGCTAAATCCTAACTGAAATATATACTCAAGAGGCTCATTTCGGATTACCCGTCCGGGCTAAATCCATTCTGCAACACATGTAGTTTTATCAGGGAAATCACCTTTACCCATCGGAACTCAATATTCACACTAAATTTAACCCTTTTCAATAAATTTCCAACATATACCATTTCTTCCATTGCAATTTCCATATATTTCATATATACAATTTCATATAACATATTCAATGTAATATAGCATTCAAAACAACACATTTCTATGCTCATTTAAGTTAGAACTTACCTTGATATTTATTCGTAACTGAAATCTACTAATCCGAAATCTTTTCCTTTCCACGATCTAACTCTTTGTTCGGATCTATATAATTGAATTTAATCATCAATTTAACAAATTTTATATTCCATTGAACTCAATTTACACCCTAGGCAAAATTACCATTTTACCCCATACTTTTCATAAATTCCAATTTCGTCTCTAGGCTCGGAAAATAAAATTCATGCAATTTAGTCCTTATTTCTAGCCTAGCCGAATTTCATATACCATAATAGCAGCCTATGAATTCCATAAAAATTAGAATTTTATCATGAGTTTTCACCATTTTTCAATTTAGTCCCTAAATCATGTTTTTATGTAAATTCACTTTGTAAAAGTTGTTTGTCTATCAACAACCTTTCATTTTCTACAATAAACTTTTAGATTTCAGCATATTCGTCCATGGCACAATTTCCATACTTTGATAACTTTTCAAATTAATCCCCTAAATAGATAGTTTAAGCTATCCCGATTCCAAAAATATAAAAATTACTAAAAACGGGACTTGGAAACTTACCCAATTAAGCTTGAAAAGTTCATTTTCTCTCTCCTAGAGCTTCCATAAAATTTGGGGATGAAGATTATATGAAAATAAGATGATAATTCTATTTAATTAATTATCATCTTTTAATTATTTTGTTTTCCAATTTAGTCCTTAACCTTTTTTTAACTTTTCCATGGATGATTCACCAAAAATATCTGCATATTTTTCTTCAATGGTCTAATTACCAAATAAGGACCTCAAGATTTGAATTTTATAGCTATTTAACCCATTTAGCTACTAGAATTCAAATTTGACATTTTATGCAATTTAGTCCTTTCTACAATTAAGCACATAATTGATAATTATCAAAATTCTCATGCAACCTTTCTATCACATTACTAATCATTTCATAATATTAAAATATTTTATCTTTTCGGCTCAGATTTGTGGTTACAAAACCACTGTTCCGACTTCACTAAAATTGGGTTGTTACAATCATCATATGATATTTTTAAGTTATATCTTACTTACATTTGCTTAGTTTCTCGAGTATTTTATACATTTTAGATCCATTTTATTTTATTTTATTTTATTTATGTTTGCGTTGTAAATATTGTGTTTTTAGGGGTTTTCACGCATTTAATTTTAATAAAATATTTAGTGTGGAATTTGCAGGTAAAACATATTTAGGAAGAAGATATCAATACATGGAACCATGAGATTAAATGCACTAATCCTAAAGTTGGTACAAGATGAGAAGTGGATGTCCAATTCTCAAAGATTCAAAATTTGTAATTTGAACACATTCAAAATTTCCAACCAAAACACTTCTTAGTGTTTCGATCATTTCTCGAGCTTTAGGACTCCATTTTAGGTGTACCTTATACCGTCGGAAAGGGAATTTGAAGATCTATAAAATATTGGAACACCAATACCAAAATGCATTAATAAGAGAAATTTACAAATTTCACATTGATGGACAGTTTTGATGCATTTTTGTGTTTGGATCATATCTCCTAACATACATGAAGTTTGGAGCTGAAATTTTTATAGTGAATGTACAAAGTGCAGAACATCAATCAACTTTCTTGGACTTTTCCCATTGGTAGATGTTAACTTAGACAAAAAAAGTCATCAATTAACATGTGAAAAATGGCTCAAAAAATGACAAAGAAGGTGGCCTAGAAATTTATAACTACCAAGTCCTTTGCATTGTCATTTTCCTCTTCAAAAACCTCTATAAATAGCCTTTTGTTTTAGAATAACAGGCATCTTGAAGTTGAGATCAAGATCATTTTCTTGTTAGTATTTGTTTGTTTCTTTATCCTTGTAAAATATTAAGTTTCTTATATCTAATATGTCTTTTTCATATAAGTTTGAGTTGTTTAATTTTGTCATGTTATTCTAAGTTTTTAATGCTGACGTGAAAGGGAGAAACTCTTGGCAAATATTAAGTCATAATTTGAACTAAAATTTATTATCAATCACTTGTTATAATCATACTTGTAAAATAAGATCATTTATTTGTTACAGGCAATAGATGACATAATGAATGCTTGGATAAATTAACCTTAATTTGTTTAGACATAAAAAAATTGACATAATAAATATTTGAAATATTTTTTTTATAAGTTTTGAAGTTATCAAGTGATTTTAATACCATATGTTATATTTTTGGGTTGAACTTAAATAATTGAACTTTCATATTGCACCATCCTTTGCTTATGGATTCATTTGCTAAACTCTTGGACTTATTAGACAATCATATTGGACACTCCTTTGATGGACATACCTTTTCTCATGGATTCATATGCCTAATTATTGGACGTACATTGCTAGATTATCCGATTGGGATCTCCATTTTGTGTGGATTCTAATTGAGTAATAATTTTGAGTACCAAAATTTAATATTAATATGACACCAAGAGTTGATCCTCTAACCTCAACATACTTTCTTTCAAGTATTTGTTTTTATTATTTTTAGTTAATTTCTTTCGTTGATTTTTATTTCTAGTGTTTATTGCTCCTACTTTCATTTTAGACACTCATTCCAAATTTAAGTGTTAAATATTTGTTCTAGCATAATACTTGTAATCTTATAAGTTTTAATCAACTTCCCTATGGATTGACCTCAGACTCTCAAGGTTTTATTATTTAAATATAACCTGCACTTTGGTTGTAGACCTAAAAAGTCTCTGTCACTAACTAGAGCTGAGCATGAAAAATGGGAGGTGCTTTTGTAACTACGTGCACCTAATCACACGCGCCTTGCCCAAAATGGCTTAAGGTGCTTTTGTTGTCTAGTGCTAAGCATAAAGCCTAGGTACGCTTTGATGCTGTAACACCCCAAACCCGGCCTAGAAGTTAAGCCCGAATTTGACGTGTCACATGGAAGTTTTTTTTTTTAAACCATCTTTGAGACTGTTAAAAACTTGTTCGAGAATTACGACCTCTTTGTTAAAACCCCAAAACACTTAAGCAATTGTTATCTACTTGAAAACGTAATTATCTTTAAAGACCTTTTGGTTGTGAAAACATATTTGAAATAAACAATTTACGAAAATGGGATGTTTGGGAATAGAGTTGCAGAAGCATTTTGAAAGAAAATCCTAAGCCTTATTACAACATTTAACCCGAAATAGTAGAGTAATAAAATAAAAAAGAAATAAGTCCGAAGTCCAAATAAACCATTTCTGAAGTATGGTCTCCACCGAGTCATCCAGGGCCCAAGTCCACGTCACTGAGCATTACCTGAAAAGGTTGAGAGAAAGGGGGGGTGAGTTACAAGAACTCAGTGTGTAATCCCCTTACCATCATCCACTGGGTCGGAACACACATAGCAATATTTTGGGCCTAAGCCCATTTACAATTATAACATAATAACATGAACATAATATGCATGTGATATGCAGTTTCCAACCAAGCCTAATTTCCATCCGCTACACACCACCCGTACCAACCATCACACCTGTGGGGATCAAGTCAACCCACCCCGCCAACACACCAATAGCAGGCATTAAGCCAATTAAAATTATATTTGTGGCAGAGCCACCGAACTAGATTGTGACAGAGTCACCGAACTAGAGGCATTAAGCCATTTAAAATATTTGTGGCAGAGCCACCGAACTAGATTGTGACAGAGTCACCGAACTAGAGGCATTACGCCATTTAAAATATTTGTGGCAGAGCCACCGAACTAGATTTTGGCAACAGGCCTTTCTTCTCTTCGTCAATTATCCCAACCCATGCAGTCATGTGTGTATATATATATATATATATATTTAATGCATAACAATATATTCATAAGGTAAATTTCAACAAAAAGCCCATATTACAAGTTATCAATTTGTGACAGAGTCACCGAACTAGATTGTGGCAGAGCCACTAGCACTTCTCTTCAATTTTATCCCAACCCATGCAATCATGTATGCATATACAAAGCATAACAATATTCATAGAATAATTTCATTATAAGGCCCATAATACAAGTTGGCCCATTAAGCGGTCTAGCAAATTTTGGCCCATTAATCGATCTAGCAAATTTTGGTCCGTTAATCAATCTAGCAAATTTGGCCCATTAAACGATCTAGCAAGTTTGGCCCATAAATCAATCTAGCAAATTTGGCCCATTAAACACGTGAGGCCCAAACTATCACTTTTAACACTTGGCACATATATCAAATATTACACGGCCCACATAGCAAAATATCAATCGGCCCATATAGTAACATATTTCAATTTGGCCCATAAATGGTATTTTCGGTAATTTACCCTCTAAGGGTATTTCGGTAATTTTTGCAACCCAGGGGTATTTCGGTAATTTACCCTCTAAGGGTATTTCGGTAATTTTTACAACCCAGGGGTATTTCAGTAATTTACCCTTTAAGGGTATTTCGGTAATTTTGTAACCTAGGGGTACTTCGGTAATTTACCCTCTAAGGGTATTTCGGTAATTTTTTTGCAACCGAGGGGTATTTCAGTAATTTACCCTCTAAGGGTATTTCGGTAATTTTTGCAACCCAGGGGTATTTCGGTAATTTACCCTCTAAGGGTATTTCGGTAATTTTTGTAACCCAGGGGTATTTCAGTAATTTACCCTCTAAGGGTATTTCGGTAATTTTGTAACCCAGGGGTACTTCGATAATTTACCCTCTAAAGGTATTTCGGTAATTTTTTTGCAACCGAGGGGTATTTCAGTAATTTACCCTTGAAGGGTATTTCGGTAATTTTTGCAACCCAGGGGTATTTCGGTAATTTACCCTCTAAGGGTATTTCGATAATTTTTGTAACCCAGGGGTATTTCAGTAATTTACCCTCTAAGGGTATTTCGGTAATTTTGTAACCCAAGGGTATTTCAGTAATTTACCCTCTAAGGGTATTTTGGTAATTTCACAACCCAAGGGTATTTCGATAATTTACCCTCTTAGGGTAATTCGGTAATTTACCCACCAAGGGTAATTCGATAATTTACCCTCTAAGGGTAATTCAGTAGTTTTAACCACCAAGGGTAATCCGGAAATTTTACCCTCTAAGGGTAATTTGGTAATTTACCCTACAAGGGTAATTTAGTAGTTTTAACCACCAAGGGTAATTCGGTAATTTACCCTCTAAGGGTAATTCGGTAATTTACCCTCCAAGGGTAATTCGGTAATTTCATATTTAACGGTGTTTCCGAAGATTCACTATCGCCTCGAGTGATACAGAATTCTATTTGGGTCTCTACGGAACTATTGGGTCAAAATCCATTTTAGGCCCAAACGGGGTAATTTCGCAACTAAAACTTAACTAGTAATTTGGGGCATACAAATTTAAACTGTCCATTTGCGTCATACTGACTAAATTGGCTATAACTCGAGTTAGAAAACTCGAAATCTAGATCCGTAAAATTTCCTTGAAACTAGACTCATGTATCTTCTTACTTTAATTTTTCCAGAATTTTTAGCCTATCCATTTAGTACAGTTTATTCCTTAAGTTTTCCCTTGTTTCACTGTCCAACGATTCTGACCTCTCTTAACTTAATTTCAATTATCTCACTGTACAGTTTTCATATACTGCTCCAACTTATTTCTCTTGAAAATAGACTCACTAAGGAATCCATACATATAAATTATAACCCATAATTCACTTTGTACAATTTTATATGATTTTTCCAAAACAGATCAGTGAACCCCGAAGTTAATCAGAACCAGTCTCACTAAAATCAAGATATCTCAGAATATAAAATTCCTTTTCCTTCTCCGTTTCTTCCATATTAAAATAGACACAGTAAGCTTTAATTTGGTATCTTATTAACTTTCTAATTCCTTTTATCCTATTTTTAGTGATTTTTCAAAAACACGTCACTGCTTCTAACCGAAACTGTTTTATTACGAAATACGATTACCACTACGATCATACGCACACCCGAGTGATTACGGATGCCGGTTTTTAGTTTTCTTTGGTATTTCCACCGATTAACAGCATATTTCATACAAACTTTCAGAGAAGTGTGATATTACACACCATTTCAATCATATATACGAAAGGTACGGGATTACACACCTTAATAACGAGTTGTGCTTTCCACCGATTTCAACACCACTTATGTGATCTCCCTCCATCCTACCCCTTTGGCTACTGAAATCCCGTCCCCACTTACTTGACGAGTCGATGATAACGATTTGGTTAATACAATCACTTGTGCTCCTTCACCTTGTTGAAAGTCCGATTCGATCAAGATGAGGTTTTCCCACACGATAGGGAACGAAATGATGAAGAATTAGGATGATAATGGTTAAAAGAAAAGAATGGGAGGTTGGATGGATGCTAGGTGATTCAGCTATCCACGAAAGATGAACAAAAGATGAATGTTTTGACCAAACAAAAGAGAAGAAAAACTAAACTCACTAATGGCTTGTAACTTTCGTCACATAGCAAAAGAAGAGATTTGGAGAAAACACAAAATAGTGCCAAATAGATTTTGGCCTAACTAGCACTAAAATTCTATCAGAAGACAAAGCAAAATTCAGCCACTTTCCTCCCCAAAACCGTCCACATGCATGATAATAATAGTCAAAAGTTTGGCCACTCAAACTTTCCAAATCATCTCCCTTGAAAAATGCCAACATATTCCCCTTTTTACTCCTTTTCTTTTTGTTTCTTTCTTTCCACTATCCCATGTTTCCCTCCATACCATATTTCTTTTTGACTCTTTCCAAAATAATAAATATAAAAAAAAAATAAAATCTCCCCTACCATAATTACAACCATGGAAGGAAGTACAAAAATAATAGTCAAAATTTGCACTCAATGGGATTTGAACCTCTTCCCTCAAAGTACTTCACTTGATGCCATAACCTCCTTGCCATATGCTCATTTTATGCTAGCAATTTACTCTTTTATTTCCATAAGCCTTGATGCCACTTACTATCTCTCCTTAATAGGCTTAAACACAAAATTTTACTAAGGCCCAACTTGAACTCGAAACTTTATAGAATCCCGTAACTTTCTAAAGTCATCTTCTTAATAAGTCCAACTTGAAATGATGTCATTCTCTTGTTCTCAAAAATTTTAAACACTCCTATGCCCAAGGCCTAATGGGCCCAATCCTACTAGGCCCAATTTCGGGATGTTACAGATGCACACCTTAAAAACACTAATTCATAATGCATTAATATGAATTTAAATATTCTCGTATTGCATACATACATTATCTCACTTAACAACCCTACAAAACACCAATATCACAAAATATTTATTAGTCTTTACTAGCTTAACTATTAAATTAACAAATTTTACATCCTTCATATGAAGTAGAGCCTTAAGAAATTATTAGTCTTTAAAATATGAGAAACAATTCCTTCTTCAACACAACTAACATAAAACAGAGGCTAAAAATAAACATTACTGCAATGATCCAAATCCAATTGAGAACTATGCTTTCATGTGAGCTTTATACTTAGCATCTGGATATACACACATATTCATAAAAATAAAATGCAATAGGTCAACATATATGTATCTAGAAGGAGCTTGACATGCAAATTAGGATGAAGGAAAGAACATAAAAAGCTTGCATGATTTCTATTGTAAGCATAGTTATTGACCAGCTTATTGCATGTACTAGTCATTGTACATAAAATGCTCAATCAGAGCCCACTTACCAACCACATTACTATATCCTCATCACACAACCTTTGGAGCTATAATAAGGAGTTTGAGACAAACAAATGCTACTAATAAATCACTAAGAACCAGAGGCAGAGGCATACCTCATTACATAACTTTTAGATGTGTGAGTAGACAATTTATATATGTTTGACAATTCACTTCATCTTGACAAATTACCATCAACCAAAATGACCCCAAATTACCATCCTCAGTAATCCTGCTCCAAATGACCATCAAAGCAAACAAGTTACACATGTTCTATTTTTAATCAGGAAACAACTAATAGTATGGAAACCAAAGTAAGATGTGATTAACAACCTAGTTGAAAGCATCATATTTCACAACATATGATTAGGCTTTGTATCCATATTCGACAATCAGTCTAGTATTATTTTACACAATTGAATACAATGTGCTTGTCAGAAACATATCCATTTAAGATTTATATTCATGAAAAGCTATACGGGCATAAAACAAAAGTAACTAGCCTTTGCTAAGAAGATAAGTATGAGTGAAGTGGATTTCAAAAGTAAAATATAAAATTGCTCAAAATTAAAATTCATCTATACATTGAATCTTTAGGGGAAAATCTATATATTGAATTAATCCCTTACTGAAAAGGGAAAATTACCTAAACTATAGATGGAAATATGAGGAATTACCATCAACAACTAAGTAAAAGTTAATTGAATTTCAATTAGAATATCAAAAACAAAAATCTATTTAAATTGAAATTCAATCATTTTTTTCAAGTGCTTGTCTTTAAAAAGTGTTTTAAAGGGGAGTTCTTAAAAGCAAAGTTTCTTAAAATTTTGTTATATAAAAAATGGGAGATTGTTAGCTTTGATTTTCTAGTGTTTTGATATACTAAATAATCCCTTAATCAAATTTGATAAGTTATATTTTAAGAAATTATTTTTCAAGTTATTCTAAGTACTTAAAAGTAAATCAACAGTTTGAAATGTCGTTTTAAAGAAAATTTCTAAGTATTTTTCATGTAGGGTGCAATACCCAACCTAAAAGAGTGCGATATCCAAGTCGACAGTAAGCTTTTTGCCACAAGGGTATCGAACCCGTTTGGCAAAGGAACTGATACCCAAGTTGGCACAGCTTTTTGCACATGGATACCAAACCCAATGCCCTGTAGGGTCCAGACCTCAAGTCCCAAAATGTTTCTCAAATCCTAGGGTACATAACCCCAATTGAAGAGGTACTGGACCCCTTCTATCTTTGGTGCGATACTCACAGGCTCAACAGTCACATTTTAAAGGAAGGAACTAAACCTTAATTACCAGGGTACCAATACCTATGCCCTTACAATTACATTTAATGCTCGAATTAATGTCTCCAACAACTCAATTTTCCTTTTAACCACTACAAACTACTACAAATCAATAAGATGGTATAGATAGAGATCAAGAACACTAAGAAGTAGACAATAATCAAGCTTACAAAGTTTATTGTGAATAATTCTAATATTTTCATTGTATTTCTCATATACACACTTGGGTAGTTATTTCTTTCAATCTTTTAAATGTTGTAAAATCTTTTGAGTGAAATCAACCTCTGAGAGGTATTCCTTGTTAGTCATTTTATTTCTCATCTTTGTAAGGGTTTACTTAAGGTTTTGGTAGAAAACCTCAAGGGGAAGTAACTCTGTCTTGTTTATTGAAAATATAGTGTTTGTAAAGGTTAAATCTTATCTTCAAAAGGATTCAAATTAGTGAATTTGAGAAATCCTTAGTTGTGATAAGCTAAGGTGGTGGAGATAAGTAATTGAGGCCGAACCACTATAAATTCTTATGTTGATTTTTTATTGCCATCTTTCTTCTAAAATTTTAAAACACCAAGTCACTCCCTCTTGATATTTATCGAGCTTTACACCATAAAAAAACAATAATACATAAATATCACAAATATTACAAATGATCTATAAAACACTACAACCTATTATACAAATGTCAGTTCATTTAAAGAAAACATAATGAACTAAAAATTAAAATTTAATCTAAAACCATAATTACTTTTAGAGAAAAGATAATGGAGTATTGTTTATGTACAAGCTTCCATATAGAGGTGCTCGATGTAACTAAATCGTTACAAAAATCATAGTGAAAGCAATTAAAAACAAGACTAGAAAGAAAAAGGTCAAATTTTGCTATTAGATCCTATATTTTGCGTAAGTTGTGGTTTTAGTACCTGTATTTTAATTTGGTCATTTTTAGTTCTTGTATTTTTAGAATTTGAAAATTTTAGTCCTAACCAATGATTAGTATTAAATTCATTAGGTTAAGTTATGTTATTTTTAAAATTTCATGTGTCAAATATATTATCACATGTGTAATGCTATTGTTTGTTATTTTCACATATTACTCACAAAAAATCAGCTAATAGATTTAACGACTGTCGTTTGCATTAATACTAAAATTTTGAAATTCAAAAAATATAACCACTAAAAATTATTCAATTGATGAACGTCGATTAAATCTATAACTTTACACATAATACAAGATTAATATCATACTTTAACCAAACATATTTAACTGCTACCATTGGGTTAGGACTAAAATTTCAAATTTCGAAAAATATAAGAACTAAAATTGCTCAAATTAAAATATATATACTAAATTGATAATTTACATAAAATATAGGGTTTAATAACAAAATTTGACCAAAGAAAATTCAAAGAAGTGATAAAAGGGACGTGAGAGACGTCCATTTAGTTTTAAATTAATATAAAATATTAATAAAATATAATTCGAATAATCATTTCAATAATAAATGGTATAAAAACATTTCAGTTATTTTTTTAAATATTTTTATAATATAATAAAATATTAAATTTTTATATTTAAAATCTTAACTATTTTTTATTTAGTATTTTAAATAGATGACTACTTTTATTTTGATTTGTAGGTTTTTCCAAATATAGTGTATCACGTTGATTTTTATATTTTATATGTTTTTATTTGATTAGATAATGCTATATTTTTAACATTATAAATTAATACTTTAATATATCTTCTTAATAATTATTTATTTGTAACATTTGAGATGTTATATTTTCAATTTTGTAAAATTTCAAATCAAAGTTTTATTTTATTATTTAATTCGATATTATTTTATTATTTAATTTTTTGCTACATACTTTTTATATTATTTTTTATCTTAATTATAATTTTTTTATATTTAAATAATATCAATTTTATCAAATTTAATAATTGATTAACATATGTAGTGCATAACTAATATAATTTTGAGATTTATCTCTCAAATGATGTCTTTGAGATTTTTTTCTTTATAAAAAAAAAGTATTTTAAAAAGTACATCATAATATCTAATCCAATCTACTCCAATCCATGGCATGGGAGTGGTGTTTCTTTTTGTTCATGTTTTATTCTAAAACGTCAAAAAGTCTTTCAAGTGTAGCTCTTTCATCTTTGCGTTGCCAATGTCAAATCTAATTCAACCTTCCACTACCGACTTGCCTTCTAAGCTGCTCCACAAATCCAATGCCAATGAAAGAAATTGTTGAGAATTCAACGACCTGAATATACCTACTACAGAGGACCTAGGACCTACAACTAATGTTACACTAACACTCTCGGAAGTATGTTAACCTTTTATTTTCTAACTTACACTACACCAAAACAGACTTTTAGCGGCGTTTTTAGCGGCGTTTTAACGGAAAACGCCGCAAAAAAAATGAGCAATAGCGGAAAAGGATAAATAGCGGCGTTTTTCTGTAAAACGCCGCTAAAAGTCTGAGTTTTAGCGGCGCTTTTGGGGAAACGCCGCTAAAAGTCTGAGCATTAGCGGCGCTTTCGTAAAAACGCCGCTAAAAGTCTGAGCATTAGCGACGCTTTCGTAAAAACGCCGCTAAAAGTCTGAGCTTTAGCGGCGCTTGCGGAAAAACACCGCTAAAAGTCTGATCTTTAGTGGCGCTTTTGTAAAAACGCCGCTAAAAGTCTGAGCATTAGCGGCGCTTTCGTAAAAACGCCACTAAAAGTCTGAGCATTAGCGGCGCTTTCGTAAAAACGCCGCTAAAAGTCTGAGCTTCGGTGCTTGCGGAAAAACGCCGCTAAAAGTCTGAGCTTTAGCGGCGCTTTTGTAAAAACGCCGCTAAAAGTCTGATCTTTATAGTAATTGTAAAATAGATATATTAATTTTAATAAATTAAATTAATTATCATTATAGTTTAGGGTTTATGATTTAGCATATAAAATTTAGGGTGTAAGGTTTAGGAGTTACTATTTTAAATGTTTAGGGATTATGGTGTATAGTTTATGGTTTAAAGTTTAGAGTTTCATGAGTTTAAGGGTTAATGGTTAAGGGTTATGGGTTAATGGATAGGGATTAGGGGTTAGGGGTTTATGTTGTATGATTTAGGGTTTATGAGATATAAGATAGAGGTTTAAGGTTTAGAGTAATTAGGCTCTTTTAATTTATATATTAAATAATTTATTACATAATTGTAAAATAGATATATTAATTTTAATATATTAAATTAATTATCATTATAGTTTAGGGTTTATGGTTTAGCATATATAATTTAGGGTGTAAGGTTTAGGAGTTTCTATTTTAAATGTTTAGGGATTATATGTATAGTTTGTGGGTTAAAGTTTAGGGTTTCATTGGTTTAAGGGTTAATGGTTAGGGGTTAGGGGTTAAGGGTTTAGGGTTTAGAGTAATTAATCTCTTTTAATTTATATATTAAATAATTTCTTACATAATTGTAAAATATATTAGTAGTATAAAAAATCAATAATACATATTAGTAGTATAAAAAAATATTTTATTCTTTGAAATAGTAAATTAAAATGATTATAATAAATAGAGATGTCAAAAGTATGTAAATTATTATAATTAATGTATGTAAATTAATTATAATTAACTGTAACAGAAAGAATTTTATTATGAAAATAATAACAATAAGATTAATTTTAAAAAAAAATCCTTATAATTGTAATAATTTAAAAGTTATTTTATTCAAAATTATTGAAAAGATTTAATATTATTTTAATACCAATTCAATTTAAAAAATTACTAAACAATATTATTTTAATATTCAAGGTATTTTATTCTTTGAAAATAGTAAATTAAAATGATTATAATAAATAGATATTCAAATGTTAAAATAAATAGAAGAAATTTGTGCCAATGAACAAATTAATTTATGTAAATTAATTATAATTAACTGTAACAGAAAGAATTTTATTATGAAAATAATAACAATAAGATTAATTTTAAAAAAAGTCCTTATAATTGTAATAATTTAAAAGTTATTTTATTCAAAAAATTTAAAACATATCTTCTTTTTTCAAAATTATTGAAAAAATTTAATATTATTTTAATACCAATTCAATTTAAAAAATTACTAAAAAATAATATATATGAGTTTTTTTAAATTACCAAAAACTCATTTTATATTATGTTTTAGTATTAGCGGCGCTAGAGTAAAAAACGCCACAAACTTTAATTTTTTTTTTAATCAAAACGACGTCGTTTGTTTGTGCTGGGTTTTATTCAGTTCCATCACCCGAAATTCCTTACTGTCTTCACCTTATTTTCACCCTAAATTCCCAATTATCAGAATCCTCCTCAAATCCTCTCCTGCTTTGCCGTCATTTGTCCATTCTTCCTCATCACGTCGGCCTTCATCTGCCTCGTCGCCAGTCGCCAGTCGCTGTCGCCATCGACCAACTTGTAAGTCGCCATCGCCGTTTTTTTATTTTCTTCAATCTTTGACAGTAGTAAAATAGATTATTTTTATGGCTACCAAGCTCTCCTTGACATTCCGATTCCCTATAGAGAAATCCCTAAAACCAAGAAAATCAAAATCGGTGAAAAAGGCAGAAAGGCAGAAACTTGTTTGTTCTCTTGAAGATTAAGCATGCCATCTGAGGACTCGAAGTCGGTGAAAAAGGAGGAACCCGAAGAGGATAATGAGGACCTCAAAAGCCTGAGTATGGCGGAGAATCGTAAGAAGAAACCCTCAAGTAATAGCAACAATGCTGCTGTTTCTAACTCGAAATCACGTCCCAAAGAAACCAAAGTGAAGAAAGAAGAGCCCGTAGAGCGACGATGAAGACGAAAAACCCATCTCCAAAAGGAGCTCCGCTACTAAAGCAGATAAGGTTTTTGGAATTCCTTTTCTGCTTTCTCTTTGTCAAAAAAGACTTCTGTTCTGTTCAGTATTTGCAGGAAAAAAAAAAGATAATGTGTTTGGTATTTTTGTTTCCGCTATAAATTTTTGAAGGAAAGGGAAATAAAGAAAAAGAAGAAAAGGGGGAAGAAAAGGAAGCGGCTGCTGGGAAGGAAGTGAAGCGGGAGAAGAAGGTTTATGATTTGCCTGGTCAGAAGAGAGATCCTCCTGAGGAGGTACCTGGACTTAAGCATTTTTTTTGGGGGGGGATTTATTTTCCTAATTTTTGAGTAATTTATCGTTGTTTTCACTGTTGAATTTCAGAGGGATCCACTGCGGATATTTTATGAAACAATGTACCAGCAAATTCCCCATAGTGAAATGGCACAATTCTGGTAAGACATAATTCCCCAAATCCTGCATTTACTTTTTATGGATAATGTAGTTCATTTCTGTGGCGTGTTGTAGTTCTGTAATGTATGCAATATAAGGATTGTGAATGCTTAGAAGTCATTTTATCGACTGTTTGTGCTGTGATCTCATTAATTTGAGAACTGAAAGCTGTGTCTGCTACTTTCCTTGGGGGCAGTATGTGCTTGAATGCTGTGATAGCTTTGCCTTAACAAAGACTGGTGCAGTTAAGAATGGTGAATAAACAAAATCTATAAAAGGCAATTTAACTCCCACGTTACTAGCTGCATTCAAAACATGAATGGGCCTTTTGCCTTCATTTTTCAAAATAGAACCACTCTCTTTTCCTTTTAGCTCTACATAATGTCCAATTTCTTCAAAACCAGAACCACCTTTTTTTTTCTTTTTGATTATAAAGTCTAACCTTCCCTTACCTCTTTTCCCTCTTTATTTGTTTAGCTTCAGCACGAATCCATAATGGTCAATTTATAGAGGATCACTTGACTTAGATGAAAGTCTACCTTTTTCTCTCCCTGATGTTTATTAAAAATCAATCAGTACAAGGTAAGATTTTGGAGTTATTATTTATTTATTGGGCATGCGATTTCAGCTGAGTTGGGATCTTCTATACCATCAACTTTGGGCTAATGTATTACCGAAAGAGAAAAGGCGAATACATGGGTAGGTGTTGGGTTTCGATTAGGTATGGAACCCATAAATAACACCCAACGCTTCCTTGCACATCATTCTGTATGAAGTATTCACCTTCTTTTATATATATATATATATATATATATATATATATATATGGCAAAATTTATAATAAGTTAATCCAACACTAGTTTGATTGAGAAAAGATAATGAAAATATTAACATATTATAAGCATATTTATTTACTTCAATGATTTTTTAGAATTAAATAAATTATATTACAATAATCTTGAGATGAATGTGTGATTAAGTGAGAGATTTAATCTGTTTTGGTTGTAGATTTGCTGGATAAAGTTTTTATATTTTTTCCATAAATTTGGTTGTAGATTTATATTTTTTATAGTAATGAAGCGAGGTTGAGAGATGTTGTTAGATCTATCAACACTTTGTAATTGGTATTTTTGTTTCACCATCCGTCTTACTCCATTATGAAATTGATGTTGGATGTATCTCGACCCAAATCAATTTGAGTTTTGCTATTTATTTATAAGTATAATAACAAATTTAACCCTTAATATATACCTCTATTGTTTAATTAGCCCTAAGTTATATTTCACCTTCAACATTTAAAAAAAAAAAGCTGAATTACTTTTTTTAACAAAAATACTAACTAAAATATTAAATTTTTTAATATTGAAGCCAACATAGCAATTCACATGTACTTCATGTATTTTTTATTTTTTGAGTTTTTATGAAATTTTTAATAATTTTTTTTATTTTTGTAATTTTTAAATTATTTATTGACATGGCATATAAGACAAATAGTGTAGCATTAAAATATTTTGAGAAAATTAGGTTTATTGTATTTTTTTTCTAGGTTGCTGCATCTTTGAACTGTACTGATGATTGAAGAACCCAGCCTATTCCTACCATCCCTTCGGATATGATAAAGATGAAACTTAATTTAGTAAAACTTCCTGCAAATTTATTTACAATAATTTGGAGGACATCTCTTCTTTTGGTTAATATTTTACAGTTTTACATTTTTGATTAATATTTTATATATTAATAAACTAAAAAGATTTATATATTTACTTTTAAGTATATTTGGTTAGCTGGAATAAAAAAAATCTAAAAATATAATTGTAGGTTTTTGGGATGTTGCAGCACACTTCTGTGGGCATTTGCTATCATCTTCTTGCTTCTAAACGTTTACAGTTTGTAATTCTACCCCTTTCGGATTAGCATATCATAAATTAATAAATGGAGTATTTATAACATAATATACGTGGTGCATGCAGAATGACAAACTCTCACCTGGTTGTCTTTAGTCCCACTGACTGTAAGCCACCCACATCCTTAATTAAACTTTATGTTATGGATTGAGAAATAAAAGTAGAAATATTTGGTGAATTGTTATGCATCTCCCTTTTCCTTGGCATGTAGCAAATTGTTAGTCAACTCTTCCACAAGTTCAGTTGCATATGGTTTTTTTAATTGTGAAGGAGGATCATAAGTTCTATAAAATCTTCATTCAATGCTATAATATGTGAGATTTATATTCTATTTATTTCTAGACTTGTTAAAATAAATCTTCCTCCTGGGCATTAGGACTGAAAGTAAAGCAGTAGTTTTTGTACTTAAATTATAAAATTTTCCTCGCAAATTGGAAAAGACCAGAAATAATAGTATTGTGTGTTTTAATTGTTTTTACAGAAGAAGATTCTGACATCTAATCCTTATCCTTCGTTTAGGTAGTTCCATTCCATTGGTGGTTAAACATTTGATTTTGCATCAATAAACATTTTAGACTTATGTTTGGTCTCACTATGGATAATGGCATATGCATATGATATAAGACTAACATGTTTGTATAGAATATGACTAACATGCTAAAACTTAATGTTCATGCATTCCGTCATTCAAAGAAAAATTGTCCCACGAGCACCTTTGATCTTTATTTTCTTTGTTACAATTCTCTTAGTATTATCTACTCTCTGATGTAGGAGCCAATGATTAATACATACGCCAACTTTAGAAATGATGTTCTTCCCCGTATTAAAAGACTTGGGTACAATGCTGTTCAGATCATGGCTATTCAAGAGCACTCATATTATGCTAGCTTCGGGTATTACCTCCATCGTAATGTGCTTGTTATTAGGAGCATTTTTATAATTTTAGGCAAATCTCAAATGCTTGTTACTAGATGGAATTATAGAAATATGTATTCTTCTAAAATTTTCATTTTAATGTCTTCAAATTAAATTATACATTTTTAAATTAGATTTTTGGTGTTTCTATAATATATAATTTTTTTTATTTTTATTAACTTTTTAGCGGCGTTTTTAAAAGCGCCGCTAAAAGTATAATATTTTTTTTTTATTTTTCATAACTTTTAGCGGCGTTTGTAGGAAAAGCGCCGCTAAAGGTCATGTTTTTAGCGGCGTTTTTATAAAAAGCGCCGCTCAAAGTCTAAACCTTTAGCGGCGTTTTTATGAAGAGCGCCGCTAAAAGTCATGTTTTTAGCGGCGTTTGTGAAAAAAGCGCCGCTAAAAGTCTCCACCTTTAGCGGCGTTTGTAGAAAAAGCGCCGCTAAAAGTCATGTTTTTAGCGGCGTTTGTGGAAAAAGCGCCGCTAAAAGTTCTGGTTTCTAGCGGCGTTTTTTTCAAAAAAACGCCGCTAAATTTTGCGGCGCCTCTTTTAGCGGCGTTTTTTGTGGCGTTTTTCAAAGCGCCGCAAACTCTATTAGTGGCGCTTAAAAACGCCGCTAAAAGCCTAAAAAAACGCCGCTAAAAATCTGTTTTGCTGTAGTGTTATTAATGCACTATAATACTTAGGCGGCTGAGCAGACCATATATCATTCAGGCAACAGAGCCGACCATATATAAAATCTCACCTAAGTGCACTAAGTGCTTGATGATAAGGAATTGAACGGAGGAAGGGGAAGAAGGATTGAATTCAAGTTGTTTGAATTGAAAAAAAGATTTGGATGTGACTTGAAATGAAGAAACCAACTAAATTTAGAAAATAACAAAGGAAATAACAAAGATTTAAAAAAATTATAAAGGATAGATATTCAAAATAATAACTAAATGGAGAAAAGATAGATTAAACTAAAATGAAAGATGAAACGATAAACTGATGGATAGAAAGATAAATGTCCAATTGAACCTTTTGAGATATAAATCTAAAAAAAACTCAATTAATGACTATAATTAACCCTCCAAGAAATAATCTATATTTTCACTGCTTAGTTATTATTTTGAATATTTATCTTTTATTTCTTAAAGTTTTCTTATTTTTGTTATTTCTTTTATTATTTTCTAAATTTATTTGGTTTTTTTCCTTTCTGATCACATCCAAATCTTTCCTTCTTGAGTCAAACAACTTAAATTCATTCTTTGGCTTCAATCCTTATCATATAAAAGCTAACCCAAATACACTAAGTGTTTAAAAAACTTAAGACTTAACCAAGACTTACAATTACAAGAGAAGATAACACTTTTATTAATACACAATACAATAAAGTTGACACATGTCAACACACATCTCCCTTGCATCATTACAAAAATGAAAGCTCCTACCCCTATTTATAGAGTTTAATAACTGTTGGTTTATTGACACATGTCAACATTCTTACCATTAATTTTACAAATATCTAATAGTTAGAATTTTACAAATATCTAATAGTTAGAATGTTAATCTAGAATATTTAGTCTTCAAGGTGGTATCCTATTTCTTTATTTTATATTTTAGAATATTCCAAGGATAAGTTAGGTTCTTATGTAGAAGTTGTATTGGCTTTCAACAGAAACCAATTAGTTGAGTCACCAAAGCCTCCCAGGAAATCGATTTCAGATGGCACCTTACTCGACACACCGCCACAGGGCTCGAACAACTCGTCGTTGTCGACAGAGTCCAAGGTGAAACGACGTGGGGTGGCATCCGGTACTTAGTTGCCAACTGGATGGTTGATCAAAGATAGGGTTCGAAGCTCCGATGCCAGACCTGGTCTGGTTGACAAGGTTAATTCCATACTATCTACCATAAATTTTTTTTTTCTGTTAAAGTTTAATATCAGCGTATTTATTCAAATTTTATTCTATGGGTATTCATGATTATCGAATATCAAGTTGTGCATGATTGCCATTTTTATTAGTGACACACATGACACATATAAAAGCTTTTTAACTGTCCCCTCAGAAAAACAAGGTGCATTGTGGAATCTGACGAGTGAATGTAACGATTAAATGTTGGTTAATTGGTTCTTAAAAGAAGGATTTGACTTGGGTGAATGTTGAGTTTTAAAATATTTGATTTAAGGGAGTCATAGGAAACTATGTGAGTACATTTGAGTTGATACTAGTTCATTTTGTTGCATCATTGATTTGTTTATGCATGTAGGGTATATAATTAGAATTTGATTGAGACCCTCTTGTTGTATTCATCTACGTAGATAATTGGAAATGCAGTGAAAAAACTAAAAACAATAGTTGTGCAGTATTATGTTGATCCATCATCGGGCCGAAAATTCAGATCGAAGAAAAAAGTGCTTTACCATCTAGAAACGGCACCCCTCAACCTAAAAGGAAGAAAGGAACAGAGACTCCTGTTCGTGAGGAAGTTGGAAGTCCGAAATAAAAACCTTGTCAGTTGAATATTTGTCCAGACCCTGGGTTTTGGTTTATGCTTGAATTTTATTTTGCAGTTGACAGGGGCCTCTCCAGGCAACAAAAAGAGGAAATCTGATAGAAAATGAAGCCTTCCAACTTTATTTTCGTTAATGTACCAGAGAAAGTGGATTGGTTGTTCTGCAGCAATGCCTCAGCAGACTCCTGGACTCCCTTCCTTGGGGATGACCAAGTCCAAGTGCCTGAATCTACTACACAAGATTGGTCTGCTACATTTACATCCCTAACAGCCTGCCAAACTGATTAAGCAATGGTTTGCAAACATTCCCTGTTTCTAGGTAGAGGTTATAGGTTTCTTTTGTATTCGTTTATTCATTCTTTTGTTCTCTTTCCATTGTTAATATGTAACCTTTAGCTAGGATTTCCTTTTTAAATGGCTTTGTTTCATAACAAAGAGATGGTTTTCGTTTCATTTTAGGCCTAATTTGAGACGAGCTCGTGAATGAATTGAGAGTAAAAAGCCTACTTTGGCCTTGGGATGAATTTCTCCCCATAATGACTAAACGTCCGCTACTACAACTGGTTCTCCTGAGCTGACCTATTGAACCTTTTTTTTTATTTCTTTTCCAAGATTGTTCGAAAGGCAAAGGGAAATATGTACAAAAGTCGTGGCGAAGCCGACAAACCAGCAACTCAAGTACTGAACCATGCTCCGAAATCCTAGAATTCTCATTCCAGAAATGGTGAAAACTCCATCTCTCAAAGCTGTCTCATCCTTCGGCTCTATTAAATAATGCCATCCTAGAAAATTAAAAATGGAGCACCATTCAACGAATTCTTACCCCATGAAGTGATGAGAATGAATCACCCACCTTCAGTACTTGGGTTTAGATTTCCGTTAATCACATTTGGTTTATCGGACAAGGAATGTGAGAGACTTCGTTATCGGCCAACAATTCCATTTTGCAGCTTTTAATTAATTTGATAATTCACCTGTGTACTTGGTTGAGTAAAAATATAAATAAAATAATTTTTTAGAAAAGAAAAATGAGATGAAAGAGCATTGAAGTGGTAACTATTTTCTATGCAAATAAGCAAGTGTTATAAGTTACTTTGAAACTATGTATCTTTCAAACTTTTCATTTGTTTTTCTTTTATTTTTAACTTTACAAAGTAACGGAAGAAAAGAAAATTATTTTTTTTTGTCATTCAACTTGTTAGAAGTCGTGTGACCCATATTCCTGTTTTATTTTTATCTTTTTTTTTTGCGATTCATTATCATTATCGACATTCAATTTTACACAGCTAAACATATTGAAAAAAATAAAAAACAAATCAGTCTCTCTATTTTTCTACTCATTTAAATTTTATCTTTTCATTTTTTTACTCCACTGAGCAAAAACAAACCGACATTTCGGTACAAAAGATCCCCACTCAAACATCAGCCATCAAAATAGGGGAAAGGTCGAGAGGGGGCATGTTACAAACAAACAAAAGATCATGTTGGGAATTTATGTCCAATATAAAGCTTTGAAAACTACTTCCTGGATGGGTAAGAGCATGTATTCTTCTCGCAGAAGATATGCTTAAGTATCTTTCCTTCCAATTTTGACAGGAGCATTATGCAATAAAAAAAAAAAGAGTTGATAATATGTTATGATTTGAATAATTATATATGGACCACACTTATAACAATGGTTGCATCAATTTCAGCATCAAGGTTTCTTAGGTAAGTCCTCTAGGCTAACTGAAGACCATCTCTAAGGCTCCATACTTTTGCCTCTAAGTTACTTAGCATAAGCAGTGTGGCGATAGGATACTATAAGCCATCTGTTATTCTCATCTCAGATAAGGGCCCTACCACCCGCCTTCCCAGGATTTTCCAAAGTTAAGCCATCAAAGTTTAGCTTTGCTTATCCTTTCCTGGCGCATCCCAATAGAATCTCGTCGACAACGGAGGAGTCTATTTCCTTTCCTTAGCAGTAAGTGCATAGAAAACAAGCATGTTCAAGGGTATGCTGAATGATATTGTAAGGCCCAAGCCCGGGCCAAATCAGAAACAAAAAAAAAAAAAACAAAAACAAAAAAAGGTCCAAATTACACAGTCCAAAATGAGCTCAATTAAGCTTAACCCAATTACACTAAACCTGGCCCAACAACAGGCCCAAAAATTTAAAAAAATTTTCCAGAAAGCAAGGGTTTCTGAAAACCCTAGCGCCGCAGCCTAGGCGCCCCACCTGCTGCCATGTGCCTTTGCCACCGCCGGTTTAAAATTTCAATGCATGAATTTTGGGAATTATAAGATGATATTGAATTCGAGGACTTAAATTGTCATATCCTAACGTGCTGGATGTGATATTTTATTCCCTCGGAACAAGAAAATCTTAATATTCAACTCGAGTATATTCAAATGTTTTAAAAGAAATCATATTTTAAAATCTTTTCAAATTTTCGACATTAAGACGTTAATTAATCAATTAGGTACCAATTTTGGGCGTATCGAGGGTGCTAACCCTTCCTCGTGCGTAACTAACTCCTGAACTTGTTTTCTGGATTTCGTAGACCAAAAAATATTCGTTTTAGTAAATTACAAATTTTATTAAAATAACCAAATTACAAGGTGACCCGATCACACCTCATCAAAAAAGGATTGGTGGCGACTCTCGTTGTTTGTTTTCATTTTCAAAACCAAAGTCGACCCATTTTTCAAAACAAATGGTTACGACAGCTTGGTGACTCCACTGGAAACCAATAAGAGAGTCAAGCCGTAAAATTGATTATTTTTTGTCTTGTTGTCGAAGAATTGAATATCTGATTTGAAAAATTACGATCCTATTATTGCATTTGTTTGTATTGTTTCATATGATTGCTGTGGTTTGAGTCCCGTATAATGTTTTCGCATCATGTTGTATAATGACCTTTTGGTCTTACCCTTTTAAGTGAGAGTGAGAAGCTACTCCTTCGTGAGGTTTTCGCCCCCGTGCAGCCATAGGGAAATATATTCCCTTGAACTGAACTCGGTCCATATGAGCCTAAAATGGGTGAAGATCGAGGAATCTGCAGGTTCGAGTACCTTTTACTTTAGAACCGAACCACATATAGAGAGCCCTAAGAGCTTACCTTAAGAGGCACACCAAATCCTAGTGGTCACCTTGTTTATTTCTTCTGTGCTAAGGCGTTTGATTTTGCTTCGATCACATTGTATTTTCATCATAAGAGATCATTTCGTTGCGTTTTTATTCGTCTTTGTTACGATCCTTATCATTGTGGTTTATAATTCTTGTGTTGGTTTGAGTTTAGGCATCTTTCTACATATTGCATTGCATGATCGATCAATCTTACCCTTTTAAGTGGGAGTGAGAAGCTATGCCTTCGTGAGGTTTTCACCTTCGCATGGGCTAGTAGACTGCTTCCGGGATACATCCGTACCTATGTCTTCGTGAGATTTTCATCTCCGCATGGCCATAGGGAAATGTATTCCCCTGAACTGAACTCGATCTATATGAGCCTATAATGGGTGAAGATTGAGGAATCTGCTGGTTCAGGTACCCTTTCTTTAGAACCAAACCCCATATAGCGAGTCTTAAGAACCCACCCTAGGTAGAGCCACTCCGAACCCATAATGGTCACTCGGATAGGTATTCTATTTTGTTTATTTCTCCTGTGCTAACATGTTTTCTTTTGTTTTGATTGCATTGCATTTTCATCATAGAAAGGAGATGTTGAATCACATTCGATTGCTAAATAGAAAAGCTTGTCATGGAGAATGGATTTTTTTATAAAGTGAATATAATACAGACGTTTGCATAGGGTCTGAGTAAACAACAAGAGAAGGTTGATAGTCCGTGAAAGAATATACGACTTTGCTTCATTGCCTGAGAATTCAAGCCAACAAAGATTATTCAAGAGCCGTCATGTCTTAAAGAAGCTGACAAGCATTGCAGGGATGAGTGAGCAATGGGCTGCAGTCTGGATCGAGCAGAAAGGAGATAATAGGGACATCATGAAAAATCCGCAATATTTGACCATAACATCTGGATATGAAGAAAAGGATCGGTATATTCACTTGGAATATAAGGGCAATGCCGCATATGTAATCCGTTTTATGTAAAGGAATTTATTTTCTAGAAAAGTTTTTCTAATGAAATTGAATTCAGAATCAACGCCTCTCTTTCTTTTTGCATTCATTCAATACATTTGTATTGCATTTCATGCATTTGTATTACATCACATCATATGCATTAAATTTTGTAGAAAGACTCTAATTAATTAAAATTATGACAGTTACCCTGGAAACCAACGAAAACCCACCAACTACATATCGCTACAATACCCGCCGTAAGACGAAAGCAATGGATCAAAGAATGGAATGACTAGAAAAAATGCAAAGAGATATGCAAGATCAATTGTAAGCACAGATGCAAGAGCAATTAGCCAAAATACAATAAGACATGAGGGATCAGATGCTGAAATCCCAAAGAAATATGATGAATCAACTGGCCCAGCTATTGGCCGGAGGTCCCGACAAAGGAAAAAGCCCTGTGACCAATCCTGGTGATGACAATGAAGAACTTCCCTATCCTCCGAGTTTTACCCCAACGAACACCCAAATGCAACCGAATGCATACCCACAAAAGGTACCTGTCACCACCAGGTCCCAGTACCAAGTCGGTGCATCGACATCGATGAACTTTCCAACGGGCTCAGGTTCTAACCTAGGGGATAATCCAACTAATCCCGTTGTCCTGGATCTTGTTGATGTGGCAGAGATGGAGAAAACAAGGAGGGATTTGCTAAAACAATTTAAGAACCTGTGCCGATGGTTGGAAGAGAAGTTTAGGGCTATGGAGAACGTCGATTATCATTGCAGAATTGATGCAAAAGAATTAAGCCTAGTCCTTGACTTAGTACTCTCGCCAAAGTTTAAGACTCTGGAGTTCGAGAAGTATAATGGGACTAGCTGCCCTGAAGCTCATATTACGATGTCTGTCGGAGGATGACAGGATACGTCAACAATGACCAGCTGTTAATCCACTATTTTCAAGAGCCTGATCGGATCTGCGACTAAGTGGTATAACCAGTTGATTCGTGCCCAAATTGGTTCATGGAAGGACTTGGCTCAAGCTTTCATGAAACAATATGGCCACGTAACAGACGTGGCACCTGACAGAATCATGCTAGAGAATATGGAAAAGAAATCGAGTGAGAGCTTTAGGTAGTATGCCCAACGGTGGAGGGAAGTAGAAACGCAAGTCCAACCACCTCTCATAGAGAAAGAAACGACCATGCTCTTTATCAATATTCTGAAGGCTCCATTCATCAACCACATGTTGGGAAACGCTACTAAAAGCTTTTCAGACATAGTGATGACTGGTGAGATGATAGAAAACGCGATAAGATGTGGGAGGATTGAAGCTGGAGAAAGCACCAAAAGGTCAACCCTGAGAAACAAAGAAAATGAAATAAATATCCTGAGCATGCATTCTAAATCGGTCACCGTAGGCCAACCGAGAGCTGTAACCACTAGCTATCAAGGCTCTTCAAGGCAGCAATCCAACTCAAGGCCAAATACATAAAAGCTCCAGTTCACACCCACCCCGATGTCATACAAGGAGCTCTATCAAAATCTATTTGATGCGCATATGGTGTCTCCTTACTACCCAAAACCAATGCAGCTCCCATACCCCAAGTGGTATGACGCAAAAGCTTAATGTGAGTATCATGTGGGGATTATAGGGCATTCAACAGAAAACTGCCTTACTTTTAAGAAGTTGGTCGAAAGGTTCATTGAAATGGGAATTGTGAAGTTTAACGATTCTTCAGAGCCTAATCGCTCTGACAAAGCAGTAAATGCAATAGTTGAAAGTGGGGGCAAAAGAGTTGCGATGCCTTGAATGAGACAAGAACCCGGAAGGAATATCAGGGAATCTAAATGACATATTCGAAGAGGGAACTGGGGAATAAAAGTTTCCGAGCCCTTACATACTTGGGAGAGTTTTGAACAATGGGACTGTGGAAGAGATCCCTGTGTTTTTAGAACTAATTTAGAGTAATATTCAAAACACGCTTGTTGCCTTAATCCTAGAGGCAATAAGAGTCCTTTTGTGAAATAGCCTTGTGTCCAAAATCTTTATTTCAATAAGATGCATCTTTTGAGCAAGTATTCTTTTATTTTTTATTTTTTCCATTTCATACTATGAATTCTTTTATCATTTGAGCTCTCTATCAAATATTCTTTTATTCTTCATCCATGATCATACCATACAAATAATCATTCTTAGATTCTTTTAAATCTTTCTTCGTACCTACAATAGGTACCCAGATATTAATGACATGAGCGACGTTGCTACAAACCCAGAATCTCCTTTTGAGCGAGATATGTGTTTAGAGGGATCTCAGGACTTTGAAGACGACTGAGACTGTAGATCATTTCCTAATTCGTTAAGGATGGTAGAATAAGATGAAAAACAGATCCCACCTTACAAAGAATAAATAGAATCTATGACTTACTTTATGTGGGGCATGGATGACAGCGGATTAATCAGGCCAAAAGCTTCTGACGGGTATCGATTCAACTTAGGGGTCGTCGATTACTTCACCAAGTGAGCGGAAGCTACTTCATATGCCGATGTCACAAAGTCGACAGACAGCAAATTCTATATCGGTATGAAATCCCAAAAGGGGATCATATCTAACAATGCACTAAATTCAAACAACAGCGTGACATCAGAAGTTGGCAGTCTGTTCAAGATTAAACATCGTATCGTCCCAAAAACGAACGGTAAAAAAAAGTAAAAAAAAAAAGAGATTGTCGGAAAAAGATTGAGACTCATAAAGATTGGCATCTGTGCTTGTCGAACGTCTGTTAGGACCCTCACTAGGGCAACATTTTTCTTATTGATTTACGAAATAGAGGCGATTGTGCCCATGGAAGTCAAGATTCCTCCTCTCTGAGTTTTATCAGAATTGAAGTCAGATGAAGCAGAATGGATCAAACCCCAATATGATTAGCTGAACTTGATCGAAGAAGAGAGGCTAAAGGCCATCCTCATGGTCAAGTGTACCAAAAGCAAATGATACGGGCCTATAATAAGAAGGTTCGCCTTAGAGAATTCCATTAAGGGGGCCTAGTTTTGAAAAGGATCCTTCCCATACAAAAGAACTTCTGAGGAAAATGAATCCTAAATTGGGAAGGACCGTATGTGGTAAAGAAAGCCTTTTCTAGAAAGGCGTTGATTTTGACCGAGAGGGATAACCAAGACTTGCCTAATCCTATGAGTTCAAATCAAGAGATATTTCAATAAAAAAAGGAAAAGAAAAAGAAAAAGAAGAAGATAAAGAGAAAATAAAAAGAAAATAGAAATTGAAAAAGTAAAGGCCAAAGCGAAAACCCGCAAAGGGCGTCTTGAGACCAAAGGAATTTTGAATTGAAGACCCATAAAGGACAATTCAAATAAAAGTGGGGCATACAGTAGTCTTGTTATTCCTGAATTAGTAATGAAGAAGTATGATACGTCTTGAGGCATCGACAAAGTACTTCGGATCCCCTAAACACAGATTGAGCTCAAAATGGTCTTCAAGAAGTTGGTACAGAGAAGCTCAAGCTGCGATATCTGGGGCACCTAGCTTTCTATTTTACCCATTTTTAATTTGCTATCTTTGATCACCTTATTCTTTTCAAGATACGTCCCTATAAATTTCCTTCTTAATTACATTTTCTATCTTGGATTAACTTATTTGTTTCGAGCTATGCTCTCAATTAAGTTCCTTCCGATCCATTGTTATGATCTTTTTCAAGCATTTTGTATTGAAATAATGATTAATGGACTAATAATACTTTCATAAAAGGAGTTTCGCATATTACTTTGGAAGCTTCTAAATAATACAAGAACCTGAAACATGACTGTTGTTTAGAACTCACCGAGCCTAAGGTTTGGAAATATTGGGGAAAGATGATTATCTCTTTGGACTTTTTATTGGTTGAGCAAAAAGACAAGACATTTCATCGGTGATACAACCCCGACAAATAACGAGCAATGTGAACCCAAGTGTACAAGGGGATCGTTCTCGAGAAAGGAAAAATGATACTCTGCATTCATCAGGCATATACATTTGGTCATTACACCCAGCGAATAGTGTAACCGATCAAATTGATTGAGGATGATACAAATCCTATACCTCGGAGTTGCAACAGGATGGATGGAAGAAACCAAATGTTATTCTCCTGAAGTTGCAGTAGGAGGTACAAACTTTATGTCCCAGAAGGTACAGTGGAGGGGACTCTGAAATTACAGCGGGGCAAGCTTGTTGAGCAGAATATGATTGTTTCTTTGGGTTTTCTGTCAAGAATACCAGCTGACCAAGATGGCAGCATAATACGTCAGTGATAATGCCTTGATGAACAACGAGCGATTATGCCTTAAGCATTTAAAAAAGGATCATTCTCATTTCTGCATTCATCATTCATAACACACTCAGTTAGGAGCGTTTGATTCATTCTGATCATTTGGCATAAACATAAGCATATGAAATCGAGTCTACAGGACAAGTCCCCTAGAGGACGGTGTAGCAACATCGGTGAAATCACAGATCTTATCTCCCTAAGCAGTAGTGGAGCAGATCGAAGACAGTAAATCTTATCTCCATGAAGCAGCAGAGTAGATTTAAGCCATCAACCTTATCTCCCTGAAACGACCGTGGAGTAGATTAAAGATTATAGATCTTGTCTCCCTAAGCAGTAGTGGAGCAGATCGAAGAGGGCAAATTTTACCTCCATGAAGTAGCAGAGTAGATTTAAGCCATCAGTCTTATCTCCCTGAAGCGACAGTAGAGTAGACTGAAGATTACAGATCTTGTCTCCCTAAGCAGTAGTGGAGCAGATCGAAAACGACGAATCTTATCTCCATAAAGCAACGGAGTAGATTTAAGCCACCAACCTCGTCTCCTTGAAGATACAGTGGAGCAGGTTAAAGTTACCAGTTTTCATCTCCTTTAAGTTTCAGTAGAGAAGATCGAAACTACAAATCTCTTCTCCCTGAATTCTTATATCTTTGAAGTTTTAGTAGAGAAGATCGAAGCTACAAATCTCTCTGAATTCTTATATCCTTGAAAATTTCAGTAGAGAAGATTGAAGCTACAAATCTCTTCTCCCTAAATTCTTATCCCTTTGAAGTTCCAACGGAGTAGGTCGAAGCTACAAATCCTTTCTCCCTGAAATCCTCATTTCCTTGAAGTTTCAGTAGAGAAGATCGAAGTTACAAATCTCTTCTCTCTGAATTCTTATATCCTTGAAAGTTTCAGTAGAAAAGATCGAAGCTACAAATCTCTTCTCCCTGAATTCTTATCCCTTTGAGGTTCCAATGGAGTAGGTCGAAGCTACAAATCCCTTCTCCCTGAAATCCTCATTTCCTTGAAGTTTCGGTAGAGAAGATCGAAGCTACAAATCCCTTATCTCTGAATTCTTATATCCTTGAAGTTCCAATAGAGAAGATCGAAGCTACAAATCTCTTCTCCCTGAATTCTTGTCTCGTTGAAACTTCAGTGGAGTAGGTCGAAGCTATAAATCCCTTTTCCTTGAAATTACATTGTGGATCAATTCTCATCTCCTTGAAGTTCCAGCGGAGTAGGTCGAAGCTACAAATCCCTTCCCCCCTGAGATTACATTGGAGCCACAATTCTTATTTCTTTGAAGTTCCAGCGGAGTAGATCGAAGCAAATATCTTCTCCCTGAAATTACATTGTAGCGAATAAAGCCACAAACCTTATCTCCCTGAAGTTGCAGTAGAGCAGGTTGAAGTTAAAGTCTCATTTTACTGAAGTTGCAATTGAACAGATTGAAGCTACAAATTACGGCGAATCTTATCTTCCTAAAGTTACAGGGAAGCAGATTGAAGCCACCAGCCTTATTTTCCTGAAGTTATAGAGCAGCGGGTTGAAATTACCAATTCTTGTCTCTTTGAAGTTCCAGTAGAGTAGATCGAAGCTACAAATCTCTTCTCCCTAAAATTACATTTTTGAGCGGATCGAAGCACCAATTCCTATACTTCTGAAGTTGCAGTGGGTCAAAGCGAAGTCACTTGAAGAAGAAGAAAAGAAACACCGAGACTCAGCAAAATCGGACAAAATTGGTCCTTTTAAAGTCTTTGCTTCATTCTCGTTACACGACAATGAGCAAAGAGGGGCAGCTGTAAGGCCCAAGTATTGCCCGGGCCCAAATCAGAAACAAAAAAGAAACAAAAACAAAAAAAAGGGTCCAAATTACACAGTCCAAAATGAGCCCAATTAATCCTAACCCAATTACACTAAACCTAGCCCAACGACAGGCCCAAAAATTTAAAAAAAATTCAGAAAGCTAAGGTTTCTAAAAACCCTAGCGCCGCAGCCTAGGCGCCCCACCTGCTGCCATGTGCCTCTGCCACCGCCTGTCAGCGCCTTCTCCGCTGCCACCACCATGACCTGCAAACAGAGAAAAAAAGCAAACAACAGAAACAGAAGAAAATTGTATTTTTTTTTTCATTTCATTTGGCTATAAAGGCCAAATTTTTGGTTTCTAATGGGGGGATTTTTCAATAAAAAAAAGAGATTATTGAATACTAAAATTTCAAACATATCAAAAATGGTAGGTTTCTTTTCTTTCTCTTTTATTTTTTAATTGTTCACGTATATATTGCTTTATTATTTATTTATTTATTTTTAAAAAGGTTTTAAAAAAAAAAGGAAAACTTACCTTTTAACTCCGCCGAAAAAGGAGACTTTTGGTCTTCCCGTCGCCGTATACGGCGGCACCAGCACCGAAGACCCACAGCGGCGCGCGGTGGTCCGTGACCGATGCCTGATCGGACCGAAGGGAGAAATAGGAGAGTTGAGAGAAGAAATTTCAGATTTTTTTTAGAAAGGATTAAAATGAAACTTTTTTTTTGGGGGGGCTTTTATAGAATGGCAAAACGGCACCGTTTCCATAAGGCCTCCCCAGATGCCAAAACGGCGTCGTTTTGGGGAGGCCGACCCGACCCGCCTGCCGAAGGGATCCGCGTGTTTTTGTTAATGGTCTATTTTCAGTTTAAGTCCTTCCGTTTTTATTATATTTTGCGATTAAGTTCCTCTCATTTTTTATTTTTGCCCTTGATTTCATTGTGTTTTTCGCTTTAGTCCCCGTTAAAGCGGTGCATTTTGAAGGACAGGGATAATTTCCCGTTTAGTCCTTGTTTCTTTACGTGCCTTTTAATTTGGTCTTAATCCTTTTAAATTTACCCCTTTTATTTTATTTCATTTTAATTTAGTCCATACCCTTATTAGTTGAAACGCAATGCATAAAAGTCAGGGATATTGTCCCATTTGGCCCTTGCGAGTTTCGACGCATTTTATTTTAGTCCTTTTATTTTTTATTATTTAATTTGTCTCTCTTATCTAATTTATGTTTCGATCTAGTCCCCCATTGTAATTAATTTCTTCACTTAATTGCTTATTCGTTATTTATTTATTATGTCTTAATTATCTTTATATATTATTTATTTTAAGTTCTTTTTATATTATTTATATCAAATTTTTAGATATTATTTATATTAAACTATTTTATTATATATATTATCTGTTTTTATTTTTTTATTTGTTTGTTTTAAAATTTTTACATATTATCTGTTTAGATTTTTTATATATTGTTTATTTTAATTTATTTATTTATTTATTCATTATTTTATTACTATTATTGTTATTACTATACTATACTATTATTAATAATTAATTACCATTATTATTACTACCATTATTTTTTTTATTATTACTATTATTATTATTATTATTATTATTATTATTATTATTATTATTATTATTATTATTTAATTAGTATTAGTAGTCATAATCAATTTCATTACTATTATTATTATTATTATTATTATTATTATTATTATTATTATTATTATTCGTTTATTAACGTATTTTCATTATAATTTATTATTATTATTTCGTATTATTGTTATTGTTATTATTATTCTATTATCTTTAAACTATTGTACACAGTATTTATTTATTGATTTGCTATAGGCTTATATTTTTGCTATCATTTTCTTTCACTTTACTTATTTGTTTATTTATTTATCATTTTTTACCTATTATCATTTGCTTAGTTTTTATTTTATTTATGCCTTTATATTGTTATTCATATTATTGCCCCCATCTTTATTCTATTATGCATATTGGCATTAAAATTCATTTTCCATTTTACTACGATCGTATCATATTTTATCCGATTTTTGAAATAAGCAAATACTTCGCGTTCTAAGATTCGAAAGAAACCGTACCTAACTTATTGGGTTTCGATTTTCCTCGTCGAGTCCAAAGAACCGGTTATTTTTTAAAAGCATAAGTTAAATAAAAACTTATTCTCGAGAATTCAAAATTGTCGTGTCCTAACTCACTGGATGTGACGTTTTGTTATCTCGGGATAAGGACTTCTCAAAACAAGGTAATATTTAATGTTTGGAAATTTGATAAATCGTGCCCTAACGTGCTGGGTATCAATTTACCGTTTGACCAAATAATCAAATATCCTTTTAAAATCTCAATGCATGAATTTTGGGAATTATAAGATGATCTTGAATTCAAGGATTTAAATTGTCATATCCTAACGTGCTGGATGTGATATTTTATTCCCTCGAAACAAGAAAATCTTAATATTCAACTCGAGTATATTCAAATGTTTTAAAAGAAATCATATTTTAAAATCTTTTCAAATTTTCGACATTAAGACGCTAATTAATCAATTAGGTACCAATTTTGGGCGTATCGAGGGTGCTAACCCTTCCTCGTGCATAACCGACTCCCGAACCTGTTTTTTGGATTTCGTAGACCAAAAAATTGTCATTTTAGTAAATTACAAATTTTATTAAAATGACCAAATTACAAGGTGACCCGATCACACCTCATCAAAAAAGGATTGGTGGCGACTCCCGTTGTTCGTTTTCATTTTCAAAACCAAAGTCGACCCATTTTTCAAAAAAAATGATTACCACAGATATCATTGTTAATTAGGGTGAAGTGAAAGACAATGTTCGTTTGTGAGATCCAAAGTTCCCAAAGAACGTAAGCAAAAACAACATTCCAAGGCAGGGAGGGCCTAGAAAACCAAGCTTCTGAGTGAAGATTCTCAAATAGCCAGAGTATCCAACCTTTGTTATGTACCTAATTAATGTTCTCTAGATTGCACAATTTGTTCCACCAGAGATCATTGGCTAGGAATTTGCGAAGTAGATGTTTCAATGTCTTCTTTGTGATTCTCACATAGGGGACATATCAAGTGAATGGTCATATCCCTCTCAAACAAGCATATCTTAGTAGGCAGAATGCAAATGCTGCATTTCTATAGGAAAATATTCACTTTTGGAGGGAGGTTTGTTTTCCAAACAAAATCCCAAATAAGTTTATCCCAATTATCAACAAATGGAGGCCTATTATCGGCCATATCATAGGATCTGGAAAGGGAGAAGATCTCAATATTCAATCTCGACCAAAAAATCATGTCTTGATCTTGCAAGTGGGATACTGTAAGGGTACTCAGGAACACATTGAGAATATTCGATGGGAGGTTAAAAGAAAGGGTAGAAGCTTGTCGTTCATCCCATTCGATTTAACTTGTAGAAAGGATTTTTCCTCCTCTTCTAGTCGTAGTAGCCTTGTTTGGAAAGATCTAGGTGCACCAAAACCTGTCTAGTAATATTCCCATCCAATACCACCCATCTAATGCCTTGCTAAAAGAGTAAACTAATCCTTCTAAGTCCACTCCAAGTTGCGAAAATATTGCTCGACCGAGGATTATCAATGCGTGTTTGAGTGTATTCGACTATAAGCATTTATGCCCAAAGACGTTTTTTCTCAAAGAGAATGCACCGTCCAAGATTTGATATTTGCTTCTAAGTTGGGTGAGACCTATGAGATTAACAATAAATCTCTCTATTAAGTACCTTTATGACATTTGACTATTTCTTGACGTTTCAATGATTATGTATGATTCAATCTAATGACTATTTCTTAAAGTTTTAATAATTATGTATGATTAGATCTAATGAAATGTAACTAAAGTGTAACTGAATTGAAGTAGAGAGGTTTAAGGAAAAGGGAAAATCATTATAGCCTGTGATTCAATTGTATTCACAGTTTATGTTTAATGTTGTGAAGATAATTGTGAATACAAAAATTTATTATTTCACTAATAAGTAAAAAGATCATAAGAAGCTTGAAATGTGGTTAAATGAATTTGGGTGTTGCATACTAAGTCTACTCACATTTATGAATTAATATATATCTAACAGTAGTATAGTAGCCTACTCTTAAAAATAAAATATGTTATGTCTTAGGATTTATTTCTATATATGAACCTTGAAGAGAAATAGAAAGAACACAAAATAATCTCTTGAAGTTTAATCACGAGAATATTGTACTCGTTATGTGTGAAGATATTGAAATTAGACGCACATAATGAGTGACCTATTTGCGATATACTACATTACCAATTACCATAATTTTTACACAAACCATTATAGTTTAAGTTAAATTCTACTATTAGTCTATGTATTTAGTAAAAGTTGTAGATTTAATCCATATACTTTTATTTGATCATTTTTAGTTCTCGTGCATTCTAAATTTTAAAATTCCAGTCTTCACTAAACAATAATTGTTAAATTTATTAAATAATATTTTGTTATCTCTAAAATTTGATGTGACAAACATATTATCATATGTGTAATGAGTTGAGTTGGAACAAAAGCCTAGGTGTTGAGCATCGTAGGTGTAGCTGATGAGCCGAAAAAAGATAAGGGATTTCATCAGAATTAACAAAACATTGTCCAGTCCGTACTACTGAGAAATAAAAAGAGGAACATGGAGGAGCCACCGGTGTTGCAGATGCAACAGCACTTGTATGAAAAACTCCATCACCCTATATATCCCATTGTTATGTCAAATCCAAAGTTGTTGTGAATTATGGTTCACTGTCATCCTACTTTTTTCTGCCGCTGGCGCTACAACGCCTTTTAAGGCTCTTCCTTATTCAAGTAAAATTAAAATTTGTAGACTAAGAACTTTTATTTATTAAATTCAAGTGAAAATGTTTATGTTATGTGTAAATTATATGTAAAATTTTAGTTTAAATTTTATTTTGCTTTTAAGTTTTATCATCTGTGATTTATTAAATTTTTTCAAGTAAAATTAATTTTTTATTTAATTTTAGATGTATTTTGATTATTAATTTGATTATATTTTTAAATAATTAATTTTTGTGTTAATTACTTTTATATATATATATATATATATATATATATATATACTTGATCCAATATTTTTATTTTTAAAAAAACCTAAAGATCATTGTGATATTTAATTAATTTAAGATTGACGGCTTAGTTTATAAATGTTTCTCAAAAGTATTTTTGAAAAAAAATACTTTTGAAGAGAAGTTAAAATTTTCAATTTCTAAAAAAAACATTTTTGGGCTAATTTTTTGCTTGAGAGAAACACTTCTTCTCTCAAAAAGCAGTTTATTTAAGAATGTTTTTATCCAAAAGTATTTTTTTAAAAGCAATACTAAACACACTCACTTGAATAATACCGTAATTACTTCTTAGAAATTACAAGTTTGACTAGTGTAATATTCTACTAATTTAATTAATTAAAGAGTTTAATGAATTTATAAATAACTTTAAAATGTATTAAAACAAAAGAGTGCTTAGCCTTTTGAATTTCTCTATTTAAATATGAAAAAATATTTTATATATTGTTAATGAAGTTTTTAGACTCCACAAGTAGGATTAAAGAGTTGACAAATTTCTCATAGGAGTATAGTAAAATATAAAAAAATATTTAAAAATACATGATATTTTTTAAGGTTACTTATGGAATAAAAAAGTATATTACCAGTGTATCAAATACTAGTTGTTTAAATATAGTGGTAAATTTTTCATTCCAAAATTAATCTTTTGGGTTAAAGTGAAAACCTTTAAATATAAGAGAAAATATTTGGTACGCTGCTCCTCTACAAGCAAGGTTAGAAATCGACAAGTGTCTTATAGGATATAGTAAAATATTTTTAAAAAATAGATACATGATAAATTTTTAAGATTACTTGTGAAATAAATAAATACATTGATAGTATACCAAATACTAACCCTAAATTTAAATATCTATACTTATTATAAAATTTTGAATGGGTTGAGGTGCTAATTGAGTACAAAACTCTGTTGGAAAACAAAAATACCATCATTTTACAAAATAAATTTTATTATTTGGAGAATGCTTTTATCATTTTATCTATTTTATATAAAAAATGGAAAAAGATATATACACATGATAAGATTTAAACTCATATTTTCTTAATATTTCACATTTTTAGTTTACTATTAAACTAAAGTTTCATTATTATTGTTCCCTCTTGAGAACCAAGAGTGCTTTCCACAAAAGTCCTAGAGAGGGTGGTAACTACTGCAGTCTAGGATGGCGGATGGTGGTGGCGATGAGAGGGACGGCGGTGAGAAAGTCTCACTGTTAGCAGAAGAACTCGTTCAGCTGTCTATTAAACGATCTATGGTGGTGCCAGATACAAAGCCGACTCTAGTTTGTTCAGTATGGACAAGAAAATCTTTTAACCCGGATAGTCTGAGAGCGCAATTGAAGAGTATATGGAAAACCAAAAGAAAGTCTGAAATCAAGTTGACAGGACAGAATCTTTTCTTAATCATCTTTGATTTGGAGGATGACTTGGAGTTGATCATGGAAGTGCGTCCTTGGCTGTTTCGTAAGTATCTAATCTTGTTTGAACGTTTACGTATTTCAACTGATGGGGATAGCATTAGACTTACGTCTTCACCGTTTTGGATTAAAATTGGTCCAATTTTGCCTGATTTCGATACGAAGGACCTTTTGCATGCCACCGGATGTACTTTTGGTAGACTCATCAGATCTGAAATTAATGAGGATAATTGTAGAACTAGGGTTAATCTTGATGTTCAAAATCCACTTAGAAGAGGGGTGTTTGTGTCAACTGATAATGGAGTTAAGATGTGGATTGCTTTTAAATATGAGAAATTGCCAGTATTTTGTTTTGGATGTGGCAGATTGGATCATAGCTTGAATGATTGCCAGCAGATAAATCCTGTAGAAAAAGAAAAAGTCAGAGAAGATCCTCCTTTTTCTATTGCATTAAAAGCAGAATCAAAAGCAATGGGAATTTTTTTTTTAAAATTTAATGCTTTTGTAAAGAAGACAGGGGTGCAGCACAACTATACAGGAAATTTAGGGAGTAATCTTGTAGCAGAAAAGAAGTCCGAAGCTGTTGTGTTGGAAGAATTAGGAAAAACAGGCAGGATATTAGTAAATTGGAAGGAAGGACTAATGAACCAGGAGGGGATACTTAATTTGCAGGGGAGGGATAAACAGACGGAAGCTTTTGATGGTGAAAAGAGGGTGGAAGCATCGATCAAGAAGCCATGTTGGAAAAGGGTAGAGGCAGTGAGGTGTGTTGAAAAAAAGAAGAACGTGTGTGTGATGGGTAAAAGGAAATTTATAAAAGATATTGATGAGATGGACTATTCAAGGTTGACGGATAATGTGTCAGTTAAAAAACAGAAAAATGAAGATCTGGTTGAAAAGGGGGTGGATTGTATGGAGGTTTCATGTGTCAGTGATGAACAGGTTACTATTACAACTTTATTTGCATCGGCGGCTGCCAATGGGCAAGCCGACAGGGAGCAATGAAAACCATTAGTTGGAATGTTCGTGGGTTGGGGAGCCCACGAGCGGTTCGAAGGCTGCGTTACTTAATTTGTAACAGTCTGAATTTGACCCTAATCTGAACGGTGGTTTCGGGACCACGAATCCGAGTCCGATAAATTTTAATATATTATATTTTGTGTTATTTATATGTGAATTAATGTGTGTGAAAGTTTCGTAGAAAAATTTTATTGTTTGAGTGCTTAATTCGATAAAAAGTACTAAATCGCGTAAAGCGTAAAAGCTGCATGCTATAGTGTAAAGTGCTAGAATGATGATGGCTTCTTAATATGAAGCATTAAATGGGTAAATAACCCATTTTTAAGTTAGTGGGTGACATATGACATGTTTAACCTTAATTTTTATATTGTATAATTATTTATAATAAGGTTATAAAGGTAAATGAATAAATGTTAAATATATGTTAAATAAAACATAAAAAAATGGCCATTATCATCTTTTATTTGCTTGGCCGAATGTTGAGAAAAGAAATGGGGTTTGGTTTCCTTTGAATTTCGGCAACTTCAATCACAAATTCAAGGTTAGTTTGATTTCGATTCTTGATAATTTTTACGTTTTTGAGATCGTTGCTTCGAACCGCAGCTGACCCATGTTAAAACTTTTAAATCTAAGCATGCTTGATGTTCGGCCATTGTTGTGTTCATGTGGTTTTTGATATTTGATGATTTTAGATGAAAGATATGTTAAAGATTAGTATGTTTTGTATTGGAAGTTTTGATGAAATTGAGTATTTAGGGCTAAATTGTAAAAATAAAATTTTAGAGGGGCCTATTTGCAAAATAAATGAAAAATATGGACTTGTATAGTCCCTAGGAGTATTCGGCCCTAAATAATTATGTGCAAATTATGTGTATTTTGTGTTTTGTGTAATTAGGACTAAAGTGTAAAAATGTGAAACCCTAGGGGTAAAAGGGTAATTTGCCCATTTATGTGATTTGAGACTAAATTGAAATGAAATGTACTTGAATGAGCTAAATTTTAATGTGTTTAGATCAAGAACAAAGAAAAACGGATTTGGATCGGGGAAAGACGAAGGTTATTGAATAGCCGGTCTACGCGGTCCGCCGACAGTCGAGGTAAGTCCTTAAGTAAATATACGTTAAAGAATTATTTATGAATATATCAAATGATGAAATTTGAATATTTTAGGCATAAATGTGTGAAATGGCCGAATGTATTGGTGTGATATTGGATTGAGTTTTAATTGTTGAAAGTACTGTGTAATAAGATGCTCGGTTATTTTGTGAAAGTGATAAGTATTACATAGGTTATTCGGGATGCTAGTGTTGAGAAATGTGCATTGAATGATTCATTATAATGTTAATTCGGGCTTTGAGCCTAGCAGGCCTTGTGCCGGTGACTTAATTCGGGCTTTGAGCCTAGCAGGCCTTGTGCCGGTGACTTAATTCGGGCTTATAGCCTAGCAGGCTAATTGCCGGTGCTTTATATATTTCGGACCTTTGATCTAGCAGGCTTAATGCTGGTGATACGCTATAAACGAAGAATTTGAGAATGAAACGAGGTATGGCATATTAAATGATATGTGAGAAGCTCGGGTAAGAACTATCTTACTATGTTAGTAAGGAATGAAATGAGATAAATTCTTATTGTTTTAATTAAACATGATGTGATGAAATGGACAATTCAACAAGTGTTTCATATTATGAGGTTGAACTTGTCGTTTATATGTATGAACATTACTTATAGGTGAACTAGAGTTATATACATGTAAGTTACAATGTAAATTTTGGTTATAAAATGGAAGGATCGGTGATGAAAGAATCGAAATTGTTATGTATATATATATATGGGTAAGTAGAAATAGAGATTGATGCCTAGATTGGTTCATGTGATTCTATATATATGTATATCATATAAAGTGTTAATCATGTGAGTTGGTAATGTATCTGTCCATGATGTCGTAGTGACGAAGTTTATATTAAGTGTATTATTATTATTCGGCTATGTACATTTTACATAATGATGTATTAAGTTCTATACTATAAGCTTGGAGATTAACATGTTTAAGTGTATATTCAATACATTGTATTTACTTGAGACTTACTAAGATAGCAACTTACTATGTGTGCTCTGTTCTTGTCTACCTCTGTTTTATAGATTTCTTTTTGATCCAAGCTACGGATTCGAAGGATCTTTGAAGAAGTCAACCGCACTATCGACTTACTTTTGGTATTGAATAACTTAGTTTTAGATTCAAAAAGGCATGTATAGGCTAGACTAAGCATTATAACTAATGATGTGAAATCGTGTAAATATGCTTAGCCATGCGAAAATGGCTATCTATTTTGGTTAAACTTTGTTTTTGTGTTTTGATGATATAGTTTGCTCATGCCATGAATTATCATTTGTGTTTGGATGTGGTTTAGGCATTATATGAAATGGTTTAATAGATATATGTCATGATATGTATATGTATTTTGATCTTTGATGGTCAACTTGAGAGTTTAAGGTTGAATCTTAATCATGTGTATATGTGATAGATTAATAAACAGAAATGTGGCTACTTTAATTCGGTTAATTATTGTGAAGACTTGCTATGCTTAGGTATGCATTCAATTATAAAATGGTTATATTGGGTTGATCTCATGAAAATGTTATAAGATTATTTATTTATGGAGATGTTAGGTATTCGAATTTCAAGAAGTTGATATGAATATGATTTTGAGTTATATGCTTGTGAAGTATGTATAAGTTGTATAACTTTTGGAATGTTTATTTGCTTAACATTATAAATAAATATGATACAGTTAAAGTACTTAATGTGTTATTTAAGTAACATTTAGAAAATTGTGTGTGCGTATATACAATTTTGTCAATGTCATGAATTAAGAATTTTGATATGCAATGCATGTATATGTCCAGCTAACCTAGGGAAATATGCACTTGTAATTCACATGTTTAAGAAATTAGCTATTTTGACCTATTTTCGAATATGGTAAATGAGCATATCTATGTTATATATGTATTTATTTGTATGTGAGTACTTGATCTGGTTGAGTGTTTGTGTTTTAAGATGAAATTATTTTAGAAGTTTTGTAATGTGTATGAAATTTTATAAATATGACCTTGTATAATTCGGCCAAATAGGATAAAGTTTGTAATTAGGTGTATTCAATCCTATAAGTAAGTTTCATTGAGATAATTTTTTTTAGTAATGCCCGTAACTCTAATCCGGTGACGGATACGGGTTAGGAGTGTTACATTTTATTGGTATCAGAGCTTATGGTTTAGTCGATTCTAGGACTACCGTAGCGCGTGTGAGTCTAGCTATACATGCCTTTGTTATATATTGATAGTGTGGTGACTTCTGACATTCTGAACTGTGTTTTATATAGTAAATGGACACTGATCCTGAAAGAGCCGTAGCGGATGATGTAGAGAGTGTAGCGCCTGACCGTGCACGCGGATCAGTGCCGGTAGACTCTCGGCCAGTTTCGAGTAGCCACGAGGGGGAGGCTAAACAAGCCTTCTATCAGATGATGAACGAGTGGTTTACCCAGTTTATTCAGATTAACCCGGCTGTACACCAACCTCCACCCCCGAATAATCCAACTCCGATACCTTCAGCACCCCCGATGATAGATCCGATGAGATCTAGTAGGCCTCTAGTTGATAAAATCAGGAAATTTGGGGCCGAAGAATTCAGGGCCAATGATGATGATGACGCAGAGCGAGCCGAAATGTGGCTTGATAACACTATTCGGGTACTTGATGAGCTATCTTGTACTCCAAACGAATGCCTGAAGTGTGCTATATCTTTACTTCGGGACACTGCATATCACTGGTGGAATACACTAGTATCAGTGGTTCTGAAAGAAAAAGTGACGTGGGATTTCTTTTAGAATGAATTCCGCAAGAAATATATCAGTCAAAGATTCATTGATCAAAAACGAAAAGAATTTCTTGAACTTAAACAGGGGCGAATGACCGTGACAGAATATGAACGGAAATTTGTCAGGCTCAGCAGATATACTAGAGAGTGTGTTTCTACTGAACCCATTATGTGCAAAAGATTAGAAGACGGTCTGAATGAAGATATAAAGTTGCTTGTTGGCATTCTTGAAATCCAAGAGTTTGTGACACTAGTTGAACGAGCTTGCAAAGCTGAAGAGCTCGGGAAGGAGAAAAGAAAGGCTGAGACAGAAGCTAGAGACACTCGTAAGAGATCGTCGGGTAAGACTTTCCATTCCACATCTAAGAAGTTCAGAGATGACTTCAGCCGACATAAAGCTACTTCAGATTTACCTAGACGTGATCGACCTCCAGTGGGCTCCCGAGCTACCTCGATGGCTAGTGTTGGTAACGCTCCACAGAATCGAGTTGAATGCAAGCACTGTGGGAAATGGCATTCTGGGAGTTGTAGATTCCATGATCGGTCTTGCTTTAAATGTGGATCGTCAGATCATTTTATTAGGGAATGTCCGATGTTAGTTGAGCAGAATACAGTTCAGAATCTTAAGTCGAGCAACACGTCAGCACGAGGCAGGCCACCCAGACATTCAGGCAATGTAGGTGGTAGTCAGAGAGGAACGAAGAACACTGCAGTTCGATCCGAGGCTAGAGCACCAGCTAGAGCTTATGCTGTACGAGCTAGAGAGGATGCTTCGTCCCCAGATGTTATTACTGGTACTTTCACACTTTATGATACTACTGTGATTGCATTGATTGATCCTGGTTCGACTCATTCATATGTGTGTGAAACTTTAGTATCCAGTAAGACTCTACCTGTTGAGTCTACTGAGTTTGTGATCAATGTGTCCAACCCTTTGGGTCGCTGTGTACTTGTTGATAAAGTGTGTAAAAGTTGCCCGTTGATGATTCGAGATTCTTGTTTCCCAGCTGAGTTAATGTTGTTGCCCTTCGACGAGTTTGATATAATTCTGGGAATGGACTGGCTAACTTTGTATGATGCAGTGGTGAATTGTAAAAGAAAGATCATTGATTTGAGATGCCAAAACGGTGAGATCATCCGGGTTGAATCCAATAATTTGGATGGGTTGCCTACAGTAATATCCTTGATGTTAGCCTGAAAATATGTGAGAAAAGGGTGTGAAGCTTATTTGGCTTATGTGCTGGATAATAAAGTATCTAAAAAGCAGATTGAATCAGTACCAGTTGTGTGTGAATATCCAGATGTATTTCCTGAAGAATTACCAGGTTTACCACCAGTACGAGAGGTTGAATTTGGCATCGAGCTAGTTCCGGGGACGACTCCGATTTCGATAGCTCCGTATCGGATGGCACCTACCGAGTTGAAAGAGTTGAAAGCACAGTTGCAAGAGTTGACAGATAGGGGCTTTGCACGACCGAGTTTCTCTCCTTGGGGTGCACCGGTTTTATTTGTGAAAAAGAAAGATGGGACTATGTGAATGTGTATTGATTATCGCCAGTTAAATAAAGTGACAATAAAGAATAAATACCCGTTACCTCGGATTGATGACTTGTTTGATCAGTTGAAAGGGGCTTCAGTGTTTTCAAAGATTGATCTGAGATCAGGTTATTATCAACTACGAGTTAGAGACTCTGATGTGCCTAAGACTGCATTTCGAATGAGGTACGAACATTTTGAGTTTTTGGTTATGCCTTTTCGGCTTACTAATGCACCTACTGTTTTTATGGATTTGATGAATCGGGTTTTCAGACAGTTTTTGGATCGGTTTGTAGTAGTGTTTATTGATGATATACTGATCTACTCCAAAGATGAAATCGAGCATGCCGAGCATTTGAGATTAGTGCTACAAACTTTGCGAAATCAGCAGTTGTATGCGAAGTTTAGTAAGTGTGAGTTCTGGATGAAAGAGGTCAGCTTTTTGGGACATGTGGTTTCAGCATCAGGTATTCGAGTTGATCCGAACAAAATCTCAGCTATACTTGATTGGAAGCCACCGAAAAATGTTTCTGAGATTCGAAGTTTTCTGGGACTTGCGGGCTACTACAGACGGTTTGTGAAAGGTTTTTCTGTGATAGCTACACCTTTGACAAAGCTATTACGGAAGGATGTCAAGTTCGAGTGGTCGAAAAATTGTCAGAAAAGTTTCGATCAGTTGAAAGCCCTTTTGAAGGAAGCTCCAGTGTTAGCTCAGCCTGAATCAGGTAAAGAATTTGTTGTGTATTCTGGTGCTTCCTTGAGTGGTTTGGGCTGCGTATTGATGCAGGAAGGCAAAGTAGTAGCCTACGCTTCGAGACAATTGAAGCCGCATGAAAGAAATTACCCGACGCATGATTTAGAGCTTGCAGCCATTGTGTTCGCACTGAAGATTTGGCGTCATTACTTATTCGGTGAGAAATGTCACGTTTACTCGGATCACAAAAGTTTGAAGTACCTACTGACTCAGAAAGACCTGAACTTAAGGCAGCACAGATGGTTGGAATTGTTAAAAGATTATGAATTGGTAATTGACTATCATCCGAGAAAAGCTAACGCTGTTGCAGATGCACTAAGTAGAAAATTATTGTTTGCTCTTCGTGTGTTGAACGCACATATGGTTATGGCTGGTGATGGTTCGATCATAGCTGAGATGAAGGCCAAACCGTTGTTTATTCAACAAATTAGTAATGCACAGAAAGTTGACAAAGATATGATTTCTAGACGAGCACAGTGTGAAAATGATACAGAGTCAGAATTTCGAATTGATAAAAATGACTGTTTGAACTATAAAGGCCGATTGTGTGTACCGAGAAATGCTAACTTGATTCAGATGGTATTGGATGAAGCTCATAATAGTCAAATGTCGATACATCCGGGTAGTACAAAGATGTATAATGATTTGAAACAGTTCTATTGGTGGCCGGGCATGAAACGGGATATATCTGAATTTGTTTCGAAATGCTTAGTTTGTCAGCAAGTAAAAGCTGAGCATCAAGTGCCATCCGGACTACTTCAGCCAATCATGATACCTGAATGGAAATGGGATAGAATTACAATGGATTTTGTATCCGGTCTCCCTATGACACCGAGTAGGAAAGATGTCGTCTGGGATATAGTTGATAGACTGACTAAATTAGCTCATTTTGTGACGGTTCGTACAGACTATTCACTCGATAAACTTGCTGAATTGTACGTATCATAGATTGTGAGATTGCATGGTGTACCGAGTTCCATTGTTTCAGACAGAGACCCGAGATTCACATTGCGGTTTTGGAAGAAGTTGTAAGATGCTTTAGGTACTAAACTTCATTTTAGTACAGCCTTTCATCCGCAGACAGACGGTCAGTCTGAGCGAACTATTCAGATACTTGAGGACATGTTGAGATGTTGCGTTCTCGAGTTTGAAGGTACGTGGGAACGATGCCTACCTTTGATTGAATTTGCTTACAATAATAGCTTTCAATCTAGTATCAAAATGGCGCCTTATGAAGCCTTGCACGGGCGAAAATGTCGAACACCATTATACTGGACTGAGCTCAGCGAGAATAAGATACACGGGGTTGATTTGATTAAAGAAACAGAACAGAAAGTAGCTATTATTAGAGACAATTTGAAAGCTGCTTCGGATCGTCAAAAGTCCTATGCTGATTTGAAACGTAAAGACATTGAATTTCAGGTCGGAGATCGAGTATTCTTAAAAGTTTCTCCGTGGAAGAAAGTACTCCGATTTGGTCGGAAAGGCAAGTTGAGTCCGAGATTTATCGGCCCGTATGAAATCATTGAACGTATTGGGCCTGTTGCTTATAGATTGAGGTTACCCTCTGAGTTGGAAAGGATACACGATGTATTTCATGTTTCGATGCTTCGTAGATATAGATCAGATCCGTCACATGTGATTGTTCCATCGGAGATTGAAATCCGACCCAATATGACATATGAGGAAGAACCGATCCGTATTTTAGCTCGGGAAATAAAAGAGTTAAGAAACAAAAGAATTCCATTAGTGAAGGTACTATGGTACCGGAACGGAGTTGAAGAGGCTACGTGGGAGCCTGAGGATTCAATGAGGCAACAATATCCGACGTTGTTTAACGGTAAGATTTTCGGGGACGAAAATCCTTAAGGGGGGAGAGTTGTAACAGTCTGAATTTGACCCTACTCGAAACGGTGGTTTCGGGACCATGAATCTGAGTCCGATAAATTTTAATGTATTATATTTTGTGTTATTTATATGTGAATTAATGTGTGTGAAAGTTTCGTAGAAAAATTTTATTGTTTGAGTGCTTAATTCGATAAAAAGGACTAAATCGCGTAAAGCGTAAAAGCTGCATGCTATAGTGTAAAGTGCTAGAATGATGATGGCTTCTTAATATGAAGCATTAAATGGGTAAATAACCCATTTTTAAGTTAGTGGGTGACATATGACATGTTTAACCTTAATTTTTATATTGTATAATTATAATAAGGTTATAAAGGTAAATGAATAAATGTTAAATTTATGTTAAATAAAACATAAAAAAATGGCCATTATCATCTTTTATTTGCTTGGCCGAATGTTGAGAAAAGAAATGGGGTTTCGTTTCCTTTGAATTTCGGCAACTTCAATCACAAATTCAAGGTTAGTTTGATTTCGATTCTTGATAATTTTTACGTTTTTGAGATCGTTGCTTCGAACCGCAGCTGACCCATGTTAAAATTTTTAAATCTAAGCATGCTTGATGTTCGACCATTGTTGTGTTCATGTGGTTTTTTATATTTGATGATTTTAGATGAAAGATATGTTAAAGATTAGTATGTTTTGTATTGGAAGTTTTGTTGAAATTGAGTATTTAGGGCTAAATTTTAAAAATAAAATTTTAGAGGGGCCTATTTGCAAAATAAATGAAAAATATGGACTTGTATAGTCCCTAGGAGTATTCGGCCCTAAAGAATTATGTGCAAATTATGTGTATTTTGTGTTTTGTGCAATTAGGACTAAAGTGTAAAAATGTGAAACCCTAGGGGTAAAAGGGTAATTTGCCCATTTATGTGATTTGAGACTAAATTGAAATGAAATGTACTTGAATGAGCTAAATTTTAATGTGTTTAGATCAAGAACAAATAAAAACGGATTTGGATCGGCGAAAGATGAAGGTTATTGAATAGCCGGTCTACGTGGTCCGCCGACAGTCGAGGTAAGTCCTTAAGAAATATACGTTAAAGAATTATTTATGAATATATCAAATGATGAAATTTGAATATTTAGGCATAAATGTGTGAAATGGCCGAATGTATTGGTGTGATATTGGATTGAGTTTTAATTATTGAAAGTACTGTGTAATAAGTATGCTCGGTTATTTTGTGAAAGTGATAAGTATTACATAGGTTAGTCGGGATGCTAATGTTGAGAAATGTGCATTGAATGATTCATTATAATGTTAATTCGGGCTTTGAGCCTAGCAGGCCTTGTGCCGGTGACTTAATTCGGGCTTTGAGCCTAGCAGGCCTTGTGCCGGTGACTTAATTCGGGCTTTGAGCCTAGTAGGCCTTGTGCCGGTGACTTAATTCGGGCTTATAGCCTAGCAGGCTAATTGCCGGTGCTTTATATATTTCGGACCTTTGATCTAGCAGGCTTAATGCCGGTGATACGCTATAAACGAAGAATTTGAGAATGAAACGAGGTATGGCATATTAAATGATATGTGAGAAGCTCGGGTAAGAACTATCTTACTATGTTAGTAAGGAATGAAATGAGATAAATTCTTATTGTTTTAATTAAACATGATGTGATGAAATGGACAATTCAACAAGTGTTTCGTATTATGAGGTTGAGCTTGTCGTTTATATGTATGAACATCACTTATAGGTGAACTAGAGTTATATACATGTAAGTTACAATGTAAATTTTGGTTATAAAATGGAAGGATCGGTGATGAAAGAATCGAAAGTGTTATGTGTATATATATATATGGGTAAGTAGAAATAGAGATTGATGCCTAGATTGGTTCAAGTGATTCTATATATATGTATATCATATAAAGTGTTAATCATGTGAGTTGGTAATGTATCTGTCCATGATGTCGTAGTGACGAAGTTTATATTAAGTGTATTATTATTATTCGGCTATGTACATTTTACATAATGATGTATTAAGTTCTATACTATAAGCTTGGAGATTAACATGTTTAAGTGTATATTCAATACATTGTATTTACTTGAGACTTACTAAGATAGCAACTTACTGTGTGTGCTCTGTTCTTATCTACCTCTGTTTTATAGATTTCTTTTTGATCCAAGCTACGGACTCGAAGGATCTTTGAAGAAGTCAACCGCACTATCGACTTACTTTTGGTATTGAATAACTTAGTTTTAGATTCAAAAAGGCATGTATAGGCTAGACTAAGCATTATAACTAATGATGTGAAATCGTGTAAATATGCTTAGCCATGCGAAAATGGCTATCTATTTTGGTTAAACTTTGTTTTTGTGTTTTGATGATATAGTTTGCTCATGCCATGAATTATCATTTGTGTTTGGATGTGGTTTAGGCATTATATGAAATGGTTTAATAGATATATGTCATGATATGTATATGTATTTTGATTTTTGATGGTCAACTTGATAGTTTAAGGTTGAATCTTAATCATGTGTATATGTGATAGATTAATAAACAGAAATGTGGCTACTTTAATTCGGTTAATTATTGTGAAGACTTGCTATGCTTAGGTATGCATTCAATTATAAAATGGTTATATTGGGTTGATCTCATGAAAATGTTATAAGATTATTTATTTATGGAGATGTTAGGTATTCGAATTTCAAGAAGTTGATATGAATATGATTTTGAGTTATATGCTTGTAAAGTATGTATAAGTTGTATAACTTTTGGAATGTTTATTTGCTTAACATTATAAATAAATATGATACAGTTAAAGTACTTAATGTGTTATTTAAGTAACATTTAGAAAATTGTGTGTGCGTATATACAATTTTGTCAATGTCATGAATTAAGAATTTTGATATGCAATGCATGTATATGTCCAGCTAACCTAGGGAAATATGCACTTGTAATTCACATGTTTAAGAAATTAGCTATTTTGACCTATTTTCGAATATGGTAAATGAGCATATCTATGTTATATATGTATTTATTTATATGTGAGTACTTGATCTGGTTGAGTGTTTGGGTTTTAAGATGAAATTATTTTAGAAGTTTTGTAATGTGTATGAAATTTTATAAATATGACCTTGTATAATTCGGCCAAATGGGATAAAGTTTGTAATTAGGTGTATTCAATCCTATAAGTAAGTTTCATTGAGATAATATTTTTTTTAGTAATGCCCGTAACTCTAATCCGGCGACGGATACGGGTTAGGGGTGTTACATAATTAAGCAGCATCATCCCCAAATGGTCTTCTTAATGGAGACTAAACTTGATCAAGTGCGCATGGAGGGGGTTCGAAGGAACTGTGGTTTTACTAATGGCATTGATGTTGAGGCAGAAGGGTCTAGGGGTGGATTGAGTCTTGCATGGAAGGGGGACATTGATGTCAAAATAAGAAGTTATTCGAAATGGCATATTGATGCTATCGTAGGTGGAGAAACTGGGCAAGATGATTGGAGGTTTACAGGTTTCTATGGGTCTCCATATTTGAAGGATAAGAACATTGCTTGGGATGTGCTTTGAAGATTGAGCTCTGAGAATACTCACCCTTGGTTGGTGGCTGGTGATTTTAATGAGATATTATTCAGTTTTGAGAAGAAGGGTGGAGGTTTGAGAGATCAAGGTAGAATGGATGCTTTCCGAGATATTTTAGAGGATTGCCAATTGATGGATATTGGCTACTCTGGGACTTGGTTCACGTGGGAACGGGGAAACCTTCCAGAAACGAATATTAGGGAGCGGTTGGATAGGGGAGTTGCAAATGATAAATGGATCACTTTATTTCCAATGGGCAGAGTTCAACATCTTTCATTTTCTATGTCAGATCATTCCCCTTTATTCATTAGTACAGATTACTCGACAAGTCATTCAGCTCAACAAAAATTTCACTTTGAATCTCGGTGGACGTTGGAGGATTCTACTGAGAAGGTCATTAAGGAAGTATGGGAGGGCAATTCGGAGTCTTTCTTGCAGAAATTGCAGACTTTACAGCATAGATTAAAAGTGTGGGCACTATCAGTCAAAAACAAGAGGGAAGATCGGAAGAGGAGATTAGCAAAAGAACTTGAGATTTTATTAAATGAAGAACGAGATGATGAGATATTGGCCAGAATAATTGATACCAAAATCCATTTAAACAAGGAAATTGACAAAGATGAAATGTACTGGGAGCAAAGAGCGAGAGCAAATTGGCTTAGACTTGGTGATAAAAACTCAGCTTTCTTCCATAAGTGTGCAACAACTCGTCGACGAACAAATTCGATTCCCAAGTTAATTTTAGAGGATGGGAGTGAGATCACTACAGAAGCTGAAATTAATGAGTCAGCTACAAATTTTTTTAGAAAGTTATTCACATCAAAAGGAGTTGCGAACGCGGATAGAGTGATGGATGGGGTTGAAGTGAGTATTACAGATGAAATGAATACAAATCTACTATCTCCTTTTAGAGCAGAAGAAGTATGGGCAGCTTTGAAAGAAATGGGCCCAACAAAGGCTCCAGGCCCAGATGGTTTCCTAGCACTGTTTTTCCAGAGGTATTGGAATATAGTAGGAAAGGACGTCACGGAATACTGCTTAGAAATTTTAAATGAAGATAAGGGGGTCGAAGCTGTAAATTTTACAGACATAGTGCTCATTCCTAAAATTTCACATCCGTCAACTCTGGTTAACTTTAGACCTATAAGCCTTTGTTCGGTTATTTAAAAAATTACAGCAAAAACAGTGGCAAATAGACTGCAAGGGGTAATGGGAAACTGTATTGACAGAGTACAAAGTGCGTTTGTTCCGGGTAGACTGATCTCAGACAATGTGCTGTTAGCATATGAAATCCTACATACGTTTAAGAAGAAACGAATGGGACAGAAGGGCTATATGGCGGTCAAGCTTGATATGAGTAAGGCTTATGATAGGGTGGAGAGGGATTTTGTCAAAAAAATGATGTTAAGAATGGGATTCGCACAGAAATGGGTGGACCTCATTATGAAATGCATCACAACAATTTCTTATTTAGTTATCACCAATGGAGAAAGGGGTAGCAGTTTTCATTCCTCAAGAGGTCTTAGACAAGGTGATCCTTTAAGCCCATTCTTATTTCTTATTTGCAGAGAAGGTCTTTCATCTTTGTTGAGATTGGCACAGAAGCAAGCTGTGTTAAAAGGAGCAAAAGCGAGCAGGAGAGGCCCAGAGATCTCCCACCTACTTTTTGCAGATGACTATAATTTTCGGTGAAGCTTCAGAAAAGGGGGCTAGGATTTTGAAGGAAATTTTGAAGGAATACGAGAGCTGTTCTGGTCAATGCGTTAACTTTAGCAAATCTACAATTTTCTACAGTTCTAACACAAGAAATGAGAAACGAGAAGAGGCGTCCAAAATACTTGGAGTACGGAGTTCCACGTGTCAAGAAAAATATTTAGGGCTCCCAAATGTCGTAGGTCGAAGAAAGAGAGAGGCTTTTCAGAGTCTAGTTGACAGAATTATGCAGAGAATTGATGGGTGGAGCACCAGGATGCTTTCTCAAGGGGGAAAGGAAGTTTTTATTAAATCTGTGTTGCAGGCAATTCCCACATATGCTATGTCTTGTTTTCTCTTGCCAAGAGTTCTATGTGAGATGATAGAGAACAAAATTGTGAAATATTGGTGGCAAAAGGGGGGAGGTAAACGTGGAATTCACTGGTGCCAATGGAGATATTTGTGTCGACCGAAGGAAGAAGGTGGTTTGGGGTTCCGAAACATGGCGCAATTTAACATTGCTTTATTGGCTAAACAGGGGTGGAGATTGTTAATTTATCCAGATTCGTTAGTGGCACAAGTCTTTAAAGCAAAATATTTCCCAACAGGTGATTTTCTCAGTTCAAGTTTGGGCCATTCAGGTTCTTATGTTTGGCGTAGTTTATGGGCGACTAAAGCTATAGTGGAAAAGGGTCTTTTTTGGAGAGTAGGTACGGGAACACAGATTTCAATTCAAAATGATACATGGATCCCAAATTGCAATAAGGTTAATTTAGTTTCCAATGATTATAATTTGCATGGTGTGACAGTTTCGCAATTAATTACCAGTCAGGACAGAGTATGGGATAGGGAGTTAATTGTCAATACCTTCCAAGCAGAAATGGCTGAACGGATCCTTCGCATCCCGTTGGCGCTGGAACCGCACGAGGACTTCCGAGTATGGAGTGGCGAATCGTCTGGTGAGTTCTCCGTCTGAAGCGCTTATAAACTATTACAACAAATTGATCCTACAGCTTATGCTTTACAGAACCTCTACAAAGTATTTTATACAAAACTTTGGAAAATAGATCTACCCTTGAAAATTAAACTGCTAATTTGGAGAATCTCCTGGAATTTTATACCGACTAAAGTTAATCTGGCGGTGAGGAGGGTAGTAAGGAACACTTCTTGCCCTCGATGTGGGGACAGGGAAGAAGACATAAACCATATTTTCCGTGTATGTCCTGTTTCGAAATCAGTATGGGAAGATCTGTCAGATCCAAGCTATGCAATGTTCTCAAATGAAGAATTTTTAGATTGGCTTACAAAGTTGTTGGTTTTTCTCCCTTCTGAAAAACGCAGGATCTTTTGTGGAACGTTATAGGTCATATGGGGTGATAGAAATTCTCGTATACAACAAAGCAGATCTAGTCAGGAAATGGTGAGTTTTGTTTATGGGTATCTTAAAGAGTTGGACGGACTCAAAACAGTAAATCAAAAGTCCATGCATTCGGAAGAGGAATGGCAACACCCACCTGGTCAAATATTGAAGATAATTTCGACGGAGCGTTCGATAAACGAAGACGACAATCGGCATCCGGAGTCGTTGTTAGGGACAAAAATGGTCGCGTTCTCCTCACAAAATCAGAACTTCACGACGGAGTGGAGTCCGCCTTTGTTGTTGAGGCACTTGCCTGTCATCGGGCGACTCAGATAGCCCTCGCAAAAAACAATGAAAATATTATCATAGAAGGAGACTCTTTATCCATCATCAAGAAATGCAAGAACTCAGATCTAGATAGATCAGAGGTAGTTGTTTATATACAGGATATACATAGATTGCAAGCACAATGCAGGAGAGTTAGTTTTAAGCATGTTCGGAGAACGACAAATAACCTTGCACACATAATAGCCAAGGAATCCTTGAAGCGAAGAGAAGAAGTATACCTGATCGAAGCGGTCCCAGGCTACGCAGAGGTTCAGGCGAGAAGTGAGAGTATGAAAGAACCAGATTAGAAAGGAAGAGGAAATGGAAGATGGAGGGGAGATTTTCAAATTGGAAATTGAACAATCGGCATGCCTTATCCCTTCCCTTGGAAATCTGATTGCCATTAATGACGGAAATGACAGATGTAGTAGAATGGGTAGGAGAACAGATTTGAAGATTGGGCAAAAGATTCGGTTAAGTTTTTTTAATTATGGTTTCTAGAGTTTTCTTTTTGACGTGGCATTGTATTTTTGTGATGTTTTCATTAGGGCCTAAACTGGTAGTCCGGTTATGTGTGTTTTTAGGATGAGTCTTCCGTCTGTTAGGGCCTAAGTTGGTAGATTGTGTTCTTTTTTGTTTTTGGTCGGCCTTTTGCTTTGATTAGTTTATTATTTTTGTATACTTATTTCTTTAATTATAAAAGCCCAATCTATTTTAAATAAAAAAAGTTTCATTATTATTTATATCAATTTTTATAAATATATTTGTTATAGAGTTTTATTTTTCAAGGTGCATTGTAATCTAGTATTTATTAAAAATTATTAAAAATCAAATAAAATTCTAGTTCATGAGGAAGTTAAATATCTATTTTTATTTTTACATGGCATTAGTAGGCTGAAGTCAGAAGCTAGGGTGGTGTGTTAAGGGCCTATTTAGTAGTGCTTAAAAAAAAGACTTTTGGCTTTAAAAATAATTTTAAAAGAAAAACTATGCTAAAGAAGCTAAAATTTTTAGACTTTTCTCTCCCAAAAGCAGTTTTAGTGCTTAATTATTTTTTTATCCATCCAATAATATAGTACTTTCCTTTCTTTTTTTTCTTGGTGCTTAATTACAAATATGTTAAAATCATTAATTAAAAATAAAAAAAATTAAAATACAAATTACAAATATTTAATGGTTATATTTAAATATTTAAAATATAGTTTATATTTTAATTAAATTTTATAAATAATTAATATTTATTGCTTAAAAATATTTAAAATTTATATTCCATATATTAAAATATTAACAACAATTTATAATAATTTTTTTATATTCTTACTAAAATATAATAATATTAACTAATTTAAATATTATTTAAATGTATATTTGTTACTTGATAAAAGACTTGACCAGGCCCGAAGGCCCGCCCGAAAAATAGGAGGGTTTGGGCAAAAATATAGGCCCGAAAAATGGGCTTGGAGAAAAAACGAGGCCCATTTAGAAAACGGGCTGGGCCTCATGCAAGATTTTTTTGCCTGAGCCCGGCCCAAATTATATAATAAATATTTTATTTATTTTTAATCATTTTAAATTTTTAAGTTTACTTTTCTAATTTCACTTTCACTTTCAATTTGTGTATTGTTTTAGTATTATTTATGTTTTTAAATGTATTTGATTTATTATATTTTAAAATTTTTTTATTTAATAAAATAAGCTAAAAAAATTTAATATGGGTTGGGCCGGGTTGGGCTCGGGCTTAGCAATTTTATTTTGGGCCAGGCTTGGACAATTTTTTCAGCCTGTATTTTAGGTCGGGCTGGGCACGGGCCTAGAATTTTATTTGGGCTCGGCTCGGCCCATGATCAGCTCTATTTGATAATAACATATCTAAAATGAACATTTTATTTCTCAAAAACACTTTTCTACAGTAATATTAAACATTAAAATTTTAAATTAAACTTTTCAAAAACAACTTTTAAAAGTATTACTAAACTAGATAAAATAATGGCCTGATCTGAACTTTGGGTGGTACAACCACGAGACGTGCTTGGGTACAATCCCTCCCTCCTTCCTCTTTAATTTATAGTTATACAAGTGTGCAAATGAAACATAAGCTTTTACGCTCTCCATCGCTATCCTTCGCAATTTGCAATTAATTCCAAGCACAGCAAAACCCCTCCGGATTTTATTTACTTTCATATATACAATCTCTAATAAGTTTTATATTCTTCAATCATTATTTTACTCGGTAGTTATTATATCAATTACTGTTTTATCATATATATCAAATCACAATTATATTTATTTTGGGTTATCGAAATAAGTACACCTTTGCTTTCTATGGTATTAATATTTCAAAATTTATGATAGCATAAACTATATTGTATAGTATTATATGTTGGTACGGAATAATAATAATAATAATAATAATTATTATTATTATTATTATTAATATTACTAATACACATATCACTTTGCAAGAATTTAATTAAAAAATATAGCTATATTAACATGTTGGGCAAGATTATAATTATTTTCTTCTCAATTGGTTTTTTTTTTTAAAAAAATTATTAATTCATTTTATGAATGATATTATACCATTTGAGGAAAAAACAATAAATATCTACTGTAAGCTGTTAAAGGTAAGTTTCATTAACACAACAAAAGTTTCAACCTCAACATCAATAGAATATTATGACATGTTAACAATTAACTCTGTCATAACCCAAGCAATTAACACAATGAGGAAAACAACCTCGGATTCTCTAAAGTGTCAAGCAAAAACCAACAAAAGAATCAAGTATCTACCAAATTATAGAGGACAACGACAAAATCATCCCTAAATTCACTTAGAAAAACAAGACTACATGCATAAAAAAGACTAAAAAAGTTATAAAAGGTAAGACAAAATGTTCCAAAAATAAAAAATTATTAAACAATGAAAAAAACTTATAATACTTAAGACAACATGACTCCAAACCAACTCCTAAAATCATTTATTATTCTAAAATACTCTCAAAACAAAATAGATTAAGAAGTCGAAGAAGGCCACTATTCGAGTATTTACAACCAACCAACTTTTCAAGAAAAACTGTTGGTGGTCGATGAGGTTTAGCAACGATAAATATTGTCATTTGTCCATCACAACTTATGAAGACAACAAAGATATCCACAACACATCTTCAAACTGAAAAAGGAGAAGACACGTGAAGTGGACGAGGAGAACAGAAAAAAGTGAGACTTACTTAGAGAGAGAAAAAGTTGAATAGTAACCAACTCGAAGACTAGCACTACTGTTAAGCAAAACAAGGTAGAAAAAGCAAATTACTTCATGAAAAAAAGGGAAATTATCCTTATAATTATATTGTTATTTATTATGAAGATTAAATCATTTAATAATTTCTTAATTAAGTTGTTGTTTGGAACCCAACATTTAGTTTATTGGTTAAGGTGTTCATTATATCCCAAATTGTAAGATCGATTAGCAGACTGTGCCTGTGTGATAATTTAAATATGTGTGTGAGCTTAAGATTCTATTGTATCAAAAAAAATTAAATTATTTGATTGATTCATAACATCAACTCAATTAATAAATTATATAATAAAAATATATAATATATTTTCACTAAATTAATTCACATGTTATACTGCACCAATAGGCATGTATATAACAAATTTATCCACCTTTGTCCATTCCAGTTAACCACAGCCCCTTATCTTATTTCACAATTTTAAATGTGCTTTTTTAAGGCACTTTGATTTTTTTTTTCACATTACTTAACATTTTTTTTAATTTCAAAAATAAATTTCACATGCATTTTTTGCATGTGGCATAAAATTTAGTAATGTATAACACTAATAAATAAAAACATAAATTGTTAATGTGTTATATATTCATGTCAAATACTATTTTTATAGTATTATATTTTACATTTAGTTTTTTTAAAATAAATGTATCAAAAAATTGCAAGCTGCATTTTTTTTTTAAAGACCCCATTGATGAACCGAAAAGAAAAGGGTCACTGGGATAGAACCAGCTGATAATGATAGGCAGTATGGTCTCATCACATTCACATGCATGCAATAGCAAACAAAAACAATATTCTCGTATTGGGAAAAAGTTGGAGTTTTTATCGCAGAACGAATGGGAGAGACAGAAGCCAACTGGAAATGGTGAAGCAGAAGGAATCAGATGATCAAAGAAAGTTTGAACTTTGAACAAAAAAAAAAAAACGAAAAAAACAAAAACGAAAGAGCCAAGCATCACTCTCGTTAAACACAGTAGTTAACATGAAGCAACTGTTGTTCCAGTGGACTAAACTTACACCATTTCGCAAGAAAAACCACTTTGTTCCAGGGCTATATATATACATATATAAATGGTGTTATGCTTCAGTGTAGTTGTGGTGGATGAGGCGCACTGTCACGTCTGTGAAGGATCACGTACTTCGAAGAAAGACCGGTTCTTGACGACAATATCGTACATATGTACGGACCTGAAGTTGGCGAAGTTTCTTGGGAGGGAAATGAGGTGACATGAGTTTGCTGATTTGTGGAATTGGAGAAGCTCAGGTTGGTCCAAGTTGCAGTAGCGAGTCCAGCCAAGCTCACCCAGACGCTGCTCCAGTTCGGAGTAGGAGCGGATCACTTGGTTCGTGGGGCGGTAGACTAGGACGCGTGGTCGAGCCCCTGGTGCGGTCGACGTTCCTGGATAAATAGGATCTTTTTCCTCGAAGGATTCTCTGGTTGGATTGGATATCAATCGAGCCACACCATTTTTGTCAAATATCCATACACCCGACATTGTATGCCTAGACACAAGAGATGATGGCTAGCTAATTGTTGCTAGGTTGAAACTTGAAAGCCCGTGCCTCTGCAACCTTTATAGGACAAGGGACTACCAGTGTAAAGACTACTTTATTATATATAGTAATGTATTACCGGTTCCTTACATTCTTTAGATAAATGCCGACTCAATAGTTAATTGTAACTTCAAGAATATATATATTTGGGCTTTATCGTACAAAATAATAGTTCACCGTATTCTTGAATCTATGAGATATAGTTGAGGTTAGTTACTTATTTTTTTCAAACCTATAATAATTACATAATGATTTGTAAAATAAAATTATGTACATAACAGAATTTACAATTGTGCATTGTGATTTGAATGGATGTCATACGCTAACTTGGATATCATAGAATGCGTCCCGCCGAAATTTTTGGCCAATTGGAGTTTGTGGGATGCAAATGTGTCGTTGATAGTGTACAATATGGTGAAATACATAAATTGGATCAAGTGATCCGACAGTTCAAGTGGGGGCAACAAATTCCGCCTCCACCGCGAAACATGGAAGCACTACACAAGCTGGATCTGCAAGGGAAGAACGACGAAAATTTGCAAGATTACCACAAGAAGTACATAGACATTTGGGATTATGGGATGTAATTCTTACCTATCCGCGAACCCTTTTTCTCATCGGACATGACGACTTGTTTGGAGTACATGCCCTAGTTCAAAGTCGTCGGCTAGCCATATCTGCTATCGGTTGAGCCGAGGAGTAGGCAACTTCATCAAAAGAGGCAATGATAAGTTGGCCAACAGCACAGGTTCGGAAGAGATGCTGCGACGGGTTCGTCATCAACTCTGACCCAACAAGCGCCACCGATGTTTATGTCGCATCCCAGTTAGTTCACTCCACTTATTCTTGTTCATTTCACTTGTAACACCCCTTACCTGTATTCAACACGGGAACCGGATACGAGGCATTACCGAACTTAACTTACTTAAACATACAACATCGGGTTATAAAATTTCATTTCAACTTCAAACTTCTCATTCATATTCATAACATCCTTATTATGGGCCTACGAAGCCCTAAACATATATACGGAAGGTTTCAAAATTAAACCGAAGACTTTTACGCACTTAGAAAATTTTTGCCTAAACAGGGCGACACTGCCGTGTGGAGGAAGGGACACGCCCGTGTTCCACACCTGTGGTCGACACTGACTTGCATCACACGGCCTGTCACACGCCCGTGTTTCTGGCCCGTAGTCGAAACTGACTTGCATCAGACGGCCTGTCACACGCTCGTGTGTCTGGCCCGTGGTCGACACTGACTTGCATCACAATGCCAGACACATGCCCGTGTCCTTTGACCGTGTAGCGAATTAAATTCTAGAATTTAGGTGCAGACTTCACACGGCCTGAGCACACGCCCATGTCCGTGGTCGTGTCTTCCACACGGCTGAGACACACAGTCGTGTCTCTGCCCGTGTGTTTACTACTGAGCATACTAACTTGTAAAATTAACATGCAGGGGACACACGGCCTAACCACACACCCATGGGATTGACCGTGTGTCACACAAGGCCTAGACACACGCCCGTTTGCCTACCCGTGTGGACTAGAATAAGGCTATTTGCCAAGCTCTTTTTATCCCCCTAACTCATACAACATAAATCACATTCAACCATTAACTAAGCAACCCAATCATGCATCATAGACATTCATGAATAACCTCATCTTTTCACATATTAATAACAATGAGCCATCAACTATGGCTATATATAAAAGAGTTCACCTTTAAAAGAGCCAACACACTTGGCCAAAACAGCATGACATTTCACTAAGTCTAGCCCCTATACATGCCATAATCAAAATGCTAAGTCTAAATATACCAAGTTGAGCTGATAGTGTGGATGATCTTCCGATTATCTTCGTACCCCGAGTTGGCTCTTTGACACTATAAAACAAGGGAAAAGAAAGGGAGTAAGCTTAAAGCTTATTAAATCTACATGTAAACAATAAGCATCATACCATATGCAATCAATCAATAACATTACATATTATGTAAGAACAATTAACAATTTCCAATATCATGCTTACACATCTCCATTCTTACCACATCCCAACCATATCTCAAATACATTGCCCACAATTATTTGTACTTATGCCCTGCATTTATCACCACAAAGCCACATGAAATATTTACTTGAACGAGATTCTCAATGAACCCCTCAGAATGATACAAGTATCCAGTGGTTTCGTACACAGCCCACCATTGTTCAATAATAGGGTGGTATCGCACACAGCCCACCCATAATAATAATTACGGTGGTATCGCACATAGCCCACCAAATGATAATATAAACAATGGTAACGCACACAGCCCATCATGAATAAATAATAAAGTGGTATCGCACACAGCCCACCAACAAAATAATTACGGTGGTATCACACACAGCCCTCCAACAATGATAATTATGGATATTTATACGTACTTACGATTTTATTCCGAGGTTCATACGAGAATTACTCATTATCTATCATTTTCAATCAATCTCACCAATAAGTAACTTCATCCATACAATGCATCAATAGGTAACAACATATGTATTAAAGATGTATCGTTTACACATCAACTTACCTCGGTGCAAAATGTGTTAATTGACGGTTTAATCTGTAACCTTGCCTTTCCCTCGGTCAAGGTTGTTTCCGCGCTCTTCTTGATCTATAATAATAAAATTCACTCATTCAATCACTACATAATTCATGGCACTTCAAAATTTATACTTAGGCAAAAATGACCATTTTGCCCTTATACTTTGGCAAAATTATGATTTTGCCCCTAGGCTCGTAAATCGTTTTTCATCACATTTTATCATTAAACAAGCTTAGCTGAACATTTATTTCTCTTACAACAATTCACAAAACCAATCATTTCATGCATTTATTACTCAATTACAACCTTTACAAATAAGTCCATTTTTAAGTGTTTTCATAGTAACACCTTTCACAAAAGTTATTCCTCAACCCATGAACATTCATTTTCTTCCATAAAAACTCAGTAAACAACATAAACACTCTCATGGAAAATCCCTAAACTCTTAACCATTTTGCAAAATAGTCCCCTCTTTAGCTAGCTTAAGATTTAGGGGTTCCAAAAGTACAAAAATTATCAAAAATAACCATCAAGAATACTTATTAGCAAGGAGAATAAGTTGCTGAAATTTCAAGCTCCCAAGACCCTTCTTTAGTGTAAAAATTGGTGGCAGAAGAAGGAGGATGAAAAAGATGATAGCCTTCCTTTTGTTTTATTTTATTTTATTGCCATTTAGTCACCTAACCCACCAAATTTTTGACCAAATTAAGTTTATTGTTCCCTATGGCTAGCTATCAACATTAGGAAGGCCTAATTGCACATTAGGAACCTCCAATTAAAATTCTATTGCCATTTAACACCTTTGGCTTGTAAAATAGAACTTTCGCAATTTATGCGATTTAGTCATTTTTCTCAATTAAGCATACAACCGCAAAAATTAAGGCACCAAAATTTTCATGCATCCTTATAAACTTGCTACAACACATAAAATAATATTAAAAAATAATTTTCTTCAACCTCGGATTAATGGTATCGAAACCAATGTTCTGGCTAGCCCCAAAATCGGGCTGTTACATCACTAACCACATGTTTTTTCACAAGCACCATGCTATGTACCACTGAGGCACCCTACTACTACCCCTAACGCAAGTACATATTTTGGGGCACCTTCGTCCCCAACATTCTACGCCTTTATACTGACATCGATGCTGACACAAACATCAAACCAAATTTCAATGCTAGTATTGTCATCGATTGCGACACTAATGTTGTCATCGATGCTAGTATTGATGTCTAGGTCAATACCAACGTATCTAGGTTTTGCAACATCATATGGTTATTCACAGATAGTGTCACAAACACCCACCGTGTCATTATTTTACCAAGGTGGGCTATTGGCGCGACCACCTTCTCGTGGAGTGGAGAACACATAATGGGAGGCTAGGACGACACTGCACTCGAGCATGAAAAAAGGCGATGGAGACGAAGACGAAGCCAAGGGTGGAGATAAGATGAAGATGAGCACAATGGTGGAGGTGAAGACGAGGAAGATGAGTACGATGGTCACAATCCAATGGAGGAGCTGACACCATTAGTTGTGCGTAGAAATCCTACGCACACTCGTCAGCCACCGCCCTGCGACACACATTTGACCTGACAATGTCGATGATATTTTTTTATTTACTTATTGTGATGTAAATATATATGACATCAATAAAGAAAAGATAAATTTTTTATATTTACATCAATAAAGAAAAGATAATTTTTTTATATTTCTATTGCAACTTATATTTATCTTTGTTAAATTCTAATGCAAATTATACGTAATGTAATACCCTGGATTTTAGGGTTAGAAATTTTGAGCTTTGTGGTTAGAGGCAGTGAGTAGGTTGATCTATTGTGTTTATTTTCGCATTCTAGTGTCAGAATGGACCTGCTGGTTTGGTGGTTGGGCGTGTGTTAATGTGTCTTTAGGTCTCGGGTTCGAGTCCTCAGGAATGTTTTAAGGGACATTTTTGTTTTGTTTTAAGGGTTTAGATAATTATTTCCTTTATTTAATGCTTTTATTTTATTATTATTAGTTATTTTACTTAATTTTTATTTTTATTTTATTTTTTAGTTTTTCTTTTCTTCTACGCGTTCTCCATCGTTTTTCTTCTTCTCTGCTTTTCATTTTTTTTGGCTTTCTTGCGTCTTTTGAAAGGAAAAGAAGAGAACGGTTTTGATTTGGTTTCAAAAAGCTTCGGGTTCGTATTGAGGTCGTCAACATATGTCGATTGGTTTCCAGCGTCTTGATTGCGAATCAGGTGTGGGTTTCGAACCTTTGTTCTTCTATTTTTGATTTGTTAATTCAATTTTATGGTAATTGATAATTTAGAGTGTGTGTTCTGAATTGTGTAATTTAGTACTAATTTGCTGTGGAATTCGACAGTTTTTTTAGGCTTTGGTAATTGAGCAATTGGGGCTTGTGTCGTTTCAATTATCTGTAATTTAGTGTATTGTGGTTGGTTTCTGGGATACTTGGATTAGGGGTCGTTTTAGTGACGGGGATGTCGAAACCATTTTTTTTGAAAAAACAGGGTCGACTTTGAAAGCGAAAATGGAGTCGCCACCAATCCTTTTTCGAGGTGTGATCGGATCACCTTGAGATTGATCATTAAAATATTTTGATTTGTTAAAACCATGATTTTGGCCTACAAAATTCGAGAAAACGGGTTCGGGAGTCGATTACACACGAGGAAGGATAAGCACCCTCGTAACGCCCAAAATTGGTACCGAATTGATTGATAAACGTCTTAATGTCTAAAATTTGAAAAGATTTTAAAATACGATCCTCTTTGTTTAAAAGAAAACTTGAATAAATTAAATTGGATGCTAAGACCCTCTTATTTCGAAAAAGTAAAATGTCACGGCCAGTGAGTTAGGATACGACATTTCAAATCCTCGAAACTTAAGCTTGTATTTCGACTTTTAAAACTCATGCATTTAAGTTTAAGAAGGATATTGGGTTATTTGGGTCAAATGAAAAATCAGAACCCAGTAAGTTAGGGCACAATTTCTCAAAATTTCAAATACAGAATATTGCCTTTATTTTTAGAAACCCTTACCTCGAGATAACAGAATGTCACATCCAGTGAGTTAGGACACAACATTTTTGAATTCCCAAGAATAAGTTTTTATTAACTTATACGCTTTGATTTTTTTTTTTAAAAAGATGATCGGTTGTAACACCCCAAACCCGGCCTAGAAGTTAGGCCCGAATTTGACGCGTCATATTGAAGAGTTTTTCGAAAACCATGTTTTCATTAGAAACTCTTCTTAAAGAATTTAAAACTTTTTGCTATTTGAAACCTCAGATTTCGTTTGCTTATTTCAAAATGTGGTTTATTAGAAATCATCCTTGGAAGACATTATTATCCTTAAAACCTTTTGTTGCGGAAGCTTAATTTAAACCGTTGCTGTTATTGTTTAAGAAGATCCAGAAATTTATCGTTTATAGTTTGCATATAACTGAAAATGGAAATTTAAAGAAAATAAACCCCATTGGCCTTATTACATAATGTTAAACCCAAATTAAAATAATATTAAAAATAAAGTAAAACTGATTTTAATAAAGTTCGAAGGAAATATCTCTGATGTATAAAAATATTTGTAAAAGTTTATTTTGAAAATCCATTTGTTAATCGATTTTGGAAACCATTATTTAAGTTTTTCAGAAAATTCCCTTTTTAAACAATTTAAGAAAAATAATAAAAACATCCCAACCATAAAGCAAAATAAAAATAGTCCAGAGGCCTTATTAAAACATTTAACCCAAAATAGTAAAGTAACAAAAATAAACGAGAAAGAAGTCTAAAGCCCAAATAAACCATTTCTGAAGTATGGCCTCCCCTGAGTCATCCATAGCCCAAGTCCATATCATCAAGCATTACCTACAAGGGTTAAGAGAAAGGGGGGTGAGTTACAAGAACTTAGTGTATAATCCCCTTACCATTATCCACTGGGTCTGAACCCGTTTAGCAAAAACTTGAGCTTGAGCCCATTAAACAATAACTTGGGCCGAAGCCCATTTAACAATATCTCGGGCCTAAGCCCATTTACATAATAATGTATCTATAATATCATGTGAATGTAATGCAATTCCCAACCCAATCCTAATAATCCATCCGCTACACACTACCCGTACCAACCAACACACCTGTGGATGATCATCAGTCAACCCACCCCGCCAACACACCATATGCAGGCATTAAGCCATTTATAATATTTGTGGCTGAGCCACCAAAATCATATACGGTAATATAATCGGCACACAGCCTTAATCACTACGGCACAAAGCCATATTTAAATTGGCACATAGCCATTATCAAAATTTGTGGCAGAGCCACCAGAATCAAAATGTGGCAGAGCCACCAGGCTACACTTCTCTTCTTTTACATTTTTCCCATCCCATACAAAATATGCAAATGCAACATACATAGTAAATCATGATATTTATAAATATAAACAACAATAGTTAATTCAAAGATTCAATACAAAAATTCGGCCCATTGTAACACTTTGCAAATCGGCCCATTAAGGCAATCTATCAATTCGACCCATTAGGGGCATTCTCGTAATTCGGCCCATTAGGGGCATTTTAGTAATTTAGCCCATAAGGAGCATTTTCGTAATTCGACCCATTAGGGGCATTTTCGTAATTTCGCAACCCAAGGGTATTTCGGTAATTTACCCTCCAAGGGTATTTTAGTAATTTCGCAACCCAGGGATATTTCGATAATTTACCCTTCAAGGGTATTTTAGTAATTTCGCAACCCAGGGATATTTCGGTAATTTACCCTCCAAGGGTATTTTAGTAATTTCGCAACCTAGGGATATTTCGGTAATTTACCCTCCAAGGATAATTCGGTAATCTCGTAACTAAAACTTAACTAGTAATTTGGGGCATACAAATTTAAACTGTCCATCTGCGTCATACTGACTAAATTGACCATAACTCGAGTTAGAAAACTCAAAATCTAGATCCGTAAATTTTCCTTGGAACTAGACTCATATATCTTCTTACTGTAATTTTTCCAGAATTTTTGGCTTAGCCATTTAGTACAGTTTATTCCTTAAAGTTTCCCTTATTTCACTGTCCAACGATTCTGACCTCTCTTACCGTAATTTCAAATATCTCACAGTACGGTTTTCATATACTGCTCCCACTTGTTTCTAATGAAAATAGACTCACTAAGGAATCTTTACATATAAACTATAACTCATAATTCACTTTGTACAATTTTATATGATTTGTCCAAAACAGATCAGGGAACCACGAAGTCATTCAGAACCAGTCTCACTAAAATTAACATATCCCAGAATATAAAATTCCTTTTTCTTCTCCGTTTCTTCCATATTAAAATAGACACAGTAAGATTTAATTTGATATCTTAATTAATTTTTAATTCCCTTTCTCCTATTTTTCATGATTTTTTGAAATCACATCACTGTCACTGACCAAAACTATTTTATTACAAAAACATGGTTACCACTATGAACCTACGCGCGCCCGAGTGATCCCGGATGCCGATTTCCAGTTTTCTTTGGTATTTCGACCAAATCACAGAACATTCATGCAAAATTTCAGAGAAGTGTGAGATTACACACCATTTCAAACATGTATTTGGAAGGGTATGAGATTACACACCTGATTTCGGTAAGGACTAAACCTTCTTGATCGTCGGCACCTATGACACCCTAACACTCGATTAGAAAAATACCACGATGAGAGAAAGTAGTTGTTTAGGGGTAAGATTCGGCTTACCACTATTTCTGAAGGATTAACAAGTAGATAATATCGAGTGATTTCGTCCCTAAAAATAATCGATTAGTCAAAACTTCGATCCGATTTGCAACATAGCCGAGTAGAGATATAATGAAAAATCCAAGAAGAAACTCCTTACCTAAACGATGATGAATCCGATTTCCATCGATTGACTTATGACTACGAATTAATCAAAGTTTCGGCCTTCCACTATAACTTGATTGATCAAAGGAGTGAGTGTCAACACGAATGGGAAGAAATGATAAAGAAGAGATGAAGGGTTCGGCTATGGAGGTATGGATTAGAGAAGAAGAAGTTTGGAGAAGAAAAAAAATGACACAAAGTAATGCTAAAAGCAATTTGGCCTAACAAGCACCAAAGTTTGCCAAATGACAAATGAAGAATTTGGCTACCCAATTACTCCTTCCCAAGCCATGTGTTGCTTCTCCAAAAAGGGATAAGTGTTGACCAAAAACACTTTCTAAAACATCACCCATGAAACATGCCAACATATTCCCCTTTTTACTCCTTTTCTTTTTGTTTCTTTCCTTCCACCTTTCCATATTTCCCTCCATACCATAATTTCATTTTGTTTCTTTCTTTCCACTTTCCCATATTTCCCTCCATACCATAATTTCTTTTTGTTTCTTTCTTTCTACTTTCTTTGTTTTCTTCCTTAACTTATCTTTTAGTCATCATTCCATTTTTCTTTTATTTCTTTCCTTCATTTGATGCCATGACCGACACTTACGATGCAACACTTGAGAAGCTCAAAAATTTAAATCCCAAAAGTTGCAATAGATGGGATTTGAACCCCTTCCCTCCATGCTCTCCACTTGACACCACAACCTCCTTGCCATATGTTCATTTATGCTAACAAAATACACACTTATTTCCTTAAGCATTGATGCCTCTTACTATCTCTCCTTAAAGTGCTTAAACACAGAAGTTATACTAAGGCCCAATTCAACCCCGAGCCCTCATTGAACCCCTAAACATACACAATTAATATTTTTAACTAGCCTATTGCATGATATAAGGCAAAACATAAAATTCTAAATTTCAGGATGTTACAATTCTACCCCCATAAAGAAAATTTCGTCCTCGAAATTTACCTGATTAAAAGAGATGAGGATATTGCTGCCGAATTGTGTCCTCAGGCTCCCACGTAGCTTCATCCGCTCCGTGATTGCGCCATAAAACCTTGACTAACGGTACCGACTTCCTTCTCAGCACCTTAATGTCCCGATCTAGAATTTGCACTAGCTCCTCCTCGAATGACAAGTCAGGCCTTATCTCAACTTCCTCTACCGGTACAATATGAGACGGATTCGATCGATAACGCCTTAACATTGAGACATGAAATACATTATGAATCTGACTCAACTCCGGAGGTAACTCAAGCTGATAAGCTACTGGCCCAACACGCTTCAACACACGGTACGGTCCGATGAACCTGGGGCTCAACTTGCCCTTTCGTCCAAATCTGAAGATTTTCTTCCAGGGTGAGACCTTTAGGAAGACTTGATCTCCTATTGCAAACTCAATATCCTTACGCTTCAGATCCACATACGATTTTTGCCTATTCGAAGCTTCCTTTAACCGTGCCCGAATTACCTTTACTTGTTTCTCCGTCTCTAAAATCAGCTCAAGACCCAAAGACTGTCGCTCCCCCAATTCAATCCAACATGTAGGAGTACGACACCTACGATCATACAACGCCTCGTAGGGTGCCATCTGGATGCTGGATTGATAACTATTGTTATAAGAAAACTCTGCCAACGGTAGGAAATCCTCCCAACTACCCCTGAAGTCAATCACACAACCCCTTCACATGTCTTCCAGAATCTGGATTACTCTCTCCGACTGACCATCTGACTGAGGATGAAATGCCGTGCTGAACTTTAACTTTGTTCCCAAAGCTTCATGTAAGGCTTTCCAAAACCTTGATGTAAACCTAGGATCCCTGTCCGATATAATAGACACTGGTACCCCATGTAACCTTACGACTTCTGCTATATACAACTTGGCCAACTTCTACAACGTATAATACGTACGAACAGGTAGAAAATGAGCAGACTTCGTTAATCGGTCCATTATAACCCATACTGAATCTTTCTTAGTAGGCGTTAAGGGTAACCCACTAACAAAGTCCATCGTTATCCTTTCCCATTTCCATAATGAAATTTTTACCGGTTGAAGCAACCCTGACGACAATTGATGTTCCGCCTTCACCTGCTGACATGTTAAGCACTTACTCACGAAATCAGTAACCTCTCATTTCAACCCTGGCCACCAATACTGCTCACGGAGATCTCGATACATCTTATTTCCCCCGGGGTGCATAGCATATGGGCTACTATCCGCCTCACGCAGAATCATCTGTCTCAATTCCGTATCTTTGGGCATACAAATTCTTTCGCGGAAACACAATACTTCATCACTATTCAATCCAAAATCCCTATCTCACCACCTTTCACATGCTGTAATCGAGAACCTAACGCTTCATCTGTCGATTGCTTTTCCTTAATCTGGCCTACCCACGCAGGCTTCACCTGAAGTTCGGCTAGCAGACTACCATCTTCATACAGGCTGAGATGAGCGAACATCGCTCTCAAATCCGATATCACCTTACGACTCAACGCATCCGCCACCACATTAGCCTTTCCGGGATGATACTCGATTGAGAAGTCATAATCTTTCAACAGTTCTATCCACCTCTACTGTCTTAAGTTTAACTCATTTTGGGTAAGGAGATACCTTAGACTCTTATGATCTGTATAGATAATCGACTTCTCACCGTACAGATAGTGTCTCCAAATCTTCAAAGCAAACACCACTGCAGCTAACTCTAAATCATGAGTAGGATAGTTCACTTCGTGCGGCCTTAGTTGAGGAGATGCATAAGCCACCACTTTTCCTTCTTGCATCAACACACATGCCAAGCCCGTGTGTGACGCATCACAGTAAATAATAAACTCTTTTCCAGCCTCAGGTTGAATCAATACTGGCGCTTCTGTCAGAATCTTCTTCAATTTCTCAAAGCTCTCTTGTTGCTGATCTGACCACACAAATGATACTCCCTTGCGCAACAGTTTAGTTAGGACTGCAGCAATTAACGAAAACCCCTCAACGAAACCCCGGTAATAACCAGCCAACCCTAAGAAACTCCAAATTTTGGCCACTGACTTCAGTGGTTTCCGATCCAACACAGCCTCTACTTTCCAGGGATCAACTCTAATTCCTTCGGCCGACACAACATGCCCTAAGAAAGTCACTTCCTTTAGCCAAAATTCACAATTACTGAATTTGGCATAAAGTTACTTTTCCCGCAATATCTGCAATACTACCTGCAGATGCGAATCGTGCTCTTCCTCAATCTTCAAGTACACCAGAATGTCATCTATAAACACCACTACAAACCGGTCTAAATAGGGTTGGAAGACTCGCTTCATCATGTCCATAAATGCGGCTGGTGCGTTAGTCAACCCGAACGGCATCACCAAAAACTCATAATGCCCATAACGAGTTCGAAATGCAGTCTTATGAATGTTCGCCTCCTTGACCTTAAGTTGGTGATGACCAGATCTCAAATCTATTTTTGAGAAAACCGAAGCTCCTCGCAATTGATTGAACAGGTCATCAATTCTCGGCAACGGATAATTATTCTTGATCGTCAACTTATTCAACTGCCTATAATCGATGCACATACGCATCGACCCATCCTTCTTTTTGACGAACAAAACCGGTGCTCCCCACGGTGACACACTCGGTCGAATGAATCCCCGATCCAATAACTCCTGAATTTGAGCTTTAAGTTCCGCTAACTCTTTCGGCCCCATTCTATAAGGAGCAATGGACACCAGAGCTGTTCCTGGCAATAACTCAATGCCAAACTCTACCTCCCGATCCGGAGGCAATCCAGGAAGTTCCTCGGGAAAGACATCCGAAAACTCTTTCACCGTTCCAACACCTTCCACCGACAATTCCTTCGCATCCAACGCACTAATGAAGGCTAGGAATGCTCCACACCCTTTTCGCATCAACTTTTCTGTCTTTAAAGCAGATACCATATTCGATAGATAATTTCTCCTTTCACCTATCATCACTACTTCTTTATCTCCCGAAGTTCTTATCGCCATCTGCTTTGCAGCACAATCTAAGTTCGCACAGTGTTTCACCAACCAGTCCATTCCCAAAATAAGGTCGAACTCGCCGAAAGGCAGTTCCATCAAATCCGCCAAAAATGTTTCTCCCTGAACTTCTAGAGGCACATCTCTAAACAATTTATTCACTAACACAGATTGTCCTAAAGGGCTAATTACCGTCATCTCCCTAGCAGTAAGCTCAAATCTAATGTTCAGATTTCTATATACAGCACTAGCAACATACGAATGGGTGGATCCGATATCTATCAAAGCAGTAACAAGTACATCAGATATGAAGAACGTACCTGTTATCACATCAGGTGCATCGCCATCCTCTCGGCGTCTGACCGTATAGACTAGCCCTGGCTGTCTCGCCTCCGCGTTACCCCTATTACCAGTACCTCTACCCGGTGCACCCTGACCTCGTCCTACGCCATTACCACCTCGACCTGGCCCACGGCCCTTCGGTGGCTGCTGAGCGCCTCTAGCTGGCTGCGCAAAATCGTTACGGACCCCCGGATATGAGCAGGCTGTCGAGGACAATCTTTAAACCGATGATCTTTGGAACCACATCTGAAACAACCACCGGTCCTCTTCCAGCATTCACCCAAGTGATGTTTTCCACAGTCCACACATGGTTGTAACTGATTGGTAGCAGCTGGTACTCCAGCTCGAGCTGGTTCATCATTCCTGGGCCTCTTCTGAAACCCTCTAGCAGGACCTGAATACTTAAAGTCCCTCTTGCTCTTGACTCTATCTTTTTCTCGGTTTTACCGTTCTGAGTGTTTAGCCTCCTCAGCTATCTTAGCTTTCTCCACAAGTGTGGCAAAATTCCTTACTTGTTGTAGGGCTATCAATACCAGCAACTCATCACTTAACCCATCCTCAAAACGCACGCAGCGTTCATAGTCAGTTAGCACAATACCTCGGGCATAACGACTCAGACGCAGAAATTCCGCCTCGTAAGCTGCCACAGTCTTACTTCCTTGAACCAAATTAAAGAATTCCTTCTTCCGGGCATCCACACAGTTTTGAAGAAATCCCAAGTAACACGATCGGCCTGAGGGCCCTCTCGAACAGTAAGCCACCATTGATATGCCTCGTCTCTCAACAAGGATACAGCTCCTCTCAGTTTCTGCTCGGTGGTGCACTCCAAATCATCCATGATCCGTTCCACTGCCTCGAGCCAATATTCCGCTACATTTGGGGCCACACCCGAGACACCCCTAAAAACCTCGGCACCGCTTAATCTAAGTTGTTCCTAAATTGATCCACGAGCTGCTGGCCCAGTTCTAACCCCAGCAACTCTCTCTAAGACTCGCAGCATTGCTTGGGGCAGAGCGATGTCCTCCCTCATATGGTCAGAGGATCCAATTTCAGTCACGGGTGACGCAGGTGCGTCCATTTCCGGCAAATTTCCTGATGCTTCGGGTATAACTCTAGCACATCGGCCTTTACCACGGCCACGTCTACCGCGTCCACTTCCTCTAGTGCTCATGGTTGCTAACTCGATTTAATCTGATTAAAAAAATTAGTATATTATTCAATGTTTTATGAAATATAGAAAGTAAAGTCGTTTTCGCAAAACGGATCCTATAGTCTCAATCTCTATAGTTTCAGTTCCTAAAACTAAAAGTTCTAGGGTATTTCTGTAGTCATACTACAATAATCATAAATTCAAAACATAACTTACTTGACTTGGTGCCGGATACCCGTGGTGCCATACTTCTTTTAGAACATGCATTATAAATTAAAATTTTAAACAGCTTTGAAAATGTTTTTTTTGGCCCAAACCACAACCGAGTTTTGAAATTGGGCTCTGATACCATTAAATGTAACACCCCAAACCCGGTCTATAAGTTAGGCCCGAATTTGACGCGTCACATTGAAGAGTTTTTTGAAAACCATGTTTTCATTAGAAACTCTTCTTAAAGAATTTAAAACTTTTTGCTATTTGAAACCTCAGATTTCGTTTGCTTATTTCAAAATGTGGTTTATTAGAAATCATCCTTAGAAGACATTATTATCCTTAAAACCTTTTGTTTCGGAAGCTTAATTTAAATCGTTGCTGTTATTGTTTAAGAAGATCCAGAAATTTATCGTTTATAGTTTGCATATAACTGAAAATGGAAATTTAAAGAAAATAAACCCCATTGGCCTTATTACATAATGTTAAACCCAAATTAAAATAATATTAAAAATAAAGTAAAACTGATTTTAATAAAGTTCGAAGGAAATATCTCCGATGTATAAAAATATTTGTAAAAGTTTATTTTGAAAATCCATTTGTTAATCGATTTTGGAAACCATTATTTAAGTTTTTCAGAAAATTCCCTTTTTAAACAATTTAAGAAAAATAATAAAAACATCCCAACCATAAAGCAAAATAAAAATAGTCCAGAGGCCTTATTACAACGTTTAACCCAAAATAGTAAAGTAATAAAATAAACGAGAAAGAAGTCTGAAGTCCAAATAAACCATTTCTGAAGTATGGCCTCCCTTGAGTCATCCATAGCCCAAGTCCATATCATCAAGCATTACCTACAAGGGTTAAGAGAAAGGGGGGTGAGTTACAAGAACTCAGTGTATAATCCCCTTACCATTATCCACTGGGTCTGAACCCGTTTAGCAAAAACTTGGGCTTGAGCCCATTAAACAATAACTTGGGCCGAAGCCCATTTAACAATATCTTGGGCCTAAGCCCATTTACATAATAATGTATCTATAATATCATGTGAATGTAATGCAATTCCCAACCCAATCCTAATAATCCATCCGCTACACACCACCCGTACCAACCAACACACCTGTGCGTGATCATCAGTCAACCCACCCCGCCAACACACCATATGCAGGCATTAAGCCATTAATAATAATTCGCAGGCCAATGGCCATTTATAATATTTGTGGCTGAGCCACCAAAATCATATACGGTAATATAATCGGCACACAACCTTAATCACTATGGCACAAAGCCATATTTAAATTGGCACATAGCCATTATCAAAATTTGTGGCAGAGCCACCAGAATATGTGGCAGAGCCACCAGAATCAAAATGTGGCAAAGCCACCAGGCTACACTTCTCTTCTTTTACATTTTTCCCATCCCATGCAAAATATGCAAATGCAACATACATAGTAAATCATGATATTTATAAATATAAACAACAATAATTAATTCAAAGATTCAATACAAAAATTCGGCCCATTGTAACACTTTGCAAATCGGCCCATTAAGGCAATCTATCAATTCGACCCATTAGGGGCATTTTCGTAATTCAGCCCATTAGGGGCATTTTCGTAATTCAGCCCATAAGGGGCATTTTTGTAATTCGACCCATTAGGGGCATTTTCGTAATTTCGCAACCCAAGGGTATTTCGGTAATTTACCCTCCAAGGGTATTTTAGTAATTTCGCAACCCAGGGATATTTCGGTAATTTACCCTCCAAGGGTATTCTAGTAATTTTGCAACCCAGGGATATTTCGGTAATTTACCCTCCAAGGGTATTTTAGTAATTTTGCAACCCAGGGATATTTCGGTAATTTACCCTCCAAGGATAATTCGGTAATCTCGTAACTAAAACTTAACTAGTAATTTGGGGCATACAAATTTAAACTGTCCATCTGCGTCATACTGACTAAATTGACCATAACTCGAGTTAGAATACTCGAAATCTAGATCCGTAAATTTTCCTTGAAACTAGACTCATATATCTTCTTACTGTAATTTTACCAGAATTTTTGGCCTAACCATTTAGTACAGTTTATTCCTTAAAGTTTCCCTTATTTCACTGTCCAACGATTCTGACTGCTCCCACTTGTTTCTAATGAAAATAGACTCACTAAGGAATCTTTACATATAAACTATAACTCATAATTCACTTTGTACGATTTTATATGATTTTTCCAAAACAGATCAGGGAACCACGAAGTCATTGAGAACCAGTCTCACTAAAATTCACATATCTCAGAATATAAAATTCCTTTTTCTTTTCCGTTTCTTCCATATTAAAATAGACACAGTAAGCTTTAATTTGATATCTTAATCACTTTCTAATTCCCTTTCTCCTATTTTTCATGATTTTTCGAAATCACATCACTGTCACTAACCAAAACTATTTTATTACAAAAACATGGTTACCACTATGAACCTACGCGCGCCCAAGTGATCCAGGATGCCGATTTCTGATTTTTTTTGGTATTTCGACCAAACCACTGAACATTCATGCAAAATTTCAGAGAAGTGTGAGATTACATGTATTTGGAAGGGTATGAGATTACACACCTGATTTAGGTATGGAATAAACCTTCTTGATCGTCGGCACCTATGACACCCTAACACTCGATTAGAAAAATACCACGACGAGAGAAAGTAGTTGTTTAGGGGTAAGATTCGGCTTACCACTATTTCCTAAGGATTAACAAGTAGAGAATATCGAGTGATTTCGTCCCTAAAAATAATCGATTAGTCAAAACTTCGATCCGATTTGCAACATAGCCGAGTAGAGATATAATGAAAAATCCAAGAAGAAACTCCTTACCTAAACGATGATGAATCCGATTTCCATCGATTGACTTATGACTACAGATTAATCAAAGTTTCGACCTTCCACTATAACTCGATTGATCAAAGGAGTGAGTGTCAACACGAATGGGAAGAAATGATAAAGAAGAGATGAAGGGTTCGGCTATGGCGGTATGGATTAGAGAAGAAGAAGTTTGGAGAAGAAAAAAAAATGACACAAAGTAATGCTAAAAGAAATTTGGCCTAACAACCACCAAAGTTTACCAAATGACAAATGAAGAATTTGGCTACCCAATTACTCCTTCCCAAGCCGTGTGCGTAATGGTTTTAGGTAAAAAGGGGATACCATTACATTGAACATTTGCATCGTACCATTTGGGGTATGGAGGCTGTAATGGTTTTAGGTAAAAAGGGGATACCACGTGTGCGTCAAATAAGCTTTGATACAACTCTCTGTATGTCATTTAGATTGGTGTAAATTGGAGCTTCTCAGTGTTTTGCTTTGTGCCGGTCTCCTACCTTGATGAACCTTGTTGACCGGTAGCCATCGTTCTTGGCTGATTTACCGTAATCAATTTTGAGTAACCCTTGTTACATGTACTTGTGTTGTTCACCTTGCTTTCCTTTTTCCTCAAGGTTGACCTTTTGTTACTCTCTCTTGCATCTATCTTTTCACTTCTTATCACATTCTCGATCATTTCACCAGTCATCACTATGTCTGAAAAACTTTTTGTAGGGCTTCCTATCATGTGAGTGATGAACGGGGCTTTTAGGGTGTTGATAAAGAGAATCGTAGTTTCTTTTGCTAAGAGCAGCGGCTGAACTTGTATGGCAGTTTCCCTCTATCTCTATGCATATTATCTGAAACTCTCGCTCGGTTTCTTCTCCAGGTTTTGTAAAGTAATTCTATCAGGAGTCATATCCGTTACTATACTGTTTCATGAATGCTTAAGCTAAGTCCCTCTAGGAACCAATCCTAGTACGGCTCAATTGGTTGTACCATTTGGATGCTGCTCCCACTAGACTGTCTTGGAAGCAATGTACTAGTAGTTGATCGTTGTTAACATACCCGGTCATCCGATTGCAAAACATGGTGATGTGAGCTTCGGGGCAACTAGTCCCATTGTACTTTTCGAATTCTGGCATTTTGAACTTGTAGGGAAGCACTAGATTTGGGACCAAACTCAGATCCTTAGTATCTATTCCATGCTGACTATCAGCATTTTCCATCGCCCTGAATTTTTCCTCCAGCCATTTACATCGATCCTCTAACTGCTTTGGCAATTCTGTCATTGCCTTTTCCTTTTCTACCACTTCATCCAGGTCAAGGATAACAGGATTAGTTAGGTTATCCCTTAGGATAAAACCTGATCCAGCTTGAAAGTTCATTGGTACCGAAACACCATCCTAAAATTGTTGAGGCTTAATCGTGATGAATTTTCTTCAAGGGTACACCTCAGGTTGTGTCTGTGTATTTGTCGCAGTAAAACCCAGAGGATAGAGAGGTTCCTCATTATCTTCTCCAGCATTAACCATGGAACCCTTTCCTTTATCTGTTCCTCCAGTCAGCAGTTCAGTCAACTGAGTCATCATATTTCTTTGAGACTCTAACATTCGGTCCATCATGTCTTACTGGATTTTAGCCATTTGCTCTTGCATTTGAAATTGTAGTAGATCTTGCATCTCTTTTTGGAGTTGTTCAAGTCTTTCTAATTTTTGATCCATGTCTTTTGTCTTTGCTCGGGGACCGTAATGATGTTTGATTGGTAAGTTTTTGTTGGTTTCAAGATTAATTCTGAAATGGTTTTAACCAATTAGGGTCTTTCCAGGAAATTTAAATGCACATGATGTGATGTACTGCGAATGCATGAAATGAATGCAAAAATGCATCGATTCTGATTCAATTTCATTTAGAAAACTTTACTAGAAAACAAAATTCTTTACATAAAACGGATTACAAATATGGCTTTGCCCTAATGCTCAAAGTTTTAACTTTCCTAAGCAACGAAGCTAACTATTTTTCTCGATCTGATTCTAGCTCATACTTCACGCTTAACATGTCGGCCTAAATTGCCAAGGTCTGTAAATGATTGGCTACCTCCCGAATCTGAGCCATGGCCTTGCCCATAATGTAATCTTTGTTCCTAACTTGATTCTGAGAATGGTGAAGTTGTTCCTTCCAACGTTCCTCACTTACCTCAAGAAGTTCTACCCGGAGCTCACAGTTTTGTAATGGAGACTCTAGTTCTTCTATCTTTCCTTTTATTTCTTCAATCTTGTTCAAACTTGCCCTCAATTCAACTACAGAATTACGATTTCTATACTGATGAAATGATTTTTCAAGTTCTACCACTCTAGCCTTTAATTCTTTTTTGTCATTCTGGGTTTCTAACAAGCTCCTTTCTAGAGCCACTTTCTGTGCCTGAGCCTCCTAAAATTTTCTCTCCCACTGATCAGCCTTGGTTCTTACGTCTTGGATCTCTTGTCGCCATTTCTCTGATGTTTTTCCCAATCCGGCGGTTCTCATCGATAGACTCAATTTCTTGTAATCTGTCTTCAAACTATCCAAGTCTTCCTCGTCTTTATTCTTTCCTTTCCTTAATTTCTCGGCCTCTAGCTTTTGAACATCAGCATCTAACCTTAAATGCATCTTTTTTTCCTCCAATTGTTCTATCTTCTTTTCAAGTTCCAAATTCCTCTTCTCGAAGTCTTGCTTTATGATTTCTAGCTCTGACGGGATCACTTGTAAATACTCTTCCATCGGTCGAATGCCTTCTAAATTAGGCTCGGGGATATTATCATTAACTCTTTTACTCCACCATCCACTATATTTGGGAGTCGTCATTGAACCTATGGCCAGCCTTTTCATTCGATGAGTCTGATCCAAGCGTTAGAAATCTCTTTTACCCTTTTCTTGTAGTTATCTCCACTGTACGAAAACTCACATTGAGCTAGCCCATACGTTGCCGGTATGAATTGTTTTGATCTGTATTGCCTCAATATGATCAAAGGATCATATCCAACAGCTCCTCAAATCCCAAGCAAAGGGACCCAGTCAAAACTCCCACATCGGTAAAGAATTTCGTCGGGAATTAACCAAGAAGCTCTCCACTCGACGTTTTCTTCTTGGAGATTTTGGAGGAGCGCTATCCAATTTTCCTCTAATATGTCATCTCTGTTTGGCGTGGCCACTATCTCCTTTAATGGAGAGTAATCCCGGAGAAAACTCGATAAGAAACCTTATTCACCTTCCAAAAATGACTGTGGAACCAAGCTGACATCAATTGTGCGCACCTTATAAATCTACCCTCACTAGCCCTCCTACATGCATTCAAAGATCTAAATCTCTCGACCAAGATTACAGGAACAGGCGTGACCCATTTATCAAGTCAATCAAAAAGATCTGAGAGCACCTCATCTACATACCCTGATGCCCTAAGGAAGATCATCAGTCCGTAGATGCTCAAAGCAAACACATCGACTCTCTTTTTCGCATCAGGATACGCTAGAATCAAATCCCTCAAATTCTTTCATGGGATGCACTTACACTCACCTTTTTGCTTGATTCTAGCTGTAATCCACTGTTCTCTCATTCCTGTAATGCTCATCAATTTCTTCCAAAAGGTCGGGACATAAGCGGCTCTGAAATAAGCTTTATCAACTTGAACCTTTAGACAACGCAGTAGGGCTGTATATTCTTCTACAGTGGGCACTAAATCGACTCTCTCAAAGATAAAGCAATTGTATGTAGGGTTCCAATACTGAGCGAGGGCCCAGAACAAATGCTCGTCTACCTTGATGTAAAGTAAATACAGCAAATCCCCATAATTATAGTAGAACAACTGCTTAGTTTTGTCATTCCACTGATCTCATAACTCTTTTAATTCCTGAAGGATATTTTGCATCACACTGATATGGGTGTAGTCCCATAATTCTGACGTATACCCCTCGGCTAGACTATCTCCTTTCTCTAATTGTGTTTTCTCTAACCACATACGAACAGCAACATTATCCTCCACTTTATCAAGAAATTTGTTTTCCATGACAAGCTCTCTAATTTAGTAATCGAACTTGAATCGACACTCTTTTGAATATGAAATGACACGCAAACATAGCAAAAACACAATAAGTCAGTACAACGTACAAAAACAAAACTCAAAGTAAATAAAAGAGAATCAAACACCTAGCTAGGTAACCGCTAGGGTTTCTCGTAGTACTATCTAGGGTGGTTCCTCACCCATTATAGGCTCATACGGACCAAGTTCAGTTTAGGGGAATACATTTCCCTATGGCTGCACGGAGATGAAAATCTCACGAAGACATAGGTACCGATGTATCCCGAAAGCGATCTACTATCCTGCACAGAGGTGAAAACCTTACGAAGAAGTAGCTTCTCACTCCCACTTAAAAAGGTAAGATGAAACGGTCCTTATGCAATATGATGCGAAAATATTCTATGAAACTCAAACCACAACAATCATATGAAACAATACGAACAAATACAATAAAAGGATCATAATTTTTCAAATCAGATTTTCAATTTTCCGACAACAAGACAAACAATAATCAATTTTATGGCTTGACTCTCGGAGTCACCAGTGGAGTCGCCAAGCTGTTGAAACTATTTTTTTTTGAAAAAATGGGGTCGACTTTAAAAGCGAAAATGGATTCGCCACAAATCCTTTTTCGAGGTGTGATCAGATCACCTTGAGACTGATCATTAAAACATTTTGATTTATTAAAACCATGATTTTGGCCTACAAAATTCGAGAAAACAAGTTTGGGAGTGCCACCACGCACGACGATCGAAGTTAAAAAAAACCTCATTTTTGGGCGATTCAAAGGGTGAGCTCTTCAAGACACCGTTTTTCATCGAAAACGCCAACCTCAGCCGCCTACGGCAGCCAAATACGAATGGTAAGCCCCTTTTCTTTGTATTTCCTCGTTATTTCCCCTTAAAGCACTAATAAAAAAATAACACAAAATGAACCACCTTTAAGCTTTTCTGCGATTTGATTTCTTTTCTCTGTTTCTTTTGTATTTTGCTCTGTCTATGTAAAAAAATTACAAAGTTTTTCCCCTTGTTTTATAACCGAATTTTGAATAAAAATAAAACATATATACAATTTTTTTTGTTTTCTTTGTTGCTGTTTGTCGTCCTATTTGCAGGTATGGAGGCCAGTTGGCGGTGTACGGAGTGCGGACATGGCAGTGTACGAAGGCGATGGTGGCGCGTGTGGTGGGCTAGAGGCTGATGCGGCGCTGGCTTTGGCTAGGGTTTTTTTTTGTTTTCTGATTTGTTGTGGGCTAGGGTTATTTTTTTGGGCTTGTAATTAGGTAGTGGATTTGGATTTTAGGCCTGCTATTTTATTGGGTTTGTAATAATAATAATAATAATAACTGGACTGTTATTGGACTTTTAATCTCTTATTTTTTTTTAAATGGGCCCAGGTAAATTGGGCTAATTATAGGGGAAATGAGATTTTCAGTCAATTTCAGAATGATTTCGTGACCACATGGGTGGCCACACGGGTGTGTGCCTGTTCACACAGCTGTGTGGAATTGGGAATTAGGGTTTCCGGGTAAGATTATGTGCCATACGGCCATGTGGCTGATTTGGGAATATTACTTGATTTTCACACGACCATGACCCTTCGGTACACGGGGATGTGCAATTGGGAATTTAGGGTTTTCGATGATTTTTGGTGCCACATGGGCGTGTGAGATCTCCACACGACCGTGTCTCCCCTGCTATGAAGTTTTAGCACTTTTGGACAGTGAGTTACACGGGCTGCTCACACGGGCATGTGTCCCATCCACACAGGTTTGTGTGGCCTCCATATGGGCGTGTAAACCCCCACACGGCCTGGGCATTTTCCACACGGCTGTGTGGCCTTATGTCGCCAACTTTTGTACTGTGTCTGTTTTTGAATTGTTTGTGATCCAGTGTGTTCCGACCTTCGGTTAGGCCTTAGTAAGGGTGGTTAAGACTCTGTTTTGGCTCAGACATATCTGTTATAAGCAATCGTTGCATTAGTTAAGTGACTCGTTAATATGATGTTGCTTAATCTTTGAATATTATGATATAAGATTCTGAATTTGGTCGATTGAACGTGCATACTTCCAATTCTGTTTATCTAGCGTGTGATTGTCTAGAAACTGTGTACATCGATTCTGTAATTGACTGACTGATTACGAGCTTCTGCATCTGTGTAATTGTCAGTGTTTGGTGTGCATTCTTGCATTTGCATTATGATTTCGAGTATGGGATATGAAGAGAATGAAGTTTGATCTGATTTGGCAGTTTCAACTACAATACATCTGTATAGTGGTTTACCGCATAGTACGATACTTCTGGCAGCTCAGCTGCATACTATTATTTACGTGGCTTTGTTCCACATGCATGGTGTGTAGTTTTGGATGGGCTTTTTGAGGTCCTATGTGGTGTGCAGGGCTGGTTGAGTTTCTTATAGCTTATTTGTGGTGTGAATGGGGGACGAAGAGGTGTTTGGCTAGACGGGTGGGTTTCATGTTGATGTATTTGTTCCACATTTTGTCTGTTTGTCTGTCTGATTGTGAGATTAACGGTATATAGATCGATGTGTTCAGTACTGATGGTTCTATTTTGGTTGTGATGATTATTTGGATATAGGATTGCCATTGTGATTTTTTTTTAATTGTATCACTTAATTTTCGTTTTTCTATCGTTTCGAACTCACACTGAGCTCGTGTAGCTCTCCCTCCCTTAGTTTCCCTTTATCAGGAATTTTCGTATGTTGTTGTTGGACTCAGCACGTCGGAGGTCTCGGACAGCCACGTTTAGAATCAACTTTAAAAGTATTTTTATAAATTCTGCATTTATAAATAAATGGTTTGAACTGCAAATTTTATTTGGAATATTGTGATATGAATTTTGGGTTTTACGCACGTAAGCGTCTTTTGGACTGAAATTTTTGTTATATCGGGATTTTACAAAAGAGAGTTTTACGTAACTTAAATACCGTCTGTTTTCTAAATGGTTAAACTAAAATTTTTCCTACGATCACTTCGGTGATCAATGTAACCTCCGAGATTCGGTCTAAACTTCTAGGTCGGGTTTTTGGGCATTACACGTAAATTTCCATATATTTAATATTTGATATGAAATATGTAACTTTAGATAGGCACATTTATCGTTATCGAACTTACGAGTTAAAGGTACAATGACTAAATCGTAAAAGTAGAAGGAAAAAAAAGCTTTCCAATCATCATTTTTGCTAAAGTCAACAGTTTTAGTTTTCCCAATCAACTTAAAGTGATCCAATAAGGGTTTAAGGAGGCTAACACATGTTGAAAGAAGTCTGACTACCCAAGAAAACAAAGTTCAACAATAGGAGTCCTTTTGGGACTCAATTTGCCACTCATGTGGTATTTTTAGCCTAAGATCATGCTAGTTGAAGAGAAAACATTGATGTTAATGTACAAATTGGTGAAAAGTATAAGTCCTTAGTCGCCAATTTGCCTATTTGGTTAAAAGAACGAGTTTGCTCACAATCATTTTTTATGAAGTTTCGGTTTAATGATTGTGCTTGTGTTTGGAACGATTCTGACCTCTCTACGGTTTTCATATACTGCTCCCACTTGTTTCTAATGAAAATAGACTCACTAAGGAATCTTTACATATAAACTATAACTCATAATTCACTTTGTACGATTTTATATGATTTTTCCAAAACAGATCAGGGAACCACGAAGTCATTCAGAACCAGTCTCACTAAAATTAACATATCTCAAAATATAAAATTCCTTTTTCTTCTCTGTTTCTTCCATATTAAAATAGACACAGTAAGCTTTAATTTGATATCTTAATCACTTTCTAATTCCCTTTCTCCTATTTTTCATGATTTTTTGAAATCACATCACTGTTACTGACCGAAACTATTTTATTACAAAAACATGGTTACCACTATGAAACTACGCGCGCCCGAGTGATCCCGGATGCCGATTTCTGGTTTTCTTTGGTATTTCGACCAAACCACAGAACATTCAAGCAAACTTTCAGAGAAGTGTGAGATTACACACCATTTCAAACATGTATTTGGAAGGGTATGAGATTACACACCTGATTTCAGTAAGGAAAAAACCTTCTTGATCGTCGGCACCTATGGCACCCTAACACTTGATTAGAAAAATACCACGATGAGAGAAAGTAGTTGTTTAGGGGTAAGATTCGGCTTACCACTATTTCCTAAGGATTAACAAGTAGAGAATATCGAGTGATTTCGTCCCTAAAAATAATCAATTAGTCAAAACTTCGATCCGATTTGCAACATAGCCGAGTAGAGATATAATGAAAAATCAAAGAAGAAACTCCTTACCTAAACGATGATGAATCCGATTTCCATCGATTGACTTATGACTACAGATTAATCAAAGTTTCGACCTTCCACTATAACTCGATTGATCAAAGGAGTGAGTGTCAACACGAATGGGAAGAAATGATAAAGAAAAGATGAAGGGTTCAGCTATGGAGGTATGGATTAGAGAAGAAGAATTTGGAGAAGAAAAAAAAATGACACAAAGTAATGCTAAAAGCAATTTGGCCTAACAAGCACCAAAGTTTGCCAAATGACAAATGAAGAATTTGGCTACCCAATTACTCCTTCCCAAGCCGTGTGCGTAATGGTTTTAGGTAAAAAGGGGATACCATTACATTGAACATTTGCATCGTACCATTTGGGGTATGGAGGCTGTAATGGTTTTAGGTAAAAAGGGGATACCACGTGTGCGTCAAATAAGCTTTGATACAACTCTCTGTATGTCATTGGGATTGGTGTAAATTGGAGCTTCTCAGTGTTTTGCTTTGTGCCGGACTCCTACCTTGATGAACCTTGTTGACCAGTAGCCATCGTTCTTGGCTGATTTACCGTAATCAATTTTGAGTAACACTTGTTACATGTACTTGTGTTGTTCACCTTGCTTTCCTTTTTCCTCAAGGTTAACCTTTTGTTACTCTCTCTTCCATCTATCTTTTCACTTCTTATCACATTCTCGATCATTTCACCAGTCATCACTATGTCTGAAAAACTTTTTGTAGCGCTTCCTATCATGTGAGTGATGAACGGGGCTTTTAGGGTGTTGATAAAGAGAATCGTAGTTTCTTTTTCTAAGAGCAGCGACTGAACTTGTATGGCAGTTTCCCTCCATCTCTGTGCATATTATCTGAAACTCTAACTCGGTTTCTTCTCCAGGTTTTGTAAAGTAATTCTATCAGGAGTCATATCCGTTACTATACTGTTTCATGAATGCTTGAGCTAAGTCCCTCTAGGAACCAATCCTAGTACGGCTCAATTGGTTGTACCATTTGGATGCTGCTCCCACTAGACTGTCTTGGAAGCAATGTATTAGTAGTTGATCGTTGTTAACATACCCGGTCATCCGATTGCAAAACATGGTGATGTGAGCTTCGGGGCAACTAGTCCCATTGTACTTTTCGAATTCTGGCATCTTGAACTTGTAGGGAAGCACTAGATCTGGGACCAAACTCAGATCCTTAGTATCTATTCCATGCTGACTATCAGCATTTTCCATCGCCTTGAATTTTTCCTCCAGCCATTTACATCGGTCCTCTAACTGCTTTGGCAATTCTATCATTGCCTTTTCCTTTTCTACCACTTCATCCAGGTCAGGGATAACAGGATTAGTTAGGTTATCCCTTAGGATAAAACCTGATCCAGCTTGAAAGTTCATTGGTACCGAAACACCATCCTAAAATTGTTGAGGCTTAATCGTGACGAATTTTCTTCAAGGGTACACCTCAGGTTGTGTCTGTGTATTTGTCGCAGTAAAACCCAGAGGATAGAGAGGTTCCTCATTATCTTCTCCAGCATTAACCATGGAACCCTTTCCTTTATCTGTTCCTCCAGTCAGCAGTTCGGTCAACTGAGTCATCATATTTCTTTGGGACTCTAACATTCGGTCCATCATGTCTTGCTGGATTTTAGCCATTTGCTCTTGCATTTGCAATTGTAGTTGATCTTGCATCTCTTTTTGGAGTTGTTCAAGTCTTTCTAATCTTTGATCCATGTCTTTTGTCTTTGCTCGGGGACCGTAATGATGTTTGGTTGGTAAGTTTTTGTTGGTTTCTAGATTAATTCTGAAATGATTTTAACCAATTAGGGTCTTTCCAAGAAATTTAAATGCACATAATGTGATGTAATGCGAATGCATGAAATGAATGCAAAAAGGCGTCGATTCTGATTCAATTTCATTTAGAAAACATTACTAGAAAACAAAATTCTTTACATAAAATAGATTACAAATATGGCTTTGCCCTAATGCTCAAAGTTTTAACTTTCCTAAGCAACGAAGCTAACTATTGACCTCGATCTGATTCTAGCTCATACTTCACGCTTAACATGTCGGCCTAAATTGCCAAGGTCTGTAAATGATTGGCTACCTCCCGAATCTGAGCCATGGCCTCGCCCATAATGTAATCTCTGTTCCTAACTTGATTCTGAGAATGGTGAAGTTGTTCCTTCCAACGTTCCTCACTTACCTCAAGAAGTTCTACCCGGAGCTCACAGTTTTGTAATGGAGACTCTAGTTCTTCAATCTTTCTTTTCATTTCTTCAATCTTGTTCAAACTTGCCCTCAATTCAACTACAGAATTACGATTTCTATACTGATGAAATGATTTTTCAAGTTCTGCCACTCTAGCCTTTAATTCTCTTTTGTCATTCTGGGTTTCTAACAAGCTCCTTTCTAGAGCCTCTTTCTGTGCCTGAGCCTCCTGGAATTTTCTCTCCCACCGATCAGCCTTGGTTCTTTCGTCTTGGATCTCTTGTCGCCATTTCTCTGATGTTTTTCCCAATCCGGCGGTTCTCATCGATAGACTCAATTTCTTGTAATCCGTCTTCAAACTATCCAAGCCTTCTTCGTCTTTATTCTTTCCTTTCCTTAATTTCTCGGCCTCTAGCTTTTGAACATCAGCATCTAACCTTAAATGCATCTTTTTTTCCTCCAATTGTTCTATCTTCTTTTCAAGTTCCAAATTCCTCTTCTTGAAGTCTTGCTTTATGATTTCTAGCTCTGACGGGATCACTTGTAAATACTCTTCCATCGGTCGAATGCCTTCTAAATTAGGCTCGGGGATATTATCATTAACTCTTTTACTCCACCATCCACTATATTCGGGAGTCGTCATTGAACCTATGGCCAGCGTTTTCATTCGATGAGTCTGATCCAAGCGTTAGAAATCTCTTTTACCCTTTTCTTGTAGTTATCTCAACTGTACGAAAACTCACATTGAGCTAGCCCATACGTTGCCGGTATGAATTGTCTTGATCTGTATTGCCTCAATATGAGCAAAGAAGCATATCCAACAGCTCCTCAAATCCTAAGCAAAGGGACCCAGTTAAAACTCCCACATCGGTAAAGAATTTCGTCGGGAATTAACCAAAAAGCTCTCCACTCGATGTTTTCTTCTTGGAGATTTTAGAGGAACGCTATCCAATTTTCCTCTAATATGTCATCTCTGTTTGGCGTGGCCACTATCTCCTTTAATGGAGAGTAATCCCGGAGAAAACTCGATAAGAAACCTTATTCACCTTCCAAAAATGACTGTGGAACCAAGCTAACAACAATTGTGCGCACCCTATAAATCTACCCTCACTAGCCCTCCTACATGCATTCAAAGATCTAAATGTCTCGGCCAAGATTGCAGGAACAGGTGTGACCCCTTTATCAAGTCGATCAAAAAGATCTGAGACCACCCCATCTACATACCCTGATGCCCTAAGGAAGATCATCAGTCCGTAGATGCTCAAAGCAAACACATCGACTCTCTTTTTCGTATCAGGATGCGCTAGAATCAAATCCCTCAAATTCTTTAATGGGATGCACTTACACTCACCTTTTTGCTGGATTCTAGCTGTAATCCACTGTTCTCTCATTCCCGTAATGTTCATCAATTTCTTCCAAAAGGTCGGGACATAAGCGGCTCTGGAATAAGCTTTCCCAACTTGAACCTTTGGACAACGCAGTAGGGCTGTATATTCTTCTACAGTGGGCACTAAATCGACTCTCCCAAAGATAAAGCAACTGTATGTAGGGTTCCAATACTGAGCGAGGGCCCGGAACAAATGCTCGTCTACCTTGATGTAAAGTAAATACAGCAAATCCCCATAATTATAGTAGAACAACTGCTTAGTTTTGTCATTCCACTGATCCCATATCTCTTTTAATTCCTGAAGGCTATTTTCCATCACACTGATATGGGTGTAGTCTCATAATTCTGACGTGTACCCCTCGGCTAGACTATCTCCTTTCTCTAATTGTGTTTTCTCTGACCACATACGAACAGCAACATTATCCTCCACTTTATCAAGAAATTTGTTTTCCATGACAAGCTCTCTAATTTAGTAATCGAACTTGAATCGACACTCTTTTGAATATGAAATGACACGCAAACATAGCAAAAACACAATAAGTCAGTACAACGTACAAAAACAAAACTCAAAGTAAATAAAAGAGAATCAAACACCTATCTAGGTAACCGCTAGGGTTTCTCGTAGTACTATCTAGGGTGGTTCCTCACCCATTATAGGCTCATACGGACCAAGTTCAGTTTAGGGGAATACATTTCCCTATGGCTGCACGGAGATGAAAATCTCACGAAGACATAGGTACCGATGTATCCCAAAAGCGATCTACTATCCTGCACAGAGGTGAAAACCTTACGAAGAAGTAGCTTCTCACTCCCACTTAAAAAGGTAAGATGAAACGGTCCTTATGCAATATGATGCGAAAATATTCTACGAAACTCAAACCACAACAATCATATGAAACAATACGAACAAATGGAATAAAAGGATCATAATTTTTCAAATCAGATTTTCAATTTTCCGACAACAAGACAAAAAATAATCAATTTTACGGCTTGACTCTCGGAGTCCCCAGTGGAGTCGCCAAGCTGTTGAAACTATTTTTTTGAAAAAATAGGGTCGACTTTAAAAACGAAAGTGGAGTCGCCACAAACCTTTTTTCGAGGTGTGATCAGATCACCTTGAGACTGATCATTAAAACATTTTGATTTATTAAAACCATGATTTTGGCCTACAAAATTCAAGAAAATAGGTTTGGGAGTGCCACCACGCATGACGATCGGAGTTAAAAAAAACCTCATTTTTGGGCAATTCAAAGGGTGAGCTCTTCAAGACACCGTTTTTCATCGAAAACGCCAACCTCAGCCGCCTACGGCAGCCAAATACGAAAGGTCAGCCCCTTTTCTTTGTATTTCCTCGTTATTTCCCCTTAAAGCACTAATAAAAAAATAAAAAAATAACACAAAATGAACCACCTTTAAGCTTTTCTGCGATTTGATTTCTTTTCTCTCTTTCTTTTGTATTTTGCTCTGTCTATGTAAAAAAATTACAAAGTTTTTCCCCTTGTTTTATAACCGAATTTTGAATAAAAATAAAAAATATATACAATTTTTTTTGTTTTCTTTGTTGCTGTTTTTCGTCCTATTTGCAGGTATGGAGGCCAGCTAGCGGTGTACGGAGTGCGGACGTGGCAGTGTACGGAGGCGATGGTGGCGCGTGTGGTGGGCTAGAGGCTGATGCGGCACTGGCCTTGGCTAGGGTTTTTTTTTGTTTTCTGATTTGTTTTGGGCTAGGGTTAGTTTTTTGGGCTTGTAATTAGGTAGTGGATTTGGGTTTTAGGCCTGCTATTTTATTGGGTTTGTAATAATAATAATAATAACTGGACTGTTATTGGACTTTTAATTTTTTATTTTTTGTTTAAATGGGCCCGGGTAAATTGGGTTAATTATAAGGGAAATGAGATTTTCAGTCAATTTCAGAATGGTTTCGTGACCACATGGGTGGCTACACGGGCGTGTGCCTGTTCACACAGCTGTGTAGAATTGGGAATTAGGGTTTCCGGGTAGGATTATGTGCCACACGACCGTGTGGCTGATTTGGGAATATTACTTGATTTTCACACGACCATGACCCTTCGGTACACGGGCATGTGCAATTGGGAATTTAGGGTTTTCGATGATTTTTGGTGCCACACGGGCGTGTGAGATCTCCACACGACCGTGTCTCCCCTGCTATGAATTTTTAGCACTTTTGTACAGTGAGTTACACGGGCTGCTCACACGGGCATGTGTCCCTTCAACACAGGTTTGTGTGGCCTCCATATGGGCGTGTAGACCCCCACACGGCCTGGGCATTTTCCACACGGCTGTGTGGCCTTATGTCGCCAACTTTTGTACTGTGTCTATTTTTGAATTGTTTGTGATCCAGTGTGTTCCAACCTTCGGTTAGGCCTTAGTAAGGGTGGTTAAGACTCTGTTTTGGCTTAGACATATCTGTTATAAGCAATCGTTGCATTAGTTAAGTGACTCGTTAATATGATGTTGCTTAATCTTTGAATATTATGATATAAGATTCTGAATTTGGTCGATTGAACGTGCATACTTCCAATTCTGTTTATCTAACGTGTAATTGTCTAGAAACTGTGTACATCGATTCTGTAATTGACTGACTGATTACGAGCTTCTGCATCTGTGTAATTGTCAGTGTTTGGTGTGCATTCTTGCATTTGCATTATGATTTCGGGTATGGGATATGAAGAGAATGAAGTTTGATCTAATTTGGCAGTTTCAACTACAATACATCTGTATAGCGGTTTACCGCATAGTACGATACTTCTGACAGCTCATCTGCATACTGTTATTTACGTGGCTTTGTTCCACATGCATGGTGTGTAGGGTTGGATGGGCTTTTTGAGGTCCTATGTGGTGTGCAAGGCTGGTTGAGTTTCTTATAGCTTATTTGTGGTGTGAATGGGGGACGAAGAGGTGTTTGGCTAGACGGGTGGGTTTCATGTTGATGTATTTGTTCCACATTTTGTCTGTTTGTCTGTCTGATTGCGAGATTAACGGTATATAGATCGATGTGTTCAGTACTGATGGTTCTATTTTGGTTGTGATGATTATTTGGATATCAGATTGCCATTGTGATTTTTTTTTTAATTGTATCACTTAATTTTCGTTTTTCTATTGTTTCGAACTCACACTGAGCTCGTGTAGCTCTCCCTCCCTTAGTTTCCCTTTATCAGATATTTTCGTATGTTGTTGTTGGACTCAGCACGTCGGAGGTCTCGGACAGCCACGTTTAGAATCAACTTTAAAAGTATTTTTATAAATTCTGCATTTATAAATAAATGGTTTGAACTGCAAATTTTATTTAGAATATTGTGATATGAATTTTGGGTTTTACGCATGTAAGCTTCTTTTGGACTGAAATTTTTGTAATATCGGGATTTTACAAAAGAGAGTTTTACGTAACTTAAATACCGTCTGTTTTCTAGATGGTTAAACTAAAATTTTTCCTACGATCACTTCGTTGATCAATGTAACCTCCGAGATTTGGTCTAAACTTCTAGGTTGTGTTTTTGGGCATTACACGTAAATTTCCATATATTTAATATTTGATATGAAATATGTAACTTTGGATAGGCACATTTATCGTTATCGAACTTACGAGTTAAAGGTACAATGACTAAATCGTAAAAGTAGAAGGAAAAAAAAGCTTTCCAATCATCATTTTTGCTAAAGTCAACAGTTTTAGTTTTCCCAATCAACTTAAAGTGATCCAATAAGGGTTTAAGGAGGCTAACACGTGTTGAAAGAAGTCTGACTACCCAAGAAAACAAAGTTCAACAATAGGAGTCCTTTTGGGACTCAATTTGCCACTCATGTGGTATTTTTAGCCTAAGATCATGCTAGTTGAAGAGAAAACATTAATGTTAATCTACAAATTGGTGAAAAGTATAAATCCTTAGTTGCCAATTTGCCTATTTGGTTAAAAGAACGAGTTTGCTCATAATCATTTTTTTATAGAGTTTCGGTTTAATGCTTGTGCTTGTGTTTGGAACGATGCCTACATGATGTGCGATCCATGACTTAGAGAATAGTTGAGAAGATTCAATAAGTCAAAAGCGAAAATTGATTAAGATTATCTGAAATTATGTAGGGAAAACTTCATCTGAACTTTTCGATATGCTCCAACTAAATTTTGGGGTGATTATAGTGCCTATATCGTAGAGCTTTGAGTTATCTTTGAAACAATTTTTGAATCACCTGATTTCATGGCTTGTGGCTTGAGATATAATCATTTTTGTAAAGCAATGCAGTTCCTTGTGAGAAGTTTAAGATTAATTGTTAGGTTTCATAGGGGTAACTTTAACTAGATTTTTGAGACCTTCTAACCACCTGTTGGAGCATATTTTGTGCCTAAATAGTAGATTTTCGAGTTCTCTACGCAACAATTTTTGAATTATACCCAACCAAGCTTATAGCACTATCTATTAACATCCATATTCCATAACCAGGTGTACTAAGAACATATTTGATGATGCGTTTGAAAGCTTTAACATGGGACACTTTGGGATTGGATTGATATCGAGCACATACCCCCATGTTGGAAAAATCAGTTTGAAAACAATGAAATTTTAAAAATTTTCATTAAATTCAACTAGTTGTGATGTTTATAGCAATAAACTAATTGTATGAATTATACCTATGCTTTTGGTTATGGCAGACTTTTTCGTTCCCAACTTTCAACGTCACGATCTTCTCCGTTATTCTCAACCTTGATTTTCTAGAGTGTGGACTCTATTCGCAAATAGATGAAAACTTTAATGAAACTTTCAAGAGTTAGAAACTGATGATGAACTTTTTCAAAAGATAGAATTTATTTGAAAAATAAATTTACTATATTTTCGACAGAATATAGACGTATGAGAGGTGTGTCTTTCACCTAGCCCTTAGTATCTATTTATAGAGAGAATAACAATAGTCTTAGTAGTTAAAGGTTTAATCAAATAATGAAATTTTAATAGGAAACGTGTCTCCTACTAAGAGTATATGTGTGAGGGGTGGCAAACCCTCTCAGCAGCACACCCTCTCTAGGATTAGGGTTTGTCGTCCTTCCCAATTAAACCAGGCCTAGTTGAGGCTTGTCATTTGTCAGATCAATTATACGTGTTATCTAGTCTTCAAACCAACTCTTAATTTTTCAGCCTAATAAATATCTTTCCAATGCCCAAAAAATATAATTTATTTATTTAATTAATTAATGCATTATTTCCTTAGCCCAATTCTAATTCAGTTAAAGTCACGACGACTTTATAGTACTAAAATTTATGAGTAAATCAATTTAATTAATTTGTTCTCATAAAACTACAATGACATTAATTTAATTTTCACTTTGAACTTTAATTATTTAACTAAATAATAATTCAAAGAAATTAATTTAATTCTTGAGTCATCTTTCATTTATAGCAAGAAAACACATTCATTGTGGATAGTGATACATGTGATATATTTATCTAGTTCGTCGTTTCACATTTTCCATTTCTGTAATTAATGCAAACTATCAAGGTTATACCGAGCTAGCGGAGGGACTGATTAGAAATATATAATTAGGGCTCAAATAAATTGTAATTAAGCTCCAACTCTTCGTCTGTTAATTCATCTATTAATTACAACATTATTTAATGATAAAGTCATTTCACTAAAGTACCATGGCTGAGCTCTCACCATTATATACAATTACGAAAGCTACTTTATCAAGTGTTCGTCTAATGACTTTGTTATATGTGTGTGACCCTCTTAAGATATCCTTAATCTCTTTGAGATAAATTTGTTCTTCTAATATAATATTATTTTATCTTATGGTAATCATTACATCTTCCTTCATAAAAAGTCAACGACTAACAAATAGTAATTAAATCATTTGTCTTTTGGACAAATGACTCGTGATCACATTGTTTTCATCTATTATATAATACCAATGAGAGAATATCATTTACCCTTTATTGTGATTTATTGGGATATGAATTCCACATTTGCAAGCAAAGCTATGTCATACAAAAGTCATATACCTAATATACCAATTTTTGGCTTTATTCCCAATTGAACTCAAGTTATCAATACATTAAAGTATGCAAGTCATGCACATATAATGTCACTTACTCAAGATTGAGGTAAGGCACACTATGAATGTCATAAGTGAATAAATTCATAAACGGATCTAGGATTTATTCTACTTAAGTCGTGTTCGATGTACTGTCAATTTAGACAATCACACATATATCTATCTTTTGGGAGTCATCCGTTTTGATACCTAAGATAAGGTATCTCTTCGATTGGACTTGATAGACGACATATTAGTCTTTTAATCAATTTGCTAAGTTCCGATTAAACTAATGACTTGCTTAGATTATCTACTAATACAAGTTCTCTTATCATATTAGATTATCTACTAAATTACTTAAATGTTAGATAATCAATGAGCTAATATTTTCTTTCATTTTGCATGGCGTGCAAAAATTGTTTGAAGACAATATAAAAAAGATATTAATGATAATGATTGAGTTTTATTAAACAAATTTGTTCGAAAAATTACAAGTACATAAACGTAATCACATCACTAAGGGCACTAGATCTCAACACCCCACGTTAAAACTTAAATTAAGTCAACTTGCAGTTAGATACAACAAGCTTCCTATCATACTCCTATAAATATTAAGAGTAGTGGGCACTCTATCATTTGTATTAATCTTCTCACTTGGGGACATTGGTGTTCTTACTAACTTTATTCCTTCAATCCCAAAATTCTTAATATAGTTTTGGCATACTTTTCTTGAGATAAAAAGATCTCAAAATTGAGCTACTTTATTAAAACTCCCGGAATAAGATAATTCTCCTACCATACTCATTTTGAATTCATTCTTAATCATCTAAACAAAATTATCCCTAGAATAGGCTGATTTAGGATTAAATATTATATCATTAATATACACTACAGCAAAACAGACTTTTAGCGGCGTTTATAAGCGCCACTAATAGTATTTGTGGCGCTTTTAAAAGCGCCGCAAAAAATGCCGCTGAAACAAACGCCGCAAACTTTAGCGGCGCTTATGAGAAAAAACGCCGCTAAAGGTCACGACTTTTAGCAACGCTTTTCCCGCAAATGCTGCTACAAGTCATGTTCTTTAACGGCTCTTTTCCAAAAACTCCGCTATTGAACATGACCTTTAGCGGCGCTTTTCCTAAAAACGCCGCTAAAGAACATGACTTTTAGCGGCGATTTTCACAAAAACGCCGCTAAATGTCATGAAAAATAAAAAAAAATTAAAATATTATAGAAACGCCACAAATCCAATTTAAAAATGTATAATTTAATTTGAAGACGTATTAAAATGAAAATTCATGAACAATACGTATTAGAATGGAAATTCATAAACAAGACATATATAGAATCGCGATCAAGGTACGTTGATACCAATAGCATGATCAAAGAACTTAATCACATAAGGAAAACACATGGTTAGACAGATCTTTTTACATTTTAATACATCATAACCATAATTGGTACAATTTTATACCCTAATTGCTGCACTAGCTGCAGTTTCCAGTTAAAGAACCTTGATTCCATTGACCTCCTGCAGCCAATTTTATAGTTTAGAAATCAGAAATCCACCAGAGACGACATAGTAAGAAAGAGATACAAACCTTCGGGTTTGAGAAACCTTGAGAAATAGGGGGAGAAATGATCCAGGTGATACCAATCCTGGAAAAACCTTGAGAAATGCCTTTTCTAATCTGCAAACCACACATGATGATCCTCAATAGCACTTTAAAACAAACCATTTATGAGTATTGTATGTTTAACTCCAATAGGATTACTCAAAAATGGTCGTTTGACAGAACAAGCATATTTAGATGTTTTAACTTCACCGTTAAATGATTTGTTAATGATCAAACGAAAATGTATTAACTCATGCTTAGAAGGAACAAAGTATATAGAGGGTTTTCAATTTTCATTCAGTGCAGCAGATGTCAAAATTGTTTTTGGGACAAAATTACATATATGCATAGTACATAGTACATAGTACATAAATTTAAATTTTCTAGTCTGTAGGTTCTGTAACTTCCAGCAACAAACAAAATGATCTCCCTTTAATTTCACGATGACAAAAAATACCATAAGAACTTACCAATATACACGCTCATTCTCAGTACATATTGCCTGCTTAAGCTTTATCTGTTCTGTGGCCACCCCTACTCATTCAATAAATGTTTGTTAAAAATGAACCATTAAAAAGAAAGAAATTAAATAACAATGTTCTAACATGCCATACTGATATTAACATAACAAAGTTCAAGGTCTGTCATTGGTTCAATTCCAGTCTTCCAGATATTGAAAGGCCCAAAAAATAACATTTTGGAGAAATGAAGGCAGCATAAATGATTCTTAATAAACCAACCAGCATACTAGAAAAAATATGGTGAATTGATATTGTAATGAGAAAAACTTTCATATGACGCACTAGGTAACTATAGACAAAAGAGTGTGAAGATGCCACGCTGGCAGACCCCTTAAAATCAAGAATAGTCATAGTTGACTTCTTATGCCAACCAGATTGCAATACAAAATGTTTGTCATCATAATAACAAATTCTGCCAGCATGGTATCTGGAATTTCTTTTTCAACCTTCTTTCCTATAAAAACATAGCTAGTAAGCTCCAAGCAAGACAAAGAACAATCTTTACTATCCACATCAACAAGATAAACAAAGTTTCAACATTATTTATAGGATCATTCTCCTAACAGTTTCTACAGATTATTTTTAAAAATTAATTTCAACATCAATTATTTGATTGTAATCGCACCAAAATTAGACCCCCGTTAATCTCTGTAGAGAACAAAACTAAATTCACACAAGAACATGTCCAAATAAAGATATACATACCATTAATTTTTGCCTCAATGACCTCTTTTATTTGTTCTTCACTAAATTGTTTAATGTATGGAAGAAGTGTCTGAAGCACGTATCTGGTATGCTGAACTTCTTCACCATCACTGAACTTCGGATTAAGTGTCTCTTCCAATTTCTACAAGTCATCAATTATACAATATCATAAATCAAGCATGACATCATGTATGCAACAAAGTGAGCAGTAAAGCTATGAATTTCAGAACTAACTTTGAGTAGGCCAGTCGTCCGTAAGCATGCTTTGCAATTGCAATTCTCTCGGCAAACAGGGCAAGCATCAGCAATTTCATCCTCAGACATCTTGGGATACCTAGTCCCAGAAAGACACAATGCTTAACCAGCTAAAAGGGGAAAAAGAACAACATAGTAACATACTCACTTATGATTAAGATTGTCTTTAACCAGAGAGAAAAGCAGCAAAGTTCATGAGAAATTAGCAACCGCATGCAATGCACAAACATTTAGATAGAAACCCATTTCCATAAAAGAATCAAGTGAAAGAAGTACCAATTTTTTATGCAAGGGATGCAATATCGTTTACTATTGCAAAGTTTGCATCTCACAACCCTGCCTTTATCATTCCTCTTACACTGATGGCACGTTAATCTATCTTCTTTGGCAATGGTAATCCACTGTAGAAAAAGCAAAAACAAGAAGCACCAGCAACATGAAACCGAAAATGAAAGAAAAGACACATTATAAGAATAATGCAGGAATTAAAAGCAAAAACTTTTACCTTAACATCCCTCTTTCGCTTTGAACCAGGCACAGGCTCTTCTTCTTCCCCGGGAACCCTTAAGGGCTTAACCAAATTTTCTGACTCATTCATTCCCAAAGACCCATTTTTCGCCCTTCTTCGACTCTTATCTGTATCTGTCCCTTCAATGGCTACACTTTCAGTAACTTGTTTCCTTGGCCTACCCCTTCCTCGTTTCTTTGCATGCACCGTATTATCACCATTCTCACTAATAAAGGCATCTTCTTGACCTTCAGATTTCACTACTACTTCCTTCTTCGGCCTGCCCCGTCCACGCTTCTTTGGCACAAACTCATCATCTTCATTTTCTTGAACTTCGGCATAACTTACTTTCTTAACAATTGTTCTCAATCTCCTCTTTGAGCCAGCAGAATCCATATCAACAATTCACATCGGAAACTCCTAAGCTCAATTTATTGTCTTCATTACGGCTACCAATAGCTTGGAACATTGGTGTAATACCAGAGCCTTCAGCAATCATCCCGAATGCTCTAACTTCACCGGGTTGATACCTGAACCGCCCTTGAAAGAAACAATTCACAGAACAACAACATAAGGAAATGAAAGGCGAAAATCGGTGCTAACATATGGACGAAGATCGGTGGGAAATCGATTTGGGGGATTTTGGGAAATCGATATAGGCAATTTTTGGGACTTAGGAAATATAGGGTTTGGGGAAATAAAAATCGGGGTTATAGGGATAGTTTTTTAGCAGAGGAAAAAGGGACACCGTTATAGCTTATTTTTTTTGCGAACGCCACTATTACACAATTTAAATTTTTTTTCCATTTTTGAGTATTGAACTTTTAACTTTAATTTTTTTTTAATTTTAATTTTAATTTTAATTTTTTTTCAATTTTAATTTTAATTTTAATTTTAATCTATATTTTTCTATGTTTTTTCTTTTAAAATTTTTGTGCTGAGATTATCATTTTTTTGAATTTTTATTTTTATTATATTTTGAGTATTGAACTTTTTAACTAAATATTAAATATTAAATTTTTAAGTTTTTAAGTTTTTAATTTTTTAATTTTTTATTATTAAAATTTAAAATTTTAATTACCATTATCAACTCTTTTAGGAATTTCTTTTTTTCAAATTTCTTTTTACATCAATATTAGTTGTTTAGATTTTTATATAAATGGCATTTAATTATATGTATACATCTAAATTTTGATATAGATACATCTCAGAATTATATATCAATTTTGGTTTAATGTGTAATTCTAGATGTGAAATTCTAATTGTGGTTTAAATGTATAATTGAAACTCTAATTTTAATTTAATCATACACATTATTTTAAAATATAAATACATCAATATATTTTTATATTGAATAAATATAAATTTTTATGTATGCAATATATAAAAAAATGATGTTAATTATATCAATACTTGTGTTAATATTTTACAAGATCTAGATCAAATTAAAGTTAATGTATACAATTGCACACTAAACCATTGTTCATGTATGCTTTTGGGATTTTAAAATAATAATTTACATTTATCTTATGTTGATTTATATTCTAAAAAATCTAAGATTAATCCCTAAATCATAAACCTTAGACCCTAAATATTATACCTTAAATCACAAACACCAAACCCTAAATCCCAAACTCAAAACCCCAAACCATAAATCATAGACCATAAAACTCGAACCCTAAACTCTAAACCGCAAACCATAAACCACAATTCGAGACCAATTTTTTGGGAATTCATGTGGCCAATGTCAGTGTAGTACAAAACATATATTTTATATTCTTATATTAAATAATATGGGTGTAGTACAAAATAGCATGAACCTCAGTAAATTCCAAATATTTTTCGGTTTTCAAACAGTATCCTTAAACATTAAATCTCAAACCTTAAACCCCAAATCCAAACTATAAAACATAAACCCTTAACCCAAAATAATAAACATTATATCATAAACCCTAAAACTCTAAACTATAGACATTAAACCTTAAATTCTAAACCCTAAACCCTAAAATAAAATATTTTTTGCGGCTCTTTTATAAAAAACGCCACTAAAGCATACCTTTTGTGGCGTTTTTGTAAAAACGCCGCTAATGCTAAGATCTTTAGCGGCGTTTTTACGAAAGCGCCGCTAATGCTCAGATCAACTTTTTGCGGCGTTTTCTTTCAAACGCCGCTAATGTATAATATTTGCGGCGTTTTTTATTAAAACGCCACTAAAAACGCCGCTAAAAGTCTGTTTTGGTGTAGTGATAGATTTAAGGCACTTCAATACCTCTTTATAAAGAATGTTTTGTCAATTAAGCCTTGTTGATACCCCTTAGTAATAAGAAACAATAAGTCTCTCATACCAGGCATGAGAGGCCAACTTCAATTAACTTTAAAAATAATTATAATTTAATTTAGAATTATTAATTAAAAAATTAGTGCTAATTTTAAGATAGAGTTATTACTTGAATAAAACTCTAAGCATAAAATATAAAAAAATATATGATAATTATAATTATAATTTACAATTATTAGTTAAAAATTTTAACATAAAAAAGTTGTGTTATTTTTTAAATGTGCTAATTTTATTTATTTAAAATAGAATTACTACTTGGATAGAACTCTAAACATATTAATTATCACCTAATTAATATTAGAGTTATATACTAGTTTAAATTTAAATTTAAAATTTAGCTTTATAAATAGCATTCGATAGTTAGGCATATTCAATCAAGTAGCATCTAAGCAAAAATATCAATAAAAAAATGGAGATTGTTACCATTAATAAGTTAGGGCCAGTTTGGCAATGCTTTTGAGAAGTGCTTTTGAAAAATTTAAGTGTTTGGCATTGCTGTCAAAAAGTGCTTTTGAGAAGTAAAATGTCTATTTTAGACATGATACTATAAAGTAACAAATATGTATTTAAATAATGTTCAAATTAGTTAATATTATGATATTTTAGCAAAAATATAAAAAATAATTTATTATAATTTATTGTTAATATTTTAAATAATAATATTAATTTTAAATATTTCTAAGTAATTAATATTAAGTATTTATTAAATTTAATTAGAATATATAAACTATATTTAAATATTTAAATATAATAATTAAATATTTTTAATTAGATATTGACACAATTGTATTATTTTAAATTTTTTTAATACTTTTAACGCATTTGTAAAACTCATATTAGATATTAACATAACATAGAAAACATAAACGTAACAAATTAAAATATTACATATTTTTTATTAAAGTTTCAAAAAGGGATAATATTTATATACCAAATATAAATACAAAAAAATTTACAGTAGTATTTACAATTTAAAGTGAATTCATTAAACTAGAAGCTATAGCATCTCTTGTTAATTCCATTTCAGAACCACTTAAATTGCTTGATTCATCATCATCATCACCACCATCATCGTCGTCGTCATCATCATCACTTTCTCGACCATGCGCATTTTCTGAATCAATAGTATTCTCATATGCCCAGTTAATATCTTCGTATTCCATAAAATCTGCATCATTTCGACCGACATGTTTTCGGATAAAATGTGTATCGTCATTGTAGCAACAACAATCATCGTTTGCTTTTCAAAACTATAACTTGGCATATCCCTTAAAATGGTCCCTTTTTTTTTTTCAAAACACCAAAAGTTCGTTCAATCACACTACGTAATGATGAATGTGAATGATTGAATATCTCTTCTTTACCAGATACTGGTCTACCTCTACGAAAGTCAGGTAAATGATATCGCTGACCTTTATATGGTCCAAGATAACCTTTCATTTGAGGATATCCAGAATCAAGAAGATAATATTTTCCTACATGTCATAATATAACAAACAATTAGTTCAATAATTTTTTTAATAAAAGTTATCAATTAAAGAGCTTATACTTTATTTTTAAAAAAATCACATATAAATAAAATATCTAACCATTTGGTGGGTGCGGAAATTTGTATTTTGGATCTCGAATTGCATCAAGAAGTATTCTAGTGTCATGTGTCGATCCTTCCCATCTAGCCATGACAAAGGTGAAACACATATTAAAATCACATACTGCCATAACATTTTGAATAGGGATACCTTTTATTCAAATATAGGGAATTTGTTCACTTGGTGGAAGAATAGCGGCAATATGAGTACCATCAATTGCACCGATGCAATCCTGAACAAATAATCATATTAGTCTCGTGCATATTTTTAGTCAACCAAAAATATTAAAAATATAATAAGATAAAATTAAATTTTAACCTTAAAATGCGGCATATATCTAGAATCATTACGTATTTGTTCGGGTATTGAGATAAAAAAAAGGATCTGCGGGTGCAATTAGATCAATGGCCATCCTTGAAACTTTCTCAAGCACAATTGTAAAGTATCGACTTATTGTTGATCCAGACCTTTGAAATCTTTCTCGACATTGGGAAACTTTTGCACCGGTGCCCAAGATGTATAAAAAAATTCCCAACATTTCAGTAGAAGATATGTTTCTTGAAGTTTGCAAGTTGTACCTTGTCTCCAAAACTCTCAACAAACTTGTGAATACCATTTTAGACATCCTAAAATTAATCATACAACGTGATTCGTGACCGTCAAGGATCTCTCGGATCCATGTCTCACTTGACTATTTTTGAATTCATGCATGGTTGCTTCAATATATACTTCTCGTGATATAATTGTACGGAAGAAGATGCAACAACAAATAAGCGGTTAAAACATTCCACTCGTTGTAAAATCCCTTTCTTTTCCCGTTCATCATCACTTTCATCACCGCTGTAATTCTCAACTATACTCAACACCTGTGAAAAATATTGAACATCCAAAATCATATATAAACAACTATTGATAAAACTAATTTAGTATAAATAAGTAGAACATAAATTCAATATCCAAAGACCAAATATAGACAACTATTAATAAAAGTAGATTACACATAAATAAGTAGAACATAAATTAAATATCCAAAAACCAAACATAAACAGCCATTGATAAAACATAAATTCAATATCCAAAAACCAAACATAAATAACTATTGATAAAACTAGTTTAGCATTTTTTTAGTCACATAATAGATATCTCTAAACACTAGAAGATCAGAAAATTTTCAACTATCCTCCATTTCCGTCTTAAGCCACAAAGCTCTAATCTTGGGATTAATTGATAAAAACGTAATTCGCTTGTCCTTATTGAGCAATAATCTAAGTCCGAAAAAGTATAGTGGACTAGCTTCTGGAACTTCTTCCGACATGCTGTCGAGCACTTTGACTGCTTCTGAAATACCATATGGATCCATAACAGGAGTCAAACTAGTTGTGGCTTGACTCATATTGTCAGCTGCATTGCATAATTTTTCTATTTGATTGGACAATCTTGCAACCCCTCCAATTTGCTTTGAGGATTTCTTTCTTCCAGGTTTAAAATGTGAACTTGATATCTCAAGATTTTTTCTTTTTTGCCCGTTTCCACAATTTGAACATCATTTGAAATGTGACATCATTTGAAATGTGAACATCATTTAAAATGCGAACATCATTTCTCACATTCTCTTCTTCATTCTCTTCAGGTATTTCATTGTTAACATCCTCAAAAAAATCAGTACGGAGTGTACCAGAAGAAGGTGCCCATGCTTTATCACCTGTTGCAACTATCCCCATGAACATTTGGTCCAACTTCCCTTCGAATTCAGGATCAATGCCCGATGTTTTAAATTTTTGAGCTTCAGGCACAAGCTACATATAAAATGATAGTTTAATAACAGTAATTATCAAAAACCTCATTAAAAAGAAAAAAAAACATATTTAGAATTATTAATGTACCTTTAGCCTACTCTCCCACCAATCATATGATGCATCAACGGTTCTTTTTATAGAATCTCACCCTAGACCAGTATCTTCGCCTTTAAGTTTTTTCCAAGCTTTCCATTCTTTTTTTAGGGCGTCCCACCTATTTTTAAGTTGTCTTTGTGAAAAACCCTTGTCCGTTTCTTTCTCAAAGTTGGTCATTATTTTCAACCATCCATCTTTTGTGAAATGAGTACCAGGCCTATTGCCTTTCAATATCTCTTTAATACAAATATCACAAAATATTTCTGTCAATCTCTTATCCCACATTGCTTTCACTTTTTCACCACTAACTTTAATCGCCGAAGTACTCATCTATTGTGTTTACAAACAGATTCGTTTCAGCCAAGCAATCAAGAAAATAAAATGTCACATAAAAACTTACATTTTAATCACGATACAAAAGTAGAACATCGTAATTTTAACTATGAAATCTTTTAATTGCAGCTTAGTACATTCATTTTTTTATTGAATTCCAAGCGCAGAACATCTTAATTGTAGCTATGACAGCTTAGGACATTAATATTTAATCAATTCCAGCAAGAAGACATCTTAATCTCATAACAAATATTCAGACAACATGCATGGAGTTTGCATTCAAGAAAGAAATGAATTAAACTCACACCATAATCCAACAACAGCCATTTTACACAACCATTTCTTCAAATTTCCAACATGTTTTACTTGCTTGTAACCGAAAATCAACAGCAGCTAATTGACAGTTTATTCATAAAATTCAGACAACTTAATTGAAGTCACCAACTAGTTTAATTCAACTTGGAAATTAACTAAACGAGTAAATGTGTACAATTTAAGAGAAACTTACCACATTATCTTATTTCTTTTTATTAACCGAATCCTAAGTGCAGCTCCAACAAATTTCAACCAAAGCAAGCACAATAGATCATTATAAAAATTATCTTTTGCTCTAATAAGCTGATCTCTCATCTTCCTTACCTTCTCATCCGCCCTGCGAGGTTGAGACTGCAAATGCTGATCAGGTCTGCCTGTTTCTTGATTAGGTTGCTCCTACATCCAATAAATAAGTGTTAACTATATGTTATAGATGAATTCAATAACTATATGTTAACCCCCCCCAACAGGGGAAAAAGCCCTGTTTGTAAGCTTCAGGTTCTAATGGCAAGATTACAGAAGAACTTTGTGATTTTATAATTGACAGGTTAACTTGTCATTTGTGATTTTAACATGAGTGATCAAAATATGTAACATGGGTGCTTAAATTGCAAACTTTTTATTTTAGGTGCCTAAAATGAGATTTTTTTACAGTTGGGTGACTATCTATGTAGTTTATCCTAATAATATACATTATATGAAATAGAGAAATAATAACCTTTCCATTGGTTCTAAAATAACCTAAAACTTTCCTAATCATTCCAATACAGTTACTATAGTGATTCCAATCCAATACTAAGACTACCAAATTGATTTTGCAAATGTAAATGAATGGTGATTCCAATATAGCACATTTAGCCACAAAAATGTTATGATTTTAATAATTCACCATTGTGGTTGTAACATCCTAAAATATGAATATCGATATTTTACATGTTTTTGGTGATTAGCTTGTGAATGATTAAATTTGTGTGCTTAATATAGTTTCGAGAAAGCTCGGGATTTATTCGGAGCTAGAATAAATTTTAGTAATGAGAATTTTATTGAAGTGGAACAAGTGATCCTGGTGCTTAAGGTAATTTAAGTGTCAAAAACTAGCATAAGATGAGCTAGTAGCAAGGTGGAAGTGGCGCATGAGTGATTGCTTGAGAGGAGAGGTTCGAATCCCATGGATAGCATTTTGGTGGCTTTTATTTTTTCACCTATTTGGCAAGTGTCGGCCAAGCTCTATTCTTGGTAAGGATGGACTAATTTTTTTTTATGATAAAGTGGCTAAAAGTTATGGCAATATGAATTTAGGATAGAATTTGCTTGATTTTGGGGATAGGATTTCTAAACTTTTGGAAAGTGGAGGATAATAAGGCTTAAAACAAGGAAAGGTGTTTTGGAAACTTTTGAATGGTCTTTTTGACCATGTATGTGGACGGCATAGGGGGCTAAGGGGGATGGCTGATTTTTGGTGATTAGTTTGGTGGGATTAGGTGCTTGATGAGCACATTTTCCATTTGGTCACTTTTGTTTTTACAAGACATCTTTTTCTTTTTTTTTTCATCTCATGCTCTCAAACATCAAACAAAAACATCATCTCTTCCTTCTCTCCCATGGCCGAATGCACCTTTGTTTCAAACCCTCTCTCTCTTTGTTTCAAACCCTCTCTCTTTGCTTTTCTCTTATCTTTGAAAATTTAAATCATAAACCTCACATCCTCATTCTCTTTCTTTCTTGACTTATTTTCTTTTTAACCATACTTCCTTCATCATTTATTTTTCTTTCATGGCCGAATGTTAGACTACCTCCATAGTCGAACCAATCTTTTCTCTCCTTTATTTTTATCAAAGCCAAATCTTCTCTTCATCGATATTGTTTTGTTAATTATTCTTTCAACCTTCGTTTAAGCAATCGTGTTATAAAGAAGGCCGAACTCGGAGTATTCGTTATCATAGTGACTCGCTAGAAATCAAGTCGAAGTGTTAAGGTAATGAGTTCTTCTTGGATTTTTCGTTATATCTCTATTCGGCTATGTTGCAAATCGGATCGAAGTTTCGACTAATCAATTATTTTTAGGGACAAAGTCACTCGATATTATCTATTTGTTAATCCTTCGGAAGTAGTGGGTGTCGTAGGTGCCGATGATCAAGAAGGTTTAGTCCTTACCGTAATCAGGTGTGTAATCCCGTACTTTTCGTATACATATCTGAAATGGTGTGTAATCTTACATCTCTGGAAGTTTGCATGAAATATTCTGTGATTCGGTAGAAAATACCGAAGAAAATCGATGACTGGCATCCGTGATAACTCCGACGTGCGTGTGCTCGTAGTGGTAAACGTATTCTTGTAAAAAAAATAGTTTCGGTCAGAAACAGTGAAATGTATTTGAAAAATCACAAAAAATAGGATAAAAGTAATTACAAAGTGAATAAGATATCAGATTAAAGCTCACTGTGTCTGTTTTGATATGAAAGAAACGAAGGAGGAAAAGGAATTCTATGTTCTGAGATATTCTAATTTTAGTGAGACTAGTTCTGATTGACTTTGTGGTTCCCTAATCTATTTTGGAAAAATCATATAAAATTGTACAAAGTGAATTATGGGTTATAGTTTATATTTATGGATTCCTTGGTGAGTCTATTTTCATTAGAAACAAGTGGGAGCAATATATGAAAACCATACAGCTAGATATTTGGAATTAAGTTAAGAGAGGTCAGAATCGTTGGTCAGTGAAACAAGGGAAATTTTAAGGAATAAACTGTACTAATTGGATAAGTAAAAAAAATCTGGAAAAATTATAGTAGAAATATATACGAGTCTAGTTTCAAGGAAAATTTACGGATTTAGATTTTGAGTTTCCCAACTCGAGTTATAGTCAGTTTAGTCAGTACGACGCAGATGGACAGTTTCGATTTTTATGCCTCATATTAGTAATTAAGCCTAGATTGCGAAAATTTCCATCATACCCTTAGAGGGTAAATTATCGAATTACCCTTAGTGGGTACGATTACCGAATTATGAAAATGCCCTTACGGACTGAATTACGAAAATGCTCCTAATGGGCTGAATTACGAAATGTCCCTACGGACCGAATTACGAAAATACCCTTTATGGGCCAAATGTGATATGTTGCTATATGGGCCGCTTGGTATTTGTTATATGGGCTAAAATGCTATTTTGAATAATGGGCCAAATTGATAACTTGTATTATGGGCTTTTTGTTGAAATTTATCATATGAATATATATATACATGACTGCATGGGTTGGGATAATTGACGAAGAGCAGAAAGGCTTGTTGCCACAATCTAGTTCGATGACTCTGTCACAATCTAGTTCGGTGGCTCTGCCACAAATATATTAATGGCTTTATGCCTGCGATTGGTGTGTTGGCGGGGTGGGTTGACTTGATCCCCACAGGTGTGTTGGTTGGTACGGGTGGTGTGCAGCGGATGGAATTTAGGCTTGGTTGGGATTTGATGTAACATCCTGGAAAGGGCCTATGCATTTTCGGTTTAATTGTACGAAGTGAATGTTTTATGTACTAGGAATAAATTTCGAACATTTCTGGAAACCCGGAAATGAATGGAAATGATTTGGAAATGAACATTTTTGGAAACCTGGAAATGCATGGACATGAACATTTTTGGAAACCTAGAAATGCATAGACATGAACATTTTTGGAAACCTGGAAATGGAAGGAAATGATTCAAAAATGGAAAGTGAACATTTTTGGAAACTTGGAAATGTAAGAAAAATGGCAAGTTACAGAGCCGATCGAAAATTTTAGGAAACTTAGAAATGATGCCGAAATGTAAAATTTTAAAGTTCAAAATAGGAAATAAGGGCTAGAGGGCCTTAAAAGAAAAAGTTGGAGAAGTTTGACACACAATCAGGCTTGGAAAAGTGGCTTGAAGGTGTCACTTAGGGCCTATGGAAATGGCGCCATGTGCAAGAGCTGTTGGGCCTGGGTTCAAGTCACTTGGGAAGCAAATAAATAAGTTTAATTTTTGCTTCCAGAAGGCTGAGGTGGACGGCATGGGTTTCTAGAAAAGGAAGAGTTTTATTTGCATAAATATTTGATTAATTAGGGAATAAATAAAAGAGTTTTATTCACATAAATATGTGAGTAATAAGAGATAAATAAAGGAGTTTTATTCACATAAATATGTGAATAATAAGAGATAAATAAAGGATTATTTTCTAAGGAGATAATTGAGGAGATAATTGATGGATTAAAGGCTTTTATCTTTTAAATAAAAGAGATAATATTATCAAAAAGAGGAGTGGTGGCCAAGTAAGGGACTCCTAGGCTGATAACTTTGGCTATAAAAGGAGGGCAGGAGGGCTACTCATTCACTTTTGCTTCCTCTTTGCCGAAATTTTCCTAGCTCTCTCTCCCTCTCTGCCAAATTTTTCTTCAAGCAAAATCCATCTTTTCTTCTTCTATTTTCTTCTCTGTTTCTACTGTCAAAGCCGAATCTTTGTTGATTCTAAGTAAATGAGCAATCAACTACAACATCAAAAGGGTTTCTTCAACTGTCGAATACAAGGACCAAGGATCTAAGGTAAGATAAATTTATTTGATTAAAGGTTATGATGTATATGTTAGATTAGATCTAACATGAAGATTTCGACAGACATATAGGGCAAGGAATCCTCTTCAGCTTTGGAATTTGTATGGTAAGTGATATTCGGCAAAGGCTTAATTTTGGTATTTGGAATTATTTTTCATTATTTCAAAAGCCAAAAACTCACATGGTTACATGAATTAGTGTTAGCCGATTTCAAGGAAAAGGGTACTAGCAATTTTGGGATTTGATTTACAATCATCCAATTCGGCAACAAGGTAAGTAATACAAATCCTACTAGGATTTGGTTTTTTAAGCCAAATAGGTTTGTTAATATGTTTTAATAATTGGCCGAATATAGGAGATAAAGATCTAGATCGATAGATCGTTCTTCGGGATTTCAAGGAATCTATTAAGCCAATCAGGTGTGTACTCACACTAATTTTCAATATATTATGGCAATGGTTATTTTAATATATGAATATGCATAAGAATGAGAATGTGGCTAAGTGCCACAAATGTGGCAAAAAAAAGTACCCAGGTACGTTTCCTACTTCTGTTAGGATTATGAATGTGATATACTTGAACATGTGAACAGTAACATGAATGAAATTTAAGTATGCTGAATATGTTATAAAAATAATTTGGGGCATTCGGGATATATGTGAAGGGAGAATGAAGGTGATGACTACGGTCTCACCAACGAAATATGTTGACTACGGTCACATTGCGGAATTTTGGTAACTTCGGTTACAATATTTGACTATAGTGTCTAATGACACAACGTATATGGGCGATGAGCACGTCGACTGCAGCGACTGCCTTCGATGGTGTGTAGCGGATAGAGGGTTGACTTAGTAGTCCCCACGGTGTGACTGGCAGGTACGGGTGGTGTGTAGCGGATGGACCATTAGGCTTGGGTTAGGTTGCATCATTTATTTTGATATGAATATGAATTTGACATGAACATGTATGCCTGATTTGTTGGATGTTAGTATGATGTACACATTGAGTCTGTTGACTCACCCCGTTGTGGGAACTATTTTCAGGTGATGAACAGTGACGGACCGGGACGGTAGACCTTGAGGTGGCCATGCATCAATTTGAAGATTTTATTTATTTTGGACCTTATTTCGTTTTAGAACATTTAATTTTAATATTGGGTTTTATTTGATGTAATAAGGCCATAAGGCCCAAGTTGGATTTCTTTATTTCTGCTTTATTTTTTTAATTATTTTGTTACAAATGATCGTTGGATTAAATTTTAAGCGAAATATATTTTTATAAACCTAAAGAAAATTATTTTGTCACCTTAATAAAATTGGATTTTTAAATTAATTAAATGGGTTTCCAATCTAAGCCCAACCCAAAACCATATTTTAGAAAATTTTGCAAATTTTCTCTAAGTAACAAAGAATTTGAAAACCGGTTTACTTAAGGAACATACCAGATTCGGTCCGGGCTCGTGGGCCGAGTGTGGGGTGTTTCATTTGAATATCACATGCATTATATATTATTTATATACAAATTGTACATTTGTAAATGGGCTCAAGCCCAACTTAATGCTTATATGGTGTTGGCCCAGTGAACGCGGTAAGCGGGTTACACATTGAGTTCTAAGTAACTACTCTTTAGTATTTTTACTTAATTACTATTTTGGTGATGTAATAAGGCCTCTATGTATTGTTTTAAGGATTTTATCTCGTGGATGGACTTTATTATGTTCTAGATACGTAAACGTGGCTGTTAAAATTTTTATAAAAGTTTTCTTAAACTTACGTATAAAAAAAAGGGTTTTTTTCTCAAAAATCATTAACTCGTAAAAATTTCTGTAAAAACTCTTTTATGAATCTTGTTTTCAAATCCCTTTTGAATTCTTTTAAATTTCTTTTAAAATTTAATCAATTATTTACGTGAAAATCGAATTTTAAACTCTTATGTTTTAAAATCATAAATTTCAAATAAATCTCGGTTTTGATAAACTCCATTTTAAAAAAAAAATCATTTAGAAAGATCGGTTTTCTTAAAAATCATTAGATGACTGAAAGTTTGATCGATTTGTGTGGCATACCAAATTTGGTCTTAACGCATAGACCGGGTTTGGGGTGTTGCAGTGGTGATCCCATACAGTACTATGATTTTGCAAACAAATGATAATTTTAATATAGTTTTCATGGTAATTCTAATACAATACTAAGATTTTGCAAATGAATGGTGATTTCAATATAGTACACTTACCCACTAAAAGGTTGAGACTTTGCAAGTGAATGGTGGTGATTACAATACAATGCACTTAGCCAACTAGATGAGTGCTTCAATGATTTTTACATTACAAGCAAAGCCACAAACTGAATTTGTGACACAAAATGATACAAGGAGGAGGTCTGCTGTAATTTTGAAGGCTGATAATTTTACCAAAACTATTTGGTGCCAGAAAAATAGAACCTATCTTTATCATATAGATTCACAATAATAATATAGCAACAATACCTGCTATCCCTCACAAGACTAAAACTATATGTTACTGCAACATACTCTAAAAACTTACATTCAAATTACTAGCAGCTTGTAATACTTAAGATACATAAACGCACCTTTTCCGTGGAGTTCACCCCTTCCGTACTCTGTTGAATTTGATGCTTCTCTTTTCCTTCATGAGTAGTTTCAGAATTTAGAAATGGAGCATCTCAGAATCACATTTGTTTTAAAAGATTCAAGAACAGTACATGCAACCCGAGTAATACTCACCATTTGTTTCTAACAGATCATGATTCTTATTAGAAATGTGACTAACTACTGAACTAAAATTATTCTCTTTGAAAACAATAAGTTCTGGAAAATGACTAGTACACCAAAAATAACGAGAACCTTACTTCAAATTTGCCGAATCAGCTTTTGAAGAGTTCTTCCTAGCCAAACCTGCATTAATACTTAAACTGGTGAAAATGAAGCTTACTTCAAATTTTAATCCAAAATCAACTGTAAGAAAGTAATAAGAACGAAGAAATCGGAAGATTAAAACCCATGAAGAAGAAGAAAAAAAAAGTTTGCCGAAACCTCAATTCCCCCAAATCAAAACAATAACCAACAGATAGAACAAAACCCAAATTAAAATAAACCGAAACATACCAGGAAATCGAAACAAGCACTCACCAGGAACAAAACCGATTGATCGAATCCAACATTGCTACTCTTTACAAAGAACCAGATCCAAAATCAGAGAAAAATAGAAAAGGGGAAAAAAAGAGAAGTAACGTCTATTTGGAGAAGAAAAGGATAAAAATGTAAAACACCCAGTAAAAGTCCTTTTCTCTGAGAAAAAGCTAAAATTTTTGGCTTTTTCATCTGTGAAAAAGGACTTCTGAAACGGTGAAAAATTTTCTCCACTGGTCCTTGTTCTTTATTCCGTTTTATTAAAAAGGACTTTTTTGGTCAAAAGCCCATCACAGATGGAGCAACGAACGGGGCCTTAGAATTATAGAAAAAGGAATATAGCATTAAAAGCTAGGGTTCTACAAAGAGACAATATCAAATAATATTTGAAGAACAATAAAATTAGAGAGTGGTCAAAAATTATTTTAATTGATGATGAGGTAATATAATATTATTATATATTTTTTAAATTTTTATGTAAGTTGTTTAAATGTGTGAAACAAGCACTCTTAAAATATTTGTTTAATATATATATATATATATATATATATATCCATTATTTGTTTAGTACGGGTGAAAAATGTTTTGTAAGTTTGCTTTGAAAAGAAAGTCAAATTTCAACAATTATTTTTAATCATTATTTTTAAGTATGTTTATTATTTTAGTATAAATATATTTTATATTTATCATGAACTATTATATTTTTTTCATGTTAGTTTATTTAATTTTTTTCAAATTAATATTATAGTTTACCTTTCCGAATTTGCATATTATCTAAAAATTTTAAAAAAAAATTATTGTTATTAGTTATAGGTAACAGTAATTAAAAATAAATTATTTAAACTTAATTAAAAATTAAACATGTAAAATCATATATAACCCATGTAATATAGTGATAGTTATTGAAAAAAGCATAATAAGTTCAGTGTAATATAGTGATAGTTATTGAAAAAAGCATAATAAGTTCAGTGGGAAGAAAAATCAAATTTGTAATTGCTGATGGGCTTTTAACGTCTCTAACATTCTGTCATGTATGGGCTGTTTATGAATTTTTTTTTCAGGCCTTGGGGGCTACTAATCACATTATAAATGTATAACATCAATTTAGAGTACATAATTAAATTTTAAATTTAAGCCCATGATTTCACCTTTAAACTCTGCTTTGAGCACAAATTTTGAATAAGGCTCAACTGAGGAATGATTCAAATATCGATGTTAAAGGTTTTTGAAATATAAGTTCAAAATCGCAATTTATTTAAATTGAAATAGACTCTACTTAAAGTATAATTAGTTTTAATTTTTTGTTATGTAAAAATATTTAAATTTATGAATATCACTTATAAAATTTATATAAAATTGTTTTTCTATCTTTTACTTGATTTAAAAAAAAGAATATTTATGAAAATTTATTTGAAACTTTATTAAATATTGTTCACAAACCATATAATAAAGTTTATTTTGTGAAAATAAATCTAAAAATTTAAAATTTAAAATTTAAAATTAGTAAAAATAAAAAATCAAATCAAATTAAAAATCATAAACAATTTGAAATATTTTTTTAAAAAACTTGATGAAATTCAATGTAGTTTAACCCTAACCAACATGTTTCTTGTTAAAATTACAACATAAACCAATAGGATAGATAGTAGGTTTTGTATTGAGGGAGTAGTGGTGGTCATTTGATCGAGTCGAGTCAAATCGAGTAAAATAATTTTGAGTTAGTCAAGTTGATAAATCATATTTTAGCAACTCAATTCAATTTAAAATTTTTTCGAATTGAGTCAAAAATTTTCAAGTCAAGTTCACGAATCATATTATTTATACACAATATTGCATTTATATTGACTGATTATTTAAATAGTAGACAAAGTATAAGATTATTTAACTATGTAAGTAAGGTTGATAGGTAAACATTTATCAAAGCGACGTAGTTTTGTCTTTTCTTATTCGGATTTTCAAATAACTCAAATTGTGTAATTCATGCATTCGAGTTAAACTGAAAAAATTGATTTTTTTTTTATTTGAGTTGATCCGAATAACTTAACTAATTTGAATAACTCAAATTACTTAATTTAAATTTTAAAAAAATTATCAAATTTTGCTCACTTGTCTACAAGAGGGTAGTGAATTCCATGTTACCATCATGATTAGAGGAAGCCCACATAGTGGAAGCAAGTCTAGAAACAGTAGAAAGAAATTGAGCAGAAAGGAATCCAAAGCCCCTGGTAAAATCTTTGGATTCTCCCCCAGAGTCAAAACCAGCTAACGAAGAGAGAAACAACCCTACCCACATGTGTTTAGAGCATTAAGGCTAAATTGACCCACCTCCCATGTGCTCAAAGTTAATTTGGTAAAATGCATTGGACCCTTCTTCTTCTTCTCATGATTTACATGTTTGTTTTCATTGAAATCCCCTCAACTATATGTAAATTTCAAACTATCAACTTTTTGTAGATGTTGATGCAAAAAGTATGGTAATGGTATAAGGCGTTTTGAAACATACAGGATAACGGAAATTTCCCCTATAAAATGGCAAGATTTGGAAAGAGAACAACATCAGTACCTTACCTACCCCTTCTTTTATATATATACATACAAATGCAAATGCAAATGCAAATGTTGAAAAAGAAAATAAAAATCTGGGATAGCATAGGATAGGGGTCTCTTGCTTTCAATACATTTTTGTGGTGTTGCAATGTTGGTTCGAACAGGGTAAAGAAAAGGAAGCTTCATTTGAATAAACCCTGAAAACCTAACCCACCTTCACTCACCATTTCCATGCACCACAGTTTGTTTCCTAATTAAAAAGATTTGTATATGCACTTTCTCCTCCAAAAGACCATTGAAAGATTGGACTTGGAATTGATTTCATATCAATAAGTGGATTTAGGTATAATTATTTGTAATTGTATAAAAGTGTAATTAAAGCACTCCAATTACATTTTTCATTTTTTAGGAGAGAGAATTGGAGTAATCACATCAATAATTATACTCAAATCTAATTGTAAAAAATCTTTTTTATACTAATTATAAAAATTATATTATAAACATAAACGCGTATGAATGCTTGAGATTGTTATGATAAAAAATTTCTTATAATATAAATTCTAAAAAATTATATTATTTAAATCCTAAAAATTTTCTAAAATTATAGCAAAATAGTTTATTATAAAAATTAATTTATATGTTAAAAAAGTATTATGATATCTTTATTTATAAAATCAATACAACTTATTTACGTGCCTATACTACATATATAAAACAATATACTTATTCTAAAGTTATGACAAAAAATATATTATTTTTAAAAAATGCTATGAAAATTTTAGATAATATATAAAACTTTTATTTTTAAAATGTTATATATTATAAATTTTATATTGTTTTTTACTTAATTTATGAATTATAAAAAGAGATATAATTTAGTATAAGTATTTCTCCAAATTAAGTTTTTATAATTAAAGCTATAGACTACTTGAACTGTGAACCCAAATATTATAAGGTCGATGCTAATTATCCAAATAGAAAATGTTTTCTTGCACCATATCTTACAGTATGATACCATTTGAAAGAATGGTGCCAAAAAAAAGCACTATAGACATATCACAAACTCGTTAATTTGAGACATTCAATGTTTCAAAATGTGGTTAAGAAGACATTTCTTGTTCTAGAAAAATATTTCTCATATTAACAATATCACCTTAGTATAACATAAAAAAAAAAAAGGTTGAATCATACTAGCTTGTTGCATATTTCATAATGTTAATAATAGGTGAAATTGAGATAATCCATACTTTGAGGAGTACATAAAAGAAGGAGATTGAGATCTTAATAATCTTAATGATGTAGATTCAAATTCAAATTATGATGAACTCGATCAATTACCAACATATAATGATAATAAGGAACATATGTTATATATTAAAGAGGAAGCAGCCCAACAAATATGCACTAGAACGATTAAATAAAATTGTATGTGATGTTTGTTTTTCTTGCTATTTTGTTACTTGTTTAGAAATTATTTTTTATCATACTAATAATTTCTTATAGTAATTAATATTTTTAAATTATGAATTGTGTAACTTTGTAATTAAAAGTTATAATTTTTACAATTTTTTAAATAATTTTTAATTTTTAAAAGTGCTTAATTGTTTTTTTTTTCAATTTGTTACCCTTTTTGACCATTTAGTCTTATCAGTTTTAAAAATTTGTAATTTACTTCCAATAAAAGAGTAGGGGTCAAATTGAATAAATATGTAAAGGTTAGACTAAATTTGTTATTATACCTTATATATAAACATCAAATTTTAACAGAGAGGTTGTTTTACTCACTCATCTAGCGTACATGGATCAATTTGATCATTTTTACCGTAGATAAACTAAAATGCAAGTTGAGATACAGTATAGGAGATTTTGTGGTACTTTTACCAAAATTTTTTTATAACTAATAAAATTATGACATGCGTGATTAAGGACTTTAATAGGTAAAAATAATATATTAGGAGTTTATTTAACTACAAAATAAGTATAAGTGATTGTTGAAATATGATTTAGTAGTTTATGGGTTTTTTTTTATATATTAGCCATAAAATCTCTTCTACCATATATAAATTTTAAAAGATTATAAAATAGAAATCCATATATAAAATAGAAAGATCCTATGCTGTACCTCCTATCTAAGTCGCCAGAGCGGGCATCATTAGAATGAATTAATTCGTTTATATCCATCTTTAGAGTCCGTTGTCTGCGTTCTTTTCTTTTTTTAATTAAATCGTTTCAAACCCTAGAACTAACTAACATAGCGAGATACGAAGATATCTGAACAAGTAAAATTAAATTATTATAATACAAATAATTAAGAATTGAAAAATTTTAAATAAAATCGACTAATTTTGACTAAAATCTACACATAACATCAGTATATTATGAGACTTTAAAATCTATCCATATAATTGCACATGATAATTTCCAACTTAAATACTCATGATTCAAGATATTTTCTTTTGCCTCATAAGCAAAATCATCCTTAATTGCATTGTTATGACCATCATTTTCTATTTTACCTAAGAAAATTTAAATATCAAATCATAAATTAAAAGCATAAAGATTTATTTCACCTTCCAATTTTGCAAGTCATTTTAGCTCCCGTTTAATTTTTTATTTTTTTTAACCTTTAAACTTATGACGTTTGTCAAATTACTCTAAAATGGATAAAAAAAATTAATGTTAGTTAACTTGATTGATGTGACATATGTGTAGATTGCCACATGAATACTAGATCAGCAATTAATTAATTTTTTAAATTTTAAAAATATACAAATTGTTTTTGAAAATTAAAAATTATAAAAAAATACTTTTTAATTTAAAAAATAATCAAGTACTAACTAATATACATATAGCCATCTATGTGTATACCATGTCAACAAAATTAACAAACATTACATTTTATTTATTTATTTTTAGGTGATTTGACAAATTGAAATAAATAGTTAAAATAGTTTTTTTATAAAATTAAACAGTCAAAAAAGTCATGCTTAAATTAAATCCCTTAATTACTCGTATTAAAGGTGGATAGATACAATGTTTGAACCAATTTAAATTAATTACCCAAACATTAGAACAAAATTTAGCTTAGTTAAATGAAAAGATTATATTCGTAAGAATATGAAATTAATAAACCAAATATAAAAATATATATTTGAGTTGAAGTTAAAAACAATACACTTTCCCAAAGTATAGCTACTAACATTAAAGTTTAATATTTAGGCTGCGGGCTACAATTTTGTGGCAGCCGCCTCAGTCCTTCCCCCACCCCAAAATCAGAACCAAAAATTAAAATAAAGAAAACACCACAAGTACCCAATTTGTCAAAAAGAGACATCACCCTAACAAAACAAAAGTTGGACCTAACTTATGGGGCTAATAATTTTCCTTTTTCTTTCTCTCTGAGAAATCAAACTCTGAAATTTTTACCCGTGAATGTCTGACCAAATTGCCAATGGGCAGGGACGATGTTCCACGAGGTGGAAGTACGTCTGTCACTGCCTGTGACCCTAAATGAGAGTGACTGACCAACCAGCACAACGTTTGACTGCCAATTCTGACCCCAATTTCGACTCATGCTCATCCATCCTGTCCTTGATCCTTTCACACTAGCCTTCACGATATTCCCTGAACCCGCCACGTTGGAAATCAACACTAAATTGAAGTATCGGAATCCATTGATTGTGAACCTTATCCCTCCCCTTTTTCGGCATGGCACCCTGGGTAATTTAAATCAAAGCCACCACCCTTTTTAACTCTTTTTAATCTTCAGCGGATCTTATTATAACATTGATTAAACAAATTTTTTTCTTCGCAAAATACATATAATAATTTAACTCTTAAAAAGATTTTGAAAACAAAATCCATACTTTTTTGTCTTTGAATCCCTGTTTCTCCATATGTAAAGAAAAGAAAACACACTTTCTAAATTAAATTTGGTAGCATTTTATGTTACTGACAATTAAATCAACATCATTACTAAATTAATATTAGGAAAAAAAGAAAAAAAAAAGTGGTAAGGAAACATAGTGGCATACCGGCGGTAGGAAACGGGAACAATACCGGCACGGTACTCAGCAATCTTAAGGAACATGGGCATGGCGAGGTCAAAGTGAGGACGAGGAGGGTTACACCAGCCGCCATTGTCGCTTGGGAGAGCGTAGTTTGGTGGGCAAAAGTTGGTTGCAGTGATGAAGATGGATGGGCTCCCTGAATGGCACCAGTGTGGATCACTAGCACACTTGATCTCAAAGCAAGCACCGCAGCTAAACCCATTGTTGAACAACGCAGTGCTCAATGCCGCGGTGTTAACTCCATATCCTTGGCTGTACAAGTTTCCATACCCACAAGCTCCTCCTGCAAAGTCAGTGTTGGTGGGTTTGAGTGTTTTGTTGAGTCTGAAATGTGAAATTAAGAGAATGAGGGGAAAGTACATACCCATGGTGCCCGAAGAATCAGAACCACCATAGAAGGTAGCATGGGCGCTTTGCCATGCGCCACCAGAATAAACTCCTGGAATTCTAGCTTCACCCATCCACATTGTGGAGGAGATAAACAGCAAAACGCATGCTACTACACTCGCCACTGCCATTTTTGCCCCTCCTCCAACAACTTCAACACTATATTAAAACTCTATATAAGTTACTGAAAATCTGTAGAGAAGAAGGGAAGAGAAGAGAGAGCAAGAGTGGGGGTTGTGGTGAGAGTTGAGGGAGACGGAAGAGGGGTACTTAAATAGGGGGAATTTGGATTTGGTAAAAAAAAAATTTTAATTTTATTTTTCAAGTATAAAGAGAAATATCGGGGTTTAATATAATTAAATTTACGGACTTATTTATCTAAAAAGGTCTATTTTTAAAAGAAATTATGAAAATAGGTTAAATTAAACAATATTTATGGAAAAGGGTCAGTTTTGGCAAAATACACTTACGTGACCACGTTTAAGAGGAAAATTTCCAGCAAAGTGTGGGCGCGATTTGCTAATGTGGTATAAAATACTCCTCCAAGGGCACGCTTTACTGAAAATTTCTCCCTTACGGCAGAGGTTGAAATAAAAGAGATTAATAATAAAATTATTGAGCTTTTTGAGCCCAATAAATTTACTACAGAAATTCAACCAAAGCTATTACATTTAAAAGATTTATCAATTCCAAAAGACTGGATAATTGATAAGACTAATAATGCTAGTACTTCTAAACCGGTAAGTACTATTGAATATATGTCATCTGGTGATAAGTTATATTTCAGAAATAATCTGATTACTAACACAGATGATAATTTAGTATTACGTTCTAACTCTCAACCAGAAGAGGAAGAAGATAATGAAAGTATAAATACACCAATAGGGATGAAAACAATTCAAATTCCTATTTTCCCTACTACTCCAAGTAGAAATTCTATTTCTAGAAACTCTAGAATAGAAAATATACAATTTTCGGAAGATAATATTATTAATAAATATATTAAAATTACTTTACATGATAAAGATTATAAAAAATATTCTTTACATGCATTATTAGATACAGGAGCTACAACAAGTAGTTGCAAAAGAAATGCCATTCCAGAAAAATACTGGATACCTGTAAAAAAGATAATAAACATTAATGGGATAAACGGTAGAAAGACTACTGTTTATTATAAAGCAAAAAACATACCAATCTACATAAATAATGTTAGATTTATAATTCCAAAAATATTATGTTTACCTGATATGAATGGTGATATATTATTAGGTAATAATTTTATTAATCAATATTTACCTTTTATTGTTAATAAAAAATCGGTTATATTATCTATAGAAAGTAATTCTATAGAAATACCATTAGTATATTAATAATTATTTTTACTAATGTTTGCTGATATCTTAGCAGGCCTAATGGATAGAGGTAAACAATCTCTAATAGAAAATGATGGATGGAGAACTGTCCATAAAAAACCCAATAAAGGAAAAAATCCTAACCAAGGATTTATTTTCGCAAAACAAATGAGTCCAAACCAAGGAATCATTCCTGCTCAAAAAAGTCCTAAACAAGGATTTCAGCCTGCACAAGTAAGTCCTAAACAAGGATTTATTTCTACACAAATAAATTCTAAACAAGAATTTATTTCTGCACCTGCAAATATAAGTTCTAAACAAGAATTTATGGCTGCACCAACACAGGTACAATTTTATCCTAACCAGGGATATTATTTACCATATCAATTGGTAAACCAACCAATTGGATCGCAATCACCAACACCGGTAGATTGTTATTCTCAATTCTCTCAAAAGCCTTACACCGATTCCGAAATTCTCAAATATGCAGATGCTTTGTTGAAAAAACAACAAAACTCTGAATTCTCGAATCTAAAGGATTTTTATAATCCAGGCTTACCCCCAGACTACTACCATTTCATTGACAGAATATGGAAAAACCATATTTTGGAACAAAGGGCTAGTTTCAGAAAAGCTCTTACCCAATTCTCAGAGTTCTTAGTTGAAAAAACAACTCAAGAAAAATCTGAAGAATTATTATTAAAATCTATTTTATACAGAGATTGGGACAATGTCCTAATTGAATATATGGATATTAAGGAGATAAACAATCTTCTTGATATATTTCAATACTTTATTAATAAAGGGAGAAACACTCCTATTATTAATAAATTGTTTCGAAAATGTCTATATAACAAATGTAGACAAATTTTACCTTCAGAAATATTTTCGAAAATAAACAGAGCCATTTGCAAACAGCAAGCTCTATTTTTAGAAACATTTTCGAAATATTTTTCTCAAGCATTTGTTTTTACAAATGACATGGGAGAAAAAAACTCCTGTTATAAAATTTCGATTAAATCATGAGCCATTTGATATAACCAGTATTGAATGGGGATTTGTTAAAGAAATAACAGTCCAAAATCTCTCTTTTGATTTATTAAAAGATTTTCCAGCGATAGTCAAATCCCGGCTATCAAATTTTGTAAACATAGACGATTTTGTCTATTATTTTCACATTGAGATAAACAGTCTCATTGGTTTCGCTGAAGAAGAAAAATTTCATCAGCCTTATCAAATCTGGAACATAAACACTCTGTTCTCGGGAAAAGCCCTAGCAGCAGTTAGAGAAGATCCAGAGCATTTGTCAAAAATCATTGATGAGTGCTACAACAATTTCAACAAGTATCAAGTCCAAGCCGGAATTGATCTTATGAGCATGGCTCGACACCTTCTCCATCAAGATACTGTCAAGTATTGGACCGATGGAAGAAGAATCTTAGCTTACAACACTGGAAACCACCAGGATGAAAGCAATGAAGAAGCCATTTCGTTATTAACACAAATAGCGGATATGGAAATCGGAGACTATCCGTTAGCAGCGGAGATCCGAGAAACATGGGAACAATGGAACACACCAGTCCCGTCACCGGAATCATTACACCTTGACGAGATCGAGGAAATGAACCTGAGAAACATCCAAGAAGGATGAAGACAAATTTGGAAGATGACAACCAGTCAGCATCCAAATGACGCAGACAATGATGTAATCAACCATCAATGTCATGAAGTAAGCAATGATGCAAGCAGCAGATATTGCCGAAAAAAGGAAGCCACCTGGAAGCAACCAAGATGGCAACAATTTTGTCAAACAAGAGGAAGCTACGTGGAAAACATCCAAAGGCATCCTTATCAAGTTGCTGTTCAAGGAAGCTACGTGGAAAAACCATAATAGCATCCGTCCAAAAGAGGAAGCTACGTGGAAAACATCCAAAGGCATCCTTATCAAGTTGCTGTTCAAGGAAGCTACGTGGAAAAACGATAATAGCATCCGTCCAAAAGAGGAAGCTACGTGGAAACCACCATGAAGCCGACTATTCATTTGTCCTTATCAAGGAAGCTACGTGGAAGCAACCATTAAAGGCATCCTTATCAGGACACTATTCGGAGAATTTATTTCTTATCGAATATTTTTTCAGAGGGGGGGAAGATGCCTTCCCAAGCTTACAAGAATGCCTATTTATAATCAAAAATTCTAGGCTAAAATCTAATTACAATTGAAGTCCGAAATAATTGTTCGGATAAGAATAAAAATTAAACTCTAATTTAATTACAATTGGAATCCGAATAGTGTCCTGATAAGGATGCCTTTAATGGTTGCTTCCACGTAGCTTCCTTGATAAGGACAAATGAATAGTCGGCTTCATGGTGGTTTCCACGTAGCTTCCTCTTTTGGACGGATGCTATTATGGTTTTTCCACGTAGCTTCCTTGAACAGCAACTTGATAAGGATGCCTTTGGATGTTTTCCACGTAGCTTCCTCTTTTGGACGGATGCTATTATGGTTTTTCCACGTAGCTTCCTTGAACAGCAACTTGATAAGGATGCCTTTGGATGTTTTCCACGTAGCTTCCTCTTGTTTGACAAAATTGTTGCCATCTTGGTTGCTTCCAGGTGGCTTCCTTTTTTCGGCAATATCTGCTGCTTGCATCATTGCTTACTTCATGACATTGATGGTTGATTACATCATTGTCTGCGTCATTTGGATGCTGACTGGTTGTCATCTTCCAAATTTGTCTTCATCCTTCTTGGATGTTTCTCAGGTTCATTTCCTCGATCTCGTCAAGGTGTAATGATTCCGATGACGGGACTGGTGTGTTCCATTGTTCCCATGTTTCTCGGATCTCCGCTGCTAACGGATAGTCTCCGATTTCCATATCCGCTATTTGTGTTAATAACGAAATGGCTTCTTCATTGCTTTCATCCTGGTGGTTTCCAGTGTTGTAAGCTAAGATTCTTCTTCCATCGGTCCAATACTTGACAGTATCTTGATGGAGAAGGTGTCGAGCCATGCTCATAAGATCAATTCCGGCTTGGACTTGATACTTGTTGAAATTGTTGTAGCACTCATCAATGATTTTTGACAAATGCTCTGGATCTTCTCTAACTGCTGCTAGGGCTTTTCCCGAGAACAGAGTGTTTATGTTCCAGATTTGATAAGGCTGATGAAATTTTTCTTCTTCAGCGAAACCAATGAGACTGTTTATCTCAATGTGAAAATAATAGACAAAATCGTCTATGTTTACAAAATTTGATAGCCGGGATTTGACTATCGCTGGAAAATCTTTTAATAAATCAAAAGAGAGATTTTGGACTGTTATTTCTTTAACAAATCCCCATTCAATACTGGTTATATCAAATGGCTCATGATTTAATCGAAATTTTATAACAGGAGTTTTTTCTCCCATGTCATTTGTAAAAACAAATGCTTGAGAAAAATATTTCGAAAATGTTTCTAAAAATAGAGCTTGCTGTTTGCAAATGGCTCTGTTTATTTTCGAAAATATTTCTGAAGGTAAAATTTGTCTACATTTGTTATATAGACATTTTCGAAACAATTTATTAATAATAGGAGTGTTTCTCCCTTTATTAATAAAGTATTGAAATATATCAAGAAGATTGTTTATCTCCTTAATATCCATATATTCAATTAGGACATTGTCCCAATCTCTGTATAAAATAGATTTTAATAATAATTCTTCAGATTTTTCTTGAGTTGTTTTTTCAACTAAGAACTCTGAGAATTGGGTAAGAGCTTTTCTGAAACTAGCCCTTTGTTCCAAAATATGGTTTTTCCATATTCTGTCAATGAAATGGTAGTAGTCTGGGGGTAAGCCTGGATTATAAAATCCTTTAGATTCGAGAATTCAGAGTTTTGTTGTTTTTCAACAAAGCATCTGCATATTTGAGAATTTCGGAATCGGTGTAAGGCTTTTGAGAGAATTGAGAATAACAATCTACCGGTGTTGGTGATTGCGATCCAATTGGTTGGTTTACCAATTGATATGGTAAATAATATCCCTGGTTAGGATAAAATTGTACCTGTGTTGGTGCAGCCATAAATTCTTGTTTAGAACTTATATTTGCAGGTGCAGAAATAAATTCTTGTTTAGAATTTATTTGTGTAGAAATAAATCCTTGTTTAGGACTTACTTGTGCAGGCTGAAATCCTTGTTTAGGACTTTTTGAGCAGGAATGATTCCTTGGTTTGGACTCATTTGTTTTGCGAAAATAAATCCTTGGTTAGGATTTTTTCCTTTATTGGGTTTTTTATGGACAGTTCTCCATCCATCATTTTCTATTAGAGGTTGTTTACCTCTATCCATTAGGCCTGCTAAGATATCAGCAAACATTAGTAAAAATAATTATTAATATACTAATGGTATTTCTATAGAATTACTTTCTATAGATAATATAACCGATTTTTTATTAACAATAAAAGGTAAATATTGATTAATAAAATTATTACCTAATAATATATCACCATTCATATCAGGTAAACATAATATTTTTGGAATTATAAATCTAACATTATTTATGTAGATTGGTATGTTTTTTGCTTTATAATAAACAGTAGTCTTTCTACCGTTTATCCCATTAATGTTTATTATCTTTTTTACAGGTATCCAGTATTTTTCTGGAATGGCATTTCTTTTGCAACTACTTGTTGTAGCTCCTGTATCTAATAATGCATGTAAAGAATATTTTTTATAATCTTTATCATGTAAAGTAATTTTAATATATTTATTAATAATATTATCTTCCGAAAATTGTATATTTTCTATTCTAGAGTTTCTAGAAATAGAATTTCTACTTGGAGTAGTAGGGAAAATAGGAATTTGAATTGTTTTCATCCCTATTGGTGTATTTATACTTTCATTATCTTCTTCCTCTTCTGGTTGAGAGTTAGAACGTAATACTAAATTATCATCTGTGTTAGTAATCAGATTATTTCTGAAATATAACTTATCACCAGATGACATATATTCAATAGTACTTACCGGTTTAGAAGTACTAGCATTATTAGTCTTATCAATTATCCAGTCTTTTGGAATTGATAAATCTTTTAAATGTAATAGCTTTGGTTGAATTTCTGTAGTAAATTTATTGGGCTCAAAAGCTCAATAATTTTATTATTAATCTCTTTTATTTCAACCTCTGCCGTATTAGTATATTCATTAATAGAAGTCCAGCTGATTGCTAAATCTTCTGCTAAATCACTTATATCAGAATTTTTTGTCTGAATTCTAAGGCATAGACACTCTTCTATTAGAGGGTCTGTTATGGAAATAAAGTAATTTGGTTTAACTTTAAATCCTATAACACCTGTATGTAGATTAGATTGAATACCTCCAATAAGTGCTTTTATTGGATTTTCAAATCTTTTATCTAATAATACTGCTAAAATAGGAACATCATGACCTCTTCTGAATAAAGCTCTAATTGTTATCATGATAACTCCTAAATGTATATATCTGACCTGAGGATAGTTTTTTCTAATCCTTTTTATTTTTCTTTAGTAAATAAGGGGATTTCTGTTAACCCACCTTTGGTATCCTTAGCGACTGTGTTGCCACTAATTTTTTCTATGTGTCTTTTTGACCATAGTTTAAACTTAAAAATTTTATAAATTTCTTCTTTGGAAATATGATTTTTATTAATCTTTTCTATCATATCATCGGAAAAATCTATTTCTTCTCCGATTAGATTTCCTAATTTTATATCCTGTTGTTCAGGATTAGGAATTTCTTCTAACTTGTTGTTAGAACTATTTCCTAGCATAAAAATATATTCCTCAGAATCTATTAGGAATTTGTTTTCCCAATATTTCTTTGGTTTAATATTACCATAAGGATCTTTCTTATCAATTTCCCATGGTTTTGGGGCTTGATATTCATACGGATCCGGGGGTTCCGTTTCCATAGGATCTGGAATTTCTATATTTTCTTCTGTTGAAGTTTCTTCTTCATCAGAATTATTATTGCTATTAACATTAATATTTAGCCATATTATTAGAATTACTACTTTCTGTAGTTTCTAAAATATAACTATTATTTTCATTATTATTATTATTATTATTATTATTATCATTATCATCATATTCTAACATATAATGATAATTGTACTTATCAAAAAGTTCTTTATGTTCTTCATAAAGATCTTCTATTAATTTTAAATACTCTACTTTTTCATAGCTATCATCTGTTTTAGAAAATTGGCTTTTCCAATGTTCTATCAGATTTTTATAGGTATTAAAGTCATATTTTTGTGATTTTTCTGTTTTTTCAATTTTTTCTTTTGTTTTTTCATTTTTTATATAATTAGTAGATGAGGATTCTTCTGACGAGTCTTCCTCAGATAAAGCTAATATATAATTACTATTACCATAATATAAAGGTCCGAAATCAGATTCTTTATTATTACTAATATTTATAACCTGATCTAATTTATTATTTACATCGGATAATAACTCCTTAGATTTGCTATTCAAATCTAAATCAGTTACTTCTCCCATATTATCTATTTTTTCTTCTACTTTACTAATTTTAGTATATAATTTACCAAAATATGTATTAGTTAAATCTATTAAACTATTGATACCCATACTAAGAACCGAAACAGAATTTTCATTCTTAGAGTCTATATGCATAGTATGATTACAAGTTTTATCTTTATATAAACAATCTATTTGTTCCATTATTATTATCCCTGGTACCTAAAACCGTCTGTGTCTTAACGTCCTCTCAACGCCAACAACGTCCCACTCGGACTCAACGGCTACGAAGACTAACGACAGATATATGGGTTTTGAGATAATAACAGCGAAATAAACAGAATTGAAACACAAAGATAGAAACTTACAATGATACCAAGATATTAGAACTCCAGAAATCGTTACTCCGGGGCTCCTAGGAAAGGATATCTGATACCAAGTACTGGGGAGGGAGGGAGGAGGAGGGAGTATGTGCAAGCGGAAGGGTTTCTAATATCTACTTAGTATTGCTGGGTAGTAGAAGATAGATAATTTACATAAAGAAAAACAGAGAATTGATTTCGGAGAATTTATTTCTTATCGAATATTTTTTCAGAGGGGGGGAAGATGCCTTCCCAAGCTTACAAGAATGCCTATTTATAATCAAAAATTCTAGGCTAAAATCTAATTACAATTGAAGTCCGAAATAATTGTTCGGATAAGAATAAAAATTAAACTCTAATTTAATTACAATTGGAATCCGAATAATGTCCTGATAAGGATGCCTTTAATGGTTGCTTCCACGTAGCTTCCTTGATAAGGACAAATGAATAGTCGGCTTCATGGTGGTTTCCACGTAGCTTCCTCTTTTGGACGGATGCTATTATGGTTTTTCCACGTAGCTTCCTTGAACAGCAACTTGATAAGGATGCCTTTGGATGTTTTCCACGTAGCTTCCTCTTTTGGACGGATGCTATTATGGTTTTTCCACGTAGCTTCCTTGAACAGCAACTTGATAAGGATGCCTTTGGATGTTTTCCACGTAGCTTCCTCTTGTTTGACAAATTGTTGCCATCTTGGTTGCTTCCAGGTGGCTTCCTTTTTTCGGCAATATCTGCTGCTTGCATCATTGCTTACTTCATGACATTGATGGTTGATTACATCATTGTCTGCGTCATTTGGATGCTGACTGGTTGTCATCTTCCAAATTTGTCTTCATCCTTCTTGGATGTTTCTCAGGTTCATTTCCTCGATCTCGTCAAGGTGTAATGATTCCGGTGACGGGACTGGTGTGTTCCATTGTTCCCATGTTTCTCGGATCTCCGCTGCTAACGGATAGTCTCCGATTTCCATATCCGCTATTTGTGTTAATAACGAAATGGCTTCTTCATTGCTTTCATCCTGGTGGTTTCCAGTGTTGTAAGCTAAGATTCTTCTTCCATCGGTCCAATACTTGACAGTATCTTGGTGGAGAAGGTGTCGAGCCATGCTCATAAGATCAATTCCGGCTTGGACTTGATACTTGTTGAAATTATTATAGCACTCATCAATGATTTTTGACAAATGCTCTGGATCTTCTCTGACTGCTGCTAGGGCTTTTCCCGAGAACAGAGTGTTTATGTTCCAGATTTGATAAGGCTGATGAAATTTTTCTTCTTCAGCAAAACCAATGAGACTGTTTATCTCAATGTGAAAATAATAGACAAAATCGTCTATGTTTACAAAATTTGATAGCCGGGATTTGACTATCGCTGGAAAATCTTTTAATAAATCAAAAGAGAGATTTTGGACTGTTATTTCTTTAACAAATCCCCATTCAATACTGGTTATATCAAATGGCTCATGATTTAATCGAAATTTTATAACAGGAGTTTTTTCTCCCATGTCATTTGTAAAAACAAATGCTTGAGAAAATATTTCGAAAATGTTTCTAAAAATAGAGCTTGCTGTTTGCAAATGGCTCTGTTTATTTTCGAAAATATTTCTGAAGGTAAAATTTGTCTACATTTGTTATATAGACATTTCGAAACAATTTATTAATAATAGGAGTGTTTCTCCCTTTATTAATAAAGTATTGAAATATATCAAGAAGATTGTTTATCTCCTTAATATCCATATATTCAATTAGGACATTGTCCCAATCTCTGTATAAAATAGATTTTAATAATAATTCTTCAGATTTTTCTTGAGTTGTTTTTTCAACTAAGAACTCTGAGAATTGGGTAAGAGCTTTTCTGAAACTAGCCCTTTGTTCCAAAATATGGTTTTTCCATATTCTGTCAATGAAATGGTAGTAGTCTGGGGGTAAGCCTGGATTATAAAAATCCTTTAGATTCGAGAATTCAGAGTTTTGTTGTTTTTTCAACAAAGCATCTGCATATTTGAGAATTTCGGAATCGGTGTAAGGCTTTTGAGAGAATTGAGAATAACAATCTACCGGTGTTGGTGATTGCGATCCAATTGGTTGGTTTACCAATTGATATGGTAAATAATATCCCTGGTTAGGATAAAATTGTACCTGTGTTGGTGCAGCCATAAATTCTTGTTTAGAACTTATATTTGCAGGTGCAGAAATAAATTCTTGTTTAGAATTTATTTGTGTAGAAATAAATCCTTGTTTAGGACTTACTTGTGCAGGCTGAAATCCTTGTTTAGGACTTTTTGAGCAGGAATGATTCCTTGGTTTGGACTCATTTGTTTTGCGAAAATAAATCCTTGGTTAGGATTTTTTCCTTTATTGGGTTTTTTATGGACAGTTCTCCATCCATCATTTTCTATTAGAGATTGTTTACCTCTATCCATTAGGCCTGCTAAGATATCAGCAAACATTAGTAAAATAATTATTAATATACTAATGGTATTTCTATAGAATTACTTTCTATAGATAATATAACCGATTTTTTATTAACAATAAAAGGTAAATATTGATTAATAAAATTATTACCTAATAATATATCACCATTCATATCAGGTAAACATAATATTTTTGGAATTATAAATCTAACATTATTTATGTAGATTGGTATGTTTTTTGCTTTATAATAAACAGTAGTCTTTCTACCGTTTATCCCATTAATGTTTATTATCTTTTTTACAGGTATCCAGTATTTTTCTGGAATGGCATTTCTTTTGCAACTACTTGTTGTAGCTCCTGTATCTAATAATGCATTTTGTCAAAATTCATCATTTTTCGTAAATATTGTTTAATTTAACTCATTTTCGTAATTTCCTTTGGAAATGTAACTTTTTAGGTAAATGGATGAAATCTATCCAATGGAATAAGTGTTTTCAATTTATAATATAAATGATGGAGTGTAGAGAGAGGGGAGGAAAGAGGGGTGTGGGTATGAGAATGAGGACAAGCTATCATAGAAAAGAAGGTTAAATGATGTAAGCCAACCATAACATAACACACTAAACAAAGGGCCTTTTTATTAAACTAACCCAAAAAAATTAATTAATTGTCAAAATAATCCACATTTTTAATTAAATACCAAAATGACCTAAAATCTACAGTAAATTTAGGTGGAGCTAAATTAAATGGCTCCACCAAGCTGCCACGTCAGCATAGGGGATTAAAAAATAATTTTTTGGTGGAGCCATTTTGAATGACTCCACCTGTATAAAATACAAGGGAAATACTGTAAAATCTAAAAAATTGGGGGCCTTTAAAATAATTTTCCAATTTTTGGTGGAGCCATTTGAAATGGCTCCACCACCTTTACAGCTTGTTTTTTTTTTTTTAATTTTGTCTTTTTTTTTACTTTTTCATGTATTTAAAAAATTAAAGGCCTAAAAAGCAATTTTCCCTTTTTTGGTGGTGCCATTTGAAATGGCGCCACCACCCTCCTGAATTTTTTTTTACTTTTATATTAATTTCTTATTTTATTTTATTTATTTATTTTATATTATTAATTTTAAAAAATTTGTAATGTGTATTTAAAATGTTTTATAATATATTTTTAAAAATTTTAAATAGCATTTTAAATAAATTTTTTAACTTTAGATATATTTTAGTAATTATTTTAAATATTATATTTTTTACTTTTTTCAAATTTTTGAAAAGTTTGGGGGACTTAAAAGCAATTTTTCCTTTTCTTGGTGGTGCCGGCGCCACCACCCTCTTACCCCTTTTCTTTTTTTTTTTACTTTTTTATTATTTTATTATTTTATTTTATCTATTTAATTTATATTATTAAATTTATAAAATTTGTAATGTGTATTTAAAACGTTTTATAATATATTTTTAAAAATTTTAAATATTATTTTCAATAATTTTTTTTAACTTTAGATATATTTAATATTTAAAATATAACTTTAGAAAAAAGTAAAAAATATAATATTTAAAATAATTACTAAAATATATCTAAAGTTAAAAAATTTATTTAAAATGCTATTTAAAATTTTTAAAAATATATTATAAAACATTTTAAATACACATTACAAATTTTTTAAATTAATATATAAAATAAATAAATAAAATAAAATAAGAAATTAATATAAAAGAAAAAAAATTCACGAGGGTGGTGGCACCGTTTCAAATGGCACCACCAAAAAAGGGAAAATTACTTTTTAGGCCTTTAATTTTTTAAATACATGAAAAAGTAAAAAAAAAAACAAAATAAAAAAAAAACAAGCTGTAAAGTGGTGGCGCCATTTCAAATGGCTCCACCAAAAATTAGAAAATTGTTTTAAAGGCCCCCAATTTTTTAGATTTTACAGTATTTCTCTTGTATTTTATACAGGTGGAGCCATTCAAAATGGCTCCACCAAAAAATTATTTTTTAATCCCCTATGCTGACGTGACAACTTGGTGGAGCCATTTAATTTGGCTCCACCTAAATTTACTGTAGCTTTTAGGTCATTTTGGTATTTAATTAAAAAGGTGGGTTATTTTGACAATTAATTAATTGTTTTGGGTTAGTTTAGTAAAAAGGCCCTAAACAAAGCAAAGGCATCCAACGCCCATTAAATCCCGTAATCATCGGGCCATATAAACGGCTCGAGTTTAACTGTAAGTGGAGCCCACAGATACCCAAATGTCGAGCCACTCGCACCCTACTCCCCCACGCCAATGTCTTTTATTTCTTTTTCCTTCTAATCTAATCAACCTGCATGTTTACTCCATCTTCTTTCATGCATTCCTCCTCTTACAAACGCCATTTAGTTTAATAAATTTGTGAGATTATGGGTAACATGTAATCTTATTTTATTTGAGATATTCGATTATAAAATTTATGTTTTTTTTTAATCTTAATTTTCATAAAAACTAAAACTCACCACGTATCTCCGATGTCTCTACACCTGAAAGCATCATTCTTTGATTTGATTTTACAATTAAAAATAGGATAAAGAAATAGTTGTGGTTATAGGCGAAAGTAACAATCTAAGTTATCATGTCATATCTTTAAGATTTGTAAATTTACAATATAAAGTTTATTTTGAAAAAAGTAATTCCGTTTTATTTAAAAATCATGCTTGTTGGGGCCAATTTTGTTTATATATATATATATATATATATATATATATATAAGGCTTAATTTAATAAGAAGCCCATAAATTATACTTTTTTTAAGGTATGTACTTAATTCTTTTTTATCAAATTAGGTATCTAAAACTATAATTCTATGATCACTATGTGCACAATTATTATATTCGTTAAGAAAAACCCATCAACCCGTCAAGAATTGATACCAAACATTATAATTATATAAAAATTTTAAATTAAAAAAATAGTCCAAAATTTAAGATTATGTCCATAATCTAAGTTAATCGAAGGAATAGATTATAAATAGATTACACCATATATTAAGGTATCCTGACACTATTTGGTGATGTAAGATTATGAGATGGTTGAAGTGTCACGTAATGCCCAAAATTTTAGTCTTTGAGAAAGGATAAGTATTTTAAAAGTGAATTAAGTATCTAGAGTGAAATTATGAATAATGAAATAAAGATGGATTGTATGTGAACTCCGAGATTTTCGAATAAGTCGACAAGTTGTTTAAGTTCTAGAAGTCTCGTTTGAACCTTGGGATAGATAGAACAATATATGTCATGACATAGGTGTTCGATATGAGAATTTCTGTAAGACCACATCTGGGACGTTGGCACCGATATGGAATTTAGGTGTAAGACCCTGTCGAGGACAGTGGAATCGATATCTGAGTACATGTAAGACCTCGTCTGGGACATTGGCCTTGTACAACTATTCTGAGTCTTCTGAGTATCCTATTAGATTCTGAACGATTCAACAGGCAAATTCTGAGTCATGAAAGATTACGTGAATGTATATTCGTTTTAGGTAGGTTTGATAAGTACACAATGTGTGTATGAAAGATACGTATCTATATGAACTTACTAAAATGAATATGTGCAATGGAATGATGAGATGATATGTGAAATTTATGCTTAGATGAGCTATGTGTATATGTGGTAATGAGTTGAAGTATGTGATAAGTTATGCTAAACCATTGAGCCAAACTCTATGTGAGATGTATAGGCTATGAGAACCATTATTGTCATTGTTTTAGTATGTTATGTGCATTTTAAATTAAGTTTATTTGTATATGACGTACTAAGCTTTTGGAAAGCTTACTCTATGTGCGTTTTCTCTGTCTTATAGATCGTCAAAGCTACTGAAGGCTCGGGGACTGCCGAGGATCGTTATCACACTACTCAACTTGTTTTGGTACATTTTGGAAATGTATATAGCTAGATATGGCATGTATAGGTTAGTTATTTGTTTATAATTATGAAGTGAACTTAGCCATGTGATTTGGCTAGTTATGTGAAGGCAATATGCATTAATGAATATGATATGTGATGTATGTTTTGGTATAGTTTGATAGTATATGAAGTGGTTAAGTTTAAGGTAAGTATTTGGATGAATTATGCTTATGTTTATATGAGTTTTAGTCTTGTAAATTGGCTTCGTTGAAATTGGATTTTAAATGTAGGGATAGGATGGTTATTTTGATACGTTCTTGGTTGCCAAAGGTGCATGAGTTGAATTGGTTATTTGCTTGTAGGTATGACCCTAATGTGGGTGGCATATTGGCCTTGCAAATGACCTATTTTGCCACACGGTTGTGGCACACGGGCGTGCCTATTGACCATGGGACTAAGTCAGTAGCTAATTAAGAGTACACGACCTTGGCACACGGACGTGCCTGGTAGCCGTGTGGTTTAGTCAGGATCGACCACGGCCAAAGTACAAGGGCGCACTTGGTGCCCGTGGAGCCAAGTCAGAATTGACCACGACCAAGGTACACGGGCGTGCTTGGTGGCCGTAGTTAAGTCAGTTTCGACCACGGGGGAGACACATGGGCGTGTCTAGCGGCAGTGGGAGGCACACGGCCTGCCCACACAAGCGTGTGTCCTGCATAACTTAGAAAGTTTAAAATTTTCCAAGAATTTCTGTATGTGTCCCGGTTTAGTCCCGACTCTGTTTAAAGCATGACTAAGGTCTCGTTGACCTATTAAAGGGATACTTTGATTGCGTTTAATGAATTGTATTATGTAATGTCTGTAAAATTTTCGATCTGTCCGATAATACCTTTAACCCTAATCCGGCGACGGATACGGGTTAAGGGTGTTACAAAAAGATTTTAATATGTGAATGTGAAAGTTGATTAATGACTATATGTGTTAAAGTAAAAACTATAAGTTATAAAGTTAATTTAAATGATTTTATGTTTTGGAAATGAATTAAAAGTTTAAGTATATTAGTGAAAAAAACTGTGTGAATAAATATTATTAAATATATATAATGGTAAGATTGAATTTAGTAGAGTACTTGCTAAGCTATTCAAATAGTTTAACATGTTTGTTTAAATGTGTAGGTGAAAGAAAATAGATTGAGGGTATGTGGACTACTTCTTTACGAGGATTGTTACTTCAACTTGGATCACATCACTAATTCAAGCTACAAGACCAAGTTCTTTTTGGTATATATATACATTTTGGATTTTAGAGATGGCGTGTACTTAGTTTTGGTAGTGTAAATATGAACTATAAATGTATAATAAAAATTTTATAAAGCAAATGTATGAATGTGATTTTAAAAGATGATTATGTGCTTAAATATAACATCTCTTACTCGGATCGAACGAGGGATGTTACATGTTGTGAATCCAAATAATATAATATATAGCATTACAAGTTGTACTGCAAAATTCAACTAACCAAATTGCAAGATTATCTAGAAACACATTTCACTAACGTGTCCTTGTTATAGAAGTTTTTTTTAATAAGTTTAGTTTATTTATTATTTTTTTAGTCTTAATTTCTATAAAATTATGATAAATTATTACATTCCTTACTTTTTATTATAATTTATACATATTAATAAGTAAATATATAATATTGAAGTAAATTTATAAATTATAATTATAATAATTCATTAAAAGTGATTTTATTAACAATCATAATTATAATTATAACTATAATCAATTTATTAATAAATAATTTATTAGAATAAATATAATAATTATAATTTTAAAGTATAAATTATTTCACTATTAAGAAAAAAAGATATATTTGTTTTCAGTTAGTCTTAAATTTTATTTTAGGAAAAAACCTAAATTGACTAAAATAATAAATAGAAAGGATCAATCGGTCCAAAATTTAATATTATTTTTGTCATCTAAGATAGCCTAAAAAATTGGTCATAATGAGATTACGCTCTATGTTATAACATCTTGACACTATTTGGGAATGTAAGGTTAATGGGTGGGCGGAATGTTAAGGATCAAAACAATAAAATCTTATTCCAAAATATAACATTATGAATCATAATGTAAAATTCAGCCAACCAAACACACCTTTAATTATTACTCATTCTAAAAAATGTTTAAGAATTTCGACGAAAAAGATTCATGCATAATTTCAATATATAATTGTCCCAACTTTCATTGAATGAACCATTATGTTTAATATTTTTCTTTTCATGAAAGTTTGCCTATAGTTTCTTTGAAATAATAATGAGATTGAGGAGAGCTATTAGCTTAATTTGATATTTATCTAAACACATTTGATCCTGTTAACAATGCAAACCAAATTCTTATCAGCCGATACCTGAGATTAACTCATTAAGTTGTTAAACTCCTTTTTCCAAATCCCAATTGAGAAAGATCATTTTAACATCCATTCGATGTAAATCTAATTTAGAATGAACAACTGATGCCATGATGGTACGAAGGGAGTCCTTTTTAGAAACATAATCAATCATTTTCTTTCTAAGTGAACCCTTTAGTTGCAAGTCTGATGAATATCTTTTGGTATTAAAAGAATCACTACAACCAATAGGTTTATTTCTTTTAGGCAACTCGGCAATGTCTCAAACTTAATTACTTGATACGAATTTTGTAACAGCCTAATTTCGGTGAAATCGGAACAGTGGTTTCGTGACCACAAGTTCGATCCGAAAATAAAGTTTATTTTTATTTTATTATATGGTCTATATTATGGTAGACATGTCGTGTGAAAATTTTGATGCGAAAATTTTATCGATTAAGTGTTTAATTACGAGAAGGACTAAATCGCATAAAATGCGAAAGTTAAATTCTAATAGCTATAAGGATTAAATAGATGGAATTCAAAACTAGAGGTTCTTATATGGTAATTAGACCATCAAAGAAAAGTATGTAGATTTTTGGTGACTCATCCATGTGAATTTAGAAAGAGGGCAATGACTAAATTGGAAAGTGAAAATATTTAATTAATTAAAAAGATGATAAAAGATATAATCTTATTATTTTTTCATCTTCAACCCCAAAATTATATGAAAACCCTGGGAGAGAGAGAAGAAACTTTCATGGCCAAATGGGGTAAGTTTCTTTGTCCCGTTTTTAGTAATTTTGATATTCTTGAAACCGGATAGCTTAATCTATCTATTTGGGGGATTAATTTGAAAATTTATCAAGGTATGAAATTTGGGTCAGGGATGAATATGCTAAAATTAGAAATTTGTGGTAGAAAATGAAAGGTTGTTGATAGATAAACAACTTTTACAAAGTGATTTTTGATGAAAACATGATTTAAGGACTAAAATGTAAAGTTGTGAAATTTGATGAAAAATTCTAAATTTTTATGAATACATGTGCTGTAAATTTTGTAATCGGATTTTGGTTAGGCTTGGAATAGGGAGTAAATTACACAAGTTTCATTTTCCGAGACTAGGGACGAAATGGGAATTTATAGAAAAGTTAGGGGCAAAATGGTAATTTTTCCTAAGATGAAAATTGAGTCCACTTGAATAAGAAATATGATAAATTGATGTTAAATTTACTCGTATAGATCCGGATAGACCAAATTCAGAGTTAGAACGAGGAAAGAGGAAAATGTCGGATTAGTAGATTTTACGTACACAACATTGTCGAGGTAAGTTCGTGTAACTAAATTGTGTTTAATTACATGCTTGCATTGATTGTGTTTACATAAATTGTATAAATGTCATAAATATGTGAAATGATTACATATCCGATCAAGCCTGATAAATGAAAATGTTTAAATTAAATGATAATGCCCGATAAAGGATAAACGATAAAAATGTTACTTATATGCTTGAAATGAATGTGGAATGTGTTTATTTGAATTATATGAATGTTGTGGATGTATGAAATAACCACAAACCCGATAATTCTTGAGAAAAATGTTTAAATCCCAGTTGAATAAAATGGAAAATCGATGGATATGTGGTTTCTCGAAATGAATGAGGTCCTGCATATTGACGAGATTTAGCTTGGACGAGAAATCCTATTGACCTCATTACAGAAAGGATTTAGCCCGGACGGGTAATCCTGATATAAGTCCTCTCGAGCATATGTTATTGATTGGATTTAGCACGGACGAGTAATCCAAATCAAGCTCCTTAGAGCATATGTCATAAAAAGGATTTAGCTTGGACTGGTAATCCTGTTGTTTATATATATGTGGCTCGAGAGTGTACTCTCTGAAATAGTACCCTATGAGTACCATTAAATATGAATTGACGAATTCGGATTTGTACACCACGAGTGTACTACCTGTGTATCCATCGATATTTTAGATAAATTCAACGGGTAAAAGTTCTTGACACGAGAAGATATGAATAAGAAATGAGTTACTACACAAATCAGCTTGAAATACATGAAAATGACGATACGTGATAATTGATATATGGAAATATGAAATGATGATATTGTACATGGAATTTATTTGATGAGTATGTACATCCTTGATCATAGACTTGTACACCTTGAGAGTACTAATCGTGACCTTGATATTCCGAGTAATATGGGTAAAGTTCTGAAATGAAATTATCTAAACTCGAGACGAACTATTATGAAATTATACTTTAACATAAAGAGATGATTTATACATGATAAATGAATACATGTTGTGGGAAACATATGTGCATGGAAACTTGATTGTTGTTGAGCCCATATATGTTTGTGATGTTATTATGGATTATATGACTAACAAGGGCAATGAGGATATGTGTAGGGCTTGAGGGAAAATTGATTGAATATGACTTACATAGTTACCTCAAAATAGAATGAATGGTAAGTTAAGTACCACGTTATACGAACTTACTAAGCATTTTATGCTTAGTTTTATTCACCTGTTTTATAGTAAATCGGAAGCTCGTTGGATTGAAAGCTTGGCGGAGATCACTCACACTATCCATCGGCCCATGTCGGTACAATATGGTAAATCATATGGTTGTAATGGCATGTATATGATATATTGGTCATATTGGCATGTAAATGTAAATGATGCTTGTAATCTAGCCATTAGAATGGCTAGTAATGGTTTGTTTTAATATATTTGTAATGTCAAGCTATGGTAGCTACATATATGTTAAGTAGTTGATCAAACTATGTCTAACTTGAGGGCTTAACTAAGGTAATATTATAGACATGTATGCATGAAATGATATGCCATGATGAATAATGGAATTTACTTGATTTGAATGCTTGGGTTGGTTGGTATTTGGATGTAAGTTTGGTGCAGGAATTTGGTGTGATTTTGGGTGAGAAATGAAGCTAGGAATGGCTTTATTTTGTCCACACAGGCAGACACACGGGCGTGTGTCTAGACCGTGTGTGACACATGGCCGCCTGATACATGGGCGTGTGGTTAGGCCGTGTGTCCCCTGCACCTAAAATTTGAGAAAACAAAATGCTCAAAATGGAGCACACGGGCAGAGACACAGGCGTGTGTCTCAGCCATGTGTGCTACACGGCCTAGAACACGGGCGTGTGTCTTGGCCGTGTGAAATCTACACCTAAATTCGAAATGAATTAATTGACCACACGGCCTAGCACACGGGCGTGTGGCATGGCCGTGTGCACAAGTCAGAGAGTTACACAGGGTCGAACACGGCTTGTAGCACGGGAGTACCCCTCGGACCACACGAGCGTGTGAGCCCTGCACATTGGAAAAGTTTTTGAAATTTCGCGAAAAATTCTTAGAGTTCCCGATTAAGTCTTGACTCGATTCTAATGCTCGTATTGGGCCTCGAGGGTCCAATTAAGGGACGTTTTGAATGATCTCGGTTTATGAATAGTAATTTACATAAATTATTTGTAAAATGTTCTGAAAGTTTTGGTAATGCTCTGAAACCCTATTCCGACGATGAATACGGGTTAGGAGTGTTACAAATTTCATCTCATAATTCATAGTATTATAGCAAAATTTAGATTTACTACATTCCATAACTTTTGAAAATGTATCTAGGTCATCTTCAACACTTGTATTGTAGTTAGACTCATTAACTACACTACATAATCAATAGGAATTGCCTACAATTTCACTCTGGAAGATCTTTTCAAACAAACATCAATAACTTCTTGTAGAGATTGTTGCACAACGATTGTTCCTCTTGCGAAAATTCAATTAATTGTTGTTTATTATGATCCATTGAAGCAATCTCAACATGACACACGTCTACAATTAGTTTCCCAATGTTCATCCTCCTTGGAAGAACAACCAATTATTTACTTAATGTAAGAGTATAATAATTTATCTTAGAGACCAATTCCTTAAGATTTCTCCCACTTTGATCTTTGAGGGAATCATTCCCATTAACCACATCATTATAAAAGAAGTTAGCATTTATTTATTCAACAATCTTACTAGAGTATCTCTGCATATTCAATAAAATATGAAGATATGATTATAGGATCTAGTTTATTTTCTTGTGGGTTATAAACTCTAACTTTAGCTGGATAAACAAAACATGTAAGTTTAAGAATTTCCAACCTTTCACCATATCAAATAGTGTTCTAGAAATAACATTAATTGAAACTTGGTTTATTATATATGTTTTAAGAGATCATAATTTTCATTTTTTTCTATTTAAGTCAAAACATTTTTCTATTTAAGTCAAACAACCACTTAATAATAATTAGCTAAATACATAAAATTTATTTAATTTTATTAGAAAATAAAAAAATATTATAAAATATGCAAAATATTTATTTAATAATAAATATTCCAATAAACTAAACTGAAATGTGATATTTTTAAAATAAAAAATTCAATAATCATATTCATTTTCAATACACTAATGCTAAAATTCTTTTGTTCCATAAAAAATTTATATCATCACATAATTTATCATTAAAACTTAAAATGACATAAATCTCAAATTATATATAAACTTTAGTCTAATGTGTAATTTTATATATGAAGTTTGATTTTCTGTAATTTTATGTATAAAATTTGATTTGATCTAATTTTCACAAATTATTAACACAATTATTAATATAAAATTATTTTATATTTATATATATATACGTAAAATTATATTTATTTAATATAAAAATAAACTAATATTATTTATTTCTTTAAATATATATAATTAAATCAAAATTAAAATTCTATATATATATTTAAATTACAATCAAATTTATATATATATATATATATATCAAATTACGAATCGAATAACCAAAATTCGTTTATGATTTTAAAATTTATAGCTTGAATGAAAGGTGGTGTGTAAAATTGAAGCGGGGAGGGAATTGGGAGAAAAGTGGGTGACGCGTGATATGCACCCTTTAGGTGGGGCCGTGAGGTTTCCATTTCTCATTTCTGAAATTCCCCATCAATCTTCCTATTTTAATCTCTAACCATGTCACGTGCTTGCCACAAAAACATAAAAAAGTTATTCTATAATTATTTTAATCTGCACCCTCAACGTGGGTCAATCATATTTGTCCACGTATGTAAAAAGTATTTTCTACACTGTCAATGCTGGACAACTTATTACCAATATTTTAAAGCAATTTACATATAGCCATTACCCATTTTCTTATGCTTCTAATCTCCATTGTAAGAAAGGCTTAACTTGTTAAATGTTGTTGTTTAGCACATACATTTATTTTTTTAGTGCAAATAGCATTAAGGTCTCAAACCATAAGTTGAGAGTGAGAAGAAGAATAAGTAGTGACTCCAGCTACCACTTTTTATTTAGCGGGAAAATAATTAAGTTTTTAGGTGGGAATGACTTTTATTTCCCTTTTTCACTTTGAATTTTCTTCATTCTACCAGCTTTATCAATTAATGTAGACTATAGTTATAAATTTAAATATCTTAAAATGTTTTATATTTTGTGTTAAATCTTATCTTAATTATAAAAAAGACCTTAGATATATAATAACCATGGTCTAGGGGTAGTCAACAATTGGGATGCATTTGCATTTGTTTCATGCATGCATATATGGATTAAATCTAAAATTTGTTTTGTTGCATTCTTCCTTGTGTTCCTCTAATAAAGTTGGATGTCAACAGCATGAATTCTCTCTCGATTCAATATATACTCAATCACACTCATAAACATTCAATTAACATATAAATTTATTTAACCCTAAGTTGTGGTCTATTGGCAGGGTATTTATCTACCTTAAGAATAATCTGAGTTTGAATCATCATTGTACCAAAAATCATATAAATATATTATTTTCTTTCCACTTGGCAAATAAAAATTCACATCATCCCATTAGCGATATTAAGTACTGGTTTTATCAATTGCACCATCTAATAACATTATAAAAGTAAAATGAACAAATTATACAAAATTAAAGTAGAGAGGTTAAATATCAAACTTCAACATAATAGAGGGACTAGTATCATAATTAAACCTATTTGCAAAAAGAAAAACATTTCAATTGGGAAATTTGGAAGAACTATATACTTGGAATATATTTGTAGTTATAATTTGTTAATTTCTTGGGCTTAGCAAATATTTGCAATTGTTTTTTTTTATAAAGCATAAAGTACATAAAAAAAATCCCATTGTTTTCCACTTGAAAATATAAAAAAACTTCCATCCATTTATACCCTTCAATGTCTTGAATTTTTGTACTTAGGAATACTACATGGATACGAATTAATGGGTACTTTTCTCAAGCCTCGTTCAAGATGTGTGGTGTTGGATGTAGGGTTTGGATTAGAAAGAAGATTGATGTTTATCTTAGCCAATATAATATTATATATATAATGTACGGTCACATGGAATGCAGTTTGAAATTCCTTACTGAAAAGGGCATTTGAAGAGGATAATTATTCCACATGCTTTGTGAGAAAGATGATGATATGGAGGAAGATGAGAAAGGCCGTTAAGTTACATGGAAAGTTGAGTGCTACAATAAAGGGGGATGAGTTGGTAGGTCTCCTTTCACTCTTCATAATACTATTAATTTACGTGCATGGTTTTACCACCATAAAAAACTTGTTTTAATTTCGAAAATTTTACATTCGATTTTCTTTTTTTTAAAATATAAAATTTAGCAGCTTAGCTTGCATGTGGATGAGAAGAAGGATAACATAACCGTTAGCAATGTTGCTTCCACACCATACCTATCTTTGTCTGGTCCCTTCATGGCATGTGATCTTCCCATGTAAAATTAAACCCTTGAGCATCATCTCCTTTGTCTAATTTTAACGACCATGACAGCACCTGATGTTACCCCCTTTTACTTTTTAAATTATAAATTTATTGAATATTACAACCAACTAAACTAATACGAATAGGGTCATCGATGAGGCTAAAGACCGCATTACACAAATGTTGAGGGTTGGGTTTCAAAAGCCGACCTCAGAGACTGATTTTCTGGACCAAAGTTGTGCACTTTTTGGCTTTCTTTTTAAAGCCAATTTGAGTAGAGGTCAGGTGTGAGTGTCCGACAGCTTTGTCAGCTTAGTGGATAACTCATATAGCTTAAAAAATGGATTTGTTTGTTGTCTAATTATGAACCATTTTGATGCGTTGTAACATAGATTCATGCGCCAAACATGTCGGAGATTTAAAATTATTGATTTAGTTGCAAAATTAAGGGAAACTAATAAAATGCCATTTCTTTTAGCATGGAGAAGAAGACTTTGGAGGAACCAATGGGTGTGGAGATGGGCAATGATAAAAAATGGTGTTATCCTTGTATCCAGGACGGTTATCAAATGATTGAAGGGGACAAGATCTGATTTCCATTCCTATTAAAATTTTTGGCTATTGCTACAAAAACTAGTCACTGCAACCTCACATGCAATATATATATATAGTTGCATGGAATCTTTCTTCTTTTTGGAAATTTACCACCTTACCTACCTTCAATGTCAATCTTCTTTCATATTCATATGCTCACAACCCCACAGTTTCAAATAATTCATTTGAATGAATAGTTGGTCCATAATTAATTGAGCTGAAATTCAAACCAATTGTACCAAGGAAGATAGAAAAATAGAATATTATATACTAATACGCCATAATCTTAGTGGGTCTACTTGGCAACTTAAGTGAACACTTATTGTATTGCTAGTTTGATCATAAATATTTAAGCCATTGAAACCAATTAATAAAGATGATTGGCATTGTGCAATAAGTAATGTCTCTAAAGCTAGCATGAAAGCAAGGGATGATCGAGGACGCCTTGTCTTTGTCAAACACTCAAAAGCGTTGGTTGGATATAGGGACCATTTTCCTTTTGGCCCACATAAAATGTGTGATGGAACCTTGCATGCCTTGACGCCATAGTTTCAGCTTTACGCTATCTCCATGGGAATAAATAATAAAAGCTTTAAAAATGTTTCTCAAACAAGCAAATATGGTATCATATTATTTTTCATCTTTAATTTCTTTGTTCCTCCCATGTCTCTTCAATAATTATATTTTTCTTTTCTTCTCTCCTTTTATTTTTTCATCTTGACAGGAATTCAATTCCCTCTCGTTAGTTTTAGTTAAGATAAGAAAAGAATAAACCATAAAGAAGGTCCAAAATTAGTTATATAATTCAGTTCAATAATCTACGTTTACAGAGTCTTACCCAAAAGATGAATTCACCATAAAATTTCAAAGTACAACAAGTGATATTCATTATACAATTTCACGGCACAACGAATGATGGCAATTCAATCTACTTGATGCAGAAGCCTCAGAATTGAATTTTAAGAGCTCGATGTTAGATTTAGTGCCCTAAGTGTAGTATTTTCGTATAAGTACTCTTCTAATTTTTCGAACATATTGGTCAATAAAAATTATTCATGAATTACATTAATATAATTTGTAATAGTTTTTGCACGCAAAGCAAAATAGAAGCAAAAGTTGCTCATTGGTTGTTTAATATTTAAACTAATACTAAGCGGTATTACATGGCCAGGTCATGATACGAAAAGATAACTTGTATTAGTAAATGAACCTAAACATGTTCTTAGTCTAATCAGAAATGAGCAAACTGATTAAAAGACTAATATGTCATCTATCAAGTCCAATTGGGGAGATACTTTGTCTTGGGCATCGAAGCAGATGATTCCCAAAAGATAAAGACATAAATGTGACTGATTGGACTGACAGTACATCGAACTGGACCCAAGAAGAATAGATCATGAATCCGTTTATGGATTTATTCACTTGTGATGTTCATAGTGTGGCATACCTAAATCCTGAATGGATGACAAACTATGGATGTATGACTCATACACTTTGATGTAAGTAAAAGTCTAAGTTCGAACAGATAAGGAACTGAAAGTTGGTGCATTGGGTGTACAGCTTTTACAGTACATAGTGTCATTTACAATAGTGGAATTCATAACCCGAGACATGGGTAAATGATATCCTTTCATTGCATTACATGGTTGATGAAAAGTAAACGTGGCCAAGGGTCGTTTGTCTTTGTGATGATTGACTTGATTACTATTTGATAGTAATTGACTTTTCATGAAAAAAGATGTAATGGTTACTATGAGATAAAATAGAATCATATTGGGAGAAAAAAATATTGTCTCAAAGAGATTAAGGATATACTATGAGGGTAACACACTTATGACAAGGTCATTGGACAAGCACTAATCGAGTTGCTTTTTCAGTATTTATTTATTTTTTTGTTGTTATCACTAACTAACAATTACTTTATAATAGTTACTAATATAAAAACTTTCAAAAATATTAAAAATTTTAAAACATAATATTCACAATAAACACATAGTTAATCTAAACACAAAACTTACTAACAAAATCACAATAAACAAAATAACTTTAAAACAAAACATAAAAATAACACTAAACAAGCTATATAATACTAACAAAATAATTTTTTCTTATCATAATCTATTCTATTTGAAAATAACAATAAAAATTATAATACATTTTCTTTCTTTTCTTTTCTTTTCTTTTCTTTCTTCTCTTCTCCCTCTATTGTTCTGCTTTTTTTTTTAATTGATAATTTAAAATTGAGCCGGATGGGGGAGGGGGGAATGCTACTGGTGCCGCCTATCAAATAGGGGTCACCAGTGCCGCCTACTAGATAGGGGTCACTGGTGCTGCCTATCAGACAGGCACCATACCTCTGGACAAAAGTGGTGCAGTCTATTGCATTGCCTTCACCAATTTTTTTTATTTTGTTTTTTGTTTTCAGTCAGAATTTTAGGGTGGTGTCGCCTATGCACCACCCTCCACCAGTTTAAATGTACCATTTTAGTACATAATTTTTTAAACATGTCATTTTAATAAATATTTTTTATTTTATATTATATGGGTAAAAAAAACCCAAATTTGTTAACGAAGCCAACAACAAAATAGAATAATAATTTTTCTTTTTTATAATTTAAAAAAGAAAATAGAATTATTTAGGATCCAACCTAAATTATCATACCTATAATATAATAATTTTGTGATTAAGGGAACAACTTATTTATATCTAACAATCTTGCACAATTAGTGATGTACATAAATTCCCAGCAACAACAAAAGTTGAAATAATTATTGTATGGAAAGAAGAAATGATTCAGCTCAACCACTCTTGATTAGTTAATGAAGGATGCGTTTTCAAATCTATTCTTGTTATCCTTCATTAAAAGCTTCACCATTACATCCTAACTAATTCTTTCACATAAAAGTAATAGGCCACCCTATGACTAGATTGGAGTAAATGCACTCTTGAAATGGTAGTTAATAGGGGTGTTTAATTGGTTAACCGACCTGAACTATCATTAATCGAATTAATCGGTTCTTTTAAATCTTTAATTGTTAATCAAATTAATTTTTTTTCAAACAAAATTAATCGAATCGAATTTTATCTATTAACCGAAATTTATATGTTTTTTTTTGTTAAAACAAATATAAAACATATAAAAAAATTAACCAAATTAACCAACCAATTAATTTATACTTCCAAAAAATTAACCGAATCGACTGACCCCCGACCGAATACTTATATATTATAATATTATTTATTATGTTCAATTAATTCTATTAACCGACCGATTTTAAATTGAATTAACCGTTAATCGAACTTTAAAAAAAATTATTAACCAACTCCGACCTAATTAATTCAATTAATCAACCGATTAACCGAATTCAGTCGGTTAACTAAATTAAATCAATTTTACCGCGCACAGATAAGGATGCAGATATAACATCACCGCCTTTCTTATTTTCAATTGCATATATTTGCAATTTTGCCTTCCTTATTTTCTTTTTATCTATACTTACATACTCTTAGGGTCCGTTTGTTTGCCAGTAAAATGTTTTCCGGAAAATGATTTCTGGAAAATGATTTACTTTTCTGGAAAATGATTTCCTGAAAATATTTTCTGGTGTTTGGATGAATCTGTGCAAAATATTTTCTGTTGTTTGGCAGATTTCCTGAAAATATTTTCCGAAAAAATTGTTTTTACATTTATTAATAAATTTATTTACATATTAATAAATTTTTATATTTTAAATTATTTTTACATATATTGCAATGATTTATTTATAAATAAATAAATAAAATTAAATATATAATAATAAGCTACAATATTAACAATCATAAATTGAAAACAACCAAAGTGAAATGAATTATTTGTAATTGTGTTAAAAAAAATAAAAAAACAAGGATTGAATAATTATAAATTAACTTCGAAACCACAATTAATACTAGAAATTAATAATATTATCCAAATGCATAATTAGTAGTACACCACATAATAGCAACAACATTGTCCAAGTGCATAACTAATATTACACCACATAAAAGTATCAATATCTTCAACCTTGAGAAAATTTTTGAAGCCAAATTTTTTTATGCTTCTTACTTTTAACTAAAAAAGCTTTGGCATCGGATTTATGACTAACTAGATAATCAAACACAGAACACAAGAAGTCATCATCAAATCCTTCTTCCCCCATCGACATCACTTGCTCGTAAAGCTGTGGTGTCTTATCCGCTGTAAATTGTTCCAAAGCATTAGCAATTTTGCCAAGTTGTTCACCCACAAATTTAATTTGTTCATCAACGACACTTTCTTGAACATTTTTTCTTTTACGTTTGGATGTGCTAGATGAAGATACATTTGTTCTTACCTCTTCAGCCTCTTCATTGTTGCAGTCTAAAGGCACTAAATCTTGGTTACCATCATCCAAATCTATGTCGGCAAATGTTCTGGCAAAACTCCCTGTTGCCATATCTTTACCAACAACCAAAGCCATTTTATCATAATGATCAATGCTTTTATTCAAAAATGGTTCATACTTCTTGTGTGCCTGTTGGATATTATACACAATTAAAATAACAAGTAAAAAAATTGAAATATACTTAACATATATATACATATATTACCATCACTGTTGCATCATATGTCGCTCTATCACATGTGATCATTTTCATGCTATCATCCCATCCAAAACCACTTTCACCTCGAATTTTGCATATAATCTGCCACTGGTTTTTTACAATCCTCAAATGATTTTCCACATGCTTCGCATCGCATTGGACTTGGAATCTTTCAAAAATAGCTTCAACAACTCGATTAATAGAAACTACTTTGAAAGTATTAGAAGGCTTATTTCCTTTCTGGGCCCCCTCCGCTAGAATTTTAAGAAAAACATGTTCCATCGATTTTGTCCACCTGAACTGCTTGGAGGTCCCTTCTTTGTTGCCCTTACCCATCTTACATTAATAATTGTCATTGTCAATCATTTCAATATCCAACAAGCTTAAAACATAATAAATTCAATATCTTACAAGCTTAAAATATAATCAATATCTAACAAATTCAAGACATAATAATTTCAAAATCCAACAAACTAAAATTTCGATATCATTCTCCAACCAACATTAACAAAAAAAAAAAATTTTAATACTAAAACATACATAACATAGATGTCGAAACCATTTTTAAGTTTTTTTTAAAAAAACGGGGATCGACTTTAAAAACAAAAATGGAGTCGCCACCAATCCCTTTTGCTTAGGTGTGATCGGATCACCTTATAAAACATTTTATTTCAAAACATTGATTTTGGCCTACGAAATTCAAGAAAACGGGTTCGGGAGTCGGTTACGTACGAGGAAGGATTAACACCCTCGTAATGCCCAAAATTGGTACCGGATTGATTAGTTATTGTCATAATGTCGAAAATTTGAAAAGATTTGAAAACATGATTTCTTTAAAAACTTGAACAATTTGAGTTGGAACTTGAGATTTCTTTGTTCCGAAAGAATACAAACATCACATTCAGCACGTTAGAACATGATGTTTTAAACCCTCGTAGCCAACATCATCTCATGATTTACAAAATTCATTAAAAGGATATTTAGTTATTTAGTCAAACGAAAAATCGAAACCCAGCACGTTAGGGCACTATTTCCCGAATTTCTAAATACAAAACATTGCCTTATTTAAGAAAAACTTTTGGATAAAATGTAGTAATTAAAGGAGATAAATATTTTTAAACAAAGATTTAAAAAAAAATAACATTAAGTTATTACAAAAAGTGCAACTTACTAAAGTTACAGGCCATATTAACAATTAGCACTAACATAAACAATTAAGTAAAAGAATGATAAGCAATAATAATAATGTTAAGGTAAACAAAGATAATGGATTCAAAATTTTTTTAAAAAATGAACAATCAAAATAAGAAAATATAGAGTAGATAATATCAATTTTAAAAGAATCTATGAAAAAAATTAAAAAAATTATTCACAAAATTAAATTCATGTATAAAAAATAATAATATAAGGTAAATAATATACTCAAAACAATTAATGAATATTATAACAATTTAAAAAAATAAAAAAAAGTATAAAAATGATATGGATAAATAAAAAAAAAGTTAAAAAAACGCATAAGTCAACCTAACTCCCGCAATATGAGGATTCAACGAAATTCCTCCACCAAAATCTAACTCGAACAAGCAACTCAAAAAGAAACGAAGATGAGCGAAGAACAAAATAAGAACAAGCCACAGAAAATAAGAACGCAAAAGAGAGAAATTTTAGTGAATGCTCTCAAGAATTTTTATTACTCAAAACTCAAGTGTGTCTACAATGAAGGGAGAGACCTCTATTTATAGTTGAGCCTCCCCAAATCCAACAGTACAGATCAATTACATCAACGGTTAAGATTAAAAGGTATCTACAAATTAAATCTCTAAGATTACAAAATCATATCTTCTAAGATTGCATACCATATCTTCTAAGATTGCATATCATATCTTCTAAGATTACATACTATATCTTCTAGGATTGCATATCATATCTAAGATTTGCATATCATATCTAAGATTGCATATCCTTGAAGATTGTGTTCCCATATACGTCAAACTTGTAGATGGACCTTTAATCTTTTCAAGTAATGGGCCATTTCGATCGGGCCAAATGATATATTTTGGATTGGACTTGGACTTTGTTTTATTATTTTGGGTTTATTATTTTTTGTATGGGTGTAACATCCTAAAAAAAAAAAGAATTGGAGCATGATTAATGGGAGCCATGGCAAAAGCATGAAAATTTCATAAACAAACAAAATTTGAGATAAGCATGGGTTGATTTTTAATTTGAAAAAATCATTCAAAAGAATGTGCATAGAGGGAGTGGCTATTAAGGTGAAAAGATGACTAATAAAAAGTTACCTTTTGATATAATTAGTGGTAATGTTGACTCACCACTAATTAAATTTCCTCATGAATATGCATATTTCTTGTCATGGTGGGGTAAACATATATTTTGTGATAAGGGGTATGAGGTGGATGGCATGAGAGATGAATTAAATTCTTTAAAATTAGGTATATTGGATGAACATTCAGCCCTTCAATTTTGTTTGTAAATGAAGAAGCAAAAACCTCTTAGCCATATCTCTTCTCCTTTCTTGTGTATTAGACATTTCTTTCTTTGGTTGAATCTGTGCTCTAGTAGTTTGGCTGAATAACACATCCTTGCCAACTAATCTTTAGCCTTAAGTCAAATCGGTGGAAGTCGGATATATCATAGTTAAGTTGCTCTTCTCTATTCGTTGACCTTTGGAAGTAGTGGTGTCGACGATCAAGAAGGTTTAGTCCTTACCGTAATCAGGTGTGTAATCCCTTACTTTCCGAATACATGTTTGAAATGGGGTGTGTAATCTCATACCTCTCTAAATGTTTGCATGAAATGTTCTGTGATTCGGTCGAAAGACTGAAAAGCCGCAAACCAGCATCTGTGGCCACTCGGGCGTACGTACGTTCGAAGTGGTAACCAGATTTTGTAACAAAACAGTTTTGGTTAACAGCAGTGACGTGATTTTGAAAAATCACCAAAAATAGTAGGAATTGAATTAGAAAGTGAAGGAGATATGTATTGAAAGATAATTGAGTCTATTTTCTTATAAAAGAAACGGAGCAAGCAAAGGATCAGTCTATTTTGAGATTTTTAGATTTTTGTGAGACTGGTTCAGAGTGATTTCGAGATCCCCTGTTCTGACTTGGAAAAATCACTATAAATTGTAGAAAAATAATTACGAGACATGTTTTATATTATTAGAATCCTTAGTGAGTCTATTTTTATTTGGATCAAACGAAACCAGTATTTGAGTTCTGTACAATAAGATATTTGAGATTTTGTGAAGAGAGCGCAGAACTGTCAAACAGTGAAACAAGAGATACTTTGAAGAATAAACTGTACTAATTGGCTAAGCCAAAAATTCTGGAAAAATTACAGTAAAAATTTATATGAGTCTAGTTTCAGGGAAAATTTACGGATCTAAATTTCGTGTTTCCCAACTCGAGTTATAGTCAGTTTAGTCAGTACAACGCAGATGGACGGTTTTGATTTTTATGCCCCAAATTAGTAATTAAGCCTAGGTTGCGAAAATTTCCATCATACCCTTAGAGGGTAAATTATCGAATTACCCTTAGTGGGTACGATTACCGAATTATAAAAACGCCCTTATGGGCCGAATTACGAAAATGCCCCTAATGGGCTGAATTATGAAATGTCCCTATGGACCGAATTACGAAAATACCCTTAATGGGCCAATTTGATAAATTGCTATATTGGACAATTTGGTAAATTGCTATATGGGCCAACTTGATAATTTGCTTAATGGGCCAATTTGATAAATTGCTATATGGGCCAATTTGATAATTTGCTATATGGGCCAAATGTCTTATTTAATAAATGGGACATATTGATATGTGATAAATGGGCCAAAACTGCTAGATCGTTAAATGAGCTAAATTGCTATTTTGACTAACGGGCCAAATTAATACTTGTGATATGGGCTTTTTGTTGAAATTTACCTTATGAATATATTGTTATGCATTATATATATATATATACATGACTGCATGGGTTGAGATAATTGACGAAGAGAAGAAAGGCCTGTTGCCAAAAAAAAAAAAATCTAGTTCGGTGGCTCTGCCACAAATATTTTAAATGGCTCAATGCCTCTAGTTCGGTGACTCTGTCACAATCTAGTTCGCTGGATCTGCCACAAATATTTTAAATGGCTCAATGCCTCTAGTTCGGTGACTCTGTCACAATCTAGTTCGGTGGCTATGCCACAAATATTTTAAATGGCTTAATGCCTGCAATTGGTGTATTGGCGGGGTGGGTTGACTTGATCCCCACAGGTGTGATGGCTGGTACGGGTGGTGTGTAGCGGATGGAAATTAGGCTTGGTTGGGAATTGCATATTCCATGCATTCTTATATTTGATTTATATAATGTACATTTGTAAATGGGCTCAAGCCCAAATATATGTTTATATGGTTATGGCCCAGTGGACACGGTAAGTGGGTTACACACTGAGTTCTAAGTAACTCACCCCGTTTTCTTTACCCTTCTCAGGTAATAATAATTAATGGAGGCTTGGGCCGGGGATGACTTCATGTGGAGGCCATACTACGAATGATGAGTTATAAAAACTCTGAACTTCTTTTAAGTATTTTTAATTAAGTACTATTTCAATTACGGTGTAATAAGGCCTCTGGTATTATTTTTATGGATTTTTGTGCGTGGATGGATTTTTATATGTTTTAATTACTTAAATGGGGTTGTTAAATTTTTATAAATGTTTTTCTTAAACTTGCGTATAAAAATTTTTTTTTCTTAAATATCACTTACTCAATAAATTTTGTGAAAACTCTTTTATAAATTTATTTCAACCAATTATTAAAGTTTTAACCAAATATTTCTCTGAAAATGAAATTGTAAACTCTTATGTTTTTAAAAAAAAAATCATGGTTTTCAAATAAATCTCGATTTTTGATAAACTCCAACTTCAAAATCATTTTGCAAAAATTGTTTTCATTAAAAGCATTTATGGCTAGACGTAAGTTTGAATTGTGTGGCATGCCAAGTCTAGTCTTAACGCATAGGCCGGGTTTGGGGTGTTACAATGGGCCCGGGCTAAATTGGCCTATTACAATAGAAACAATAACCCTAAGCCCTAAACCTACCTAATATTTCTAGCCACATAGTCAGTCCACATAGTTTGTGCAATTTCGTCTCTCTTAGCAGACCATTCTCTTGCTTCTTCTCTTTCTTCTCGCTCCGTAAGAGTTGGTATTATCAAATCAAACTCAGACTCCTCGTATAATCCTTGATTAAGTAAATCATTAGGATCAACTCTCATTATATGATTATGAATGATACAACAAACCAAAACTATATCTACTTGAGTTTGAAAATTCCAAAATGGTTCAGCATCTAACACACGAAACCGTTTCTTCAAAATCCCAAAAACACGTTCAATAGTGATTCGCAATGATGAATGTCGAAGATTAAAGAGTTCCTTTGCATTTTCAGGCCCCTGAGCACTAAACTCTTTTAAATGATATCGGACACCACGATATGGGGTAATATATCCATTTAGGATGCCATATCCAGCATCAGCAGATAATATTTACCTACAATTTTACAAAACATAATTAATACTAATAAATTATGAGCTTACTAGAACTATTTGGTATTTAATGATAATCATTACCTTCCGGAATTCTTAATCCTCTTGGGCGTGAAAGTGCATCACTTAAAATACGAGAATCATGTGCACTGCATTTCCAACCAGCTAGAACATAGGAAAATTTCAAATCAAATGTAATGGTAGCCAATACATTTTGTGTCGTCCCCCCTTTACGGCTACGAAATCTTCCTTGAATGCTAAGTGGAACGGATGCACAAAAATGAGTTCCATCTAATGCTCCAATACAATCTTTAAAATAAGGACAAAACCTTGGATTGTTTCTGATTTCACTCGGAGTTGACTCATCAGGTGATCTAATAACTAGTTTATACAATTTCAAAATAGCTCTCAATACAACCCTAAAGTAACGGTGAACTGTCTCAGTTGATCTATAATATCTAGATCCAATCACTCGAAACCTTACATTATGACCAAATATATGTAAAAATATAACTACTTGCTCCCTAATATTCACAGATTTAGTTGATTGCAACAAATTATTCCTACTAAGAATATCACACAATTAAAAAAGGCAATCGGTCTCATCCTTATCATATTAATACAATGTTGATCACAACTATATAAAATACTATTAATATAATTCTCTTTCATAATCTCGATTCACACGAGGGTGAGAAGCAATTTCCTTCCTAGTTTTTTAATTTTTTAATCCAAAGAGCCCCAAAAGCTAAAACTGAAGCCACGACTCCGACAATTGCATTTTGATCTTGACTACGATCCATCTACACAAAATAGTGTCACACAAATATCAAATATATGAATAAAGCTACCATGACTAAAGTGCATACATACATATATGAAAATATTAGAAATTGTTTATCAGGGCACTTTAAGTTGTTTGAATCCTACACAACTCGATTTCTCAGGGCTATGTTGAAGAAGCAAATTCAAAAGGCAAGCTGACTCCTTTATTAGCTTAGACCAGAACAGCCTTTTGCTGGAAGTAACCAGGCAAACGCAGTTTGTCTAAAATTATGGTTTCAAACTACAAAAATTTTGATTTTCAGCTTTACATGCAATGTTTGGTAGGACTGATTTTGGCAACACAGTAGTTCTATTGGTAACTTGTAATTATGCTCTTGAAAATGTTTATGCATCTTTGAGTTTAAATAATTTAGAAGGTTCTTAGAACATGAAATTTATTTAATTTAAAAAATGGCAAGAATGGTCCATCCTTTTAAGGCCATGAAGAAAGAAAGCAACTCAGAAATAAACTGTTATGTCAAAGATTAACACTCAGCAACCACAGTAAAATGTCAACTTCTCTAACCAACTTTCAAGCAAGGCCTGGATGTGACACCGAGTTTGCTAACAAATAAAATTAATTTCCTGCAAGTTTTACCTATTTGTCATAAGAATTTGGCTTTGTTTTCATTGATTTGGATGGGATATTTATTTCTCAAATTTTCCATTTCTTAAAATCTCTGGAAATTCTATAAGTTTGAATGGTTTTACAATGAAAAAAAGAAATAAGTTAATTTTAAATATCTTTGAGTGTTCATATTCCAATTTTATCATAGCTATTCATAATATATAAATTTTCGTTTACGTATTTTATGTTTTTCATCCATTATCTTCAATACTACTTTTATTCTACATTAATCATTACATTTATAATATCCACAAAAATTCTAATTAAACTTTAATTCTCAAATTTCAAATCTAACTCATATTACATCCAAATTTAAATGTAATTAATTGATGAGTAAAATATTTTGAGTTAAATTGATTATGAATTTAATATTTATAATCATTCATTTAAATGGTTTTTTTATTGAACAAGTTACCCGGACACTGTTCTAACAGATTTTTATTGCCAAAACTATTAGGAAAAATCCAATATATATACATCCTACATGTATGCGTATCCAACAAACACTCTCACATACGAGAAAATTAAGAAGCAAAGGATTAAAAATGTAATGGTGAGCGTAACCCTCAACCATGTCTTGTTTTTATGATTAGGGCTTTAAACACCACCAATTTGAATTTATGGAGCTAGTTCCTATCACAAAAGCATATCAAATAAAATGCTTTGTGCATATCATACAACCAACTCTTATATGCCATTATGAAATCATTCCTAAATTGACAATTAATACATTGGGTGCAATTTGCCATCAAATCCTGATGACCATATAAGAATTAGATGAAGTTGCATCAGCAGAAAAGGACACCACAACAAGCAAATTTGTGTAGAATTGTTGAGGCAGGTCTGTTAATATTATCAGAAAGAGCACAAGAATCTGCTCATCCAATACGTGCAATTAAAGCTCAGCTTAAATAGCTTTCGAGACCCTCATTAACTCAGCCTTTTTGTAGGCTTATTCTTAGGAAAGATCAAAGTTGGTTACCTACGATCTTTATCCTATTTCTAAATTTACTTTCGTGATCTGTTTTTTCTTAAACGTATAAAAGAATAAAAAAGAAAATCACTAAAGCCATCCTGTGTAACAGAGTAGACTTGGTCATGTGGTTCTGAAGCCATTGATCAGAGACAAGAACACCCACATAACTAGACATATCTACCAAATACTCCAACAGTGCTTCTCAAAATTACACCAACTGAATCCAGAACCCAATGACCAATGCAAGACTCAAATTAGACTTCAATCTACCCAAGGAGCTAAACATTTACAAAAATCTTCCCTAAACTCAGAATATAAAAATCAGAAAAAAACCAAATCAACGAGTCAGCTAAAGATCCAGTGAACTTATAAACAACATCAATCCTTCACGAAACTATCCATATAAATTGCTTAGAACTTATATAAATCATGAAAATCCAATACCTATCATCTAACAGATGCAAATAGAAAATCCAAATCCAGAACTCAAGTTTTTGATCCAATGAACATAAATATTAACAAGAAGCCGTCATGAAAACATCTTACAAAATACTATTACTTATAACAATCATCAAATATTCAAAAAATTGAAAACCCAAGAAACTAGTACCAATAGAACTCCTTTTTTATTATTCAGTTCCAAGAAGGAACAAGCAAATTAGAAGGGAAAATAAGCACCAAGAAAACTTAAAAGAAAATGATAACCCAACAAAAGGAAACATAAAAAACAAAGCAAACCCAAAAATACTTACCTGTAAAAAGCTAGATTTTCCGGGTGTCGAAACCGTCTTTTGAAGAAGGCGAGAATCGGACTTGGGTGTTGAAAATGAATGAAACGGGAGTCGCCACCGATCTTTCATTAGGTGTGATCGGATCACCTCTGTTTTAATAAAACGATTTGGTTTACTAAAACAATGTTTTTGGTCCGCAAAGTTTTGAGAAATCGAGCTCGGGAGTCGGTTACGTACGAGGAAGGGTTAGCACCCTCGTTACGCCCAAAATTGGTACCAAATTGATTAATCAATGTCCTAGTGTCGAAAAGTTTGAAAAGATTTCAAAATTCATTTTTGTCCTTTTTTATTTTTTAAAAATCTGATCGAATATCGAGTTTTCCTTGTCTCGAAGGAATAGAGTCTCGCATCCAGCACGATTGGACACGATAATCTAAGTCCTAGAATTCAAGATCAATCTCCAAAATTCTCCGAACACATGCATTGCAATTTTGAGAGAATATTCGTTCATTTGGTCAAACAGAAAATCACACCCAGCACGATTGGGCACGATCTCTTTGAATTTCCAAACTCATGAATAACCTTTATGAAACCCATTTTTGTGAACCTAAAAGGAAATGTCGGGTTGCGATCTTGAGAATGTCGGTCCACACGAAATGGCGAAAATGAGAAATCAACGATGCACGATAATAAAGATGCGATAATAAAAACAAGGAGAAATGACATTGAAATAATAACAATAAATGAAACCAAAAGATGCTAGTAGCTATGGGATATAACAGTAAGTATGCTAGTGATAATAATACTGCAAAATATGTGCGATATAATAACATATAGTAATAGTATTAGTAGTAATAAGAAAAAATGATAATAATATAAAATATGTACAATATAATACCATAATAATAATAGAAAGATACTAAAATAATAATAATGTCAATATAATAATAGTAATAATAAGGACACAAAATATATACAATATATTAACATAGATATAAATATAATAATAGTAGCATAATAACGATAATGAATAATAATATGGAATATGTACAGGATACTAATATATAGTAATAATAATATAATAAGGTTAATATATACAGGTAATGAAATATATAACATGATAATGATAATAGTAATGGTAGTAATATATAGTATATAACATATTAATATAAACTTACTAATAATAATAATAATAATAATAATAATAATAAATAATATGTACGAGAATATAATATAACTATAGTAATAATAATAATAACATAATGATATAGTAATACTACAAATAATAATAATAAAAATGATACTAAATAAGTAGATAATGATAGTAATTATAAAGTACTAAAAAGGGGCAAATTAAATTAAAAATATGATTTTGGGGTCGATTTGGAATAAAATAAGGAGGGAGAGGACTGATTTGCTACGCGCGCACAATCTGGGGGGACCAAGGAGGGAATAAGACCCTCTTGCCAAAACGCGCAGCATCAGGAAGGACTAAATTGTGAACGAAAACAAAGTCTTGGGGTAAATTTAAAAATACCAGAAAGTCTATTTAAGAAAACTGGAAACGCGGAAGGACCAAAAGGGTAAATAACCCTTTTTATCAAAGCACGCGGATCCTGAGGCTTACACGGGTCAGGTCACGTGGGTCTCCCCAAAACGACGCCGTTTTGGCGCCAGGGGAGACCCCTAAACGGCGACGTTTAGTCCAATGGGTTGGTGTTAAACCCTAATTTGCTCTCCCCCTTTCTGAAATCCCTCTGCCTCTAAAAAATCCTCTCCCTTTCTTCTCTCTCACGCACGTCGGTAGGGCTCCCGTCCTTCCGTTCGTCTACCACCGATGGTGTTTAACCCTGTGGATCAAGGGATTTTGCGGCCCCTCTCCGAGTGAGTGAGATCCCCGGCCATTAATCACGCCACCGTCCCGATCGGCGGTCGACAACGCCTAAGGAGGGAGCCTCAAGCCCCCTCAAACATGCGCTCGAAAACCTCTGCCTCGATGCTCCAAAAAACGACCCTGGGGACTTTCTAATCTCGACTCACCCCCCTTTTTTGACCTAGACTAGCGGCGGCGGTGTGGGTTCTCAGATCCAGTGCCGATCGACTCAGGTAAGGCCCTTTTTGCTCTTTTTATTATTATTTGCAAAGATTTGAATAACTAAAATAAAATAACAGAAGAAAAATAGTAAAGAACGGTGGAACCCTAAAAGATATCCACCTTGTGATCTTGCTTTTGATTTCCGACCTTCTCCAAAAAAAATCCGCCCCTTTTACATATTTGTTTTCGGTTCTTTATAGTCGAATGAGAAGAAATAAAATAAACCCCTAAAATACAGTCTGTTTCCCCATTTCTTTCTGTTGTGGGTCTGTTGTTTGCTTGTCTTTTTCGCAGGTATGGGCGCGGTGGTGGCCGACAAACGGGCGTGGTGCTGGTGGCGTGGAGTTGCGGCGCACATGAGGGATGGGCGAGGCTTGCGGCGCATGAAAGTTTTAGGGTTTCAAAAAACCCTAAAATTCCTAAGGCAGATTACGGCTTTGGGCCTCTCGAGCTTGGGTCAAGTATTGGGCCCGGTTTGGATCTTAGTAGAGGGCCCGGACAAATTGGGCCTTCTACAGCTGCCCCTCTTTGTTCATTGTCGTGTAACGGGAATAGAGCAAAGACATAAAGAAGGCCCAAATTTGTCGGTATTTTCCGTATCCTCTTTGGTGCCTTTCTTTGTCAGGTAGCTTCAAACTCCACTGTCTTATTGCTTTGATCTACTCCACTGCTACTTCTGAGAGATAAGACTTGTAGCTCTAATCTGCTTTATTATTTCGTCATTTTTGCGATCTTCGACCTATTCCATTGCTGGTTAAGGCAGCATGAATATGGCTTAAGTCACGTTCGTCTTTGACCTCGTCTCACTACTGTTTATGGTGACAACATCTACAATTTTCAACCCATTCCACCGCTGTTTAGTGGCAACAAGATAATCTTCAACCCATTCCACCGCTGTTTAGTGGCAACAAGATAATCTTCAACCCATTCCAACACTGGTTGGTGGTAACAAGATAATCTTCAACCCATTCCACCGCTGTTTAGTGGCAACAAGATAATCTTCAACCCATTCCAACACTGGTTGGTGGTAACAAGATAATCTTCAACCCATTCCAACACTGGTTGGTGGTAACAGAATAATCTTCAATCCATTCCACTACTGGTCAGTGGTAATCCATTCCACTGCTGGTTAGTGGTAATAGAACAATCTTCAATTTATTCCACTACTTAGTTAGTGGTATCAGGATAATCTTCAATCTATTCCACCGCTGGTTGATGGTAATAGGATAAGTCTTCAACCCGTTCCACCGCTGTTTAGTGGTAACAGGACAATCTTCAACCCGTTCCACCGCTGTTTAGTGGTAACAGGACCATCTTCAACCCGTTCCACCGCTGTTTAGTGGTAACAGGACCATCTTTAACCCGTTCCACCGCTGTTTAGTGGTAACAGGACCATCTTTAACCCGTTCCACCGCTGTTTAGTGGTAACAGGACCATCTTTAACCCGTTCCACCTCTGTTTAGTGGTAACAGGACAATCTTCAACCCGTTCCACCGCTGTTTAGTGGTAACAGGACAATCTTTAACCCGTTCCACCGCTGTTTAGTGGTAACAGGACGATCTTCAACCCGTTCCACCGCTGTTTAGTGGTAACAGGACAATCTTTAACCCCCAGTCTGCTCCACTGCAAACTCAGGATTAGAATCTAGGGAGAAGAGAATCGTAGTTTCAATCTTCTCTACTGAAGAAATAAATAAGGATTTATCCTCAATGTTAACTCAGGGAGACGGGATTTGTAATCTCAACCTACTCCGCTGGAACTGAGAGTTCAGTGAGAAGAGATTCGTAGTCTCAATCTTCTCTACTGGAACTTCAAAGAAATAAAGAAGTATCCTCACAGTTAACTCAGGGAGACGGGATTTGTAATCTCAACCTACTCCGCTGGAACTGAGAGTTCAGTGAGAAGAGATTCGTAGTCTCAATCTTTTCTACTGGAACTTCAAAGAAATAAAGAAGTATCCTCATAGTTAACTCAGGGAGATGGGATTTGTAATCTCAACCTACTCCACTAGAACTGAGAATTTTGGGAGAAGAGATTCGTAGTCTCAATCTTCTCTACTGAAACTTCAAAGAAATAAGAAAGTATCCTCATTGTTAACTCAGGGAGACGGGATTTGTAATCTCAACCTACTCCACTGGAACTTCGAGGGAATGAGACTTCAAATCTTTTTAATTTGCTTCATTGCTATTTCGGGAAGACTTCAATCTTTGGTTTGCTCCACTAACATCTCTAGGGGACAAGATCTGGACTTTTCGATATTGCTACCCCATTCTCCAGGGGACCTGTCCTGTTGAATCAGTTTTATTTGCTTATGCTTATGCAAATGATGCGGATGCTACGATTGGAATGATCCAAATGCATGTGCTATGGATGACGCCTACACGAATGCAGAATGTCACGAGAATAGTTTGCTACAATGATTATGATGCGATGATCAGGATGAATCAAATGCCCCTAACTAAATGTGTTTTGCAAGAATGATCCTTTTCTAACGGTTTAAGGTGTTCATCGCTCGTTGTCTATCAGGGCTATATCATTGATGTCTTATGCTGCAATCTTGTTTGGCTAGCGTTCATGGCAGAACCCAGGAGGACAATTATCTTACTCAACAAATTTGCCCCACTGTAACTTCAAAATTCATCTCATTGTGACCTAGGGGTATAAGGTAGGGATCCTCGCATTCACCCCACTGCAACTCCAGAACGTAGGGTTTGTTTCCTCTTCGACTTGTTTCATTGCTATTCAAGGGTACAAGATCTGAATCCTTCCATCTATTGAGCATTCTTCGGGTATCCCAAACAGATGTGTATGCATGAATACGAAATATAATTTTCTTTCAAGAATGATTCTGGTTTTGCATTTGGGCTAGCAATGCCCATTTTTGTCAGGACTGTGTCACTGACGCAATTCCTTGTCACTTTGTTCGATCACCATCTTTGGAAAAAATCCCAAAGAGACAACCTAAATTTGGATTCAGATATTTCCAACCCGTAAGCTTGGTGGATTCTGCACAACAATCCTGTTTCAGACTCCTGTATTACTTAGAGGTTTCCAGAGTGATATGCAAAACTCCTTTAGTGAAAATATTATTAGTCCAATAATCATTATTTCAATGCAAAATGTTTGAAAGGGATCATAGTGATGGGTGAAACAAAAATTTATTGGGAGTATAGCTCGAAACCAACAAGTTAATCAAGCTTGCAAACGTAATGAAAAGAAAGTTTATTTAGAGTGTATTTTGAAAAGACAAAGATAGCAAACTCAAAATGGGTAGAATAGAAGCTAGGTGCCCCAGATATCGCAGCTTGAGCTTCCCTGTTCAAACTTCTTAAGGACCATTTTAAGCTCAATATGTGCTTAAGAGATCCAGAGTACTTTGTCGATGCCCTAAGGCGCAACATACCTCTTCGTTGTTGCTTCAAGTATAGTGAGACCACTGTCTGCCCCATTTCCATCAAAAATTTGAGCCGCCCTTTTCGGGTTTTCAACTCAAACCCACCTTTGGTCCCCAGGCGCCCTTTGCGGGTTTTCGCCTTTGGCCTCTCCTTTTCTCTTCTTCTTCTTCTTCTTTTTTTTTTTTTGCCCCTTTTTTGAATTCTCCGGATTGGGCCAATCTCTGCCATCCCTTTCGGTCGATATTCATACTTTCCTAGGACAGACTTTCTTTGCCGTACAAGGTCCTTCCTAGTTTGTCATTCACTTTCTTCTGAAGTCTCTTTTGCGCGAGATCATTTTCCTTTCCAGAGCCCTATCATGGAATTTTCCAAGGTGATCCTTTTTGTTGAGAATTCATATCATCTGATCGTGATAGATAGCTCCCGATATTTCTCTTCAAACTCTCTTGATCACATTGGGATTGGGTCTATTCTGCCTTATCCAATTTTGGCTCGGCCCGTGCCTAGGGAACAGAGGATTTCGACTTCACTAGGCAAATCTTAATGAGGAAGGGGCTGCCCCGGCAGGGGCCCTGGCTGATGTTTGATGAGCATAAAGGGTAAATGTAACTTCTATATGCCAATATTCACAAGTTTAGGTCATCGACCCCCCCCCTTTTTTTTTTTTTTTTTGGGCCTAACGACTATCCACTTTGTGACATTGGCATATGAAGTGACTCTCACACTCTTGGTGAAGAGATCGTCATCCGTGAAGATGAATTGATGCGGACCAGAAGCTTTCTAGGAGATTGGCTTGATAACGTTCATGCCCCCCTGTGTAGAAAGAATGGAAGAGGCGCCTAAGTTCTGTCCTCTTTGATTTGGCGTTTGATGCTAAATTTTTGGGTAGACCAGTGGCTCGAACCTCTTGATTGGCTTAGTCCGGGTAGAATAATCAGTATGTGGACTTCTTCTGTGACTTCCTTAGCTTGGATAGCGTGCTTCATGCCCCAGTAGTCCTGGCGTGATCATACGAAAATACCTTTGAACTCTTGGAGATAACTCACTGATTCCTTGCCTTGTTCCTACGGCCAGCTGAGCTTCTATTTTCATCTCCCTTGTAGTGTTTGCTGACACTCCGTAAGATAGGATCCACCATTCTTAACAGTTTAGGAAATAAGTTGCGGTCCTTGCCATCTCCGCAGTCCTCCAATCCCTTTAGACACATATCTCATTAAAAGAAGAGTCGGTAACAGCGTCGCTCATGTCATTGATATCTGGGGGACCCATTGTGGGTATGAAGGTAGAAGATTAAAAGTATGATATGAAAATGAAATGATACCGAGTATGAGATGCGAAGAGTGGAAATAAAGATGCATTTTATTGAAATAAAAATTCTGGAAACAAGCCTATTTCACAAAAGGATTCTTGTTGCCTCTAGGCTTAAAGCAACAAGCATGTTTTGAATATTACTCCAGATCAGCTAAAATACAGGGATCCCTTCCACAGTCCTATTGTTCAAAACACTCTCAAACATGTAAGGTCTTGAAAACTTAGATTCTTCGGTTCATTCTCCAGATACGTCATGCATGTTCCAATTCCTCAGTGTCAGGTTTTGCACTGGAGCCCTGAAGTGGATGTACTCTTGATCTCACACCCCCATTTATCACGGTGCTCTCAATAGTTACCCTTTTAGTAGCATGGTTGAGCGATGAATTTTCTGCATCAGAAGAGTCATCGAACCTTATAACTCCTATTTTGATAAGTTTTTCGACTAAGTTCTTGAAAGCGGTGCAGTCTTCTATCCAGTGTCCTACTGTTCCGGCATGGTAGTCGCATTGAGCATTCAGGTCATACCATTTGGGGTACGGAGGTTGGAACGGTTTCAAGTAGTGAGGAGACACCACATGTGCATCAAATAAATTTTGATAGAGCTCCTTGTATGCCATCGGGATGGGTGTGAACTGGAGCCTTTCCGTGTTAGGCTTTGGATTGGGATCTTGTTTAAGGGGACCTTGATGGTTGGTAGCCATTGTCCCTGGCTGTCTTATTAGCTTTGAATAACTCTCATCGTGCTTACTCGTACTACCCACTTCCTTTTCCTTCTTTTTCGGGGTCTTCAATGTCCGCTCCCTCTTTTCTTTCGCCTTTGCCCAAATAATCGGTTTGACTCGATCATCCTTAGGGTTAAAACATGAGCCCGTTGGGAAGTTTGCGATGGTTGAGGTATTGGTCTGACGTCGGGGTCCGATAATGATGGGTGCTCCTTGCGACTGCGTGTCTGGTTGAGTCGGGATATTCCTCGGGGAATAAACAATTTGTTCGTCATCATCCGTACCGTCGATAGTTGGGGCACTCCTCTTTTCAAGTCTTTCGGCGAGTAGTTGGATTAACCGGCGCATCACATTCATTTGATCTTGCATATCCTGCTGAATTTTGGCCAACTGTTCTTGCATCAATATTTGCCTTTGCTCTAATCTCTCCAACCTTTGTTCCATATCTGGAATAATTTCACCTAATTAGGGTTTTTCTACAAGTTTTGATGCGGGCAATATGATATAATGCAAATGCGTGGAATGCAATGCGAAATGCATGAAATGCAATGCAAAATGCATGAAATGCAATGCAAAAAGAAAGAGAGACGTTGATTATGAATTCGATTCCTATTAGAAGAACTTGTCTAGAAAGTACGTTCCTTTAATAAAGTGGGCCGCATATACAGCCCATCCTACTAGTCCAGGTGAAAACACCAAACCTTTTCTTCGTCTCGAATATTGTGGTCGTGTCCCGCCTCTTCTAGCTCCTTATTTGCTTGATCCAGGTTGTCCTTCATCCTCACCTACCTTTTGCGATGCTCATAGTCTTCTGATGACTCCCGAACAATCCTTTTCGGCTTGAACCTTCCAACAAATCCCCTTCTTCGAATTTGGATGTTTTAATTACGTCCCGTGGTTTCCTTAGTAGATGTCTCTTCTAACTCTTCGTTGTCGTACCTCATCACTCACCTGTCTTCCGTGATGCTCCTAATCTTCGTATGGCTCCCAAACAATCCTTGTCGGCTTCAATCTTCAAGTAATGCTTTGTCTTGTTGTTTACCTAAGCCACGCTCAGACGACCGTATCGTGTTCCACCTTATCAAGTAACACATTTTCTTATGACAGATTCTTCTATTTAGCAATCAAATGCGAATCACCACCTCCTTTCTAAGATGATGCAATGCAATGCAAATGCATGGAATGAATGCAAGACGAAAGAGAGGCGCTGATTATGAATTCAATTCCCTTAGAAGAACTTTTCTAGAAAATAAAACTCTTTACATAAAATGGACTGAATATACGATTTTGTCCTCATAGTCCAAGCAAAACACCGATCCCTTCCTTCGTGACTGGATATCATGGCCATATCTTGTGCGCTTCCTTTGCAGATGCATCTTTGGCTCTTGGTGGCTTGGTTCAGGCCGTGTCTCTTTACTCGTTCATCTTCTGTGATCGTTTATAAGCTTCTTAACCTAAAAAGTCAAGATCTGACGACTCTTGAATAATCATCGTTGGCTTGAACCATCGGGCAAAGTCTTGTATTCTTTCTTGGACTATACGCTTTCCCTCGTCGTTTACTTGGACTATATTTGAGCAGCCGTATTATAATCCACTTTATCAAGAAATTCATTTCCTTATGACAAACTCCTCTATTTAGGAATCGAATATGAATCAGCACCTTCTTTCTATGATGATGCCATGCAATGTAATCATAACAGAGGAAAACACGTTAGCGCAGGAGTAATAATCGGAATAGAGCATTTATCCGGGTGGTCTCTAGGGTTCGACATGGCTCTACCTATGGTGGGCTCTTAGGTCTCTCTACATGTGGTTGGTTCTAAAGAAAAGGGTACCCGAACTAGCAGATTCCTCGATCCTCACCCATTATAGGCTCATATGGACCAAGTTCAGTTCAGGGGAACACATTTCCCTATGCCCATGCGGAGGTGAAAACCTCACGAAGACATAGGTACGGATGTATCCCGGAAGCAGTCCCCTAGCCCATGCGGAGGTGAAAACCTCACGAAGGCATAGTTTCTTGCTCCCACTTAAGGGTGTGACCACGACGGTCATGCAAACATGAATGCAGAGATATATCCTATGTGACTCGACATTATTGCAATCCTAGTACCCACAAAGTTAAAAGTAGAGATTGGATTGAAAAATACGATCATTTTTATTGATTTTGAAACACTCAAATGAATTGGAATAATTATCAAAAGTCCTCTCATCTCGAAATGTCGAAATGCTATATCCAGTAAGTTAGGACACAGCATCCCGAATTCTCAAGAGTAAGATAGGACACAATTCGGATCCTTGTTATTTTGAAAATTCTTATCTCAAAGTAACGAGATGTCACACCCAGTAAGTTAGGGCACAACATTTGTACTCTCGAGGATAAGCTCTTTTTTTATTTCAAATCAAGAGAAAAATGATTTTGAAAACGATTTTTCAAATTTTGACAAAAGGACAAAAAAATAATCAATTACATGGCCTGACTCTCTTATTGGTCCCCAGCGGAGTCGCCAAGCTGTCGAAACCGTCTTTTGAAGAAGGCGAGAATCGGACTTGGGTGTTGAAAATGAATGAAACGGGAGTCGCCACCGATCTTTCATTAGGTGTGATCGGATCACCTCTGTTTTAATAAAACGATTTGGTTTACTAAAACAATGTTTTTGGTCCGCAAAGTTTTGAGAAATCGAGCTCGGGAGTCGGTTACGTACGAGGAAGGGTTAGCACCCTCGTTACGCCCAAAATTGGTACCAAATTGATTAATCAATGTCCTAGTGTCGAAAAGTTTGAAAAGATTTCAAAATTCATTTTTGTCCTTTTTTATTTTTTAAAAATCTGATCGAATATCGAGTTTTCCTTGTCTCGAAGGAATAGAGTCTCGCATCCAGCACGATTGGACACGATAATCTAAGTCCTAGAATTCAAGATCAATCTCCAAAATTCTCCGAACACATGCATTGCAATTTTGAGAGAATATTCGTTCATTTGGTCAAACAGAAAATCACACCCAGCACGATTGGGCACGATCTCTTTGAATTTCCAAACTCATGAATAACCTTTATGAAACCCATTTTTGTGAACCTAAAAGGAAATGTCGGGTTGCGATCTTGAGAATGTCGGTCCACACGAAATGGCGAAAATGAGAAATCAACGATGCACGATAATAAAGATGCGATAATAAAAACAAGGAGAAATGACATTGAAATAATAACAATAAATGAAACCAAAAGATGCTAGTAGCTATGGGATATAACAGTAAGTATGCTAGTGATAATAATACTGCAAAATATGTGCGATATAATAACATATAGTAATAGTATTAGTAGTAATAAGAAAAAATGATAATAATATAAAATATGTACAATATAATACCATAATAATAATAGAAAGATACTAAAATAATAATAATAATGTCAATATAATAATAGTAATAATAAGGACACAAAATATATACAATATATTAACATAGATATAAATATAATAATAGTAGCATAATAACGATAATGAATAATAATATGGAATATGTACAGGATACTAATATATAGTAATAATAATAATAAGGTTAATATATACAGGTAATGAAATATATATAACATGATAATGATAATAGTAATGGTAGTAATATAGTATATAACATATTAATATAAACTTACTAATAATAATAATAATAATAATAATAATAATAATAATATGTACGAGAATATAATATAACTATAGTAATAATAATAATAACATAATGATATAGTAATACTACAAATAATAATAATAAAATGATACTAAATAAGTAGATAATGATAGTAATTATAAAGTACTAAAAAGGGGCAAATTAAATTAAAAATATGATTTTGGGGTCGATTTGGAATAAAATAAGGAGGGAGAGGACTGATTTGCTACGCGCGCACAATCTGGGGGGACCAAGGAGGGAATAAGACCCTCTTGCCAAAACGCGCAGCATCAGGAAGGACTAAATTGTGAACGAAAACAAAGTCTTGGGGTAAATTTAAAAATACCAGAAAGTCTATTTAAGAAAACTGGAAACGCAAAAGGACCAAAAGGGTAAATAACCCTTTTTATCAAAGCACGCGGATCCTGAGGCTTACACGGGTCGGGTCACGTGGGTCTCCCCAAAACGACGCCGTTTTGGCGCCAGGGGAGACCCCTAAACGGCGACGTTTAGTCCAATGGGTTGGTGTTAAACCCTAATTTGCTCTCCCCCTTTCTGAAATCCCTCTGCCTCTAAAAAATCCTCTCCCTTTCTTCTCTCTCACGCACGTCGGTAGGGCTCCCGTCCTTCCGTTCGTCTACCACCGATGGTGTTTAACCCTGTGGATCAAGGGATTTTGCGGCCCCTCTCCGAGTGAGTGAGATCCCCGGCCATTAATCACGCCACCGTCCCGATCGGCGGTCGACAACGCCTAAGGAGGGAGCCTCAAGCCCCCTCAAACATGCGCTCGAAAACCTCTGCCTCGATGCTCCAAAAAACGACCCTGGGGACTTTCTAATCTCGACTCACCCCCCTTTTTTGACCTAGACTAGCGGCGGCGGTGTGGGTTCTCCGATCCAGTGCCGATCGACTCAGGTAAGGCCCTTTTTGCTCTTTTTATTATTATTTGCAAAGATTTGAATAACTAAAATAAAATAACAGAAGAAAAATAGTAAAGAACGGTGGAACCCTAAAAGATATCCACCTTGTGATCTTGCTTTTGATTTCCGACCTTCTCCAAAAAAAATCCGCCCCTTTTACATATTTGTTTTCGGTTCTTTATAGTCGAATGAGAAGAAATAAAATAAACCCCTAAAATACAGTCTGTTTCCCCATTTCTTTCTGTTGTGGGTCTGTTGTTTGCTTGTCTTTTTCGCAGGTATGGGCGCGGTGGTGGCCGACAAACGGGCGTGGTGCTGGTGGCGTGGAGTTGCGGCGCACATGAGGGATGGGCGAGGCTTGCGGCGCATGAAAGTTTTAGGGTTTCAAAAAACCCTAAAATTCCTAAGGCAGATTACGGCTTTGGGCCTCTCGAGCTTGGGTCAAGTATTGGGCCCGGTTTGGATCTTAGTAGAGGGCCCGGACAAATTGGGCCTTCTACACCGGGTTTTCAATAAACGGATTCAATAACGGGTTTTCAATGATGTCACAATCCTTATTTGGGGTAGAATCTCTCACGCTCCCGGAGAGGAAAAAGAAAATTTAGGAGAAAGAGAGAAAGGAATTTGGCTGAGAAAGAATGAAGGAAGGAAGCAAGGAAAAAGGGAAATCTGTCTGTGAGAGTTTAGGAAAATTTCTTACAGAAAATCAAACGGTAAGACAATTTCCCAAAATTGTGAGTCATTTTACCGTGTTTTGGAATTCATTTTCTAAATAGAAAATGTTTTCCAGCAAACAAACACTGGTAAACAATTTTCGGAAAATCAAATACTGGCAAACAAACACACCCTTAATTTACCGGAGAATTTACAAAAAATCTTAATAATTTTATAAAATAACATATATAATTTTAGGAGTATTTTTATTTATTTGCCCTTAATTTAAAAAAATATATAAGTATATGATAAGATTTGAATCTAATATTTTAAACAAAAATTCCTTCACTTTACCATTTCAATGAGTACCGCATTTAATTTTTATATGAATATTTTTAGATTTGTTATATTATTTTTTACTCATAGCATTACTATATCATAATTTAATTTTAATTATATTTAAAGCATTATAAAATTCATTTAAATTTTGCCATATTAATGTTGATAATACCTTGTCAATATTGGTAAATGTTGAAGCCCTAGGAACTTGAGCATTTACCATACGCAATTGTCAAATATAAGCATTATAAAAATTTATTATGGTTTAGATTTGTATATTTTTATTTTCGGTCAATTATGTTTTAGGCTTAACATATAAATTGATAGTTAAAAATTATATATTTTCTCATCTTTGTATCTAATTTTTTTTTATTACAAGTGGTATTTGAATTTTTTTTTTTATTTCGGTGCATCCATTAGTCAAATTATTAGTCAAATCATCAAATCTATATAAAAAAAAGCCTTAACCTACAAATTAGTACCTAAACAATACTCTTTTTTTCAAGTTGATACCTAAACATTTTTTTGCTATAAGTGATACCTAAACTATTCTTTTGTTAATCATTTTACACTAAAATGTTATATCTGTTAAACAAATCCAGTCAATAAAAGATTGTCACGTCATATAAACTTTTAAAAAGATAAATTTTAATTATTTTATTTTACATTATTTCTCTCTTTATTTTTTTTTTCTATTTTTCCCTTTATTCTTCCTTTATAATATCAGACAATGCCAACAACGCTCAAAATTTACCCTCTCAAGGTCGAGATGCTAGTGACTAATTCTGTTTTTGAACTTCACTGCCTACTTGCTCGACTTGACGAGATCAAAAAAGTTCTTTTATTGATCAAAATCAGTGTTTTCCGAACTAGACTGGATTGACCAGTTGGATTAGGAATCGGTCTTAAGATAAGGGTTGAATTGATTGATTTATGAACCAGTACAAATCATTTGAGCCAAGCTAAAAGAAAAGTTGTACCAGTTCTCTCTATTTTCAAAATATTTTTATTTTATGCTTTTTTTAATAATTTTTAAATAAATATATATATATATATTGCCTTTTTTTTGTTGTTACATGGTTATTTTTAATTGATTATCTTTTCTTTTTAAAAAATAGACTTAACGGCTTGACTAACAATAGAGATACCAACTTAGGAAAAAATAGTTTAGGTACCACTTATGACCAAAAAAAATATTGAAGTATCAAAATGGGGAAAATAACATAGTTTAGGTATCAATTTATGGTTAAGCCTTTTTTGTTTTTTAAATAGGCTTGATGGAAGTACCAACTTGGGGGAAAAAATAGTCTAGGTATCACTTGTAACCAAAAAAAAAAAAAAATAGTCTAGGTACCAAAATGAGAAAATGAGTATAGTTTAAGTACCAATTTATATGTTAAGCATGCTTTATATTGAGTTGATTTTAATTCCCATTAATCCAACATCTATTATTTATTATTATACTTGTAATTGTACTCGTAAATACCTTAGAAATAAAAACGTATTTTAATAATTTAAATTTTGATTTGTTGGAGGATTTATGTTATTTTTTATTAAAATATATCATAAGTCCTTGTGCTTTTGAAATTTTGGAGTTTAGCCCCTATGCTTCTAGGAATTTAGTTCCTCTACTTTTTAGATTCTAAAATTCAAGTTGAATTGTTAACGCTATTAATTTTTTGGTGTGACATTTTGAAATAAAAAAATACTCATCTGGTAGTCATGTAATTAAAAAAAATGGTATTGTATTGAATTTGAATTTAACAAAAAAAAATTAACAGTGTTAACAGTTAGACTTGAATTTAGAAATCTGAAAAGTAGATAAACTAAATGCTTAGAAATGGAAGTATAAGGACTAATTGGACCTTATGACATAATTTAACCTTTCTTTTTCTGTAAGGTAAAAGCACACACCAAGGTTGTTTAAACCGGACCCGACCAATTGGAACGGGAATTGGTCAGAGTTCTGGACCAGAAAAGGGTATTGAATCAGTTGACTTATGAATTGGTACAAACCGGTAAAATTGGATTATTGACCAATTTTTTATTTTTTATTTTTATAAATTTTTTAATAATTTATTTAATCAAACCAATCAGGCCGAATAGACCAAATGAATGACATGATGGATTAATTAACCCACCTATCCGTTAAATTTGTATCATTTTGTGCTAGTGTGATTATTAAGCAGCGCTAACCGCTATCACCACCCCTTTTCTAAGCACATCAATGTTGAAAGCTAACCACTAACTCCAGGCCCAAACATATGTAACCTTTATCAACAATTGCAGTGAGTCATTTAGCCTTGCACACTCTTTCTAGCGTGCATTTGTAGACTGCAAATGAGCCAATACAGGTAGGCACTTGAAAATTTATGATTATACTACTTTGTAGATTGGATATTTTTCCAAGGCCTGCAACCACTTTTCAGTAAGTTCACATGAATATTATTACAAGGAAGAGATTGGTTAACATGAGTTTTATGGTGATGTTACAAAATCTTGTATCAGCAACTATCATTCTTAGCAAGAATATCGGGAAAATTTTGAATGATAGGAAAACTTATTTTGAAATACTAAGGTGATTACCATTTCATCAGTCTCCTCAACCAATGGCTACAGATTAAAGAGTGATTGACCAGTATGATCAATCGGTAATCATTTGATCTAAGTGTAGGCAAAATCACTGAAAATCAGCCCTCATATTTGTTTCCATGTGGTTCAACGTATCAGATATATAGAAATTTTCCTCAGTGCACCAAAGATGTTGAATGATTCAAGCAGCTTGTCATTTTCCCCAGCAGAAATTCCAGCATTGCTTTACTTTGCATGATTTTCCAGCTTCTTTGTCTGCATGAATTGTACATAAATGAAACTGAATGAACCGTGAAGCGTTCATGGAGAAACCAATGAATGGCAAATGTCCCTGCCGAACCCAATCCTGGTACAGTGTTTTGATCTCTTTTCTTATATGGTTCTCACTGTTTTACTTGTATTCTTCATCTATAACATTTGGAAAGATGGGGGATAGTTTCTTAGGCAACAATCGAACCGGTTTTGTGGGTTCGTCCGAGTCTTCTATACATGATGTTGTTAAAGATTAAACAGGGAATGCTTCTTATGTTTATGATGTTAAGATTGAAAATAATGTGGGAAAGGCCATTGATGAAACGGAAAACGATAGGAAGCCTATTAAGTTTTATATCGACAGGGATATCGATTGGTTGATCGCTTCGTTGATGACTGATGATAATGAAACCAAAACTTTCGAGACAATATCCGGTAAAATACTTGAAGAAGAGTTCAGAAATGTGAGGGATGAACGCCCCATTATCAGGGGCAGAAGGGAAGCCAAGAGTAGCAAGAGACGAGGCAGGATTAAACCTGTTGAGGCTGTTGCTGCAGCCACTACCATACCCAAAAAAGCAGAGCAAGTTGTTCCACAACCAAGAACACAAAATGTGGTAAAACCCCAAGAACCAAAACCATAAAATATAGTAAAACCGGAACCCTATCCATCGCCTTGTTTGGGTCGGTACATATTTGTTCATGATATCCCTAGAAAATTTAACTAAGACTTGCTGGACAACTGCCAGTTGCTCAGTTCATGGACAGACATGTGTGAGTCTGCATTAAACCTTGGCCTAGGCCCCCCTCTTCCGAGCAATGAAAAGCTTTATTCAAAAACTGGCTGGTTTTCGACGAACCAGTTCTTATTAGAAGTCATTTTCCACAACAGGATGAAGCAGTACCAGTGTTTAACTAATGATCCAATGGTGGCTTCAGCAATATATGTTCCATATTATGCAGGCCTTGATGTTGTTCGTTACCTTTGGGATCCTATTGGTTATAGGAGAGACCATGATGCAATGGAGCTTGTCAAGTGGCTTGCGGGTAGACCTGAATGGAAAAAAATGTGGGGTCGAGACCATTTCTTGGTTGCTGGAAGAATCAATTGGGATTTCAGGAGGGACCTCAAGAATGTGTCTGATTGGGGCAATGGACTTTTGAGTTACCCCATATCAAAGAAAATGACAATGTTGGTAATCGAGTCGAGTCCTTGGAACAACAACGACTTCGCGATACCGTATCCCACGTATTTCCACCCTTCAAGAGATGATGATGTGTTCCAATGGCAGAACAGAATGAGAGAACTGAAGAGGCGTTTCTTGTTCTCTTTTGCAGGTGCACGAAGACCTGGTCGGGACGAGTGTATACGCAATGAAATTATCGACCAGTGCCTAGTGTCAAGGAAGAGATGCAGGTTCCTAGAATGTGATAAAACCCAGAGGTGCTACGAGCCAGAAAATTTGATGAAGTTGTTTCAAAGCTCTATCTTTTGCTTACAACCTCCTGGCGATTCCTACACCAGGAGGTCAATATTTGATTCAATATTGGCAGGCTGCGTTCCAGTTTTCTTCAATCCAGGTTCTGCATATGTTCAATATTTATGGCATTTCCCCAAGGATTACACCAAATATTCTGTGCTGATACCGGCCAGTGCCATTAAATCCGGCGAGGTCAACATTGAACAACTGTTGCAAAGAATCCCAAGAGATAAAAGAGCAGCAATGAGGGATGAGGTCATAAAGCTGATTCCAAATGTGATCTATGCAGATCCTGCTTCGAGATTGCGAACCATCGAAGATGCGTTCAATCTGACAGTTAAAGGAGTTCTTGACAGAGTTGAAACAATCAGGAACCAAATGAAAGGTGGGAAAGAAGTGAATTCCGAATTTCCTGAGCAAGAGTCATGGAAGTATTTCACATTTGGGAAACTTGGAGGCCACGAATGGGATCCTTTCTTCTCAAGCAAACTTGGGAAACAGGGCACATGAATGTCGAAAGCATTTGGTGAAACTCGAAGAGCGTGCGTTCCCATGGATGTGATCCAGCTTTTCCTTTCAATGAAAAATGTGGAAGTGGGGGGAGATGTATTAGCATAAGAAACTAGGAGAAGGACAACCATGAATCTTTTGTTTTGCTTATTGTAAATACTAGTGCCAATCTTTCTCATAGGAAACCGCAATCTGGGATAGCAAAAAGACTGAAGGCAAGGATTCATTTTTACCAATGCCCTCATGTTCTTGCAAATCACTGTCAATCAGCCCAGAGACTATTTATATATAAACCCAATCACATTCCAAAAATTGTAAACAAAAAAAGTTACCCATCTAAATCCGAAAGGACTAAATGTCTATTATTAAGTACCTGATTGTGTTAAAATATTATGATATATATATATTAACTTGACCTCGACTAAAGATTTAAGAGAATAGATAATTGGGAAGGGTTATTTAAGGTGAGTTAAAAAATGAAAATTGGGAATTGAGATAGAATGGAGTTATATGAAAGCCGGGTTTGGAGTGTGAAGCACATATTTGTAATTGGGATGGACAGAGACGGAAATTAAATCCAGAACCAATCACCAAAGAGGATCAGCCAACCAAGCAAGCAGATATTTACGCGCCCAAACACGATCACCATTCACAAATTCTCCTCAAAATCCACATCCCCATCACCAGTTATAAACCCTAACTCCCTACCCTCCAAATCCCCCAATCATTTTTCGTGGTCGCAAAACCATTTCCAGATTCCAGTTTCCACACGCCTAATGTTCCCTTCCCTCCGTCACATTTAATATACCCGCCATGTCCCACTCCATTAGACCTCACGTCGTAGGAGGTTCCGCCGTCGTTAAGCCACCCTTATCCCGGACCAAACCACCACCCTTCTCGGTTCGCGTCTCAGGTTTCTCCGCCAGCAATAGCCAGAGCTTCACTACCTCCGCCAAGGAGGAAGGGCCTTCTTGCATATTCGTTGGCCCTATCGAGACTGCCAGTCAAGAAACCTTAGAAGCTCTCTATCGCCAAGTAAGAGATTTTATTCACTAATTTCAACAACTAAGCTGTTTTTTAACTGAAGTAATTAAAAATTGTTCTTGGAATCAAATGATCAGGCTCGGGATGCTTATTACAGTGGGGAGCCTTTGATAGTTGATGACATGTTTGATAGAGTAGAGGTAACTAACTTTGTTTAAATATTTAATCTTTTTATCGGTGAAAGTTTTTCTTTAATTTAATATTAACTGATATATGGCAAATGTAATTGCTTTTTATGTGCAGTTAAAACTACGTTGGTATGGTTCGAAATCCGTTGTTAAGTACCCTCGTTGCAGTATAAGAAGACATTCTACTTATGCAGATGCAGAGGTAATTTTCTTTAGAATCATCTATTTGTTTATATGTCGTTTTTTTCCTGGTTTTTATGTTCTGTTCACTGCTTTATCTTTGTCCCAAATCAGCTGTTAATGTAGTAAAAAAGAAAACCCATTTATGTTATGTTACACCCTGAATTGTTCAGCATATGCTTATAGCTGATGTGGTAAAGGTCTCGTATGGTACTTTTTCTATATGTTAAATGCGTCGCAAAAGATTGAGTTTTGATCCATTGTATTGTTATGTTGTTTGGGAAATGGTGGGTAGGATCAGTGATATGTTCTCTTTGTTATTTGTATGTGTTCTGGTTGAATATTGAGCTGTTCTTGGATGTAGGGCAGGAAGATTTGTCTCAAGGTTTGGCGTTAGCAAGCATATGGATCCTTATTTTTGCATTTGGCTGTACGTTGTGTCTTGTGCCTATCGTTTACACTATTAGTCTAGCATATCAAGATCCATTCAGTTCTGGTGCGTCCTACGACAGCCAAGCAGCCAACTTGGAGTTTCTTGCCACGGTTAATGGCATTCTCTTTATGGGCATTGGGTCAGTGACTGGCTATCCACTTGCATCAGCTGCTGGTAAGACTTCTAACAATGTGATATTTATCTTGCTTTTGACTGCTGCCTCAGAATTGTACTAATTCATACTTTCTCCAGTTCGGGTGCTTCAAAGACTCTGGAGAAATGACTTAGTAGCTCTAAAGGGTGCATGCCCTAATTGTGGGGAGGAGGTGAATCTATACAAATTTTTTTCTTGCACTTAATTTTATGTCTCTGAAATCTAAAAGCACCACCATACCCTTCTTTTCTCGACCTAGACATTAGATCTTCTCCTACAAACCTAACCACTGTCAATCTTAACTAATTTATTATTTTGCTATAGGTATTTGCATTTGTGAAATCAGAAAAATTCAATGGTTCCCCCCACAGAGCAGATTGTCATGTCTGTGATTGCACTCTAGAGTTTCGTGCCAAGACTGAGGTAATGTAGCTTGCTTACATTTGATATAGATACAAGGCCTTTATAGAACTTGTTAACTTTTTAGTTTCACAGGATTCACTTCAATGTTTCCTCTTTTTAGTGTTTAGATCACACGTTCGTCTTTGTTTTCATAATATTTTGTATGATTTACATATCATAAATTGCAGGACATATTCATTGGATTTTTTGTTGTTGACACAGTTGTTTTTTACGTTTTTGCAGCAATCTGTATCTAGACTTGGGAGAAAGTGGGTATATGGTCGTATATATCTCGTCTCACGGAAAGGTAGAAGTCGGAGGTGGATGTGAGCCGTTTGCAGTGCGTACACAACGTAACTGTTAATAGAAGCACGATTCTTTTCTTTGATTTTTCACTTATTTTTGAAGAAACTAAATCGACTACCAGACTTCTTATACTTTAGAACGAATTGTCGAGACTCTTAAAATTAATCGTACTTCATAAGAAAAATAAATGGTTATCTTTTGCTGTTGGAGAGTGTTAATGTAGTGCAAAACAGCGAGCCAACTTTTAGGACATTATTGTCACTGCATTCATGCAATCGACTGGTTATATATTGTCATCTTTCTCCATGTTTTGGGCTGCTATTCCAAAATTTTATAGTTTCAAGATCCGAAATGGCATTTTTAACACTACACCCTCTAGATATCTAGTCAAATAATTAGGTTATAAAGTATAAAAGTAGTTGTGAAATTTAACCATTAGGCTAACATTTCTTCATCCTTGGATCTAAATTTCCCATGCTTGGCTCATATTTTGCAAAACTTAAAGTGCACCCAATCAGCATACATTCGTACACTATTAAGATACACATGAATCATCCATCTAGTTCAATAAGTATCTGAACCCTAGATTCTGATAAAAAAAAAATATATATATATATAGGGCAATTCATAAAAGATACAAATTTGAACAAACTTCAAGCACCCCAAATTCTGAAATTTATGCTTTTGAAGAAAATAAATAAATGCAAAACAAACAATTTTTAGCAGCCATAAACCATACAACTCTAGCACTACGATGAAGTTTGCTGGCAATGGTTAATGTGAAGCAAGAAAAACAGTGTTGATTAGCATTAGGTGCTTGTAACTCAAACTGCTAACATTTAGTGGGATATTTATGAAGGTAACAGTGAAGTAAAAAATGTACCTCGATTGAGAACTAGCTTCATGATCTGCAAGATTAAAATGTTACACAATGAAATGTATAAAAGAAATGGCTATTAGCATTTCTCAAGTAAGGAAGTTTCTCATTGTTTGATTAATGAATCGTTCCTCATGTAACAGAGTCAAAAACTTCAACATGACTTAGAAACACAGGGTGGCCAAATTGATGATACAGCGCATATCAAAAGTGGGCCAAGCTGTATACCAGAATCCATGCCAACTGAACACAAAAAGAGGAGTTTTGTCAGTTATAAACATGGGAAATTTTCCCTTTAGAAAATCTTATGCAATTCTGGCATTTGAACATGAAAGAAATAGTGAAAAATTATTTAAGTACCAAAAAGAGAGTTATCGAAGCAATAAGCCCTTCCTGGAGAAGGGCTGCATGACCTCCAAATTCTTCTTCGTCTATTTTTAGTGTCATTGCGTAATAGCCATATATTATCCCAGTGTTATGGCCAGAAAACTGCAAAGAAACCATTAACTAAAAGTTTAGCAAACAACAGTAAAAAAAAAATTACATCACAATGAATGTCCTAATACTATTTGTTGATACACACACACTAGGTGAAAATGAATAAATACAACGCAGGGGAAATTGGCATCATAAATTTCTCAACATGGATAAAAAGGAAACCTAAAAAGGACAAGCTAGCTTTAAATTCTTTTGGTACCATGAAGACAACGCCAATAGTCCTTTCAATTTACAAAGAAATGGGATGGGGACATACACATTTCATTCTCTGGAAAAGCAAGTAGAAATTTTATTAATTTATCAATTCAAAAACATCAGAAATAGAAAGCAAATTGATAACTCTAGAAATGGCTGAGAAAAACACATAAAAAAGAGCCATTGAATATGCATATGTGCATTTGCAGCATAGCAAAATGCGCAACCACTTTTTGTTATTAAATGCTATTCGAGAGACTTAACAATTATCTTCTAAAATGCACTCCGGTATAGTTATCCTTAGCTTGAGTTGTTACAGTTCTTATTTACGCACAACTCAATCACTAAGAACTATCAGTGAACAATTCTCAGCCAATCTACTGTTATATGAAACTCTAATCACCATATATGTTAGTGCAAATTCCAAAAGCCCCATTCCTATTTAGAATTAGTGTGAACCATCGGAAAAGTATTCCATAGAGAACAAAATACAATATATGGCATCTAAATTGCTAGTGAACTGACCAAACCTGGGACAGTCTCAACAATCCCAGGCAAATTTGGAACACTGCAATTCATAAAATGCATGTAACATGAATCTGTGAACTTACATGAAGATCCAAATGCCTCCAACAACAGGGATTGCACCCCATAATAAACCATAGAAAAGAGCTACAACTTGTCGAATCCAATGCAATACATCACCTAATTGGTCCTGCTCCAAAAATCAACCAAAACACATGATCAAGTTTTCTTTTTTTCTCAAATTTACCCAATTCAAGCTCCATTCATGACCATCCTATTAAAAACCCATTAAATTAAACTATTTCAGATCTGAATTAGCTCAATTAAGAGACTCATTAAAGTTAAAAAAACAAAACAGCATGACAGTTACTCTTTCGTTCAATTCATAGTTACTTTCTTAAATAGTCAACAAAAAGTAACGATAACATATAAGAAAATGATTCACCTTGTCCCAAGAAGCTTCTGGATCTAATAACTTGGCGAATTTGAAAAGGGGAAAGTGACCATTTTCGTGCTGATGTTGCCATGCATTCGATTTAACTGATTTCGATTCTTTCATAGTCAATTTTAATTGCTTTCCTCAAAGGCTCTTTGCAAGAAAAAAAAGTAAAAAGTTTATAGGAATTAATTGAAAATGAGAAGTAAAAGAGAAAAGGTTCATTGATTTTGAGGTTGATTAGGGTTAGGGTTTTGGACGGGACGATAATAAAATTTTCTGAAATAATTAGGTGAGAGCAGGTTTTTAAAATTTTAAAAATAAATTTATTCATTAATCTATAAAAAGAATTTTAGATTTGTAATACCATCAAATTTTACTAAATTTCCTATTAAATATACATTGTAAACAACAGGTAAAATTTTCACAATTCTAACGCATATAATGTAGGATGGAGGGATCACTCTAAGCCTCATCTCCATCAATTTCTCCCCTACACTTGAAGGATGACAACTCTATCTAACCTTTTGTTAGCAATATCATTGCCTAGCATCGTAATACCATGGATTTGATGGTGAGATTCTTAATTTTAATATTTATGATATAGTTAAACATCCTAGTGAAGTCACCAAAGTTTGCATACTAAATACTATTGGTTCTTTAGCTCACCATTCATTTCATTTGCATGATCAACAGTGTCATATTTAGTGCATTGCAGGAATGTTAATATGAAAAAGTTTAACCATCTTGGAGAGAAATTTCTTGATTAAAAATTATCTATCCAATGCGTGAAACAGAGACACCCAAGTCTCTAAATTATAGATCTAGTCATTTGGAATTACTAGATGCTCATTCTGAATTTTTTCTATTTATTTTGTAGGCAATGATCATCATCTCCCTTATCTCTTTTTACACAAAAGAGAATATGAAAGATTGCAACTTCGGAAAATGGAAGCAATACGAATTAAAAATTCGAGATGAACAAGAAACACTTTAGGCCGGTGTGATTATATGAGTTAATTTATGTGAACTGAATGCTCCATGATGATTAGTTTTTGCTAAATCGGTTGGGATACTTTATTCGCACAAGTTCCCTTTTATAGATAAATTTTTCAAAAAAAGTTGAAAAAAAAAAAGAAAAAACAATAAAGTGTCCTATACTCCGTTAATTATTTAGATTAGAAATAAAGTTTTAGAATTGTGATCGATTAGAGAATTAGGGTCAAGTGATTGGGTTGTCATTTGTTTTCGTGTCAAAAGAACGAGTGACATTTTAAGATATTCACTTACTCCGTTAATCTTAATAGTTATGAGTAGAACTAATAACCATCTAAAGTTATGTTTAATAATTATGAGTAGAACTAATAACCATCTAAAGTTATATAACACTCTTCCTCCGTCTCAATGAATGATAGATGTTGCCGGAGTATTTATTTAAGAAAATAAACTTAAAAATATTTTTATAAAATTATAAAAAATATTTAAACTCTATTAAAAATAAGTTTGATGCTTTTTCAAAATAAAGTTCAAAATGTATTAACACAAAAAAAATTAACTAATTTGTGAAGAATGGAAAGTTACTTAATTTGTTAAAGGTTTATCAAATCTTTTGAGAATTTATGAGAAATTAACTAAAATCAAAATAGAAAAGGGAGGTTGCCACCTAGGCAATACTACAATTATTATAAATGTGTACATTAAGAAGCCGCCTAGGCAACCCAAACTACTGCATAGGTGGTATTGTAAATATTTTTATTTTTCATACATCCATGAAAACATTATCATATTATATCAATGGGTTTCAAAAAGTTAAAAATCAATTTCTTAACTCATTTATACTCAAAATAAAAAGGCATACATGCATTTGAAATGAATAGTGGAATAAAACTACTTTAAGAAAACTGAAAGGAATTCAAGTTACAAATCAAATTTACAAATATCATTTCAAACTAAGTCCTCATGTACTGCCAAAGTTCCCATACTATACTAGACATTATGAATACATAGTAACCTCTAATGAAGGGTGATGTGAAGCTCCCTATTTGAAGTTGCAACTTCTTGACGAATCTATTACCTAAACATTTTAAACTACTAATGTCTGAGCTTGATGAGCTCAATGAGTCTCAATGGATAAACTTACTTATCCTAGCTCATTATTAGTGTTGAGTCATTTTAATCTTATCTAATACAATGTAATCATATCAAATTTAAGGTTTCAAACAGACTCATTTCGTATTACCAAATCCTTGAGGCTCAACTTACCCTTTTTAACTTATTAGTCGATCACTTGGTAATTCATATTCAAGACTTTTATCGAGGTTAACGTTATTGATTAATCCAAAGTTCATTATCCTTTTTGGCCTTAGCTTGCCATTATATTCACATATGAGTTCAAATATGGCCTTAGGTACACTTTGCAAACCTTATTTTCCTTTGTTAAATTTTCTACCAATGGAGCATGTGGAATCGTATACTTGCATCTCAATCTTATGACTTATGACTCATGGTTTAACCTTTTTGCTAGACACATATTCTTTTAATTTGATAATCTTTTAACATTTTTCACTTTAGAACACATTTTCACTTTATATTCATAATCACATATTATTATGTAGGTTTTAGTTTGATTAGGCTATGGTAAACACTAGGAAATGACTCGAATACACAGGACTCCTCCACCACACCAAAGGGCACTGAAGTGCAAAATCATATAGTAGCACAACCCATCCCTCCACCATACTGACCGCCGTTAGACGTGTGCACGTCTGGACTGGAAATAATGCAGCAAAATAGATAAATAATTAAATAGCGGTGTCCGCAGATATACGAGTCAAATTGTAATATAGATTAGTGTTATAATGAAACACTTCGGGAAGCATTCCGAGAATCATACCGAAGAGAAGTTGAATTAAACCTAAACTAATTCTCTACACTAATAAGTCGAAATAGTACTGATTTAAAATTATATTACAAAAAACTAAATTAACATCAATTAATCAAATTAACCTAAAAATTACTTAAACTAAAAAAAATTAACAAATTAACAATCGAAATAAATCCAATAAAACAAGCCGGAGATCAACTCACTTCAGTGATCTTAATTAACTTCAAATTTTGGGTTTTATCGAGTTAGCTAGTAATTAACTAGTTATTACCTCTCGACCTCTAACTAATTAACTAATCGGCCAATACACGCTTACCTCTCGTCCTCACTTTCTTGACCGAGATATATTATGATTTACTCGATAAATTTATCTCTCGATCTCGTTTATCCTAAATTACTTCTTAGGGGCGTCACTTCCTAGGGTTTAATCGCACATAATTTAAACCAACTAACTCTAATTTCAAACCCTAATTTATTCGTTAATTATTCACACATTCATTCGTTAATCTCCTAAGGAAATTAACTACTCATGGATCTAAATGTTAAAATCCCTAAACTCATATTTAACATGCAAAGTAGAAAATTAAATAAAAGTAAGGAGTAGAGAAATAAGTCTATTTTTTATATCAATTTGAGCTTGGAAGCAAAATCTCCTTTAATAGTCACAAAGATCACTTCGATTGCAATTGGAATCAACAAAGAAATAACGAAAAACAACTATATTAAAGCCTTAGATTGAAATCTAACCCAAGTTGAAACAAGAACAAAAGTATATAAAAGACTAAATTGAAAACAAAATAAAAACTAAGTAAAAACCTTAAAATAACTAAACAACTCACTTGGCCAGGCCTCTTCAAATGAGACTTAACATGCCTATTTGTAGAGTTTATGCTCAGACCTAATTAGGGTTACTAAATAGTCCAAAAATCTGATTAAGGTACATTGTGTGGACTAAAATACCCTTAATTAGAATTCCAACTTGTAACTCGGTGTCGCGACACCATAGAACCAGTGTCGCTACACTGCTTTAAAAAATCTGGGTATTTTGGCTTTGAAGTTCGGTGTTGTGACACCACTTCTCGATGTCTAGACGCTGCAGTCGTCGTTCATCTTCTAAGATCGAAAATAATGTCCTACATACTAGATAGAGTCATTAGACCATCCCTAAGCCCATAGTGGCCCACTAGGTCATGACATAACTCAAAATGCATAAAAATGCTTATTTTTCATAAATTAAACACAAAGCAATAAAAACCGAAAATGAAATAAAAACATAAAAAAAAAACATGTTATAAAACAAGCTTGTTAAGTGCTGAAAATACCTTAATTTTCCAAAACAAATTGTGGCAGATCACACACCAATGAGCTTATAAGAACATAAACTACACCACATCAATATGCACTAAAGTAGAGAGAGAGAGATTGCAATTGTAACACCCCCTAACCCCGAACTGTCTCCGGAACAGGGTTACGAGGCATTACCGAACATATCAGACAATTTACGAATAATTCATAAATAAAAATAGCATTCATAGTGTAATTGAATAACTAAGTCCCTATAATGAACTCTTGAAGTCCAAAACATATATTAAAAGTGAAAGGGACTCGTTCAAGTATTCCGATTTTTTTTTTATAAATTTAGACAGCATTTCCGCTTATTTTCACATAAAACCCCCTGCAATTAAAATCGTATTCATTTCAAACATAACCAATTCAACCAATTCATTTCACATATTCATTTTCTATTCAAACTCAATCAATATAATATCAATTTAAATTTATCAGTGTACTAATTAAATTGAAATGGATAACTTCTTTTATTATAATTCTTAGACTTGTAATACTAACATTTTTAACCATTTATATTCAAAACATAATAACCTTTATACACATCCTATGTACATGCCACATTATCAAAAGAAAATATACATCACCAAAAGTTTGCTGAAGTCGGGTCTGGCTTTGGATACTGATTCAGTACTTGACTTCTACAACCTGAGCACGGAAACAACCGTACGCTGAGTATGCATATACTCAGTAGTATCACTATAATTCAATTTAATTGAATTACATTAAATCACACACATACTTTTACATTACAATTATCTTCACTTAATGAACAATTTAATCTTTTTATGTTATCATTTGATTATATATATATATATATATATATATATATATATATACCATTCTTAATTCTTTATTTCAATTCTCATCTTTCACATATGCCATATCATTTAAATTTAGTTTTAACAGTAAATTTATCTAATTTGTCCCTATTAACTTGACTTGGACTCGGCAGATACACGGATTCCAACCAACACACCAGTACGGCACATTGTACCTTAACGGTACACAATACTTAAACAGTAATCAGTAACGATAACAGTAACAGTAACAGTATTCAACACACAAAGTGCTGAATCTGTAACAGTAACGGTAACAGTAACAGTAGTTGGCACATAAGTGCCTGATCAGTAAGCCGAAAAAACCCCGTACACTTCCATATCCTATGGCATGCCAACTATATCTGCCTAGCCCGACTAGTTAATAGGGTATTTGTAACAGTCCGATTTAGACCCTAGTCGGAACAGTGGTTTCGGGACCACAAATCTGAGTCAGTAAAATATTTTAATATTATTTTCTGTGTCTGCAGTATATGTTTAAGTATGTGTTAAAGTTTCGTGAGTTAATTTGTCTATTTGTGTGTTTAATTTGATAAAAGGACTAAATCGCATAAAAGGTAAAAGTGACCTTCTATTTGAATAAGTGTTGAATTGTTAATGTTCTTATTATGTGAAGTCCTTAAAGGGGTAATAAGCCATTATTAAAGATAATGGATGGCTATGGATGATTATGCCCTTAATGTATATTTGTTTCAAATATTAATTGAAAGGTTAATAAGGTAAATAGATTAATAATATGTTATAACAAATAAAACATCAAAAAAATGGCCATTTTACTCGTCTTTTTGACCGAAAATAAGAGGAAGAAGAAAGGGTTTAGTTCTTTTGATTTTCGGCACTTGCAGGCTTTGATTAAGGTAAGTTTTGACTTCGGTTTTTGATAATTTCTACGTTTTTGCAATCGTTGCTTCGTATACTATAAAACCCATGTCTTAATTTTGAGAATTAATGATGTTTTTGAGATGAGCCTTTGATGAACTCATGTGTTTTATTATGTTTGTTGTTGAATTATGAAAGATATATGTTTGATTATCATAGTTTGTATTTGGAGTTTTGTTGAATTTAAGTATTTTTTATTAAATTGAGAAAATGAAATTTTGAAGGACTAATTTGTGAAGTAAATGAAATGTATGGATTGATATGAACATAGTGTATATTTGGCCAAGCATGGGTAAAAGTAAATTTGGTGTATTTTGTGATTTTGTTAAATAAGGACTAAATTGTCAAAATGTGAAAATATGAGGGCTAATTTGCAAATTTCTCTAAATATGTGTATTTGGATTGAATTGAATGTTTTGGTAAATAAATGGATTAAATTTGAATATGTATAGATCAAGAACCGAAGAAAACGGACTTAGATCGCGGGAAATCGAAAGTAATCGAGTAGTCGTATCCGTTTCCGTTAATCGAATTTGAGGTAAGTCGATATACAAATAAATATATTTGAATTAAATTATTTGTTTATATATGAAATGTAAATTCATATTCTTTCATTTAATATAAAATTCGAGTACTATCTAAATCATGTTTGCATTTCTTGTCTCATGTATTTAATATCATGCTTTGTGCTTATTACCATGTCATATACCAACATTTGATTCACCTATCATTATATCTCAATCATATGTAAATCACGACATATCACAAGAACCATTTCAATTTCTTATCACTTTCTCAAATCTATTTATTTGTTTTATTATTGTATCGGCCTTCAGTGCTTATAATAATCGGGTCGCATTGTCTTTCACATGCTATTTTTCATTGCTTTATCATTAATGTACATTTTCACAGTTCACCTTTAACAATCAATATCCAATGTCAATAAGCAAAGTACATGTTTTATAATCCTTATTAACTGGACACGGGCTCAAGACGGATACACGGATTATCCAACCATCACACCAACATATTCGACACTCAATGTCTCATCGTTACGTTCGAAGTAAAATCTCGTACACTAATCCCATGGCATGCCAATTGTACTCAACATTATTCGAGACCTTTAATAGGATAATCATTATCTCAACATATATATGTATTTTACATATAGCAACCATCATATAGCAAGTTCATATCAATCAAACCATTTACGTATCAATACATAACATTAGTTAACACATCACATTTCTTTAATTTAATCTTAATCATGAATAATTATCAAATCAAGAGACAAATATCAGTGTTACCTTAATTGAACCTTAATTAAACCATATTTAACGAACCACATATAGATTAAATTCAAAGTCATGAAAGCACAAACCAAAATAGGCTACTCGTTTACGGCCTTCGCCTTTCCTTTATTTAGAGATGACTTACGTCGTCTTTAGATACGTATGATAAATTCGATAATAGATGTAATAACCAATTTTTGCTCGGCCCAATTTTATAACCCAAACCAATTGCAGCCCACAACCCAAATCTGAAAGGCCTGATAGGCCCAAAACATTAATCTTTTTCAGGAAATTTTAGGGTTTTTGAAACCCTAAAATAACCTAGCCGCCTCACCCCATGCGCACCACTGTCTGATCTTCAGCTCCACTAACTAGTGTCTGCCACCGACCCCCACTCACAGCTCCACTTGCGCCGCCCATACACCTGCAAGGATAAGAAGACAAAACAAAGAACAATAAAAAAAAATCGTGTAAAACGGCTATAAAGCCAAGCAAAGAACACTGTAACAGGGGCTTCTTTTTTTAGAAATCAATACAAGTACAATATTTTCAAAAAGAAAAAAAGGAGAATTCGAAATCAAGAAAAGGAGATTAAATACAAAGAATAAAAGCATATCAAAGGTTCTCTTTTGCATTTTCGTTCCTTCTTCCCTTTCTTTTTTATTTTTTTCCACGAAACTATTCATAATCGTATAAAGATTTTTTTTTTTTTGTTTTTAAACTATATATATATATATATATATATATACATATATATATATTCCCATTAAAATATAAAAAAAAGGAAAAAGAAAAAATATTTTTTACCTTTTCCGGCCACCGTGCGCGGTGGCCGGCGACAACTCCAGCGACAGAGGAGCGGCGGCGGACTGGCCGGAGAGTCCCCGAGGAAGACCTGCCCTGCAGAGAAAAAGAGAGGGTCAGAATTTTTTTAAAAAAAAAGGTGATGAAATGAAATTTTTGGGGATTTTAGGCCTTAAATAGCCTCCTAAAACGACGTCGTTTTGGGGCTGGCCTTAAACACCCAAAACGACGTCGTTTTGCCTCTGACCCGGCTTTGACCCGACCCGCTAGGAAGGATCCGCGTGTTTCTTATTAATGGATTTATTGCGCTTTTGGTCCTTCCGCTTTTTTATGATTTTGCGATTAAGTTTAGGAAATTTTTTAATTTGGCCCAACAATTTGTTTCTGATTTCAATTGGGTCCCCTCCCCAATGTTGCACATTTTGAAGGAAGGGATTATTGTCCATTTTGGTCCCTCTCCTTCCACGCGCGTTTCAAATAGACCCTTCCCCTTTTATTTTATTTCGAATTAACTCTAAACTTTTGTTTTAAATGCAATTTGATCCTTTTTTAGTTATTTCGCAATCTTTTTAGTCCTTTTGTCATTATATTATTATTGATTATTACCATTATTATATTTTTATGTACATATTTTATTATTATTTTGTTTCACTAACTTTATTATTATTATTATTATTATTATTATTATTATTACTATATTATTATTATCATTATTATTATCATTACTACTACTACTACTATTATTATTATTATTATATTTATTATTCTCATTATTATTACCTCTGTTATTATTAACATAGTTTTGTTTTAAATTTCTTTATTGTTATTTTAATATTATCTTTTAATTTTGTTGCATTTTTTATTATGTTTTGTTTATTCTCGTTTGCATCATTTCATGTAGATCGACAGTTTTGAATCGCAACTCGACATTTTATTTTTTATTTTTTTAATTCATAAAAAAGGGGTTTCACAAAGGTAATATTCATGCGTTTGGAAATTCGAAGAAATTGTGCCCAATCGTGCTGGGTGTGATTTTTTGTTTGACCAAATAAATGGATATCCTATCAAATTTTGCTCATATTTTTAAATAAGGTGATATTCGTGAGTTTGGAAATTCGAAGAGACCGTGCCCAATCGTGCTGGGTGTGATTTTCTGTTTGACCAAATTACGAATATCCTTTTATATTTCAATACGTGTGCTTGGAGAATTTTGGGGATGATCTTGAATTCGAGGATTCAGATTGTCGTATCCAATCGTGCTGGATGTGAGACTCTATTCCTTCGAAATAAGGGAAACTCAATATTCAATCAAGTTGTTCAAAAATCATAAAAAATTTCAAAATCATTTCAAACTTTTCGACATTAGGACATTGATTAATCAATTTGGTACCGATTTTGGGCGTCGCGAGGGTGCTAATCCTTCCTCGCACGTAACCGACTCCCGAACCTATTTTCTCGAATATTCGTAGATCAAAAGCATCGTTTTAGTAAATCGAAACATTTTATTAAAACAAAGGTGATCCGATCACACCTAAGAAAAGGTCGGTGGCGATTCCCATTTTTAATCATTTTTAGAATCAAAGTCGATTCCCGCCTTTTCAAAAAAGGATGGTTTCGACAATAGAAATAATATTAATTTCAAACAAACACATGAAACACAACAATTTAACGTAATTTGTATTTTATTCATTTTAGTCTCTATATCTGAAATAATCATATCTTTCGATATTTAGCATTGAATCAAAATCTAGTTTTATATGTATTTGTAATTAGCCCAATTTGCCCGGGCCCATTAAAACCAAAATAAATACAAAAACAAAACCAATCAATAAAAAATCCAAACTTTTTTTTTAAAAAAGTCCATTTACAGAATAAAATATCAGGCCCAAAATCTTGAATGGCCCAAATACTAAACCTTAAGCCCATTAACCTAAACCTAGAAATCAGAAAAACAAAAAAACCCTAGCCGCAAGCCTTCAGTCGCCGCCTCCACCTCCACGTCCGCTCCCTCCGTACCTCCGTGCGCCAGCACCATGTACGGCCTCCGTACCTACAAGAAAAGACAAAAGAAGGACAAGCAAACAAACAAAAAAAAAAAGCATTGTATTTTCCTTTTATTTTTCGGCTATAAAGCCAAAAAGAATAGTGTATTTTGGAGGATTATTTTTTTTGATCAATACAAAAAAAGGAGAAAAACGAAAAAAAACAGAATCAATTCAAAGCAACAACAACAACAAAAAAAAAACAGATCAGAAAAGGTTCATTTGATCTTTTTTTCTTTACATTTTGTTTCTTTTTTTTTCCTTTTTTTTTTTGTATTTTTTGAATCTGTTTCTTTCTTCTATTCATATTTACATACATATATAAAATAAAAAAAGGAAAAAAAAGGTACATGTTCTTTGATTCGCCAGAAAGGGGGTTTTTGGGGCTCCGATCGCCGTGCACGGTGGTCGATGGCAGCGGACCAGTGGTAGTCTGGTGACCGAAAATCGCAAAAGGGGGGAGGGGGAGAGCTCTTAAGGGTCTTTAGTTTTTTTTTTTTAAGGAAAGGGGAAAATAAATTTTTTTTATTATAAATTTTTTGTTTTTATAGCACCCCCATACGACGTCGTTTTGGGGGCAAGCATCAGACGCCCAAAACGGCGCCGTTTAGCCCTCTGACCCAAGATTCGACCTGCTCCAAGCTTAGGATCCGCGTGTTTTTAACGCAAGGGCTAATTGCACTTTTAGCCCTTCCGCTTTTTTATTACTTTGTAATCAAGTCTTTCTTATTTTTAATTTGTACCCCATGAATTTATTGCGTTTTCAATTAGGCCCATATTCGAACAGTGACGTTTTGGGGGGGTTAATTTCCCTATTGGTCCCTCCTTGTTATTTGCGCGTTCAATGTGGTCCTTTCCCTTTTTATATATTTCAGATTTGCCCCCAAATTTCTGTTTTAAGTTCAAATTAGTCATTTTTGTTATTTTTGCTATTAAATTAAGCAATTTTAATTATTATTATTACTACTTTTATTGTTACTAGTATTATTTTTATTTTATTACTATTATTTTTAATATTATTATTACTATTATTATATTCATTTTTATCATTACCTTCCTTATTATTAACATATTATTATTATTATTATTAACATATTTAGTTAACTTTGTTATTATTATTATTATTTCCATAATATTTATTTGCTTAATATTTTTAAATACACTTATTCATTTATCAGTTTATTACTTATTTATTTTTTTTAAAACTTCAAAATTTATTATTATTATTAATGCCACCATCATTATTATTAACATTATGATTTTTTAATTTGTGTTACGCTATATTTGTTTATTGATTTGTTTAATATTAATCCTTTAGTGCTAAATTTTTAATTTTTTTAATTATTATTTTTCGTATATTTTGGCTTGTTATTTGATCTTCGTCTTTTATGTTGTCATGCATTAATGCATTTATTATTAGTCTGTTATGCATATTAGTACCATATCCATTTTTTGCATTTTACTATAAAATCGTGTTACATTAATCTTTGTCTTTAAATTTTTTTATTAAGCAATTTTTTGTAATTCAAGATTCAAGAAATCGTACCCTAACTTATTGAGTTTCTATTTTTCTCGTCGAGCTTAAAGAACCAATTATCTTTTTTTAAATCAAAGTGTATAAGTTAAATAAAAGCTTATTCTCGAGAATTCAAAAATATTGTGTCCTAACTCACTGGATGTGACATTTTGTTATCTCGATGTAAGAATTTCTAAAAAATAAATGCAATGTTCTGTATTTGGAATTTTGAGAAATTGTGCCCTAACTTACTGGATTTCGATTTTTCATTTGACCCAAATAATCGAATATCCTTCTTAAACTTAAATGCATGAGTTTTTAAAAGTCAAAAGACAAGCTTAGTTTCGAGGATTTGAAATGTCGTATCCTAACTCACTAGGCGTGACATTTTACTTCTTCGAAATAAGCGGGTCTTAGCATCCAATTCAATTTATTCAAGTTTTCTTTTAAATAAAAAAAGGATCGTATTTTAAAATCTTTTCAAGTTTTCGACATTATGACATAAATTAATCAATTAGGGACCAATTTTGGGCATTACGAGGGTGGTAATCCTTCCTCGTGCGTAACCGACTCCCGAACCCGTTTTCTCGAATTTTGTAGGCCAAAATCATTGTTTTAATAAATCAAAATGTTTTAATGATCAATTTCAAGGTGATCCGATCACACCTCGAAAAAAAATTGGTGGCGACTCCATTTTTATTTTTAAAGTCGACCCCGTTTTTCAACGAAAAAAATGTTTCGACACTATTCACTATGAGCCTCATACTTTTAATCTATAGCATAATTTCTTAACAATATTCGAATTATTCAATTTAATTCCTAATGTCATAAATCAACCATATAGCTTAAATGGATTTCTAATAAATTCCTAACACTTTTTTTTATACCCTTTAACTTACTCAAAAATCATATTTCAGATCTCGTCAAAATCAAACTTAATTTTATCAATATTAATTAAATCAAAATTCACATGGGCATGAATATTATTAGTTAAAAAACTAAAAAACTTTTCATAACTTTAATAAGAATTTTTTGATGACCAACAATTCTTCAAACTCAAACCTGATGATTCATGTTTTCTTTTTAAAACTTTATATGGAATTGCTTTGGGAGCCGAACTTTGATTTTTTTTTATAGGTATTTAAATAATTTAAAAAAATTCGAAAATGGGAAGAATCAGATTCAGTGTAAAGTGGGAGAATTAGATTCTTCAATCTGTACCGTCGAAAGTTAGTTTGATTGAACTGATTTTAGCTCCCATTAGTCTCGTCAATTGATGGAATCAGCCTGAAAACACCAAGAATGGGTCTGATGGAACCAGTCAATTATTGGCAACATTTAATTTTTTTACTGATTTGATTAATGAGCAGGGGTCATCGAAATTGCGAAAAGGAATGAAAATGAAACAATTTAGGCTGACAAAAAGAAAAATTGTTCTATTTTGTTTATTAATAAAAAATATATATTTTGAGAGCTGCAAGGATTGAACCAAACATCACAATCACCTTGAATGTTAAAGAGATTATAACATCAGCTTTTACCTGTAAATGTGAACATGAAAGGGTATCAAAACAAACCAGCTGTCTTTGAATTTTCTGAAGATGGTTGGAGGGACCGACCGATTTCAACACCTTTACCGACTACATATTGAAAACGTTAAAATTCGATTTTTAAAGATAAATGCGTAAACTGATGAAACCTTTCGTTTTATGTCTGCATTATCATTTCTGCAACACCCTTTTTATGTTCTTCCACTGCATTTAACAATTCAATTTAATCCTTTCTTAATTTTATTTCAGCCTTTAATCCAAAAGTACTAGTTTAGTTCCCTTTCAACAAAATGAAACAGATAAAAACAATCCTAAAGCATGAGTTATAAAATAGTTCCACTGGTTTGACTTGTAGGAAAATTTTTGGAGCAACTACACCAAAATAAAACATGCATTCACAACAATATGAAGCTAATTGCTACAAAGTCATAAATAATGATACGAAAGGGTTTAAGAGTCTGATGGGAGATATGTTGTGCAAATTTGAGTATATTGTACAGATCGAGTGTGATAATGAAAATGCTTCCAATTCTACTTTTTTATGTTCTTAAATTGTATTAGTGTTTATTTATTTATTTTAATTTGATATTTTTATTATATCGATTTCAAATATTGTATATATTAATATTTATTAAACCATAAAATTTATAAGAAATCTATTAATAAAATATGAAATATAAGGATTTAATGATTAAAATGCTATTTCTCCAAAAATATAGAGAAGAGTAAAAATAGTTTAATTTAATTTATAGTAAGTGGAAGATTTGCTCTTCCACAGCTGCCGTGTAAAACTATGACTGTATTGTCACACGGTATTAAAATATGACTTCGGTGAATACTGAAACAAGCAAAAAACGTTGATTGGTTTGTCCGAGAGACCAAACGGACCCATTGTGACGCCGTGACGTTTTCATTTTGCGGGTTGCGGTGCGGCATCCTATTTACAAGCTTTCGTTTTTTTTTTTTCTTGTTCTGGGTATTTTACTATTATGGTCTGGAATGGTTTTGATAGACTCCCTCTTTTCTTCAGTTCTCCATGCCTTAATAAAAACAGTAGTAGCAGAAGAATAGAAAAAACGTGTTTTTCTTTCTCTTGTTTTATTAGATCCTAGGTTCTTCTTCTGTGTTGTTTCAGGTATGGCTTAAACTTTAGTTTTCTGTTGGAATTTTAGACGGTATTGTTTCTTTTTTCTACATGGGAGGGGGGGGTTCCATGTCTGTGGATTCTTATTAGAGATTAGATAGAAAACCTGCTTTTGTGCTGAATTATGGTTTGTATTTAGGTTGTTAGTTTAGGCTGTAAATTATGGGTTCAGAGTTCAATTCCATAAACGGTTTCAAGTTCCACAATGGGTTTAGCGTGCCTTATTCAAATGGATACCCTAAATCCGAGATTTCTAACGGGGTTAGATTAAATGACCCATCTTTAGATTTAAGCTCTGTAGGTGCCCCATTTTTACCTTCTATTGGTTTGAATAATTCTAGCACTTATGCTTCATTTTTTAGCACAGACAAAGAGGGAGACTCTTCATCTCCTTCTGATGACGGTGACTTCTCCGACACTGTTCTCAAATACATAAGCCAGGTGCTTTTGGAAGAGGACATGGAAGAGAAGCCCTGTATGTTCCATGATTCGTTGGCACTTCAAGCTGCCGAAAAATCGCTTTATGAAGTTCTTGGTGAGAGCTATCCTCCTCGCCATCGAGCCCCTCTTTGTAGTGGCCATAGTGTTGAGAGCAGCCCTGATGACTGTTCTTTCCGTACGTCCGGTGATCATAGCACTTATACTGGTTCTAGTTTTAATACTAGCAAGTCTATTGATTCTCGGTGGAATGGTGATTTGGGGGAAAACAATGACAAGCCGTCTTTATTCGAAGCAAGTGTTCCTGATAACTTTGTTTTTCAGTCTTCTGTGAATTCTTTTTCACAGTCTTCAGCTCGTTTTCGAAAAGGTAATGCTAGTAATGGGAAAGGGTTGGTGGGACCTAATTCGAATGAGCTTGCTATTCCAAATTATTTTAGTGCGAGTGAATTGGCATTGCACTTCAAGAAGGGGGTTGAGGAAGCTAGTAAGTTCCTACCCAAAGGTAATCAGCTGACTATCGATTTCAAGAGCAATGCATGGACTGCAGAGTTGAATCAGAAGGCTCCAGTGACGGTAGTCGAAATGGAGAGTGATTGGAAGGAGTATTCACCACATCGGTTGACAGGAAAGAAGAATCATGATCGAGAAGATGAAGATTTTGAAGAAGGGAGGAATAACAAACAGTCAGCGGTTTCTGGGGATGAAAGTGAGCTATCTGACATGTTTGATAAGGTGCTCATTTGTGCTGGAAGAAATGAAAAATCTCCTGCTTGTGGTGCTGATGAAACTCCACGCAATGGACCAAACAAATTGCAGCCAAAGGAGCAAACAAATGAATCCGGGAAGGCTCGTGGCAAGAAACAGGGTAAGAAGAAAGAAGTAGTGGATTTGAGGACTCTCCTGATTTTATGTGCACAAGCAGTCTCAGGAGATGATGGTGTGACTGCTAAGGAACTAATAAAGCAGATTAGGCAGCATTCTTCACCCACTGGTGATGGCTCTCAGAGATTAGCTCAGTGCTTTGTCGATGCCCTTGAAGCACGCTTAGCTGGGACTGGAACTCATATTTATTCCTCTCTGGCTGTGAAAAGAACTTCAGCTGCTGATATGTTGAAAGCTTACCAAGTTTATTTATCTGCCTGCCCATTCATGAAGATGGCAATTTTTTTCGCAAACAACACTATTTTTAAGGTAGCAGAGAAAGCAACGACACTCCATGTGATAGACTTTGGTATTTTTTATGGTTTTCAGTGGCCAGCTCTAATCCATTGCCTTGCAAACAGACCTGGTGGTCCTCCAAAATTACGAATTACTGGAATAGAGTTTCCCAGGCCTGGCTTCAGGCCTGCTGAGGCTGTCCAGGAGACCGGCCATCGCTTGGCAAGGTATTGTGAGCGTTATAATGTTCCGTTTGAGTTCAATGCTGTTGCACAGAAATGGGAGACAATCCAAACTGAAGACCTCAAGATTAATTCCAATGAAGTTATTGCTGTGAATTGCCTGTTTCGATTTAAGAACCTACTAGATAAGACAGTAGTGTTGAACAGTCCAAGGGATATCGTTCTAAACTTGATCCGGAAGATAAATCCTGATATTTTCGTTCATAGCATTGTTAATGGGTCCTACAACGCCCCTTTTTTTGTGACACGGTTCCGGGAGGCACTCTTCCATTTCTCTGCACTATTTGACATGTCCGAGACAAATATCTCTCAAGAAGATAACTTGAGGTCCATGCTCGAGCAAAAGTTTTACAGGCAAGAAATAATGAATATTGTAGCATGCGAAGGCACAGAAAGAGTAGAAAGACCGGAGGCATACAAGCAATGGCAGGTTCGTAGTGTGAGGGCTGGCTTTACACAGCTTCCATTAGACCCTGAACTCATGAAGAAAGTTAGAGGAAAGGTGGAGTGCTACCACAGTGATTTTATGGTGGACGTGGATGGGCGGTGGATGTTGCAGGGATGGAAGGGTCGGATTATCTACGCATCTTCTGCTTGGGTACCCGCATCTTATCCAGTTTAAAAGGCAAGCTTTAACGAGAGCATCGTTCAAGCCAGGTATTGACATCAATCTTTAGGATGACCTATCAGAAAATTTTGTTTTTACCTCAGAATGAAGTAGCAGTGGCTTGTATTGATTACATTTAATGCTCCTTAACATGATGGTGTAACATGCTACATAGCTTTTGTAGATTGTGCCTTCGGCTCATTTGACCTACTCTTGTACCCTAATCTAGTTAGTGCAATGCAACTTCATAGATTATGCAAGGACTACTGGTTTATCCATAATCCATGGCCTTGCTTCGTACAGCACTGAATACGTGCCAAATGGCTAACTTTTTTCTAGAACATCATAATCGTAAAGAAACAAACAGGGCGGTGGGGGTCCATTAATTTATATAAATATGAGGTTAAGCAAAGTCCAATACAGCTTTGACAAACTGCAGGGCAGGTGGTATCTTCTCCTTAATGTTGACAACGGCAAAGTTAAATCAATCCATGGACTATGTTTCTTTCAATAACAAAGGCTTAGCTAATTTCTTGGGTTTATTTCACTTTATTTTTTTTATTTACCAAATTTCACTATCAATACGCCACTAAGGTTAATTTATGTCACAATTTCTGCTGTAAGCAAAGACAACTAACCCAAAAACAAAATACTAATTGAATAGATAATACAACCATGTTAATACCCAATTTGTATGTAAGTTTATATGATTTGACACCTAGAATACCAGACACTATTGCTAATCATGAATTATTTTGAAGTGCATGTAATGTTCAATGTACCAGGCGATATGGGTGATTGGCATATAATTTAATGCAACATTTTATGTACTAATCAATCAAAGCAAGCATCTTTCCGTAGTCACTATAATAATTGGTTACTGAATTTAATTTGATGAGTGAGGATTATCTTTAAAGCTTACCACTGTCAAGTATGTTTTTACCATTTTTAAAGCTTACCACTCTCATTGAAATATTAAACTATATAAAAGGGTAATATGTAGTCTATCTCTAAATTTGTCTAAAAAGTATTTAGTTAGTATTTGGCTCTTTTTTTTAGTTGGTATTTAAATTTGTATTCCGTCACATACATTGCTTCAATTTGTTAACAACATTAATTTTTTAAGAGTTAACATGTAGTTTGCCCTCTAAGTTTGTCCAAAAGTACTTAGTTGGCACATGAACTTGTCCAAAAAATTATACTTTTTTTAAATTCATTTCTATTTTTTAAAAGGTTTTTAATTTTTTTTTAATTTATGTTCGTCATGTGTCATACTAAGAGGTTACCACATGTAACTGTAGGATTGACCATCAATGTCACATCAGCGCAAACTAACGGTGCTAGAATAGAGATACCAACCTAGGTAACGGAATACAAGTTTAGGTATCAACTAGGTACAAAAGAAAATTCAAATATCAATTAGGTACTTTTGGACAAGCTCAGGGGCAAATTACATATTAACCCTCTTGACCGCGCGCACCGACATTGATAATCAACATAAAAAAAATCAATAATAGGGTGATATATTACAAGTGTGGCAGACCGAGTTGTAATATTTTAGTGATACAATGGAACACTTGAATATTTTAAGGATCAAACCCAAGAGAGTTCGAGGACAAAGTGATTCCTAATTGACAAGTATGCAACGAAGAAGTCTAGCTAACTACTCATTAAGTTCTATATTATGACAATTCATTATCAGGGTTAATTAAGCTAAGTACCTACTTAACAATAAGAAGGACCAAATTGTAAAACAAAAAAAAATTACACAATTAACAATTTAAAAAAAACAAGTGGCCGGTTGACTTCTATATTGTTGATTAGTCTTTGTATTAGGGATCTAAAAAGTTTAAACTTCTAATCAGCTCAATTTTACCTCTCGGTCACCATTTTACCAAATTAGACTATTTAGTCTGGTTTATCTCTCAACCTCACCAAACTGACTCAGACTAAACGGATTGATGCTTGATAGGATCTCCTCTCGGTCTCACCCATCTATATGTTCCCTTAGAGGCATCAATTCTAAGTTTTGAAAGTTATTCAATGTAGCCTAATTTTTACAATTTAATCTTTATACCAAAAACTAACCAAACCATCAACCAACCACCATAAACTTAGTCACCTGACATCATTTCCATACAAAAAATAGTCCAATAAACAATCAAAGCATACATTAGATTAAGCACAAAAGTAGGGTTTAAAAAGCTTAGTGATTTCTTGATGGTTGCTTAGAAGAGACAATGTTGACAACAGTGGAGGTCACAAATACTATCAAAGAACATGTTTTTAACTAAAAAAAAGAAATAGAGATGAGCTATATTAAATGTTATGGATTAAAATGATAATACAAAGAAGGTTTGAGTACTAAACAACAATTAAGACAAAGCTACAGTAAAACTAACAAACTATCAACTAACACAACTAAAAACTAGAAAAGTTTAAAACTAAACCCTAAAAATATGAAGAAGAAGACAACTAGAAAGCTAAAAAGATGAAAGAAAAGTAAAACTAAACAACCTCTTAGTAATGATTTATGGTTTATGGTTTATGGTTAGTAATGATTTTCTTCGTTTTTTTATAAATTTTAAACGAAAATATTAAAGGTTAAAATATGCTCCAAATTTGTATACTCTTCATACATTTAGAATTTAGTCTTTTTATTTTTATTTTTAGGTATATCTTTTTACTCTTCATATTTCGAAATCCAAGCCCAATTGTTAACACCATTTGAACTCTTCTATTAAATTAATTAAAGTTACATTTTGAAATAAAGAAATGCTCATTTAATAGTCATGTAACAAGAAAAAATAATGATGTAATTATAAACTTAAATTTAACAAAAAAAAATTAAATGGTGTTAACAATTAAACTTACAATTTTAAATTGAGACTAAATTCTTAATGTTGAGCAATTCCATTATAATAATATTTATTGAATTATTTTTTAACAAAGTTGATATTGATACTACTTAATTAAAAAACATTATAATAGAATTGGTATAGGAGGTGGAATCTGGACCCAGAATTGTATATAATTTACAATATAAAATTTGAATTGGGATTTTGGGAGATTCACCACACATAAATTCATCACATTATACATTCAACATTTAACAAAAATGTCTCCTATAGTAAATTTTGAATCCACGGAGAAATATTATAAATAATAAAAAAGAATCATATGTACATAGATTTGAAGTTAAATAAAAAAAAAAAGAAGAAGAAGAAGAAGAGAGAAAGACATGATAATGTGCTTTGAAGTGGATACATACAAATATAATTATGTGAATTCACTATATATGTCGTAACCGTTTTTTGAAAACGGGAATCGACTTTGATTTTGAAAACGAAAATAAAAGTGGGAGTCGCCATCAATCCTTTTTTGATGAGGTGTGATCGGGTCACCTCGTAAAACGGTTGTTTTTAATAAACAATTTGATTTATCAAAGCAGCGATTTTGGTCTATGAAATCCAGAAAACGGGTTCGGGAGCCGATTACGCATGAGGAAGGGTTAGCACCCTCGATACGCCCAAAATTGGTACCTAATTGATTAATTAATGTCCTAATGTCGAAAATTGGAAGAGATTTTAAAATACGAACCCTTTAAAAAATGTTTGGATAATTCGAATTGGATATCGAAATTTTCTTGTTCTGAAAAGATGAAATATCACATCCTGCATGATAGGACACGATGTTTCAACCCTCGATACCAAGATCATTTCATGATTTCCAAAATTCCTACATTGCGATTTTAAAAAGGATATTCCACTATTTGGCCAAAGCAAAAAAAACCGATACCCAGCACGATTGGGCACGATTCCTCGAATGTCCAAACACGAAATATTACCTTATTTAAGGAAATACGGTCAAAATTTTAGAAGGATATTTAGTTATTTAGACGAACGGGAAATCGAAACCTAGCACGATTGGGCTCGATTCTTCGAACTTCTAAATACAGAATATCGACCATTTTAAAACTTAATGTATCGAATAACAGTTAATATAATAAGATTTGATAAAAGAGATAAATTACGAAGCTAGGTTGCGTAAAAAATAAGATGATTATTAATAGATTAACGGAAATGATAATAACCAAGATAAAAATAAAATGAAATAGAGAAGTAAAACGAACGAGTTATTAACAAAATAAGTAATAAGTAAGAAAGAATGTACGCGATAATATTAAGTCAACCGACTCGATAATAATGATGGTGACAACAATAATACGATAATACTAAAATAAGAATGATAATAGTAATAATATATCTATAATAATAACAATAGAAGAAATAATAACATAAACAGAAATAATAGTAATAATAATAATAATCATAATAAAGTAATAATAGAAATAAGAATGATAGAATGAGAAGTAATAATAACAAAAATAATAATGGTAGTAATATAAAATAATGATGATGAAAATAAAAATATCAATTAACAAACAAGATAATAAAAATATATACATTATAAAGAAAATATAATGATTGTAATAATAATATAAAGAATGGTGATAAAAATATATTTATAATAATGATAATAATAATAATAATAATTGGAACAATAATGATAATAAGAAAAAAAAATTAATGGTAATGATAATAATAAAATAATATAGGATGTTTAAAAATAATAAATAGTAAAAAATGAAATAATAGGTAAAAAATAAAATAATAATAATAGTAGCAATAATAAACAAATAATAGTAAAAAATATAATAGTGATAATAATAATAATAATAATAATAATAATAATAATAATAATAATAATAATAATAATAATAATATGATTTATAAGGAAAACAAATGAATAAATGAATTTATTAAGCAAATCCAGGATTATATTGAAATCTGAATGAAAGTCAGGGGTCTAAAATTGCAATAAATTAAAGAAAAGGCGATCAGGGATCACAACGTCGCACGCAATAGCTCACGGGGATCAAATGGGTAAATAACCCACCCTGATGCGCAGCGTTTCGGTGCAGGACTAAATCGGGACAGAAAGAAATATTTGGGGCCGAATTTAAAAGCAAGAAAAATGAAAAGGGGGTCAAATCGAACGGAAGCGCTGAAGGAAGGGGCCATTCGCGCAAATATCCCCTTGAAGGGATATGCGCAGTCTCCCTTGAACCAAACGGCGCCGTTTTGTTTGATGCATAAAACCCCAAAATTTTTCTAAAACCTCATTTTTAACCCTAAATTTTTTTTAGAAAATAGCAGAGCAGCCACCAGCTCCCTCTCTCCCTTTTTGTTCCCGACGTTTGGGTTCTCTCCAGCCGCACGTCGCATCACTGCTCCACCACCGCATCGGTGGCTAGAGATGCTCGAGGCCGAACTTTTAAGCCCTCTTTCGAAGCCCCTTTGAAGCCTCGACGCTCGGCGCCTGAAAACGAAGAGGAGAGGGCCTTCGGCACCCCCTTCTCTGCCAAGCCTCGACGACGGAGGGAGCACTCCGACGCCGCGATCGTGGAAGCTTCGGTAAGGCTCCTCCCTTTTTTTCTTTTTATTATTTTTCTATTCGTAAAAAAGGTTTTAAAAAAAAAGCAAATAATATATAAAACCAAAATAACAGCGTTGTATGACAGAAAATAAAATCAGAAGGATTAAAAACAACCTTCTTTTTTTGTTCTTGATTTCTGATCGTTTGTATTCTGTTTTTTTTAATCCGAAAAATCCCTTTAAAAAATGTTTCGGTCTCTTTATAGCCGAGATTGAAAAGATAAAATATTCAACGTTTTTTTCTATTGTTTCTTGTTCTGTCGTCTTGTTCTTTTGCAGGTATCTTCGAAAGGTCAACGAGGCGAAGGAAAGGCAATTTTTCCATTTCCATGCAAGGCGCAGAGGGCGCGTCAGGGGCTTCGGGACGAGATGTTTCGGGAAGAGGCACGAGCACAGCGCTCGAGGAGGCAGCGGCGCTAAGGTTTCAAAAACCCTAACATTTTCTGAAATGTTTTCGTTGGGCTACGGGCTATTAGTATTTTGGGCCTATTTGTTTTGGGCCTTGTAATTTGGGCTAAGGATTGTAATTTGTTTTTTTGGCTTATTGTTTTAATCTTCTGGAGGGCCGGGCAAAAATGGCCCATTACAGTTGCCCCTCTTTGCTCATTGTCGTGTAACGAGAATGGAGCAAAGACTTTAAAAGGGCCAATTTTGCCTGGACCTGCCGAGTCTTGACTTCTTTTGGCGTTTCTTTTCTTTAAGTAGCTTCATTTCACTCCACCACATCTTCAGGGGTTTAGGAAGTGTTGCTTCAATCCACTCTAATGTAATTTCAGGGAGAAGAGATTCGTAGTTTCAATCTTCTCTACTGAAACTTCAAGGAAATGAGATTTATTATCTTCAGTCCGCTCCACTGCATCTTCAGGGATATAATAGTTGCATCTTCAACCTGCTCCACTGTAAACTCAGGGAGACAAGATCTGATGTCTTCGATCTGCTCCTGCAACTTCAGGAATGCCAGATCTGCTATCTTGAATCTGCTCCACTGTAAACTCAGGGAGACAAGATCAGATGTTTTCAATCTGCTCCTGCAACTTCAGGAATGCCAGATCTGCTATCTTCAATCTGTTCCACTGCAAACTCAGGGAAGACAAGATCTGATGTCTTCGATTTGCTCCTGCAACTTCAGGATTGCCAGATCTGCTATCTTCAATCTGTTCCTGCAACTTCAGGATTGCCAGATTTGCTATCTTCAATCTACTCCTGCAACTTCAGGATTGCCAGATTTGCTATCTTCAATCTGCTCCTGCAACTTCAGGAATGCCAGATTTGCATCTTCAATACGCTTCACTGCACTCTCAGGAAGGCAAGATTTGATGTCTTTGATCTGCTCCTGCAACTTCAGGAATGCCAGATCTGCAATCTTCGATCTGCTCCTACAACTTTAGGAATGCCAGATCTGCTATCTTCGATCTGCTCCTGCAACTTCAGGAATGCTAGACCTGCTATCTTCGATCTGCTCCTGCAACTTTAGGAATGCCAGATCCGCTATCTTTAATCTGTTCCACTGCAAACTCAGGGATGCCAGATTGATATCTTCAATCCGCTTCATTGTACTCTTAGAAAGGCAAGATCTGCTGTCTTCAATCTGCTCCTGCAACTTTAGGAATGCCAGATTGGTATCTTCGATCCGCTTCACTGTACTCTCAGGAAGGCAAGATCCGCTATCTTTAATCTGCTCCACTGCAAACTCAGGGATGCCAGATTGGTATCTTCGATCCGCTTCATTGCACTCTTAGAAAGGCAAGATCTGCTGTCTTCAATCTGCTCCTGCAACTTTAGGAATGCCAGATTGGTATCTTCGATCCGCTTCACTGCACTCTCAGGAAGGCAAGATCCGCTATCTTTAATCTGCTCCACTGCAAACTCAGGGATGCTAGATTGGTATCTTCGATCTGCTTCACTGCACTCTCAGGAAGGCAAGATCTGCTGTCTTCAATCTGCTCCTGCAACTTCAGGAATGCCAGATTGGTATCTTCGATCCGCTTCACTGCACGCTCAGGAATGCAAGATCTACTATCTTCAATCTGCTCCACTACAAACTCAGGGATGCCATATTGGTATCTTCGATCCGCTTCACTGCATTCTCAGGAAGGCAAGATCTGTAATTTGTCAGTCTACTCCACTGCCGCTTCAGGGAGATAAGGCTGATGGATTAAATCTACTCCGTTTCTTCATGGAGATTAGATTCGTCGTCTTTGATCCGCTCCACTACTGCTTAAGGAGACAAGATTTGTAATCTTCGATGTTGCTACACCGTCCTCTAGGGGACATGTCCTGTAGACTTGATTTCATATGTTTATGCAAAATGGTTAGGATGCAATGATCGGAATGAATCTAATGCTCCTAACTAAATAAATTATAGACGACATTCGCCTAAATGCCGAATGTCATGAGAATGATTTTTTTTTTACAATGATTAGGATGCAATGATCAGAACGAATCGAATGCTCCTAACTAAATGTGTTTTGAATGATGATGTACGAACGAAAAATGAAATGATCCCTTTTTTATGCTTAGGGTTGTCACTGCTCGTTGTCCATCAGAGTTTTATTGCTGACGTATTACGCTGCTATCTCGCTCGGCTTGTATTTGACCAAAAACCCGAAGAAACAATCGTATTTTGCTCCGCTAGTTTGCCCCAATGTAACCTCAAAGTCCATTCCATGGTACCTCTGAGACTTTAATGCTTATACCATCTTCAGACTCTCTTACTGCAACTCAGAGGGGATAGGATCTGGGCCATCTTCAATCGATCCCACTACGACTCCTAAATGTAGGATTTTTTTTATCCACCCCATTGCTATTCAAGAGTATAGGACTTGTATCATTTTCCAATCATACCACTGTAACTCAGGGGTAGAGGACTGTAACCTGTTCAATCAGCTGACCGCTCCCCAGGTGACCTAACCAAATGTGTATGCATGATATTTGCATGGATGCAGACTATCATTTTTTCGAGAATGATTCCCCTTTTGCTCATGGGTTAACATTGCCCACTTTTCGTCAAGATTGTATTACTGACGCAATATCCTGTCATTTGTTCAACCACCACTTTTGATAAAAATCCGAAGAGATGGTCTCAGTTTAGACTCTTTCTTAAACTTGGTGAGTTTTAAACAATAGTCATGTTTCAAGTTCTTATATTATTTAGAAACTTCCAAAGTAATATGCGAAACTCCTTTTATGAAAGTGTTATTAGTCCACTAATCGTTATTTCAATGCAAAATGCTTGAAAAAGATGATAATGATGGACAAAATGGAAATTTATTGAGAGCAAAGTTCGAAATGAATAAATTAATCAAGATATCAAATTTTGAAAAAGCACAAAATGAGAATGAATTAATCAATATAACAAATGAAATTTATTGGGAGCGTATCTTGAAAAGAATAAAGTAATCAAATATAGCAGATTTAATCTGGGTAAGATAAAAACTAGGTGCCCCCAGATATCGCAGCATGAACTTCTTTTTTCGAACTTCTTGGGGACCATTTTAAACTCAATATGTGTTTTGGGGATCCGGAGCACTTTGTCGATGCCCCAAGATGTAGCATACTTCTTCATTTGTTAATTCAGGCATAGCGAGATTGCTAAATGCCCCACTTTTGATCAAAATTTGAGTCGCCCCTTTCGGGTTTTCAACTCAAATCCCCTTTGGTCTTAAGCGCCCTTTACGGGTTTTCGCCTTGGCCTCTCATTTTCCTTTTTCTTTCTTTTTCTTTACATATTCTTTTTCTCTTTTTCTTTTTCTTTTTATCTTCTTCTTTCTTTTTTTTTACTGAAATATTTCTTGATTTGAACTCATAGGATTAGACAGGTCATTGTTATCCCTCTCGGTCAAAATCAGCGCTTTTCCAAAGAAGGCCTTCTTTACCCCATACGGTCCTTCCCGATTTGGCATCTGTTTTCCTCAGAAGTCTTTTTGTATGGGAAGGATCCTTTTCAAAACTAGGTTTCTCTCATGGAATTCTCTAGGGCGAACCTTCTTGTTATAGGTCCGCATCATTTGCTTTCAATACAATTGACCATGAAGATAGCCCTTACCTCTCTTCTTCGATCAAGTTCAGCTAATCATATTGGGATTGAATCCATTCTATCTTTTCCAATTTCAATTCTGACAAGACTCAAAAAAAATGTCGACTTCAATAGACAAAATACTTTTATTCCACAAATTAAGGCATTGCCCCAACGAAGTTCTTGGCCAATGTTTGATAAGCATAGAGGGTAAATGTAACTTCTTTATGCCAATCTTTACAAGTCTAGGTCATCTTCCTAATGATCATTGTTTTGTTGGCTCCTTTTTTTTGCTACACTATGACATGGCACCTGATCTTTGAACAGACCACAAACTTTTAACATTGTGCGGTTAAATGTGATCTTTTTGACATTTTTTCGTTGTGGGCATTCTTTCTTTCTTTTTTATTTTTTGTTCTAATGACTATTGACTTTGTAATATTGGCCTACGAAGCTACTTCCACCCTCTTAGCGAAACAATTAATGCCTGCCATAAGCTTCCGACGAGATCATTCCAATAAACTCCATGCCCCACATAGATAAGGTCTACGAAGAAATGAAGGAGGTACATGAATCTTTTCTTCATAAATTTGGCACTTATGACATTTCTCGGTATGACTGATGCAATCCCCTTCCATGGTGGACCACTAGTACCCGAACCTCATGATTTTCTTGGCCATTGTAAATGTGTTCCTCTTCTAAGATTTCCTTAGCCTTAACAGCATCCACATGTCTCGGCAGCCAGGGCATATCCTGATACGATTATGCGAAAATATCTTTGAACTCTTGGAATGACTCAATGACGTCTCACTTTGTTTTTGTGGAGATACATGCTCCGATTTTCACCTCTTTCTCTTCTTCTATGCTCAAAATTTCCAACGATTCTTTGTAAGGTAGGATCTGTTTCATCTTATTCTACCATCCTTAAAAATCAGGAGATAAGTTATAGTCTCTAACGTCTTCAAAGTCCTGAGATCCCTCTAGACACATATCTTGCTCAAAAGTAGATTCTGAGTCAATAGCAGCGTCGCTCATGTCGTTGATATCTAGGGACCTGTTTCAGGTACGAAGGAATATTTAAAGAACAAATGAATCTAAGAATGATTATTTATGCGATATGAACATGAATGAAATAAAGGAATAAAAGAATATTTGCTCAATGTGAGACAAAAATGCATTTTTATTGAAGTAAAGATTTAGGACATAAGCCTATTTCACAAAAGATTCTTATTGCTCCTAGGCTTAGAGCAATAAGCGTGTTTTGGACATTACTCCGAATTAGTTCTAAAAATACAGGGATCTTTTCCACAGTCCCATTGTTCAAAACACTCCCAAGTATGTAAGGGCAGACGCCTGAAAAATTTTATTCCCCGGTTCCCTCTTTGGATACATCGTTAATATTCAGATTTCCCAATATCAGGTTTTGCACTGAAGCCCTGAACTTGATGTACTCTTGATCTCATGCCGCTATCCATCGTGGCCCTCATAATATTTACCCCTTTAACAGAAAGGTTGGGTAACGAATCTTCTGCACCAAAGGGATTATCGAATTTTACAATATCTATCTTGATGAGTCTTTCAATTATCTTTTTTAAAGCGGCGCAGTTCTCGATCGAATACCCTGTGATTCCTGCATGGTATTCGCATTGGGCGTTCACATCGTACCATTTAGGGTATGGAGGCTGTATTGGTTCCACGTAAAAAGGGGATACAACATGTTCTTCAAATAAAATTTGGTACAACTCCCTATACGTGATTGGGATGGGTGGGAACTGGGGTTTTTCTGAGTTCAGTTTTGGATCGGGTTCTTGTCTTGGGGAAACCTGACAGCTAGTAGTTATAGTCCTTGGCTGGCTTACTGTAGTCGGCTCTGAATAGCCCTTGTTATACCTTCTCGTACTATTCACTTTATTTTCCTTTTTCTTCGGAGCTTTAAAAGTCCACTCTCCTTTTTCTTTTTTTTTTTCTGTCAGTACAAACGGTTTGGCTCGATCATCCTCTAGGTTAAAAACTGAGCCCATCGAGAAGTTCAACAGTGCCGAGGTATTAATCTGACATTGGGGTTTGATAATGATAGGTGCCCCTTGCGGAGGCACGTCTGGTTGGGCCGAGACACTTATTGGAGAATAAACGATGTCTTCATCATTATCCACACTGTCGACCATTGGGTCACCCCTTTTTTTAAGCCTTCCAGCTAGTAACTGGGTTAATTGGCTCATCGCATTCATTTGTTCTCGCATATCCTGTTGGATTTCAGCCAATTACTCCTGTATCCGTATTTGCCTTTGCTCTAATCTCTCAAACCTTTGTTCCATGTCTTCTAGGTTAACTGAAATAATTTCACCTAATTAGGGTTTTTCTACAAATTTTAATGCATGTGATATGATGTAATGCAAATGCATGAAATGCAATGCAAATGCATGGAATGAATGCAAAAAGAAAGAGAGGCGTTGATTCTGGATTCAATTCCATTAGGAGAACTTTTCTAGAAAACAAATTTCTTTACATAAAACAGATTACATATACGATCATGCCCTAATGCTCGAAGCCTTAACTTTCCATAGAAGCCAGGTTAACTCCTAACCCTAATATGATTCTAATTCACCTTAAAATTAGCATGTCAGCTTGAACTACTATGGTTTATCGATGATTCGTCACCTCTTGTATTTGAGTAACTAATTCTTTCAATGGAGAGTAGTTCTCGGAGAACACTTGATAAGAAACCCTTTTCACTCTCCAAAAGCGGCTATAGAACCACGCCAACAAGAGTTCTGCCATCCAAATGAATCTTCCTTCACCTGCTCCTCGGCATGTATTCGAATATCAGAATGTTTCGGCCAGAATTACAAGGACAGGTGTGACCCTCTTGTCAAGTCTATCGAACAAGTCTGAAACTGCCTTGTCCACGTGCCCCAGTGCTTTAAGAAAAACATCTAGTTTGTAAATACTCAAAGCGAAGACATTGACCCCTTTCTTCATATCTGGGTGTACTAAGATCGAATCTCGTAAATTCTCTAACGGATGCCTTCACTAACTCCTTTTGATTGATATGGACTGCAACCCATTGCTTATTCATCCCGCAATGCTCATTAACTCCATTTTAAAAGAGCTGAGACGTGACGGCTCTTGAATAATCCTTGTTGGCTTGAATCCTCGGGCAATGAAGCGAAGTCTTGTTTTCCTTCATGGACTATCAGTCTTCTTTCGTTGTGTTTACTTGGACCCTATTCGGACGACCGTATTATAATCCACTTTATCAAGTAACTCATTTCCTTATGACAAACTCTTCTATTTAGCAATCGAATATGAATCAACACCTCTTTTCTAAGATGATGCGGTGTGATGCAATGCAATGCAATCATAAACAAAACAAAACATGTTAGCACAAAAGAAATAAACAAAATAGAGTACCTATTCGGGTGACTACTAGGGGTTTGGAATAGTTCTACCTAATGTGGGCTCTTAAGGCTCACTATATGGGGTTCGATTCTAAAGAAGGGTACCTAAACCAGCAGATTCCTCAATCCTCACCCATTATAGGCTCATACAGACCGAGTTCGGTTTAGGGGAATACATTTCCCTATGGCCATGCGGAGATGAAAATCTCACGAAGCACATAGGTACGGATGTATCCCAGAAGCAATCCATTAGCCCATGCGGAGGTGAAAACCTTACGAAGGCGTAGTTTCTTACTCCCACTTAAGGGTGTGACCACAACGGTCATGCAATGCAATGTGCGCAAGAAAATAACAATTATATGCAATGACATAAACGAATGCAACAAAAGGATCGTAATTTTCAAATCAAATTTTCAAACCAAATTTTCAAATTTTTGACAAAGGACAGAAAATAATCAATTTACGGCCTGACTCTCTTTTTGTCCCTAGTGGAGTCGCCAAGCTGTCGTAACCATTTTTTGAAAACAGGAATCGACTTTGATTTTGAAAACGAAAATAAAAGTGGGAGTCGCCACCAATCCTTTTTTGATGAGGTGTGATCGGGTCACCTCGTAAAACGATTGTTTTTAATAAACAATTTGATTTATCAAAATAACGATTTTGGTCTATGAAATCCAGAAAATGGCTTCGGGAGTCGATTACGTATGAGGAAGGGTTAGCACCCTCGATACGCCCAAAATTGGTACCTAATTGATTAATTAATGTCCTAATGTCGAAAATTGGAAGAGATTTTAAAATACGAACCCTTTAAAAATGTTTGGATAATTCGAATTGGATATCGAAATTTTCTTGTTCTGAAAAGATGAAATATCACATCCTACACGATAGGACACGATGTTTCAATCCTCGATACCAAGATCATTTCATGATTTCCAAAATTCCTACATTGCGATTTTAAAAAGGATATTCCACTATTTGGCCAAACCAAAAAAAACCGACACCCAGCACGATTGGGCACGATTCCTCGAATGTCCAAACACGAAATATTACCTTATCTAAGGAAATACGGTCAAAATTTTATAAGGATATTTAGTTATTTAGACGAACGGGAAATCGAAACCCAGCACGATTGGGCACGATTCTTCGAACTTCTAAATACAGAATATCGATCATTTTGAAACTTAATGTATCGAATAACAGTTAATGTAATAAGATTTGATAAAAGAGATAAATTACGAAGCTAGGTTGCGTAAAAAATAAGATGATTATTAATAGATTAGCGGAAATGATAATAACCAAGATAAAAGTAAAATGAAATAGAGAAGTAAAACGAACGAGTTATTAACAAAATAAGTAATAAGTAAGAAAGAATGTATGCGATAATATTAAGTCAACCGACTCGATAATAATGATGGTGACAATAATAATGCGATAATAGTAAAATAAGAATGATAATAGTAATAATATATCTATAATAATAATAACAATAGAAGAAATAATAACATAAACAGAAATAATAGTAATAATAATAACATTCATAATAAAGTAATAATAGAAATAAGAATGATAGAATGAGAAGTAATAATAACAAAAATAATAATGGTAGTAATATAAAATAATGATGATGAAAATAAAAATATCAATTAACAAACAAGATAATAATAAAATATATACATTATAAAGAAAATATAATGATAGTAATAATAATATAAAGAATGGTGATAATATATATTTATAATATGATGATAATAATAATAATAATAATAATAATAATAATAATAATAATAATAATAATAATAATAATAATAATAATAATTGGAACAATAATGATAATAAGAAAAAAATTAATGGTAATGATAATAATAAAATAATATAGGATGTTTAAAAATAATAAATAGTAAAAAATGAAATAATAGGCAAAAAATAAAATAATAATAGTAGCAATAATAAACAAATAATAGTAAAAAATATAATAGTGATAATAATAATAATAATAATAATAATAATAATAATAATAATAATAATAATATGATTTATAAGGAAAACAAATGAATAAATGAATTTATTAAGCAAATCCAGGATTATATTGAAATCTGAATGAAAGTCAGGGGTCTAAAATTGCAATAAATCAAAGAAAAGGCGATCAGGGATCACAACGTCGCACGCAATAGCTCACGGGGATCAAATGGGTAAATAACCCGCCCTGATGCGCAGCGTTTCGGTGCAGGACTAAATCGGGACAGAAAGAAATATTTGGGGCCGAATTTAAAAGCAAGAAAAATGAAAAGGGGGTCAAATCGAACGGAGGCGCTGAAGGAAGGGGCCATTCGCGCAAATATCCCCTTGAAGGGATATGCGCAGTCTCCCTTGAACCAAACGGCACCGTTTTGTTTGATGCGTAAAACCCCAAATTTTTTCTGCAACCTCATTTTTAACCCTAAATTTTTTTTAAAAAATAGCAGAGCAGCCACCAGCCCTCTCTCTCCCTTTTTGTTCCCGACGTTTGGGTTCTCTCCGGCCGCACGTCGCACCACTGCGCCACCATCGCATCGGTGGCTAGTGATGCTCGAGGTCGGACCTTTAGGCCCTCTTTTGTAACAGCCCAATTTTAATAGTGTCGGAACAGTGATTCGAGAACACTAAATTTGACGAAAAGTTAGAAAATTTTGTTAATCGATAATTATAAGTTAAGTGTGATTTTAGAAATATTTTAAAATTAGTGAATTTTGTGAATTGAAAGAATTAATTAGAAAAAAATTGGGCCAAAAACGAGGTATTGAGACCTCGAATTCATAAAGTGAGCCATAAATATTTCTAAAAATATTTATGGAATGTCATTAAGTTATTATTAAACTTTCGTTAGAAAATTTTAACGTTTGGGTAGGAAATTAAATGAAAAGGACTAAATTGAAATGAAAGTAAAAGTTAAATTATAGATTAAAAGAAATTATGAAGGACCAAAATGGTAATTATACCATTTTGTATAGTTGAGGCGGTATAACATAGAAAAATCTGATATTTTTAAGGTATATTATTATATTATTATATTATTATATTATATTATTATTATATTATTATTATTATATATACAAACAAAAAACAAAAGGAAAGGGGGGAGAGAAACAGAAAAGAAACAGAGAGAATAGGCAAACGAAACAGAGAAGGAAAGAAAAGAAAGAAGAAAGGGATAATTAAAAGTTTGAAGCTTGGAAGTTGATAGGTAAGTCAATTTAGCCCTTTTTACTTAATTTTGATGTTTTAAAAGCCTTGGAACAAGGTTTTGATGAAGCTAAGTTGTCATATTGAAAGTTTATGAGTTATCAAGTATAGTTTATGTTGAACAAAAATATGAATTAGGGACTTAATTGAATGAATTTCAAGTTAGAATTGAAAAATGGATTTAATTGAGAAGTAAGATGTAAGTTTTATGCTGTAGGGATTAAATTGAGGAAAATATGCTAAAAAACATTTAGTAGTTAAATTTGAGTTTGGATGGAATTTGAATAGAAAAGAAGTATGAATTAAGTTAGGAAAGTAAGTAAACTTAATTAGGATTAAATTGTAAAATGAGTTATAAGAAAACAGTTTTGGGACAGCAGCAGTAAGGTAACTTTGAAAAATCACTAAAAATGGGATAAATTGAATTAGAAGTTGAGTTAGATATTAAATTAAAGCTTACTGAGTCTATGTTCATATGAAAGAAACAGAGAAAGAAAATAAGTTCTGTATTTTGAGATATTTAGATTTTGGTAAGACTGGTTCAGAGTGATTTCGAGATCCCCTATTCTGACTTGGAAAAATCATTAAAAATTGTATAAAAATAATTTGGGAACATAATTTATATGGTTAGATTCCTTAATGAGTATAGTTTTATAAGAAATAAACTATAACATCATCTGAATTCTATATGAAAAGATAATTAATTTTTAGTGAAGAAGGGTCGGAACTGCCAGACAGCAGAACAGGGGTGACTTTAAAGAATAAACTGTACTAATTGGCTAAATCAAAAATTCTGAAAATTTTATGGCAAGAAGATATGTGAGTCTAGTTTCAGGAAAAATTAACGGTTCTTCATTTGGAGTTCTGTAGCTCTGGAAATAAATAATTTAGTGACTATAACTCAAATGGACAGTTTTGAATATACTTATGAGTAATTAATGAAATTATTGATAATATTATTTATAGCATGTTATATACATTAAGGATGTGGAATGGAGAGGAGGAGGAGGAAAATATGTATGAATATTCAGCAAGCATGGCTAATCTGTAATGTTTTAGACTCAGGGACTAAATTGAATAAAAGTAAAACTTTATGATTAATTTTGTAAAAATGTAGAAATGACCAATTTGCATGAAATAGATTGTTTTTTTTTTTATTTAAAATTTCAAAATTTAATGAAATTATTAATTTAGATTAAGATCGATTGAAAAATCAATGAAAATAGAAAATTTCCAAAGTGCCCCTGAATCTTGATATTTCTGCAAATTTAACCAGGTAAGTTTGTGTAACTTAATTATGTGATATAAGGAAATATAAGTTGATGGTACGTGAAATATTGATATGATGAATTAACTGTTTTATGTTTATGAAGAAACGGCAAGTGAATGATATTTATCATGACATGTAAATATGTGATTATCTTTAATATGTTAATACAAGGTAATTAAGTATGATGAAACGAGTAATAGATTCAAGTAAGACATGTCGATAAAAATAAATATATTTAAGGGACAATATGTTTGATTTTGATTGATTTCAAATATAAATGCTAGATGAAATAAAATGTCTGATAAATAAATTTGTAATTCCGGTAATGCCTCATACCCTATTCCGGCGTTGAATACGGGTAAGGGGTGTTACATCTTTCGAAGCCCCTTTGAAGCCTCGACGCTCGGTGCCCGAAAACGAAGAGGAGAGGGCCTTCGACACCCCATTCTCTGCCAAGCCTCGACGACGGAGGGAGTACTCCGACGCCGCGATCGTGGAAGATTCGGTGAGGCTCCTCCCTTTTTTTCTTTTTATTATTTTTCTATTCGTAAAAAAGGTTTAAAAAAAAGCAAATGATATATAAAACCAAAATAACAGCGTTGTATGACAGAAAATAAAATCGGAAGGATTAAAAACAACCTTCTTTTTTTGTTCTTGATTTCTGATCGTTCGTATTCTGTTTTTTTCGAATCCGAAAAATCCCCTTAAAAATGTTTCGGTCTCTTTATAGCCGAGATTGAAAAGATAAAATATACAACGTTTTTTTCTATTGTTTCTTACTCTGCTTTCTTGTTTTTCTTTGCTCTGTCGTCTTGTTCTTTTGCAGGTATCTTCGAAAGGTCAACGAGGCGAAGGAAAGGCAATTTTTCCATTTCCATGCAAGGCGCAGAGGGCGCAGGGCCTCGGGACGAGACGTTTCGGGAAGAGGCACGGGCACAGCGCTCGAGGAGGCAGCGGCGCTAGGGTTTCAAAAACCCTAACATTTTCTGAAATGTTTTTGTTGGGCTATGGGCTATTAGTATTTTGGGCCTATTTTTTTGGGCCTTGTAATTTGGGCTAAGGATTGTAATTTGTTTTTTTGGCTTATTGTTTTAATCTTCTGGAGGGCGGGGCAAAAATGGCCCATTACAATATAAATTTTTAAATTTAAACTTTATTATTAATATATTAAAAACAGTGTTCTTTGCTTTCATTTTCTAGACTTTTCATATAATAATATTTAAGATAAATTTTGTATATATTATATTTTTAAATATGATCGAAAATTTTATTAAATATTTTCAGAGCATTTTTAAAAGCTTGCAATATACTCAAAAATGGATAAATTACCAAAACATGCCTTTTTTAAAAAAATTATTGAAAAGGACATTTTTTTCAATTATTTACCAGAATGGGCTATTTTCTGCGAAAGCGCATCCACGTCAGTGCGATGTCAGGGTATGTAGCAGGAAAACGCGTCCCTGAGGGAGCGTTTTCTGACACATCAGCAAAAATCGCGTCCTTGAGGGCGCGCTTTGCTAATGTGGCAGAAAACGCTTCCCCAGAGACGCGTTTTGCCCGCTCCAACGACCATTTTTTTTGACCGTTGGAGGCCCAATGGTAAAAAAAAATTATAAAATCCCTCCTTTCATTTTTTTCACACAAAAATCCTTAACATTATTTCTCTCAACTTTCTCTCAAATTCCTCTAAAATTCCTCTTAAATTTCACAAAAGTACTTTAATTTTTACAAAAAAGCCATGTTTAAAAGTTTTTTGAATTAGTTTTTTTTTAAATTTAAAAATATTCGATCATGTTAGCAATGGCCGGAGAGTTAATTCGTCTCAATAATAAACACATCTCCATCGATCAAATGACAATGGTAAGTTATAATTTTAATTTTTCAATACTATTTAATAATTTTTTCATTTATGCAATTTTAATTAATTTTTATTTTATAATTTTTTTTATAACAGTCTGTAGATCGGGTGTTGCAATGCTATATTCGTAATATGTCTGGTCCGCCATCGTCGTTGATCGAGAATTACCTACGGGAAGCGGGTTTTTGGCACGTGGACAAGATAGGCCGGGGGTGCAAGTTAGACCCGAAGCTAATCAGTGCGTTGATAGAGAGGTGGAGACCCGAGACGCACAGTTTCCATCTTCCATGCGAAGAGTGTACTATCACTTTGGAAGACGTAATCATCGGGTCCGTAACTTCTGGTGATTGGGGAGTTGTATGCTACGAGCTTTTGGGAGCTATTCCGGATAACATTAACTAAGGTCGAATCGAGATAGGCTAGTTACGAGACAGATTCTCAGAGCCGGATAATGATTCGACTGAATTAGAAAGAATACGGTATGCTCGGGCATACATTCTTGAGATGATTGGAGGCTATCTGATGCCGGACTTGTCATGAAACCTCGTACATCTGAGATGGCTATTGAAACTCGCTGATTTTAGAGCAGCCGGTGAATTGAGTTGGGGGTCTGCCGTGCTAGCAAAATTATATCGGGAGATGTGCGGGGCGACGCGACCGAATAAAGCCAAAATCGGAGGTTGCCTATCACTATTGCAATCATGGGCACAGTTTCGCTTTCCATTTTTACGTCCTCGAGTGGACCACCCATATACATTCCCACTCATAACGAGGTAAATTTAATATTAGATTTTACGATTATTACGTAGATTTAAAATATAATTGTATGCTAAAAATTTCTTTAATTAGGTGGAACCATTCGACGAGTTATGTTGGAATACCTACCACGCTTGAAGATATACAGCTTCTATTAGACCAACGGTCGGAAGCACAAGTAAGTATTAAATAAAATATATTTTCGTAATAAAATAGTCGTTTCGTATTTAGTATTATGTATTATGTATATAACTAATATTTTTATCATATTAATATAGTTTCAATGGACACCATACGAGGATCCGGCAATTCGGGCAATAATTCCGAATGAATTCTTTCAAAATCCAAACATTTGGCATGTGAAGGTCCGATTGGTCAACTATGCCACCGTGGAGATGCACCAGTCAGATCGGGTTCTCAACAATTTGGATTCCGACAACCGATTCCCGTGGCACCTGAGGTGCTCGATGATGAGCACAAAGTTGACTTACGACAGTTGCATATGGATTGGCCAAGATTTTGGTCAGCATATATCGAATTGTGGGAAAATCGGTATGATTTTATACCTACTTGGGAACCGATCATCGTTCCTGAGTTAGCATGCGTGCCGGAATACATGCCATGGTTTAAGATCCATGGCAAGCCGTATTTATTGTCAGAAGAGGAGAGGCGACGGTAACTTCGCGTACAAAGGGAACGACGGGGCCCTTTAAATCCAAAGAGAATGGATGATGGGACAGGCCCATCAACAGCACCGACACAATCACCGGGCCCATCAACAGCGCCCACACAGTTACCGAGCCCAACATTTCAGCCGACGACACCCACATCACAGCCTTTTCAGATTATGCCAGGTGTGTATCCTAGCCCTTATATGTTTCCTTTTCCCAGTCCTATGGCATGTTGGAATGCATGGCCCGGTTCGAGTTCGTTCCCGACTACTCCGAGTGGACCGCCGATCTATAGGCCGTCGTCGCATGAGGGATCGCACGAGGCGCCATCGGGGAGCTCTTCTTTTTACCAATCTCCTTTACCTTGTGGGATTCAAACACCTCCGCAGTCATTATTTTATCAAGGTAGGTCATCCTCCAACACCCACCACCAGACCCCCTGCCGGAGCAACCACAACCCCCACCGGAAGCTGGAACAAGGAGGAATCCAGCGCGTAACCGTCGACCACCACCATGTGGCATTGATTTCGACCGGCACCAACATTGAATTTTTTAATATATTTGTATAAACTTTTTATATTGTTTCATTTAATAAAATAAAAAGTTGTTTTTAATATTTTAATTGTAATTTACTTTTTATATTTTTAAAAAAATAAAAGTTGTTTTTTATATATTAATTGTAATTTATTTTGTTTATTTTTAATAAAATCAATTTATTTTGAATAAGGCAAAAATATTGCTAATATTTTATATTTTAATATATTTCTACAAAATTTTTTATATTGTTACATTTAATAAAATAAAAGTTGTTTTTAATTTTTCAATTGTAAGTTAATTTTTATTTTTTAATAAAATAAAAGTTATTTTTAATATTTTAATTGTAATTTAATTTTTATATATTTAATAAAATAAAAGTTGTCTTTAATTTTTTAATTGTAATTTACTTTTTATTTTTAATAAAATAAAAGTTGTTTTTAATTTTTTATTGTAATTTAATTTTTATATTTTTAATAATAAAAGTTATTTTTTTATTTTTTTATTGTAATTTATTTTTTATATTTTTAATAAAATAAAATTTATTTTTAATTTTTTAATTGTGATTTATTTTTTTATTTTTAATAAAATAAAAGTTGTTTTTAATTTTTTTATTGTAATTTACTTTTTATATTTTTAATAAATAAAAGTTGTTTTAAAAGTTGTTCAACTAAGGACTAAATCGCAAATGTGAGAAAAGTTTTGTGGCTCAAGAGTAAATATTCAAAATTTGAGGGGTTAAAATGTATATATGAAAAATTTGAAGGGCCAATGGTGTAAATATTTTAAGGGTGGAAGGATCTAGAAACTAAGAAAAAATGGATGAATTAGGACTAAATTGAATAAGTGAAAATGTATAAGGGATTAAATTGTAATTTTATCAAGACGGGTGTTCATCCAATATAGGAATTTTGAAGGATCGTAAGGGGCAAAATAATCATTTAGCAAGAAAGATAATTTTGAAGAATAATGATGATGGTGATATTTTAGATTAATTGAATAACTTTTTTTTTGTTTTGTAACTTAGTCCTTCTACAAAAGTTCACCATTTTCATCAAGAAATTAAAAGAATTTTCATAGCCACCAAGAGACAAAAATGATAAGGAGACTATCAATTATTCCGATTTGGACATGAGCGAGATGTATGGCCTGGGTTCCTACACCGTCCGTATAACTTTCGTTGGTTGGCTGTTTCTCGGATATCCATATTGTTGCGTATTCTAGTCAAGCAAGGTCAACCCTTTGGTTTGCGATGCAGTTCTCTATCTGGTAACAGCTTAAACGGAGCAAGCGATACAGACGACCATTTATGTTCATCTAGGACTGGTGGGAATACGTGTCTCCACACGTTGTACATGTATTATATTTTGTACACTTCGTCGACATAGCTCATGAGATCTAGACGGAGATTCTAACAAGCTGCAATTACATGAGTGCATGGATAACGAAGTGTGTCAAATATCCCACAGTCGCAGATCCTATTTCTCAAGTGTACACGATATTGCCCGCCAATATTACCTTGGTTCGGTCTGCCAAACACCGTCACACTAAACCATATGTTATCGCGATTGTGACACACTGTGTGCATGGTGTTGGCCCGTGCCTTCGCCTTGTTAATTTCTCGCAATACCTCCGCGCACCATACATGGCCTCCCTGCATTTGGCCTTTATAACTCGTTTCTCACTTCGAAAATAGTGCCGCTAAACGAAAATATGTCTCTCGCAGAACCGATGCTATCGGCAAATGACGCGTTCCTTTTAGAACAGAATTTATACATTCAGCCAGGTTTGATGTCATATGACCATATCGTAGGCCGCCGTCGTATGATTGTGTCCATTGTTCGAAAGGTATGTTGCATATGTAACGCCCCAAACCCGGCCCAAACGCTACAACCGGATCTGGTATGTCACTTAAGGGATTTTACAAAACATGTCGCATTTTGGAAAACAACTACTAGGTTTAAACATTTATACCAAAAACTTAATAATTCATTAATTTATATAAAATATAAAGTTATAAATTACCTTGGTGAATTTTAAACAAAAACTATAATTTCATACATGTCTTAACTTAATTTAAAACATAAAACTTAAAAGCCCAGTAATAAAAGCCCAACATAAAACCAAAATATAAATAATAGTCTAGTGGCCCATGGCCTTATTACAATAAAATTTAAAACCCATTAAATAAAAATATAAACTAATAAACTGGAGTCTTCTTGTTAAATCCAAGAGTTCTTTTTCATGGCCACCTTGCGCTCCTCTCCAGCCCGGTCTGATGCACTAGGTGCTACCTGAAAATGTTAAGAAATTGGTTGAGTCGCGAGACTCAGTGTGCAACCCTTGTGAATCATTAGATTTGGGCCTTAGCCCCACAGAACAGAATAACAGTTTAATATATATATAACAAAAAAAATTATGCAAGCCCAACCCAAATCCTAAGTTTCCATCCGCTACACGCCTCCCGTACCAGCCGTTCACACCATAGGGGATTTCTACAATCAACCCGCACCGCTACACGCCGTTGATGGCAGTCGTGCTGCTCATCGTCAGAGTTGTGACAGAGTCACCAGGCTGAAATGGCAAAAAGCCACCAGAAACAGAGTTTGTGACAGAGTCACCAGGCTGAAATTGCAAAAAGCCACCAGAAACAGAGTTTGTGACAGAGTCACCAGGCTGAAATGGCAAAAGCCACCAGAACAGATCATTTCCCCTTTTCATCAATTTCCCAACCCCAAGCATACAATGAAATCGTCATACAAAGCATATCGTTTTAACATGAATAACCACTGAAATAGGACAGAAGTCACTAACCTGTTGATCAGCCTTTACCCTTCAAGGGTTTTCACTTGTTATGCCGGGATTTCGGCATTTAGCAGAGTACAGCAGATTTATACATATGAATATATATTAGCAAACAGTCTAACAGTGAGAAAGGTTACACACCTGATTAATGTCGATACCCTTGCTAGACCGATTTACAACTTTGCTCAAAAAGCCAGAAAGATGTGAAAATAGGGCCTCTCCTATATTCGTCCAAGGGTTAGTAAATCCTGAATTTACACATTGAAACTAATAGATCTTCTTACCTTAAAATCTCGAAAGTAACACGATTCGAGTGCTACCGATCTATAACTCAGAGATTTATGCGATTGACTCCACTAAAGTTCCCTTCAGATTTCGGCACAAGTAGGCACCACAGAAGTAATTCGGCAATCACAGGAGATGAGATCTAGGGATTTTGGCTTTTAGGAAAATCCCGGAAAAAGTATGAACAAGAGAAGGCTGATGTGTCTTTGGCTTTTAAAATACTTGAGTGAAGAGTTTCGGTTTCTGACAGGAAAAGAGAAGAAGAAAAGAAAACAAGGAAGAGACTTGAAGATTTCGTCTAGGAAGAAAAAGAATGGAAAGAGTTTCGGCCTTTGAATCAAAGTGAAAATGAGGGAATTGGCTTAGAGATTTCGGTTTTTGCAGAGAATGAAGAGGAAGATGGAACTTTAGGAGTTTTCGGCTTTTACTCAGAGAAGAAGAGAAAAGAATGAGAGAAAAACCCAAATGCCGAAATTGAAAAAATATTCCCCCTATTTATAGAAATTTCGGCACTTACCAAACCTTGCAGATAAATCCTATCTTTTCTCCTTTATCTTAATCTACTAGCTCATCTAAAAGAGACTTAATTATCTCTAACTCCTCCCTCCTTTATCAGCATATTATCCACATATTTTAATCATTAAAATCCCTAAATTTTAGCCTTTATCTGCTTATTATCCACATAAAATAAATACCTAAATAATAGCCTTTATCTGCTTATTATCCACATATTTTAAACATTAAAACCCCTAAATTTTAGCCTTGTTGCCATCCATTCCACCTAATCCTAATTCCCAAAATTTAGCTAACTTAAATTAAAAGAATTGGGCTCCATGAAACTTAAATTTGGGCCCCTTACTCCCTTGTGTGGCGTCACCTTCTAAGATTGGGCCACAAGCCCACTTTGGTATTTTAAACATAGATACTGCCTTTTAAACCCTATAATGCCCAAACAGATAATTTTAATCAAGGCCTCTGCCTAAGCCTGAGCCCAATTTGGACCCCTAACAATTAAATTAACACATTAAACATATCTACCCATTAAACGTATAGGCCCAAAAATTTAGGATGTTACAGCATAGGTAGTTTGCGCCTTCTTCGTTAACTGAGCGCAAAATCGCCTACATCTCTTGAAAATGGTCTTTATTGATATCGTACCCTGCCAATATAAGTTGATAGCGAATATTACATACCACACTTCAATTAAGAACAAATTGAATATTACAAACGAAATTATATTAATAGATATTACAGACCCATGTTGGTCATTTACCGTCGTTCACTTGTAGATCGATGTTGCCCTAGTAGTTAGATGCAACATGCCTTAGGCAATATCGATGGTGTGTGCGATGCCATAAGCTTCCCTATCACTCTATTGCGACTAGTATTCCAGGGCCCCGATCCTATATAACGCATATATTAGGTTGGGGGCAGACATGCCTCCTTAACCTAGATAGAAAGAATTCCCAGTCATCAGTTGACTCCCCCGGTGTTATTGCAAACACAAGTGGAAGGATTCTCCCACTATCATCCTCTGCCACAGCTAGCAATAGCCGATGCGTATATCTACCATACATAAAGGTACCGTCAATTTTTACCAATGGCTTGCAGTATAGAAATGCGTCTTGACATTGCTTAAATGTCCAGAACAGACACTTGAACACTTGGCATCCACGGAGCAATCGATCGTTATTGTACACAGGTACCGTTTCAAGGTCTGTTATGCTGCCTGGGACATATCTCTCCAGCACCTGACACCACTGCCACACTTCATTATATGAAACGTCCCACCAACCATGCAACTTTTTCAACGCCTTCTGCTTAGCTATCCAAGTCTTGTGGTAAGAGGGCGCGTACCCCAATTGGCTACGAATATTGGCAATTAAGATCGGCACTGAGTCTTGGGATCCGCCTTCATCGTCAGTATTATTAAGCTAGCCAACATATCTGAACCCATTTTGGTATGATCTTGTGAAACACCTGTCAACGAAGTACGTTAAATAATGCAACATTACATAATATCAGTATTATTCAAAAACCCTAAACACCCAATGATACTGTACCGACAACACATGTATGTAGACCTTTGTACTTTTTAATCTCCCATAAGCCTGTCTTTTTCTTCAACGAGGCCATGATTTTCCATGAACATGTATCGTCTTGCAGTGCACACTTGGCCTCGTACTTATCGAGTTTGGATTTAACCACGTTGTAGTTAACCTTGTTCTTGATGCAATATTGTTTCAATGCACCAAGAAAACTATCCTTGTTAGAAAACTCTTTACCAACTTCTAATTCACCCGAATCCACCGACGAACTTGTACGGTTACGCCTTCTGTGTGGTAGTTCAGGAAACTCCAACACGTCGTCTTGAGATAGATCGACATTATGCATGTGGGCTGGAGGCGAGTACGCATTGAATCGCGGATCTTCTTCTTCTTCATCTGAACCCCCTTCAACATCTTTAGGTATGGTTGGAACAGGCTCCGGTTCAAAAAATAATGCAACTCTGCACCATCGGGACCGGGCTCTCGAGGTGGATCCACATCGGACTCATCATCCGACCTACCATTATCTGCAACGAACGAGGTCCCCTTGCCGGTGGATGTCGTGGGGAGTACATTATCCCTTCTTAAACAACTTTCGTAACGTCCCCAATCATATGTGGATTGCCAACCACTAGAAGTTGATGACGTTCCCCAATACGTATTTCTAGCATCAAACATCGACCCACCGATATGCATGTCCCATCCACCAATCGAATGTCATGCAAGGGTTGTGTTTTCCATACTACCACCAAACACAGGCGCTTCCGTATTCTGCCTCCCACTGATAGAATGTCGGCTTGGGGTTGTGTATTCCCTTCGAACAGTAGTAGATGTTGAAGTCGAAGGAATATCACTTGACGATGAAAATTGTACATATACCTTAAGATAGGGTGATCCACTGGCAAGATGAGTATCCACCATTGCCTCCAAGCTCCGAGAACCTTTGATGTCGAATGAGTCATATCTCACGGGATCAACCGAAGCACAAAATCTATACTTAATAGACAGAACTTTCATTGGCGTTGTTCCGAAGATTTTACGCCTAATTCTTTTGCGAAGTTCTGTCAAATCTATGTTCTGGTTAAAAACCAGTCGCGCTGTGTTCTCTGATAAAAAACAACACCGTTTTTGGTGTCACGAGCCTCACAATCGTAGTAAATAACAGCACTAATACATTCACTCATCTTCAGTTTCTATTATACTTTTGCCTCAATTTCTATTATGCAACCTGAGAATGAAATTTGGCTCATTTATAGTCTAAGACTAAATAGGAACTACTGTAGCAAAAGAGCGTCCACGTGGGAGCTTTTTTCAGTACTTTTGCTAACAGTGCATCCTGCTTGAAGCGTTTTGGTCGCTATTTGTTCAGAAACGTCTTCTCAAAATTATCTTTTCAGGAACTACTGTAGCAAAAGAGCGTCTACGTGAGAGCTTTTTTCAGTACTCTTGGTGACAGTGCATCCTACTTGAAGCGCTTTGGTCACTATTTGTTCAGAAACGTCTTCTCAAAACTATTTTACCAGATACTACTGTAAAAAAACAAATATTTTTTATATTGCTGATATATTTTTTCCAAAACCCTAAACCTAAAATTATTTTAATTAATTAACCCTAACCTCTATTTCATTAATTTTCCCCTAAAAACCCTAAATCATAGCCCTAAAACCCTAAAAACCCTGACCCTAAAAATAGCTAAAAACCCTAATAGAAGAAACGGGCAAAACAGCTGCATACCCTGACATTGCGCTGACGTGGACGCGCTTTTGGGGAAAATGGCCTATTCCGGTAAATAATTGGAAAAAATGTCCCTTTCCGTAAATTTTGAAAAAAAATGGCATTATTTGGTAATTTACCCCTCAAAAATATGTTTTAATTTATTTAAATGTTTTTGGGTTAAAACCAAAGTGTTCTAAGACGTTTAAAATATTTTTAAGTGATTTTGGTATGCAAGTCTCAAGATATATGTCTATATATCTCGAGGCATGAAAACTTTGAAACAAAAATTGGCTTCAAGAGTTGTATGCCTAAAGACTAACAGAATGTCTCGAAACATAAACTGCCAACGACTATTTTTCGAACTTGTCTCAAAACGTCTTGCTAGGTTTTGAGACATGACGTGCAGGGACAATTTTTAAGCCTAAAATTAATGCTTCCAACAATTAGATTTCATCCCCAATGACAATAAACATCAACAAACATGTTCCTTGGTATAAATACGCTTCAAAAACACATCAAGACTCAATAGAGAGAGATCCATGCATCAAGATCAAGAGAAAAACATTCAAATCTTTATTCTTTCATTTCTTTTGTAAATTTTCTCTAGAAGCTTAATGTCAAATCTTTTTATCATTTACATATTTCTATATTGAGAGCTTAATTTGTGTAAACACAAACCTTGTAGAGGTCTCTTTGGTTACTCTCTTTCATTTCAACAAATGTAAATTGGGAGAGTTTTAGTTGAGCCATAAAAACTAAGATGAGTTCTAGTTAAGCCATAAAAACTAGAGGGGGATTCTATCATGGCCTTGTGAAAAAAAATAAGGATTGTAAAGGTTATACCTTCTCCTTTCATCAATTCTATTAGTGAATTGGGAAATCCTTAGTGATGGGAAGTTGAGGTGGTGGACGTAGACAATTGGGACCAAACCACTATAAATTGAAGTGTCCAAAATTTTCTTTCATTTTAAAAAGTTTGTAGAGATTTTTAAAATACCAGTTCACCCCACTCTTAGTATTTTTGGGCCTAACAAGTATAAAGTTATTAAAGGTGCATTTGTTTCACGAAAAATGTTTTCTTCATTTGCAAGTGTTTGTTTCATAGAAAACAATTTGGTAAGTGGAAAATGGCTTACAGATCAATGAAAAATAGGTCTTTTTTTTTTCCTATAAAATAACTTATCATTTTAAAAAGCATAAATTATTTTTCGAAAAGAACTCCTTTATGAGTAATTTTATTTTTGATATAAAAATTAGTTTCAACCAAGCCTAATATTATTGTATTAATAATAAATTTTTAATTTTAATGTTTAAAATATTAATATCAAATATTATAATTTCAATATTATTTTTTTATGGAAAGAAACATATATTAAGCCATGTAGCAGCATAAAACAAGGACCAATAACGAAAGAACACCATAAACAATCCCAAGCCGACAGTGTAATAGTTCGGTTTAGACCCTAGTCAGAATAGTGGTTTCGGGACCACAAGTCCGAGTCAGTGAAATATTTTAATATTATTTTCTGAGTCCATAGCATGTGAATTAGTATGTGTGAAATTTCTGTGATTTAATTTATCCGTTTGTGTGTTTAATTTGAGAAAATGATTTAATTGCATGAAAAGTAAAATTAACATGCCATGTGTTAGAAGTACCTATGTGTTATGTCTTTATAAATATGGTGGCCTTATGAAATAATTAAGCCATTTTATAAGTGAGTGGATGGTAATGGACATTAATGTCCTTGTATTTATATGTTTTATATGTTAATAACAATGGCTAATTTAGTAAAAGAATAATAAATGTTAATGAAATAAAACATAAAGTAAAAACATGGCCATAATGTTCATCAATTTAGTCGAATATTGAAAGAAAAAGAAGAAAGAAAATCAAGCTAGGTATTCGGCCCTTGTTCAAGCAAATTAAGGTATGTTTTGGTTTTGGTTTTTTATAATTTTTACGTTTTTGAGATCGTTGCTATGAAAACTACAAAACCCAGGCTTAAATTTTGTGAATTGATGATGAATTTGAAATGTGCCATTGATGAATTCATGAGCTTTGTAATGTTTAGTGATGAAATATGAAATATATGTGTAAGATTAACATATTTTGTCTTTGGATTTTTAGTGAATTTGAGTAATTTGGACTAAATTGAGAAAATAATATTTTGAAGGGCTAAAATGTGAAATAAATGAAATTTGTGGACTTGTATTGAGCATGGGAATATTCAGCCAAGCTTGGGTAATATGGAATTTTGTGTATTTTATGATTTTATGAAATAGGGACTAAAATGTCAAAATGTGAAAATGAGAGGGTTAAATTTTAAATTTCCCTGAATATGTGTTTTCGGATTGAATTGAATGATTTGGTGAATAAATGGGTTAAATTTGAATATGTATAGATCAGGAACCGAAGAAAACGAATTTAGATCGAGGGAAGTTGAAAGTAATTGAATAGCCGTTTGTTTCCGTTCTTCCCGTACGAGGTAAGTCTATATACAAATAAATGTATTTGAATTGGTTTAGTTATGTACCTATGAAATTTAGTTGTGATGAGTGTGTACGAGATGATATATACATGAAATCCGAGAAAGTATCGACAAAGTGTCAATATCCGAAAAGTCCCGTACGGACCCAGGAATAGATAGGATCGTATGTCATGGCATAGGAATTTTGATATATGATATTGTGTAAGACCATGTCTGGGACGTTGGCGTCAATTTAAGATTTACGTGTAAGACCATGTCTGGGACATTGGCCTCGTATTTGTTTCGTGTAAGACCCTGTCTGGGACAGTGGCATCGATGTTGGATTACATGTAAGACCACGTCTGGGACATTGGCATTGTATGATTATTCTGAGTATCTTATTTGATTCTATATGGTTCAACGGGCAAATTTCAAGAAATGAAAGACTATGAGAAATGTATAATCGATTCAGGTACGCTTGAAATGTACTCTACATTTGAGTATGTAAGGTAAGTATTTATGAATAAGCAAACATGAGATAAGTGTATATTTTTGTTGAGACAACATGTGATATATGAATGAATGAGCTATGATCTAATGAAGTACATGGTGATATGTATATTGGTAAGCAAACGGCTAGACAAATGAGCCAAAGAAGAATTATGAATGTGCAAATGAGCTATTAGTGATCTTATATTTGATATGAATAATGAATGCTTATATGTTAAATTTATTTGTATATGGCTTACTAAGCTTTTGAAAGCTTACTCTGTGTGTGTTTGCATTGTTTTATAGATCGTTAAAGCTACGAAAGGCTCGGGGATCGTCGAGGATCGTCATCACACTATCCAATCCTATTTTGGTACCCTTTTGAAAGTGTAAATACTAGAGTATGGCATGTATAGGCTAGTCACTTTGAATTATGTTTGAGATATGTGTATAGCCTTGTGATATGGCTAGATAAATAGGTGTGATATGAATGAGTAGTCATGTTATATGATGCTTTGTTTGGTATGGTTTAATGACTAATGAAATGGTCATAGTAATGGTAAGCTTATTGATGCAAAGTTTGGTATATCAATGATGAGAAGATGCCTTATTAATGTGGTAAGTTGTGAATGAAATACGCTTGGATATAATCGTGATTTAGTTGGGCTAATTGGCATATATGATGTTATGATGATATGTTCTTGAATGAGTAAAATAGATGGTCAATTTGGTATGTTTTTGGTTGCCAATTATGTTTGGAATAATGCTTGTATGTGCTTGTAGGGATGACCCAAAGTGTGGGTGGCATTTTGGCTTTGCAAATGGCCTATAATTGCCTACACGGTTGAGTACACGGGCGTGTGGCTCGACTGTGTTCCTTGTGGTTGTATTTCAAAACAAGTCAGACTCATCCACGGGCTAGACACACAGGCGTGTGACTGGCCGTATGGTGCAAGTCAGTAGCGACCACGGGTGAGGTGTAATACCCTGAAAATTATTACAGTAAGAAAGTAAGATATTATCATTGATATAGTTAAGTAAGGAAATAAAGTGACAAAAAGGGAAATTTTGGATTAAGTAAGGAAATAAAGTGACAAAAAGGGAAATTTTGGATTATGTCAACATTGGGAAGTATATTATGATATATTACATTATTAATTCAAGAAAGGATTAAATTGTAAAAGTGAGAAAAGTTTTGTTGTCCAAGAGTAAATACTCAAAATTTAAGGGTTAAAGTGTAAATACAAAAAAGTTGAAGGACCAATGGTGCAAATATTTTAGGGGTGGAATAATCTAAAAACTAAGGAAAATGGATGAATTAGGACCAAATCGAATAGATGAAGAATTATGAGGGACTAAATTATAATTTTTTCAAATTAAGTGATGACTCAATGATGGAATTTTAAAAGAACATAAAGGGCAAAATGGTCAATTAGTAAGAGAGAGAACTCTAGAATGTAATGATTATGTTGATGATATTTTAAATTAATTAATTAGATAAATATTACTTATTAATATTTTAATAAGATATTTTTTATTATTTGATTATTTCATTTAGTATATATATGTGTGTGTGGAAAGAAAAAAAACACACCACCCACCACATTTCCCATGCATCCAACGTTTGTGAAGAGAGAAAGAAAGAAAGTTTTGCTTTCTTTACAAGTAGGTCCTTCCACCAAAACTTCACCATTTTCACCTAGTAATCAAGAGAATTCTCATAACTACCAAGAGAGAGAAATAACAAGGAGACTATGGGGAGCTAGAATATCAAGTTAGATTGAAGAAATAGAAGCTGGAGGAGAGAGAAAATCAAGTTAAAGATTGAAATCAACAAGACAAGGTAAGAACATCAAGATTTCAATATATTTTTAAGTTTGATATTGTTGAAAAAGCTTGGAAATGATGTTATAGTAGAGTTTTCTTATATATGGTCCTATGTTCTTGATATGTTAGTGAAGGAAAATAAGAGAAAGTGATGGGAAATATTGTAGAGAAAGTAAATAAAGGTGTTACAAACTTGGTAATTAACACTTTGCACTAAAACAGTTTTGGACAGCAGCAGTAGTCTAACTTTGAAAAATCACCAAAAATTGTAAAAATTGAATTATAAAATGAATAAAATATGAAATTAAAGCTTATTGAGTCTAGTTTTTTATAGAAGAAACTTTGTAAATGGAATTGTAAATCATGAGATATAATAGGTTATGTGAGACAAGGTTAGAATGATTTCGGGTTCCCCTATTTTGACTTTGGAAAATCATAAAAAATTAGATAAAAATAATTAGGGGCTTAAATTTATATCTTTAAAATCCTAAACGAGTCTATTTTCAAGAGAAACAAACGGAAACATAATCTGAATTTCGTATGAGGAGATAATTAATTTTTAGTGAAGAAGGATCGGAACTGTCAAACAGCAGAACAAGGGTGACTTTAAAGAATAAATTGTACTTATTAGCTAAACCGAAAATCATGAAAATTTTATGGTAAGAATATATGTGAGTCTAGTTTCTAAAACATCAAGCGGAACTTAAATTGGAATTCTGTAGCTCAAGATATAAATAATTTAGTGATAATGACGCAAATGGACAACTTTGAATAAATTTATAAGTAAATAGTGAAATCATAGATAATGTTACTTATAAGCATGTAATATAAACTAAGGATGTGGAATGGAGAGGAGGAGGAGGAAAATATATATAAATATTTGGCTAGCATGGCTAATTTTCATGTTTTAGGCTCAGGGACTAAATTGAATAGAAGTAAAACTTTATGGAAAATTTTGTAAAAATGTTAGAAATCACTAAATTGCATGAAATGGATTATTTTATTATTTAAGTTACAAGATTGAATGAAATTATTAATTTAGATCAAGATCGGGTGAAAACATGTTTTAGGGATTAAATTGAAAAGTGTTGAAATTATGGAAAAATTCTGATATTTCATAGAATTCATAGGCTGTTATCAATAAATATGAGAATAATTAGGCTTGAAACAAGGATTAAATTACGAGAATTTATTTTTCTGAGCCTAAGGATGAAATCGTCATTAATTAAAAACTTAGGGGCAAAATGGTAATTTTGCCTAGAGCATTAATTGAATGTATCAGAATATGAAATGAATGAAGATGATAATCAAATTTATTTATAAAGATCTGGATGACTCAAATGGAAAATAAATTCCGGTTGAATGAAAGAAAAATTCGATGGATCTCTGAAATGGAAATGTGCGCACATGAATATGAATTGACGGACCCGGATTTGTATCACTATAATTCAAACTTTATCATTATTATATGTTTAATTTACTAATTTTGTGATACAAGGAAATACGAGTTGATGGTACATGAAATATTGATATTTAGGAAGAAACGACAAGAGAATGATATTTATCATGACATGTAAATATGTGATTATCTTTGATACGTTGATACAAGGAAATTAAGTATGTTGAGACGAGTAATAAATTTAAGTAAGACATGTCGAGAAAAATAAATATGTTTAAGGGATAATATGTTTAATTTTGATTGGCTCCAAATATGAATGCTAGATGAAATAAAATGTCTGATAAATAAATTTGTAACTCCGGTAATGCTCAGTAACTCTATTTCGGTGACGGATTTGGGGTTCGAGGTGTTACATGAGGCACACGGGCATGTTCACGGCCATGTGGACAAGTCAGTATGTATGCCCTATTTTGACACGGCTTAGACACATGGGCGTGTCTGAGGCCTTGGGAGGCACACGGCCTGCCCACACGGACGTGTGACCTCTGTAACTTTGAAAATTTTTTAAAATTTTTGAAAATTTCTATATGTGTTCGGTTTAGTCCCGGTCCCTTTCTAAAGCATGTGTAAGGTCTCGTAGACCTAATTAAGGGACACTTTGATTTGATTCGTTGAATTATATTATGAAATGTCTGTAAAAGGTTCTGTTTTGTCCGGTAATGCCTTTAACCCTAGACCAACGATAGTTACGAGTTAGGGGTGTTACAGACAGACTTAACCCATACACCCAAACTTAGAACCCTTGACCTTATCAGTATTAACAATAGCAATATCATGATTATGCATCGATGCTAACCAACTAGGAGGAATGGTCCATTCACAATAGTTCAAGATGTTCGAAAATCGAGTTTGAAAAACGTAGTGAAAAATAGGTTTAAGGGAAAACTAGAGTTTTAAAAAAAATTTCAAAAATAAGAACTTGATTGTGTTATCTAAAGTAATAAACACTTAATCAAAATCGTACATTTATGATTCGTTTAGGATGAACGTTTCAACCAAATAGTTTTCTCCGCTATCCTCAAGCTCACGTCTATCAAGTGTGGGCTAATTTCGAATTAGATTTTTTTCACAAAATTATTAGTGGGGCAATCTCGTAATTTCTTTAAACTTATAGGGTCAATTGTAAATAAAAAGATTTCTCTAGAAATTTTTTGAATAATTTCTTCAGAGAATTTTCTTTTTACAACTTTTCTTGAATTCAAGTGTATGAGAATAATGACCCATGCTCTCTTTATATAGGGAGAGTTTAAAGAGAGTTTAACTAAGATTAGAATTTATCATATTAATAAAATTTGAAATGGGTTGACTAACTATATGCAAATTTGACATTGAATATGTTACTGAAAGCATGTATGAATGCCAATGTTACTATTAAATGAAAATTATGCAAGGTATATGTAACATCCTGAATTTTAGGGCCTGTGCATTTTGTGTAATGAATGCTTAAATATGTTAAATTGAGAATTGAGGTATTAATTGGGCTCAGGAATGGGCTGAGACCTTAGTTAAAATCCTGTTTGGGCATTATAAGTTTTAAAGATAGTTATCTAGGTTAAAAATATCAAGATTGGGCTTGTGGCCCAGTGGCAAAATGGCGCCACTAAGAGGGAAGGGAGTTGGCGTCACTGGTAAAGGAGGAGGCCCAAGTTTTGGCCACTTGGAGCCCATGTTTTGGGGCCAAATCCGGCATTTAAAGAGGAGCTATGGGGACGGCACAATGCTATTATTTAGGGATTTATTTCATGTTTTAATATATGGATAACTAAGCTGATAAAGGAAGGAAGACTTAGAGATAACTAAGTCTCTTTTAGATGAGTTAGTAGATTAAGATAAAGGAGAAAAGATAGGATTTATCTGCAAGGTTAGGTAAGTGCCGAAATTTCTATAAATAGGGGGGATAGCTAATCAATTCTGGCATTGGAACCCTACTCTTTCTTCTCTTCCTGTGCCGAAAACTTGAAGGCCATCTCACTTGTTTTCTTTTCTCATCTTTTCTCTTCCAGAAGCCGAAAATCACCATTGTTTTCTCACCTTTTCTTTCTTCTTCTTTGAAATTTTCTTTTAGCCGAATCTTCTGATCTCCATTGTTATTCTTCTCCCATTCACTAAAAGTCGAAACTCCTCATTCAATTCTTCTAAAAGCCAAAAAATACATCTAGTTCATCTTTCCGGGATTTCCTTAAAAAGCCGAAACTTCTAGATCTCTAATCTTCTACAGTTGCCGAATCTTTTACAAGGGATAGCCGAAACCTTCAGTAGAGGTAAGTACCGATTTGGGTTATCTTTTGATCTTTTTTCGGCTTTTGGTGGCCATAGCCGAATGGCCATATGGAATTAATCTTGTGTTTTTCTTTCTTTTTCGACATTCCGGTATTTGAAGGGGGAGTCAATCACTTAGATCTCTAAGTCAGGGTTCAGTAACACTCGAATCATGTTACTTTCGGGATTTTAAGGTAAGGAGATCTATTGTTTTTAGCATGTAAATTCGGGTATTTATTAATCCTTGGCCGAATGTAGGGGAACCCAAATCTTTGTATTCTTCCGGCTTTTGAGCAAGGTTTTAGACTAAGGGTTGTAGATCCAGATAGTAAGGATTTAACTAAGGGAGTAAAACTACGCGATATCAGTGTGTAACACTTTCACACCATTTAGATTGCCTGTTAAAATATGTTATAAATCTGTTATGTTCTGATAAATGCCGAAATCCCGGCATCATGTTATAAATCTGTTATATTCTAATAAATGCCGAAATCCCGGCATCATGGTTAAAACCGGAGGAGGGTAAAAGCGAATCACCAGGTTAGTGATCTCTGTCATTCCTAAGTGAATGTTCCTGTTAAGGTGACATCTGTGATAAGTATGCTGTTTCTGTGATTGCATGGGGTTGGGTTTATTGAAAGGGGAAGTGTTCTGTTGTAGCGGCTTCTGCTGTGACCTGTTGTAGCGGCTTCTGCCGTGACCTGTTGTAGTGGCTTTTGCCATGACCTGTTGTAGTGGCTTTTGCCATGACCTGTTGTAGTGGCTACAGCCATGATCTGACGATGAGCAGCATGACTGCCATCAATGGCGTGTAGCGGTGTGGGTTGATTGTAGAAATCCCAAATGGTGTGAATGGCTGGTACGGGTGGCGTGTAGCGGATGGAAACCTAGGATTTGGGTTGGGCTTTGCATATTTTCTGATATATTATATTCTGTTATATGTTCTGTGGGGTTAAGGCCCAAATCTAATGGTGCATGAGGGTTGCACACTGAGTCTCGCGACTCACCCTATTATTTAACATCTTTCAGGTAGCACCTAGTGCATCGGACCGGGTTGGAGAGGAGCGCAAGGTGGCCATGCAAGAGATTATTTTGATTCAGCAGAAGACTTTACTTAGTTATTTATTTTTAACATTTTTAATTAATGGGTTTTAAATTTTGTTGTAATAAGGCCATGGGCCATTAGTCTTATATTTCCGGTTTTTGGGCTTTACCTTCAGACACCTGAATTATTCGATAAAAATTAAAACTAAGGCATGTACTAAATTTCGATTTTTAATTCATAAAGGCATCTTATAAAATATATATCTTATATTAATTACCAAATTTTTAAGTTTTCGGTATAAATACTTTAAACCTGATAATTGTATTTCCAAAGTGCGACATGCTTTATAAAAATTCCTTAGTGACATACCAGATCCGGTGGAAATGCATGGGCCGGGTTTGGGGGTGTTACAGCATACATCGACACTGATTATTGATACGCATGTTAAGCATGTCATTGTACCGAGATTGATTTTGGTAGAATGAAATTCTCACTAATTGTATGTCATTTTGCATCTGCATGGGGTGGGTATTTTTGGTTGATGGAGGAGTTCCGTAGAGATCCGGTGACATTTAAAGTCCATAATAATGTTGTCAGTGCACTGCACCGGAGATTTGAGGAGATTAGGCAATTTATCACATTTTTACTGATAGCATGTTTGCATTTTTATTGGTAGTTTTATTTGTATTACTGTACTGACAGTTTATCCACATAGAGCTTCGACTTTTACTACTTTGGAGTTCGATAGATGGGTTCTGAAGAACTCGTGGTGTGTAGCGGATGGTTGGGTAGAAACCTTTTGCATTGCATTATTTGCATCATACCATGCCCATTCTCCGTTTTGTTAACTATTATGGTTTAATATGAACTCTTACTGATATGAACTCCATAAGATGGCTTTATGGTCTTTTGGTTAATGCATATATGCACTATTGATAAATTGTCATATTTATTACGATTGTTGTGTTGATGTCCCTACGTCATACTATATTGTTGTATTTTTGTTTAAATAACTCTTAGACTTAAACTAAGTTTTCATAAGTTTATTCCCCTACAGTGTTTAACTTTTTAGGTAAATCTCGAAGCTAGGACCGGACCTGACAAGCGAAGTATCACCTCAGACACCGGACTATTTTTAATAAGTATTTTTAATAAGTATTTTATTAGTTTTTTATTATAATTTTAAGTTTCTGGTATGTGGCTTGATTATTTTATTTTGAGGATTTTTATGCATGTATTATTCATTCGAATGGTTCGAATTTAATAACTAGTAATTGTATGTTATTTGGCCTAAGTAAAATCTGACTCAATTAATGATTTTTCTCTGCATTAGATTACATTGAGTTTTTACAAAGTAAAGCGACAAACCAAATGATTTTCTAAAAATGTCACTAATAACAATAAAATGAAGTCTAAAGTAGATACGAACTAATAAATGAATGTTTAAGCTAACTCAAAGAAACAAACACGGTTTTCCTAAAATAAGTCGGTTTAGCATTGTTAGAAGTATTAGTAGGATAGCTTAGCCATTCCAGTGGCCAATGTAGCTTTCTCAATCTAGCCATAATGTCTAGGTCAGGTTAGGGAGTTTACAATATTAAATATCAAATTTAAGCATATTAAAGGGATCGAAGGTAAAATTTAATCATTTTTGTAAAATAAAATAAAAAAAAAAGGAAAAAGGGAAGCATGAGTGAGAGAGCTGCGTGATGACCTTCCTTTGTATATAGTAAGCATATTAAAAGGACCAAAGGTGAAATTTAGCCATTTTTGTAAAGTGAAAAAAAAGAGAGGAAGCATTGCGAGAGAGTCACATGTCAACAAATAGAAGGTCCATTATATTCATAGTGGGGTCCGATTTTGTTATTGATTCGATCAATACAAGGTGATTATACTTAGGTGGGCCCTAATAGCTTCTAGGATGTATTCAAACTTGAGGGTGCCTAACCTTTTTGGAGAGACCAGAGGGTTGGCTCTCCTTTGATCATGACAGATGGTCTAGTGAAACATCTTCTTAAGCAAAGTCAGCAAGAGGATCAACGTTATCTATACTGTTGACACGTGTCCAAATGACGGAGGAATAAATATTAATATTATATCATATTAAATAATAATTAAAATTATATTTATACCTAAAACAAAATAACATAAATAGCAATAAAAGATAAAAAGGAACAAAATGAGAATTACAACTCTCATGAAAACTCTAGTAGATTAAACCCTTTATCTCTAATTGAAAAGTTGGGATCCAATAAGATAGAAATTTCTTAATCCAAGTTTCTCGAAGTGTGTTTGAGTGAGAGCCAATTTTTGGCATAAAAGTCAAACAAATGCTTTTGGATTCAAAGTGGCCCTAAAACTTTGAAACAATCTATCAAACATCAATATATTCCACATGAGTTCACATGTAATACATATAATAATAACAACATTTTCTCTAACATTATTTATTGTTGTCTGTTTTTGGTGTTGGATATTCTTGTTTCCCAAGTTTTAACAAATTACTAATATGACTGCGATACTTTATTTTGGGTTGTTTATTTGTTTGTATAAAATTATATAGTATAAATTTAAAGGCTAAAATATATTTAAGTTTATTTTTATTTTCAAAAATTTAGATTTTTTATTTTTTTAGATTTAAAAATTTAGGTCTAATCATTATCACTATTAAAATTTTTCTATTAAATTAATTTGTGTGACATTTTAAAATTAAAAAAAAATCATTTGGTAGTCATGTAACAATAAAATTAACATTAAAAATGGTTATATAGGTTTTTTTCTTAAAAATATCCATTCGAACTCATCATGATAAAATGTATTTTTTTTTGTTAAAATAGTGTTCCTAAGAAAAATTGATGTCAACATTTTGATTAAAATAGTTAACAATGTTAAATATTTAGACTAACTAATGACATTTTAAAAGTAGAAAGATCAAATTATATAAAAAATAAGGTATATAGATTAAATCTCAAATTTTAACATAGTGTACGGGCTAAAATTGAAGTTTGATAATTTTCTTATAATATACAAAATAAAAAAAGAATAAAGGCAAACCTACAAGAAATAAAAAGCCATGTATCTGTCTCTAAAACCCTTAGCGCATTCAAATTATATATAACAATCTAATGTTTTAATAGAAAAATTAACTATTTTGACTAATTAATAACATTATAAAACTACAAGGATCAAATTACATTAAAAATTAAACTGTAGTAGTTAAATATAAAATTTAGGCATAATAGAAAGACCAAAATTTAAATGTAATCATTTTTTCTATATATGGAAGGAAAAAAGAAGAAGGTCAGCATCAACGTAAATAAAAAGAAGTCACATGGCAATTTCTAAGATATTTAGTATTTAAATTATATATAATCAGATAATGTTTTAATTTAAAAGTTAACAATATTAACTATTTGGACTAATTAATAACATAAAAAAATTATAAAGACCAAATTATGTTAAAAATTAAAGTATATATTAAATATTAAATTTAAGCATATTTAGAGGGAGCCAAGGTGAAATTTAACCATTTTCTAAATGAAAAAAAAAAAAAACCGAAAGGAAGCATGGGTGAGAGCCAGGTGATGGACCTTCCTTTGTATATAGTAAGCATATTGGAAGTACCAAAGGTGAGATTTAACTAAAATTTCAAAAGAAGAAAGGTTTCTTTTTCTTCCAGAATTTGACTGGTAGGAAAAGTGTTTTGGTGGATTAGGTACCCCATTTCTTTTTCTTTCTTTATTATTATTATTTATTATTTATACAACACCTTTTGGATGATGAATATTGAACTTTGTTGAAATAATCTTGAAGAAGCTAATAACTGAATAATCCTTTCCTATATAAAATATTTCTCTAATAATTTCAACTTTTACTTCTACATATGTCTATTCTATTGGAAAGCCTATAATTTTTAGTTTTGATGATTTTACTCTTTTTTTTCAATAATTTAAAACTAAGATTTAATGAAATCCAACAATTGGAAGAAAGTAGAAAAAAACAACTATTAAAATAGTTGAAACAGTGATATAGGGAGAGGGGGGTGGTTCAATGTTATACAGTACTTGCTTGTGTTGGATATACCCAGAAAAGATCAGATACGATGTCTCGAAGAAAACAAAAGAGGAAAAGACAACAAAGTAAAAGCAGATAAGCATTTTGACTAAAACAATAGAAGCAAAAATTACAGTGGGTCCCATCCATCACTTTTCCCAACGTCTCCACCGTACATTGAAATGTCTTTTAATCATTCCTCTATATATTAAAGTTTCTTTCTTTCACACTGAAGTTTTCTTTCGTTTCTGTCCAGGCTTTGGGTTTCAGGGGTTCAGATTCTCTCACCATCACACCATCACACCATCACCTCTGCATCATCTATCTTAAAAGGCTTTTAAGGTACCTTGTTAGTGCTTTACTTGTTTATCATTAGAGTTTTTATCTTCTTTACTTGTTTTCTCTTTGTATGATTCGTTTGTTTATCTTATTTTGTTATCTGTTCCCTTTTCTACTGTGGTTTTGTGATTTTATCTGTTTAGATATCAGAAAGTTTGAATCTTCAATGGTTTTGGTCTTTGGGTCATCATAAAGGTTGCTTCTTTTATCTGTCGTGTCATCCAATTCTAGGGTTTCTTCTTTTTTCTTTTTTCAAATTTTGATTCTCTGTTTTTGGGATTGTAGGATTGGGTTATTTTAGATGGTCGGTCATGGAGCCAAAGTTCACTGAATTCTCTGATTACATAAACGGCTTTAGTGTTGAAGATTTAGATGATACATTTCAGCTCAATTCTGGTCAGTACTCAAATGGCACAATCGGATTCGAGTTCAGTGACCCTTCTCCAGATCTTAACTTTTTGAACATGAATGTTGCTGTTGCACCTTCTGAACCAGACCCTGTTACTTTTGTTCATCCGCTCACGGTAAGTACAGATGGGAGCTCGATTTCTACGTCCACAGGGTGGAGTCTGGAAGGGGAGTCTTTGTCACCGTCGGATGACAATGATTCAACGGATCCAGTTCTCAAGTACATAACTCAGATGCTTATGGAAGAGAACATGGAGGAGCCTCATATGTTTAATAACTATTTGGCTCTTAAAGACACTGAGAAATCATTATATGAAGTCCTCGTTGAGCCGTATCCTCAAACTAGTGAACCACAACCTTTGCTCAATCAGAATTTGGAGGCCCCTGAAAGTAATCTTTCTGGTAGTACTAATGGCCATTCGTCTGCTGGTATTGGCTCCAATTATGGGACTGGTAATTATAATGATCATCAGGTGGTTGGTGAGGTTTGGGAGTCGCCTTCTTCCTTGTCACAACCTCCTCTTACTGGTGACACTGATTTCCAGCCTGCTTTGCAACAGCCAAGTTCACAAGTTTCCGTCAACTCAACTACTAGCTTGAGTAACCCGGGTAATAGGACGATGGAATCTTCTATTAGCGAGCTTCTAGCTCAGAACATCTTCAACGATAAAGAATCTGTCTTGCAGTTCCAAAGAGGGTTTGAGGAAGCCAGTAAATTCCTCCCTAGTAGCAATCAACTGATGATTGGTCTAGAAAGCAATGCATTTCCTACGGGGCAAAAGGGGAAGGTTCCAAATGATGTTGTCAAGGTGGGTAAGGATGAGAGGGAGAAGCCGCATGAGAGGTTGAGGGGTAGGAAGAACCATGGACGGGATCTCGAGGATTTGGAAGAAGAGAGGAGTAACAAGCAATCTGCAACTTATACAGATGAGAGCGAATTGTCGGAGATGTTTGATAAGGTATTACTTTATCCTGTAGGACAATTTATATGTTGCAATGACAATGAAAGTGTACAGCACACAGAAAACAAAGCCTCGCGGCAGAAAGAACAATCAAATGGATCCGGTGCTGGGAAACCTCGCTCCAAAAAACAAGGGAAGAAAGAAACAGTGGATTTGAGGACTCTTCTAATTCTCTGTGCACAGGCTGTTTCCGCCAATGATCCTAGAACTGCTGGTGAACTGCTGAAGCAGATTAAAGAAAATTCTTCTCCTCTAGGTGACGGAACTCAGAGGTTGGCTCATTACTTTGCTAATGGCCTTGAGGCACGCATGGATGGAAGTGGAACTGTAATGCAAAACTTTTATATGTCTCTAGCTTCCAAGAAGACAACAGCTGCCGATATGTTGAAGTCTTACAAAGGCTACCTTAGTGCTTGTCCTTTTAAGAAGCTACCAATTTTCTTTGCAAACAAAATGATTTACTACATGACTGAGAAAGCAAGTGCCCTTCATATAGTAGATTTCGGTATCCTGTATGGTTTCCAATGGCCGGTTCTTATCCAGCATCTCTCAAATAGACCTGGTGGGCCTCCTAAGCTACGCATAACAGGAATAGAACTTCCCCAAAGTGGTTTTCGCCCAACGGAAAGGATTGAAGCAACAGGTCGTCGCCTGGCAAATTATTGCGAGCGCTTTAATGTTCCGTTTGAGTACAACGCTATAGCAGCTCAAAACTGGGAAAATATTCGAATTGAGGATATCAAGATTAATAGCAATGAGGTGCTTGCTGTAAATTCTCTTTTTCGGTTTGAGAATCTGCTTGATGAGACTGCCGAAGTGGATTGTCCGAGGAATGCTGTGCTTAAATTGATCAGGAGAATGAACCCTGATATTTTTGTTCACTCCATAATTAATGGATCATACAACTCTCCCTTCTTTGTTACAAGGTTCAGGGAGGCTTTATTTCATCTTTCATCAGTATTCGATATGTTTGATAACACATTACCTCGTGATGAGCCTGCAAGATTGATGTTTGAGAGCGAGCTTTATGGGCAGGAAGCAGTGAATGTTGTAGCATGTGAGGGTCCAGCAAGGGTTCAGAGGCCAGAAACATACAAGCAATGGCAGATTCGGATGACAAGAGCAGGGTTCAAGCCACTTCCATTGAATCAGGAACTAATGACCAAACTTCGGCATAAGTTGAAGGCTTGGTACCACAAAGATTTTGTAATTGATGAAAACAATCACTGGTTGTTGCAGGGATGGAAAGGCAGGATTCTTTATGCTTCCTCCTGTTGGGTACCTGCAGAGGAGTCTTGACCGGAATATGGGCTGGAACCGATAAACATGACCAATATACTCTTTTGAGGAACAAGATGACTTGAAAATACGGACATAGGTAACACTTCCTCACAAGATTCCTGTGACTGCAAGTTATGCATCGTGCATTGTGGTGTCATTTTGGAGGTGGAATGAGGGGCCGAATAAAGCTTTGGATTTCCTGCTGGTTTTTTAGAGACTGTATTACCTATTTACCTGCTAGCTTTCACATTGTGATGTTTTATGATCAAATCATGTTTTCCATTGTAAATATATTATGTATGAGTTTGATGTAGTGAATTAGATCAATGATAATTTATGGAAGTTCAAATTTTTGTGGAAACCCTTTCCTGGTACTTTGTTGCCATGCTCACTGATTTTTTTTTTTTTTTTTTTTGGTGTGGTTAGTGGGAACTTGTTGAATGTAACAAGTGTACATATTAATTAATGATTCTATTCTTGATTTCATGAGAGACGTCAGTTTCATTGACTGCTGCAAATCACAAAAACTCTTTGTGAAGAAATAACAGAAGCATTAGGATTGCCATTGAAAAACAGAAAGCAAATATATCAGGCTGGGTGGGGTTTCTCCCAAGCGAGCAAGGGTGTTGGCGCTTCCATTTCCCTCCCTGTAACATTGCATACTAACAACAATCATGGGGGCATCAAGCTCCAGTTCAAGGTTCCTAATGTTGAGGGAGTAGGCAATGTTTAAACCTATCCCGGAGTGCTCATAATTCAGCTAATCAACCACCCATACCCGGGTTACGTATGGATCATCTATCAAAGTATAGTTTAAGCCAGGTTGCTTCCAGTTAATACCATTAACATTAAAGGCAATGGCAAAAAACTCAAACATCTTTTGCAGTGGCTCTTTGAATGATTTCATTCGAGGTTACTTGTTGAAGACAAGAGAATCTCGTGCAAGTCAGGTTTCTCACAAGAAGTAAAGGAAGACGAGAAAGGTGTAACGAAACAAATCTGAAGCACAAGAAAAATAGAGAAAAGAAGAGAAGAATTCGAGAGAAGAAGGAGAAGAAAGAGATACTAGAATTTTTATTCAAAACATTTCATAATTGTTTTCTGTCCTCTAGTGCAGGTATATAAAATGATAATCAAATAACAGACACTAATAGACTAAATGCATCGTTTCAATAACAACATTAAAACGCAACGTATACTAAAATGGAAACATGAAAAGGCAACGTTTGATCTGCATGGCAACAACGTGCATGGCAACAGCGTTAAACTGTTACGTAACAAATACCCCTTCCCTGAAAAAGAGATCCTTGTCCTCAAGGATCAAACGTAGGAAATCGACGTTGAAGAGCCTCTAGATTCTCCCAAGTGGAATCTTCAGGAAATGTGTCCGCCCACTCAACCAGAACTTCCACAACAGCATGGTTACCTTGCTTGACAAGGCGTCTGTCCAATATGCGGATTGGTGTTTTGAGAAGAGCTCCATCAGAACCCATTGGTGGCAAGCTAGAAGCACTCACTGCTGAACCGATGTGCTTCTTCAATTGGGAGACATGAAAGGTAGGATGGATCCGGGCAGAGGGCGGTAACAACAGTCGGTATGCCACCTTCCCTACATGAGCCTCGACAGGAAAAGGGCCAAAATATCGGGGAGAAAGTTTCTGATTTTTGAACTGGCATAGAGAACGTTGGCGATATGGCTGCAGCTTTAAGTACACTAAATCACCCACATGAAATTCCCGCTCCGAGCGATGTCTGTCAGCCATTTGCTTCATACAATCCTGTGCACGGGTTAGATGAAATTTCAAAACCCGATGCATAACTTCTCGTTATTGCAGGGAACGATCAACAGATGCAACTGGAGAAGCACCAACTAGGTAAGGTAAGTGGAGAGGTGGGTCTTGTCTGTAGAGAGCTTTATAGGGCATGCTCTGAATAGCCGAATGATAGGTGGTGTTATACCACCACTCAGCCAAAGGAAGCCAAGACACCCAAGCTGAAGGTTTCTCACCAGTCATGCAACGTAAATAAGTCTCTAAACATTTATTGAGGATTTCAATCTGTTCATCAGTTTGGGGGTCGTAGGCAGTGGACAACTAAAGTTTGGCACCCAAATGGCGAAATAAATCTTGCCAAAAATTGCTCAAAAAGATTTTATCTCTGTCGGACACAATGGCCTCAAGTACCCCATGCAGCTTGTAAATGTGATAAATAAACTCCTGAGCAACAATGGAAGTAGTAAAGGGATGAGCCAAGGCAAGAAAGTGACCATATTTGGTCAAGCGATCAACCATGAGTAGAATGGTGGATTTTCCCTGAGATACAGGCAGACCCTCAATGAAGTCCATGCTGATAATAGCCCAAGCACGATCTGAAATAGGCAATGGCTGAACAGCCTAGGGGAAGCAGAATTATCAATCTTGCAACGTTGACAAACCACACACTCCTGAACCCAGTGCTTGACATCTTTCGAAAGGCCCTTCCAATAGAGCAAAGCTGAGATCCTGTGACGAGTTGCGTGGACACCCGAATAACCCCCAAGGCACTGTCATGGAAGAGAGAAAACATTTGCTTGCGAAGCTGAAGATCCTTACCCACCACAATTTTTCCCAATCTACGTAAGAATGTACCATGCCATGAATAATTTGGATGCATATGAGGTCGCTCTTGAACATTCTGACAGAGTTGAGAGTGTAATAGCCCAAATTTCAGCAATGTCGAAAATAGTGGTTCGAATCACCAAATTCGATAAATGAACTCGTAAATTATATTATTTAATATTTACGAGCCAAATGTAGCTTTTAAAAGATTTTTGAAATAGTAAATTGTGTTTTATAAAGATTTATTTGGTCAAGAAATTGAGAAAAAGAGGTATCGAGATCTCGGCATTATAAACCGAGTCATAAATATTTTTATAAATATTTACGAAATGTCAATAAGGTAGTATTAAAATTTCGTTAGAAAATTTTGACGTTTGGGTGGTTAATTAAATAAAAAGGACTAAATTGAAAAAGGTGTAAAAGTTGCTAGAAGGATTAAATAGCTTAATTGTCAAATGAGGAAAGACCTAAAGTGAAAATAAGCCCAAAGGAGATATTTTGGGCGGCAATAGCTGAGAAATGGGTGAAATAAGGGCAAAATTGGAAAATTGCCAAAATTAGCTAAATAAAAATGGGACCAAATTGGAATATCTAGAATTCTCTTTATTTCTCTTCATTTTCATCAGCTGAAAAACAGCCATGGAAGAGGGTTCAAGCTGGTTTTCATACTCTAGCTTCATGTAAGTTTAATTCTTGCTTTCCCCCTGAAATTTCTATGTTTTTGGACTTTTACAATTGAGTCCAACTTACTATGTCATTAGTTTTTTATTCTATGGCTAGTTTTTAAAGTTGCTATGGATGAGTGCTGGAAGAATATGATGAATAAATATAGAATTGAAGCTTTAATTTTGATATATGATGATTTTATCAAGTAAAATTGATGGAAATTGGTTTTAAGACCTAATTGTAAAAGAGTTTGGAATTAAGGTTTAATGCTAAAGTTCTGATTTTCAAGGGTAATGGAGCAGTTTAAAATGATAGAATAAAGTATTAATTGAGAAAAATTAGCTCAATTGAGGGGTTAATTGGACAAGGACTGAATTGTATGAACTGTGAAATTTGGGGCAAAATGGAAATCAACACTTTGCACAAAAACAGTTTTGGAAAGTAGCAGTAGTATAAATTTGAAAAATCATTAAAAATTGTAAAAATAGAATTAGAGGATGAATAAAATATGGAATTAAAGCTTATTGAGTCTAGTTTCTTATAAAAAGAAACAGTGTAAGCAATGGAATTGTAAATCATGAGATATAATATGTTTTGTGAGACAATGTCAGAATGATTTCGGGTTCCCCTGTTTTGACTTTGAAAAATCATCAAAAATTGGAGAAAAATAATTAGGGGCTTAAATTTATATGTTTAAAATCTTGAATGAGCCTATTTCAAAAAAAAAAAAAAAACAAACGGAAACATTATCTGAATCCCGTATGAGGAAATAATTAATTTTTAGTGAAGAAGAGTCGAAACTATCAGACAGCAGAATAAGGGTGAATTTAAAGAATAAACTGTACTTATTGGCTAAACCAAAAATTCTGAAAATTTTATGGTAATAAGATATGTGAGTCTAGTTTCAGGAAAAATTATCGGATCTTAATTTGGAGTTCTGTAGCTCAAGATAGAAATAATTTAGTGACTATGACACGGATGGACAACTTGAATATTCACATAAATAAGTAGTGAAAAATTATAGATAATGTTACTTACAAGTGTGTTATTTATACTAAGGATGTGGATGGAGAGGAGGAGGAGGAGGAAAAATATATAAATAACTTTTGCATAAATTGATCACATGCTCAATTATAATCGATAAACGTTGAATTAGAAATGATATAATGTTTTATTTCAAATATTTATTATGAAACTAAGATTATCGTTATGGTATAAAAATCAAATTGTAAGTTCGCGTAAGTTGAATTATATTATTAAATGCTTGAAATATATTTTTATTGATGTGAATATGATTTGGATGTTTATTGTATGATAATTGATGAAGTATTAATATTCTTGATGAAAATGGAAAATAAATTCCGGTTGAATGAAAGGAAAATTCGATGGATCTCTGAAAAGGAATTGACGGTAAAAAGGATCTAGCCCGGACGGGTGATCCTGATATAAGCTCTCCCGAAGAATATGTGTGAAAAGGATCTAGCCCAGACGGGTGATCCTGATATAGCCTTCCCGAAGAATATGTGGAAAATGGATTTAGCCCAAACGGGTAATCCGAATTAGGGTCTGAATTTAGCCTGGACTGGTAATTCAGATCCAAGCTCATTAGAGTAATTGTCGTTGCAGGGGATTTAGCCTAGACTGGTAATCCCATTGTAAGAAATGAGGTTCGCGGGAGTGTGCTCTCTTATAGGGGATTTAGCCTGGACTGGTAATCCTATTGTAAGAAATGAGATTCACGGGAGTGTGCTCTCTTATAGGGGATTTAGCTTGGACTAGTAATCCCACTGTAAGGATAAGGTTCGCGGGAATGTGCTCTTTGAAATGGAAATGTGCGCACATGAATATGAATTGACGGACCCAGATTTGTACACTAAAGTGTACCCCTGAAAATCCATCGAAATTTCGAGAAATTCAACGGGATAAATATGGAAAAATAATAAGGGAATGGAAATCATGGTATTGATGAGCTCATCAATCATGGTATATATATTATGTGATAAAAGAAAATACGAGTTGATGAGACATGAACATAGAACTTGGTTGATAAATGTGTTCATTCATAATTATAGAATTGTGCACCTCAAGTGCACTATATGTGTAAAGATGATGTTTCAAATGATTTGATAAGTAAAACTCCAATATGAAGTAGTTTGAAACCAAGAAAAAATGTTATAAAAATGTACATGAAATGCAGAGGTATAATTTTTATATGTTATATGAATATATAATGTGAAAAAGTATAAGTACAAGAGAAATTTAATGAGAATTGAGCCTATATACGTTTCTTGTTATTTATATGAAGTGCATGACTAACAAATGGTATTAAGTATAAAGTTCGGTTGAATATCTTAAATTGGTTTTTGTATGTACTAAATGTGTGTGAAGAATAAGGATCAAATGAGTGAGAAATATGGCTTGGACAATAGCCTAATTTGTGAAAATTAACTTTACCACACGACCTAGTAACACGGGCGTGGGACCCTTGTAAATGAGATAAACTTAGGGATTTTGAGAAAAATTTCATACGATTCTGATTTAGTCTCGACCTGATCCTAATGCATGATTTGGACCTCAAGGGTCCGTTAAAGAAACTTTTATAATCAATTTTGTTATTTGAGTGATAAATGGTTTGAATTGTCTGTAAGTGTTCCGTACTCCTCGGTAATGCCTCGTACTTTATTCCGGCAACGGATACGGGTAGGGGGTGTTACAGAGAGAGCTTCAAATCAGCTGCATAGGGGGCCACAATACGTGCCCATATCTCAAACCAGGAAGTGTCGATACTGCCTTCACATTGTAGCAGTTGAGACGTGTGCTCATGAGTTCTCCTGGATAAGGCATCAGCCACGGTGTTCTGAATGCCCTTGCGATATAAGATCGAGTAGTCATATCCTAACATTTTCGCAACCCACTTTTGTTGGTAAGGTGTGATGGCTTGCTATTCGGAGAGAAATTTAAGACTTTGATGATCAGTCTTAATGAAGAAATGTCGACCAACTAAATAAGAGTGCCATTTCCTAACGGCCAACAAGACTGCCAACATCTCCTTATCGTAGATGGACAAGGCTTGGTATTTGACTCCCAATGCCTTACTAAAGTACGCCACTGGTCGGCCATTGTACTATAGAACTGCCCCAACTCTTTGACCACTAGCATCCGTTTCCACACAAAAAGGCTCTTGGAAGTTAGGCAAAACAAGGACGGGTGCTTGACAAATAGCAGCCTTGAGCTGATCAAAAGCAGTTTGTTCCACTGTTTTCCATTGCCAAGAACATCTTTTTTTAACAGTGTAGTAAGGGGCTTAGCCAACAAGCCATGACCTTTGATAAAGCGCCTATAATATCCGGATAACCCAAGGAAGCCACACAACTCCTTAACAAACTTGGGAGGGGACCAGTTCAGAACACCGACAATCTTGGTTCTATCCATGCTAACTACACCTTGAGAGATAACATGTCCTAAGTACTCCACTTGTGTAGCTCCAAAAATACACTTGAAACCTTTAGCATATAGGTGATTAGACCGTAATACTTGAAGCACCTCTCGTAAGTGGACTAAGTTATCTGCCCACCCTTATGAATATACAAGGATGTCATCAAAAAAAATAAGAACCGATCTCCACAAGAAGGGTCGAAAGATTAAATTCATCAAAGATTGGAAACTAGAGGGGGCATGGTCAAGCCAAATGGCATGACCAAAAATTCATAATGGCCTTCATGAGTCTTGAAAGCAGTTTTATACACATCTTGCTCCCACATCCGGATTTGATGATAGTTGAGCGCAAATCCAACTTAGAAAAAAAATGTGCTTGCCCCAATTCATCCAATAGCTCCTCAATAATTGGAATAGGAAATCTATCTTTAATGGTTAATTGGTTAAGCTGCCTATAGTCAATACACAGCCTCCAACTGCCATCTTTCTTCTTGACCATTACTACAGGAGAAGCAAATGGGTTGTTACTGTCACGAATTATTCCAGCTTGCAACTCTCTTGTATCAACTTTTCTATTTCAGTCTTCTGAATTGCAGGATACTTATAGGGCTTTACTTTAACAACCTTGGTCTCATCGAGCAATGGGATTCTGTGGTCATGTAATCGTGGAAGAGGTAAACCAATAGGAGTGTGGAAGACATCCTCAAATTCTTCCAAAAGAATTTGCAATTCAGCTGCCAACTGAACTAGCTGCAATGTGATAGCAGCCTGATCACAAGAAGCTAAGAGCGTGGGATATGGACCATTGCCTACCAAACTAAGGCATTTGGAAAATTGATTACTTGGAACCAGTTGGAGTGAACCAGGTACTATGCCACGTAGGATACAATTTTGTCCCATATGCTGGAACTACATAGTTAAATTGGAAAAATCCCATATAATTGGTCCAAGAGATAGCAGCCATTGAATACCAAGCACCAAATCAAAACCTTTTACTGACAAGAGTAAAAAATCAGTAGAGAAATGGTATCCTTGTGCTTCCCAGGAGATCGCTCTACATAAGCCTTGAGTGGACAGTCGAACCTCATTCGCCAGTATTACTTTCACAGAACTGCCCGATTCTACTTTCAACTACAACCTCTTAGCCACCTTGTAATCTATGAAGTTATGCGTACTACCAGAATCTACCAGCACAACCACTTCAGTGTGATCAATAACGGCTGAAAACCTCATGGTATTATGACCTTGTAGCCCTTGAAGAGCATGTAACGATAACACAAGACTTCTTGGAACCTGATCTGCCAAGTCCAATTGGTCAGAGTAATCTTGCAGATCTTCAGAAATTGGACCCTTCATGTTAGAACCTTGTTCCCAACTTGGCTCAATAACAAGCTGAAACACTTGAGACTTAGAGCATTTGTGACCAGCGGAATACTTCGAACCACACCAAAAACAAAGACACTTCCTTCTCTGATCCTCCAATTTTACTTGAGACAAAGATTTAGATGGTACTCTTTGTCCCAAATTACCATTCATTGACCCTCCTACAGTTGTTGAATTTCTGATTCCTTATTATACTCTAGAATTAGGAAACAAGAGCCTTGAAGAACCAACTCCATTACCAGCAACAGATCCCTTCTTCACTGGCCCCAACACAATATTCTCGACTTGTCTAGCTAGTTTGTAACCCTCCACCAATGTTTGAGGCGTAAACAATCTGAGATACTGACCTATCTCAGGCTTCAAATTGCTGATAAAGATACTCAAAGCATAGGATTCAGGTAAGTTCAGCTGATTTAGCAAACTCAGGAATCCATCATGAAATTGATCAACGGATCCTTGTTGTTTAAGAGTAACTAATTCTGTTATTCAGTTAAGGAAGGAGTCAAATCCAAAACGTTCATTTATTCCTCGAGCATACATCTCCCAAGTCAACTGATGCTGTCCCCCATGTTTGTGTACAAAGAAATGATGCCAGTCTAAGGCCTTCCCTTCTAAATGCAACATAACCACTCTAACCTTAGCTTGCTCACCTACTTCTTCAGCCTCAAAATACTGTTCCAACTTAGACCGCCAGCCTCTAAAATTTTCACCATCAAAATGTGGACAATCCACTCGAAAAGAAGAATTATCGATATCTACAGTACCTCCTCTAGAAGACAAATTCAAATGTCTTAACTCAGATATAGGTGATACTAAGAGGTGTTCCTTTGCTGGAAACCAGGGAGGAGAACCTAAGATCCCTTTTCCCTTACCCGTCATTACACCAGTAACCGTAACAGGAAGGCTTTGTCCAAAATATTGTTCACAAAGAATGAAGCTTAGATCGAAGTTCGGATCTTACCTCTGAACGAACCTCAGATTTAATTCCTTCCTGGAAATCCTTCAAAAGTGCATCAATCCTTGCATCTAGCTGAGTGAGCTCTCCCTGCATCAATCCAAATTCCTTCTGCATCCTTGTCGTCACTCCATTGCCGGCCATGAGGATCGAAACAGCTCTGATACCTTTGTAACGAAACTAATCTAAAACACAAGAAAAATAGAGATAAGAAGAGAAGAATTCGAGAGAAGAAGGAGAAGAAAGAGATACTAGAATTCTTGTTCAAAACATTTCATAACTGTTTTCTATCCTCTAGTGCAGGTATATAAAATAATAATCAAATAATAGACACTAATAGACTAAACACATAGTTTCAATAACAACATTAAAACGCAACGTATACTAAAATGGAAACATGAACAAAACGCAGCGTTTGATCTGCATGGCAACAGCGTGCATGGCAATAGCATTAAACTGTTTCGTAACAAAAGGTTGGGACTTTGTGAGTTTAAAACCAGCTTCTTCTTCTTTTTTGTGTTAACATAACATTTAGTTTCAGACAGTCCAACCAGTAAAGGTTATGAGGGGACTGTGGTATCTGATGCTTTTTTTTATTCAATATACTGCTTGATAGCGGATTTGGTGTTCTTCCTTTGTATTTCGTCTTACCTATTATTCTCAACAGCCATAGCTACTCCGCCAGCTTATCCCAACCTTCGATGACAGGTGAAATGAACACATATAGTCTAGGCATAGGTCCTTCGCTCCATATTGATCATCTATCCTTGGCCTTAGGACGTTAACTCGGATGGAGTGTTAGGACATAAGCGTAGGCCACTCGTATGAGATATGGTCCTAAAGGCTTCTTTGAGTTCACTAGACTCGGATTGTATTTTATTTTATTTACTTAAAAAATAAATAAATAAATTATTATAAGTTATATCAAAGAATAAATTAATGTCAGTTTTTAATAGTATAAATGAATGAATTTTTAAAAAAAAATCAATTTGCTTATTTGTCTAATGTACAGAGTCTAATTTACTTATTTTTTAAATAAAAGATAAAATACAATCTATCTCTCTTATTACAAAAATCTCCATATTACAACGAATTTCTAAATATACCATTATAAACAAACACCCAATGTCAGTTCTGCATCCTGATCACCACAAGGAATTGAATTCCTTCATTTCGAGTCCAAAAGGATAACCAGTGAGAGAGATTATACTGGGACAATAAATGGAAATATACACCCAACCCAACCGAAAGCCAAACGATACTGTGCTGGCAAAGGAACACCCGACAAACAAATGACTCAAGTTGCATTCGTTCTAAAACAATCATAATAATAGACAAAACTCTCTTATAATAAATAAATAAATCTAGTTAAAATGTTACTTGACTGCATAGTTTGGAGCTCTTGGATTGGAGAAAATATTTTTCTGCTCAAAAAACTAAGCAGTTTGTTCATGCGATCTGTCTTTAATTTCTGCTCAGTTGGTGGGCTAACTGCCATGTGCAATTTGCCTGATGGAAGTGGACACCATCCTACCCATCTTTTAAGAACTTTAAGAACCTAACCTAAGAGAGGACTGGCTACAAATCCCTCATCGAATGCATAGAACCAGCAAAGTTCAAAATTGAACCACTAGTTACCATCCAACAATAGGGACAGTCCAAACTCAAGACACATGATATCCACCTCAACAACACTGGTGGGGGATATCAGAGTTTCTTTTTCCCTTTTTCACGTTTTGATGGGACAATATCAGGAACTTGTGTACTACAAACATGTTGTGAATGAAAGAAATTTGTTAAAAAGTCACAAGAGTTGGTTCAATGCCTTGTAATAAAAGATCACGGAACTTGATAAGAACTGGACCATCCCTTTCAAAATCACTTTTTCTTGTTCAAAGTTATTATTACAAACACACACAAATACAGTATTTATAATGTAAAATCAAACCCAATACAAAACAATAAATAAAGAATTAAACAAAATTCACAAAACTGTCAGTACCCTCAACCTGTATGGAGTAAACTTGTGCTGAAACTCAGGGTGACGTGGGACACGGACGTGCACGACCCACTAGTGCCACGTGCTAGGCAATCGGATTGGATACTTGGTGGTAACTTTCTATGGGCCAAGATCCGTTCTAGACAAAGGTTATGTCTGGGCTCTATTTGCAGCAGCCGAAACCAGACCAATGCTGAGAGCAAAAATCTGGGAATATTGATAGCTACTTTATCCACCTTCCAAACCACACAGATTTCATCTTCAACAACAAACCAACTTGCTTTCAAATGCACCATTGCACTCACTTTCTTTTTTTCTCTTTTTCTTTTTCTTTTGTTTTTATACACCATACATTTACTTTACCAGAATAAACCATGACCAAAAACAAAATGAAAACCCATATCTAAATAAATCTTTTTAAGCAATTACGAAAGATTTTACAAAGACAAATTTTACAACAACAACAAAAAAAAAGGGTTCAAGGGGGCTAACTCGCAGCTGTGTTGACTCCCATTGAAGGACTTTTCGATCTTGATAAGAGTACAAATCCTAAAATCCTAGTGTTTATTTTTGCAGGGGGGTGACCTTTACAGGTAAGCCCCGTTTGGGCACTGGAAAGGGACCATATTGGATTCCATCTTCATCTCCCACAACTTGCCACCTGCAGTCAAAATTTGAAGGGCTAAATTTTTCAATGAAAATGGCTGCAAAATCTCCGTATTTGTCAATAAGAAAAATATACTGAAAACAACATTGATGGCAACATTTGTAAAAACTTCAAACTTGCTAACTATTCATAGTTATCCTCATCATGCAGCTTTTCCTTTCTATAATCCCAAGTTTAGTATATAACCATTTCAAAATAAACAAGCAATTCATACTGTGCAACATGTCCCAAAAAATGCACTGAAATCATCTTGTTAGAAAACGACAAACTAACAAATGGTGTGGCGTAAAACTTGCAGATCAAAGCTGTGGTTTCAAATGAGAGAGGTTGCCACTGAATGCATACGTTCATAATAGCTTGCAAAACCCTACATGCATGTCTTATAGCCATTTAATCGAGACTTTCCAGCTGGCTAAAATCCGTCATTTTCTTCTTTTAACTCAAAAGTCAAGAGGGGAGTCCCCTCTTTTTTTATGTTCATCATATTACAAGATACGAGGAAGGACAAGACTACAAGGATTCACTGGCTTTGAATCCCTGATGTGGACTGCAAACAAACATTTGTCTCAAAAACATGGACGAGCCCCATTATGTTTTGTAATAAGCTGATGATTAATACAGGGTCCCACTCTTGTATTCTAGATTGTCGACAAACCAAACTTGGTTTGTCATTTCTAGTTCTTAATATCTTCCTTTAACTTCATTAAAAATTTAAAACTAGTTAATTTGTCTATCATTATACTTTCTTCACTATTATCTAATCCTAATTGTTTTCTATGTTAAGCATGACATGTTGACATACAACTGAATTTGGATAAACATAATGCCTTCAAAACATTGTTTTGGCCCAAACACGACATGAGGTTTTTGTTTTCCAAAGGTTTGGTAGTGTCTGGTCAAACAATGTTGCGCATGGTAGCCACCTGTAAGGCCAAATCTTTTGTTGGCTGGAAAGCTACCACAGCCACCTCCGAAAATATCCACGATATATTGGAGTGGAGTCGAGCTGAGCTCACTTTAGAATTCGGTGCTCAATTAAATGATTTATGAACATGTGTCTTACTTACAAGTACCACCGACTTGGTGTTCAAAAGTTGGAATGAATAATATTAAATTTAGCTATTAAGGGTTATATTTTTTTTTCAATTTAATTTTTTAGTTAAATTTTAATTTTAATTTTTTTAAAAAATTGTTAAAATTAATTATCAACTTTTTGAAAAAGAGTCAAAATATTTTAACGGAAATACTAAATAACATATTAAATTTTTAAACGTGTTAGCATAAAATACACATGAATTGTCATGCAATTGTCACACCAACGACATTAAAAATTATGTTTTAATCAGCATTTCTGTTAAAGAAAACATGATTTCTCTTTTTGAAAAAATAAAAACTAAATTTAAGTAAAAAAATAAAAACTAAATTAATAAAATAATTATAAATTGTAATAGCTAAATTTGTGATTGTACTAAATTAGAAAAACAGAAGCTTTAGATGCTCTAAAAGTACTAATCAATTAGGACCATTTCTAGAGCCTAAGGAAGCAAGAGGACCACTTTTAACTATGTAATCGCCGTTTTAGTCAACTATGAGTAGACCCGAAAAACAATAAAATACGTGGCTTTCTTTTTCATCTTATGTTTTCAGAGAGAGAGAGAGAGAGAGAGAGAGAGAGAGAGAGAGAGTGATTATGTTCTTCAATTGGAGGGTTAAACAAAAAATTCAGGGTGAAAAAGAGAGAATAAATGGGTACCTGTAACTAGTGGTGAGATGGTGAAGAAGAACAAGCATCTCAAGCTTAGCCAGTTCACTGCCTGGACAAGAGTGAACTCCATTGCCAAAAGGAATAAACGTGTTGGGTCTCAGTGGCACCTGCAAACATCACAACAAAACATTAACATATGATGACAATGTAATAATCTAGTTTAGGTTCAAATTGAACTGTTACTAGCCTACGAAATCAACTCACGTGTCTCGGAATCTTGTAAATTTCATCAAGAACACACTAAAAAAATGAAAAAGGACAGAACCAAAAGCAGGAAAAATTAGCTAATTCATTGATAACCTTATATTTCTGTCTAAACCGGATATTGGATGCCCCACTTCACGAATCTTGGTCAGGGATTCCAAATTTATTTAAACATGGCAATGATATATGTAAAGTCAACAAATATTGGTGTTGAATGCGGATCACTCACTCACCTCGAATCTTGAAGGGTCGAATTTTTCGGGTTGAGGAAAGAAATCAGCGCAATGGTGAATGGTTCTGAAGAGGGGAAGAACTTTCCAACCTTTTGGGATATAATACCCTTCAAACTCAACATCTTCCACTGCTTCTCTAAACGTAAATGATAGAATACTTGCTCTTCTTAGTGTCTCTTGAATCACCTGAAATCCAGTTTATTTAATTAAGATCCTTCTTAAAATGGAATTTCTTTTAATTTAATGTGAAAATGATTATGTACTCTGGTAGTCAATGGCATGTGCCTTGTATCATCCCACGTAAGCCTGCGGTTTTCTTCAATTATTTTACGTTGAATACCATCTTGTTCTCCCTGCGATATAGATTGAGATTGAATGTGTATATTTATTGGGATATACAAACAAGATTTGACTGCTCCTCTTTTTTTTATTTAAAACTTGAATATCATATACGAGGAAGGAAAAGAAAATTTACGGTGACAGCTTCTAGTAAATCTCCATTGTCATGCAAGTACTTTAAAACCCATGTTAAGACACTTGCAGTGGTGTCATGAGCAGCAAAGATTACTCCAATTACATTATCAGCAATCTGGGAATCACTGAGTTGATCAACCTTGTGGTTTTTGGCCCCCAACAAATTTCCCAGCAACCCTCCTCCTCCTGCTTTCTCATTTCCTCTTCTCTCTTGTATCAATCTTCTCAGGGTCTCATTCAACTGCTTCCTAGCCTTGGTTTTTTAGAACAGACGAGGTGATTGAAGTCGTTAGAATGGAGAGGTAGTTCAACTTGAAAGAATCTGAATGGGAAAAAGAAATTACCTTCATTGCTTTGTGGAAAGGAGTTCCTGGAAGATCTAGTGGCATAGAATTGTAACCCTTTTCCAGGCATTGATACAGTTGCTTGATCCCTTTCATTTCTGAATCTCGTTTATGGCCGAAGGCAGAAATCATCGCTACATCAAAAGCGTACTGAACATGCCAACGAATAAGAACCAAAAAATAATAAAAATTGTGATAATTAAAAATGGTTACTAGTTAGAAGAAACTGACATACTCTCTTCATTTCTTGTAAAGTGTTAATGGTGGTATTCTCCCAAGTTGGTAGAAATTTCAAAACAATTTGTTCAATCTCTGAAACTGAACCTCTAATTACAGAAGGTAAAAAGGCTGCCAGTACCAATTTCTTCAGCCTTGAATGATAGGCACCTTGGTGAAAGAATAGAGCCTCAGGCCCTATCATCTTCTCTTTGCTTGGTGGATATGTTGGTTTGAAAAGATGAGCCTTTGTCACTAGAACTATCCTTGCTGCCTCAGGGCTTGAAATCATCACACAGGGACACCCCAATATGTGAGTTTTGAATGTATCCCCATACCTATAAAAAAAAAAAAAAAAAGAGGTAGAGTTTTCTATCATTAGCTTGTGTGTTTCATTTTTCATAGGTGGTATTTGTTTCTATGTGCACCTTCTTCGTCGGTTGGCAAAGAAGGAATCTGGATTCTGGGTGTAAAACTTGAGAGTCTCTCCAATATAAGGCCAACCCATCGAACCAGGTGGCAGAATTTTACCCTTGGGTTGTCGCCTTTGATGACTAGACAACAGCAGCAGCACCACCAAGAAGAAGAAGAAGAAGAAGAAGAAGAAGAAGAAGAAGAAAGAAGAGAACAGAGTTGATGTAAAAATAAGGGTGGGAGTTTGGGGTAGTGGTGGTGATGGAGATGGAAATGGGAAGAAAAGTTGGAGTTGCATGGTTACAGAATGAGAATGGAATTAAGAAAGAGATGGGAGAGGCTATGAATGGGGGAATAGGTGGTGGGATTTATATAATAGCTGTTGAAGGATGAAGTGGTCTTTTCATACGTGGGGCACTTGTTTGACACGCGTCACCACATTTTTGGGAACACTTCAATTTAGCTTCTTTCAAATCTCATTTACTTTTCCCCTTTGTCTAGACTCTTTGTGTTATTCTAAATTCGATCAGTTAAAATATTTAAGTGTTATTTTATTTACGAAGACGAGAAGCAAGGGGAGTTGGGTTCCTCTGTTTCAATTCCCCCACTTCTTGGACTTCTCCTTTTCAATTTTGCTATTTTAGGAGGATCTATAACAGCGAATTTAAAGCTATCTGCTAGGATAGCTCTATTTAAGATTATGACTTCCTCTAATTTTGCCTTAATTTATTTGTTTTAAGGGTATATATAAAGGCCTTTTTTTTTCTTTTAAATGATGTATTTCATGTCTTATGGTTTTTTTGTGTGTTTAGCAATTATTTTGAATACATATTTATGTCCATTTCGCTACAAATCATGTTATTTTTTATAATTTATATGCCAGGAGGTGACAGATGGTTGTCTTTGCAAATGCCTCTTATTTGGGAATTTATTTTTAAGTTTTTTCTTTTATCCAAATAATGACTTTGACAAGTCAAAAATTGATTCAAATACAAGTATTTGGATCGAATTCTGTTTTTCATTTAATATATAATTAATTTAATTTTTTGTGATATTAAAATAATCATTTATATTTAAAATAATGAAAAGTTATTGTTTTTTTAATATTTATGAAAAAGGTCTTGAAAGTTTATCAAAAATAGTCAAAAACTATAAAAACAAAACCCATTTTATTAAACTAAAAACCAAACCAAATCGAATTATAATTAGTTATTTAAAAAATTTTAAAATTCCAACAACATCTAACCGATATCACCTCTAAAGATAACTATAACAAAATTCTTCACACGCTATTTTAGGTGATAGCAGGATATATTTTTCTAGGTTTTTGGTAATTTTTTCTTTCAATGAAAATTTCCAAGTTTAAGAAAATTATGTAACTTTGAATTTATTGGTTCTATTTGATCTGCTGGTTTGGACCAATATAATTTTAACGTACTTTACTACTTTTAATATTCAATTTCAGATAAAAATAATGATGTGATATTTAATATAAATACAAAATTATGAATTTCAATTTTTATCATTAATAAATTTTTAAAAAATTAAAAATACATTTATTTATTCAATCAGTTTTTTAATATTTATTTAATAAGTTTTAAAATAATTCAAGTTATCTTTTTTTTTTTTAAGTAAGGGGCAAGGTAGGAGTTGTTTTGAGATAAAATTTGTTATATCTCGTTACCACAAAGCACGTACAGTACCACAGAGCATGTGACAGATCTACAAACAATTTGTGTTTGACCCTTCGCAACGATCCCTTGCAAGGTACCCCTGCCCCTTTATGATGACTCCTCACGAGGTACCACTAGCCCAAATTTGATCACCCAAGATCTCTTGTTCAAAGACAAATAACTGTAACTATCATCTAGCCTTAAGGACAATAATGTTAGGGCAAAATAAGCTACGACACAGGGCAAGGACCACACAGTATGTACCATAACAACAACCAACATGCAACAATAGTGCTCGTATGACCTCTAACCACTAACTCATCCCCACAACTATCACTACAACAAAAGATGTCAAAGGTAACAAATGACTTGAGACACGCCGGGATTGCGTCTTCTTAAATTGACTCGCATTAATATGTAGAGATGCACATAAGTAGCATCTCCTTAGATAGGCACTAAAGAGACATCACCGCGGCGCGTCTCCTTATGTTTAACTTAAGGAGACGCTTCTATCGCATCTCCTTGAAACTAACCAATGGAGACACTAGGATGTGTCTCTCTGCACTACTTATGGAGACATTATCTCGCGTCTCCTAAGTTGTTGATTTTAGAGGCATCTGTCATCATTTCCATAGGTCTCTAAATTGTTTTCCACAACTTAAACACCAAAATGTTATGTTCTTCCTTTCTTCGTAGGTCTCTTGAATCTCGCTTTATTTCTTCTAACGCCAATCTCTCATTCTCCCTAATTTTTGCTTCCTTACGAATTCACGATCTTGGAATTGAGACAATAGTATGTCTATATTACTATCTTGAAAATTTATCAATCCATATGATTTCAAATTCACTTATATCAAGTTTAATGGGGGGTTTTTGTTTACTTTTATGTCTATTATCCCAAATATCCATTGCTTGAATGAATTTATGATATAAGTATTTCATCTGTACGTATGCAAATAATGAATAATTTTTTACTGAACATGTACCTTATATATTAGTTGAAATGACTAAGTCACTATATTGTTTATGATGTAAACATTGGACAAAAGTTGGGTTGATGCTTCTAGATTTAGCATGGTTTACATGAATGGAATAACTTTATTCATTGAATATGCCACCGAGAACTGCACAAACAGCTAGAACATATATTGTCCGTACAAGAAGTGCTCTAATAAAGTTCTCCTCTGTCCTGAAGCTGTACATGATAATCTTTGCCTATATGGTTTTGTGAAGGGGTATAAGAGATAAATTTTTCATGGAGAAATTTTTGCGTCAATTTTGCCACCAAATTCCCCTAATATGGTAAGTCTTACGAGAAGTTTGAATGATGCTAATGTTGATTTAGGAACTAAGGACTTGATAAAGGAGGCTATTGGATTAAATGTGCCAGTACATGACAGAGATGAATTTAGTCACGGTGATCGTGTTAATGGTGGAGGTGGTGTTGATTCCACTTTCCTTCCTTCTGAGGATGTTGGATGAACCACCGATGAAGTTATCAATTTTATGGATGATTGTGAGGTATCTCTTTATCCCAATTGTCATAAATACTCTACCATATACGTAACATCCCATTTTTTAAATTTAAATTTTGTAGAATTATTTCAAGAATGAGTAATTGACTTGATGGTAAAGCATTAGTGAATTAGACTTTGAGACTTGAGTTCAAACCTTTCCCTTGTGAATTATTAATTTTGCTATTTTTGCTTCCACTCTCCTATGTTGTGCCATCCAACCTAGTTAAACCCTAAGTATATATATTTTATTTCTTTCATTTATTTTTCAGTTTTTCTCTCTTTTGCTTCTACACTTGTAGTCCCTCTCATCCTCTCCCTCATTCTTCTAAATTTTTTTTCTTATTCATTCATTGTTTTTCCCCCTTGTGTCATCCATTTGCTCCTTTCTTTTCCTACGATTTTGCTGCTATTTTCCTAGACATTATATTGTTAACTTGATCACCAAAAATCGTCTCTTTTTGTTTTCCATTACTGCCCCTCTCCTCCACTTGTGGTGGTGCTGGTTAGATCTCCTTTTCTCCTCTTTTCCTTTCCCTTTTGTGTCTATTTTTGTTGCTATGTTACTATTTTTTTGCACCCTAAAATCGTCCCTTCTGCTGCCCAAAAATCTCCCTTTGTGCCGCTCAAGCCAGCCCCTTTTTTTTGTTGTATATAGTGGTGTTGTTGCCTTTTGAGCATCACCTTAGGTTGTTGAATTTTTTTACTTTTGTTTCCCTTTTAAGCATAATTTCTCTTCATTTTTCCACTAGTAAAAAAACCTTTTACTTGGATAATTTAAGTGCATTCAAGTTCGCTTAAATCATTATCTCAGATCTAGTAACCGATGAAAGTGTAAGTGCGAATTTAAACGAGATATTGTGTCGATATTATTTTATTTATTTTGTTGTTATTGGTCTAATGTCTTAAGGCCTTAAATTGATTTTTGCTTGCTGATTTTGTGTATTATTTCTAATTTAGGAACTGATTTTAACGTCCCATATCAGCAATGATAACATATCTCGTTTGCAGTCACGTTTCGTATCAGTATAGTGTAAGTTTGCTTGTCAGATTGAGTCTGAAAATGCAATAGTGTGGTACTATCTAGACCGAACCCTTTAGGGGTGTTTAAAGGATGTCTTAAATCATTGTATTAAGTGCAGTTCACATCTAGGCTCATCTAAATCTTAAGTGCGAACTTTACATATTAGTGTTGCTAAATTTGCTTGCTAGTTTTGGAATGGACAAATGGCCTAAGTGCTAGTAGATAAGGTGCCGAGCGAGGTACGTATTTAAATAGATAGCATGATTTTTAAATGCCTTATTGGGACCGAATGAATTGTGTGTGATGTATGACCTTTTGCTGTAATTGGTTGACCGTATATTAGTATGTGAAATCTCTGATTGCTAAGTCCTGATGAATTGTATGTACTGTATACATGTATAACATGCTGAATTTTGAAACGTTGATTGATATGCATGTAATATGCCATGAATGACATTGAGCATGTATGTATTTAAATTACATACCATATGTGAAAATGAACGTATGGAAAGCATGTACACATGCCACCGTTACTGTAAAATGAAAAGTATGCAAGGCATACATCGGTTCTGTTTACTGAAACGCATGTTATAGTGTTGAAACTGTAATATTAAGCATGATATGCTCATTAATTGTATGACATATTGCATTTGCATGATAGTGGTGTGTCCCTACTTTGAATGCCCACACGGTCTGAGCCATGTCACACGGCCTAGCCACACGGTCGTATGACCTTTACTTTCTCATTTTTTCAAGTTTTTCCTAAATTTTTTTGATTTATTCAAAATTATCCCCGATCATTTTTAAATTGTTTTTAAGGTCCCGAAAGCTTGCTATAATTGGAATGAGTTATTGAAAATTTATACTTAAGTTGAATTATTGTTTTGTTTTGAAGTTTAAGGTTCTGTTTTGTACAGTAATACTCCGTAACCCTAATCCGGTGAAAGAAACGAGTTAGGGGTGTTACAATGACTTACAAGTATATGCTCAATGTTGATAGAGATTAAATGTCTGGTTGAATTTTTTGTAATGATTTGCAAGTAGAGGCTGAATATGACAGAGATTAAATGACAGAGAATAAGTATAGCCTAAATGTTGACAGGCTGGATTTTGTTGAGATGTTCATTACCTAGTTAGCGACATGTTTGTGCATTAAATGCATATTTGTGTACTTACGCATATGTACATACATATACATTATTTCTTACTTTGATTGTTGACAGAGATTGAGGAAGATTGGAGCATCATCACATGCCCATATGAAATTTGTTCATACTACGGGGCCAATGACTTTTGCTGAACAAAACTAGATATGCGTAAGTTTTTTTACTTCTTAATCAATAATTCTCTATTTCTTTATGATAAAATTATATTTATACATTATTGTTTTGGTAGTGTGTAACACCCCCTACCCGTATTTGTCGCTGAAATAGGGTATGAGGCATTACCAAAGTTTAACGAATTATTATTATAATTATGAACTCAATATAGTCCCTTTATAAATATTCAATCTTCCCTGCAATTTTAAAACCGACCAATCCAATCCAATTCAATCAATTTGATACCAAATCATACTTCTATTATAATTATACTATTTAGCATGTTCATCACTCTTTACTTTAATACATATTCATTAAACAAGTTTTGATATTTATATAATCATCAAACCATGTACATGCCATATAAATCAAAAAGGAAATTTGCAAAAGCTACCGGAGATAATCTTGATAGTGTGATCCTCAATATTGATCCGATCCTCCGTATATTTTTACGTCAATCTACATGAGACATCGAATACACTCAAGTAAGATTATAGAAACTTAGTAAGTTCATATGCATAAAATATAAATCTTACCAAACATTCATACACTTATGCATTATACACAATTACTAAGTTCACCTGTTAACCACAATTTGGTGAGTTCTCTTGTATAAACTCACTACCACTTCCATTTACTTTAACTCTTTTGGGCCCTTTTGTCACTTACCATCATTAATCAAATTAGGGAACGGTTACGAAAAATTGAGTACTTCACTTCCACTTTTCCATAGTATAACTATGGTCTTACGTATGATCACTTATCACTTTCCGAAGCCATAGCCCTGCCACGGTCTTACACGGATCACATTTATCACTTGTCACTTATCACTAATCAGATAAGTGTAGCTCAACCTACCACTTATCACTTGTCACTTGTCACTGATCAGATAAGTGTAGCTAAAGCTATCACTTATCACTTGTCACTTGCCACTGATCAGATAAGTGTAGCTAAAGCTACCACTTATCACTTGTCACAGATCAGAAATACTCAAATCCGATGTTCCGCTCAATTTGGTCATTTATTCGGTTTTCACATTGTTGTTTTATTCTCAATTCATCAACAAATATATCTCATCATGCATGATATAATTCATGAAATTAACATTTAATCATTAAATTTCAGCCATATGAACTTACCTGGGTCGATTTGCAGAATTTGTGAAAATTCAGGGACTAATCAGCTACTTTTTCTTTTCCTCGACTTGTTTCGGGTTCTCGATCTATCATTGTAAAATCATTCACTTATCAATATTGACTTCACCTTTACTCTATTTCACATCCTTAATGTTTATAACTTGCATATAAGTAACATTATCTATAATTTCACTATTTACTTATATGGATATTCAAGTTGTCCATCCGTGTCACAATCGCTAAATTATTTTTTATCATGAGCTACAGAACTTAAAATTAAGATCCGCTAATTTTCCCTGAAACTAGACTCACATATATTCTTACCATAAAATTTTCAGAATTTTTGGTTTAGCCAATAAGTACAGTTTATTCTTTAAAGTCACCCCTATTCTTCTGTCTGATAGTTCCGACCCTTCTTCACTAAAAATTAATTATCTCCTTGTACGGGATTCAGATGATGTTACCGTTTGTTTCTCTTGAAAATAGACGCATTCTGGATTTTAAAAATATAAATTTAAGCCCCTAATTATTTTTATTCAATTTTTAATTATTTTCCAAAGTTAGAATAGGGGAACCCGAAATCGTTCTGACCTTGTATCACAAAACCTATTATATCTCATGATTTACAACTCCATTTCTTACATCGTTTCTTCTATAAGAAACTAGACTCAATAAATTTAATTTAATATTTTATTCATCCTCTAATTAGATTTCTACAATTTTTGGTGATTTTTCAAAGTTAAAATACTGCTGCTGTCTAAAACTGTTTTAGTGCAAAGTGTTGATTTCTATTTTGCCCCAAATTTCACATTTAACTTATACTCACTAAATTAATAATATTTTTTACTCACTTGTCGGATTTAGTGACCTCGAATCACCGTTCCGACACCACTGAAAATTCAGGCCATTACATAGTGATTTTCTAGGAGGAAGAAAAGCATAGAAAAATTTCTCGACTTGAACATTTTCATTATCAACACTACAAGGATGATGGCACATTCTTAAATGAGCATGCCGAGAAACTCTATGTATGTATAAGTGACCTAGACACATTGCATTGTGTGAATTATACTACTTATTTATGACCATATGATAATTTGATATAATATGTTGGTTTATACTGCTTGATAGCAAGAGGCATTGACTGAACTAGAGAAAATTGTTTCAGAAATAGAGGAACCCATGATGTAGGAGGAGAGCATAGCCCTTGAAAATGAAGTTTATGAAATTGTGATGGGTCCTGACTTGCATGGAAGGACGAGAGGATACGGCCTTGGCGTAACCCTGGTGATTTTGCAAAACTCACAAAACACAAAAACAACGGGGACAACATCAAGGGACCAAGTGATTAATGAATTGCGGGAAAAGCACGTGGAGGAATTAGCTGTAGTACGAGCTAAGAATGATGAGTTAAAACGCAAATATAAAGATATGGAGACTAAAAATGACAAGAGATATGCTGATCTTCAAGTAGAACTTCGAGCTCGAGACGCGAAGATCAATTCAATCTTTGATTCTATGCAACAAATTAATGAAAGTACTATTTTATATAATTTTACATATTAATTCATGTGGTTTTGACATTCAATGTGACTACTATTATTTGATCACAATTTTCTCTCATATGATAATCCTTTGATGCAATGCTCGGATGATATTGGAACAAACTGTGGAGATAAGATGTGACACTTGACGACTACTATAGGTTGGTGAAGACAACATGGACTTCCTAGTGCTTTTGGATATGCTTGAGTTGGAATGGAGTTAAAAAAAATAATCACCTACTTTCGTTTTGTTCCTTTTTGTTGCTATGGTTGACATTTTGTGGACATGTAATGTTAGATTTTGGTGCTCGACTTGTAAACAAGCTACATTTGGAAACTTGATATATCAAGTTAATTTAGTTATCTGGTTCTTATATTTTTTAGTGATTTATTTGTATTATTAATAGTTGTTTAGTAATATGGACTTGAGCCCCACCGAGGCAATAGAAATGCAAACCACGTCTCTCTGCAAACTATGTTATAGAGGCGCATTATGTCTCCATTGACTAGAGGTAGAGACACAAAGAATGCGTCTTCTCTAAAAAGGTTATAGAGACACAAATGACACGTCCTTACAGACTGAATTATAGAGACACACATATGCGTCTCTGCTGACTAGAAGTAGAGACATAATTAATGTGCCTCCTCTGACAATGCTATCAAGACGCAGATAGTGTGTCTTTATAGACTAAGCTATAGCATCGCGCACATGCATCCCCACTAACTAGAGGTAGAGGAACAATGGATGTGTCTCCACTGACATGCTGACATGCCTATGGAGATGCATGCCTCGAGTCTCCATAGACTGAGCTATAATGTCGCGCACATGCATCTCCACTAACTAGAGGTAGAGACACAATGGATGCATCTCCACTGATTAAGTTATGGAGACGCGTGATATTTTGCATTGCCAACCCTAATAAGCCATACCCAGTGGTGACGCATGCGGATATGTTGACACTCATGTCGCCAAACTCTATAACGACGCTATTTCGCATCTCCTTAGAGTTCTCGACGTATCACCATTGACTTGTCTTGTTGTAGTGTATATAGCTCACCACATAGCACTACAAGACAAAGAACAATCCGCTATATGGGCAGTGGCAAAGACATAATTTTTTTTGGCGGAATTAAATTATATATTTTTACGATAGTAAAAATATAATTTCATCATTTTAATAGCCTATATATTTATGATTTTTAAAGAGTTAAATCAAAATATTATCATTTTTGGGGCCAAAGTGTAATTTTACCATTACTAATTTAAAATTTTATAATTTATAAATAGCCTAAATTAAAAATTTGTCACACTAAGGGGTGCCTAGGTCTCTACTAAGTTTGCCAATGTATGTAAGCTAAGACATGCAAAAGAATGAGTACTTTTTGATTTTTCCTTAGACTCCAACTCCCTCTTTCATTACTTGGGTAAATCGGACCTTGTATCCTTTCTCCTCCCCTTGTAATCACCCTATATCAACAAATGTTAATTGAAATCTACTCCATCTACTATTTACTGACTCTGATTTTATATATATGTGAGACCAACCATTACTTCTTATATATAAAAGAATTTAAAAAGTAACATTTAATCATAAAGTACAGACATTTATTGTGATTTAATATAAGTATATAAAAGAATTTGATTATGTATTTTTAAAAACGTACAACATATTTTCATATTCAAATCATCTCTGGGATAAGTACAATATTGACTTATGTCCCCATTACGAATGTGAGAAATTAATTTTGAAACATTCCATGTGAATTCACATATAATATATATGGTCACAATGCTGGCAATAAAATAAACTGAAATGTTATTAATGTTAAAAAACACAAAAAGTTAGGTCTGAATTTATTTTATTTTTTAATTTACAATTTTTTTTAAAATAATCACTTTATTTTAATTTATTAAATTTTAATTCTCGTAGTTTACAAAAAATTATAATATCGATCATGTTATTGATAAATACCTGAATTTGAATTATTGTTTTTTGTTAATTAGTTGCAAATAAATTGTTAATCAATTATTTTTTTTCCTAATTTCTTATATATATATATATCGCTAAAACATTGATTTTTACCTCATTGATTTAACAAAAATATTTAATAGTATTAGCCAAATTTTCTTTTAAATACCAAGATAAAATTGTAACGAATTAAAATAAAGAATAATTTCTTAATTTTCATAAAAAAAATGAAATTCATAACTAGACTTACTATTACTTCTTGAACTTTTACATGAATATCTATACTCAAGTCTTTAATTGAGTTTATGTCATGAGTCAACCGAAAATTAACTTAATTGAAAAATTATTAAAATACATATTTATATACAAAATAAAAAATATTATTACCTTTTCATTCAATTTGAATTTAAGACCTATGAATTTGACAAAATCAAAAAAAAAAAGTTTTAATATAATTTTTTTATAAACATACTTTTTATATAAAAATTTTCATCGATTGAGTAAACGTGACATAACTAATATAATATCAAATTTTTAAATCGAAATCTAATAATAAAATATTAAAATTAATAATTTTTGGCTCTTGAACTTAATAACTTTATACATATTGAGGCTTGAACTTTCTTTTTTTCAAGTTAGTCCTTAATATTTCTTTGAAAACCCTAAAGATCTAACCTTAAAGTGAAAAAATTATCAAGTTCAGATTTTAATATAAAAACAATTATTAAATTTAAGGATTAATTTGAAAAAAAATAAACCTAAATGAGAAAATAATTATCTAATTTAAATCCCAATATAACATCTAACTTAAAAAAAATAAAATCAACCATGATTTATGCATAACAAAATAACACCTACATTGCTCGATGAAAAAAAACACGTGAAAGTAAAGGGAAGCAACCCCACAGGCGCGTGGTACTAGCTGTCCAACTTTTCACTCTGGACTCCCTCTACCGTCACCTTGTCTCAATCACCCCTCGACTCCCTTTTCCTTAATTCTATCTACCCATCCGCGCGTGTCGTCCACATCAACCGTGGGCCCAACCGTACTTAGCACTTGGTACTGTACACGTGTGCACTTGTGATTTCACAATTAAAAAGATAGATAGGCAAGAGAAAGTGAAAATGGGCAGGAATTAAATGCGGGCGGCCGCAACGAAATCCCAACACGTCATGCCTCCGAGGTGGACTTTCCGAGGAGTAGATACGCCATGTGATTGATTCTGATTCGATCATGTACCAAGATGACGGTCAGCCCTTTGAATTTCGACAATTGCTTATGTACACGTGGCGGGTGGCCCTTACGGGGGAGCCCATTGTTCTTTTCTTATGTAAGTGAGACGTCATACCCTGTAAGAAAAAACCCGATTTCACGTCGACATTAAAAATGAATACCCCAACGGCAGGTCGGGTCGGCTGGTACATTTCAGGCCCCGCCCCGATTGTTATATATTATTTAATATTATCTCTTGTTTTTCCTGTAGAAAATCTTCTGATGAGATGATATGGAGGATCTTTACATGATCATTACCGGGATGTGCAAGTTTAAAACTCTGGTTGGAAACTCGATGTAGTATGCTTTGTTGATTATTTACTTTTAAAGATATATTAATTTATACTAATATTTAAAACAAATTTAGAAAGGGGCAATTTTGGCAAAACGTGTTCACGTAAGAGCGTTTTAAGGTAAAATTTTAGTAAAACGTGTCTTTGGAGGAGTGATTTTGTCATGTCAGCACAAAACACGCTAACGTGGACGTGCTTTGCTGATGTGGCAAAATTGCTCTCCCAGGAGCGCGTTCTGCTCCGTGTTTTTTCTAGGTTAGGAGTTTTTTGCATGTTTAGTCCCTAGGGTTTTTTGGTTTAGGATTTTTTGAGTTAGGGTTTTGTTAAAGTAATTTAGGCTTAGATTTGTAGGGTTTAGGGTTTTCTTAAAAAAATTTAGGGTTTTGAGTTTTAAAAATTTTTAAGAATAAATCAGGATTTAATATTCTTTTTTAAAAAATTAATTAAATTAGAGTTTAGAGTTTTTAAATAAATTAATTAAATATTAAGATAATATTATTTTTTAAAAAACTAAACCCTAATTTAATTAATTTTCTTAAAAATACTAAACCCTAATTTAATTTATTTATTTAAAACTTTTAAACCCTAATTTAATTAATTTTTAAAAAAGAACACTAAATCTTGATTTATTTTTTTAATTCCTAAAACTTATAACCCTAAATTATTTTAACAAAACCCTAACCCTAAAAACCCTAAACCAAAAAACCATAAAAAATGCAAAAAGCCCTAACCTAGAAAAAACACGGAGCAAAACGAGCCCCTGGGGGAGCGATTTTGCCACGTTAGTAAAGCGCGTCCACGTCAGCGCGTTGTGCTGACATGGCAAAATCGCTCCTCCAGGGGCGCGTTTTGCAGAAATTTCACCCTAAAACGCTCCTATATGGACGCGTTTTGCCAAAATCGACCCTTTCTAGTAAATAATGCAGAAATTGGCCCATTTCCGTAAATATACTTGGAAATCGGCATTTATAAGTAAATTATTCAATATTTAACTTTTAATTTACTTTCCACAGAAATTGTTAAAATATTTTATATATTTAAAATAAATTATATTACATTTTTAATAATTAATATAAATTTTACATATTTTAAAATTTAAACTCATATCACTAACCTTTATAAAATCTTTCATTACTATTTCAACTAAAGTTTTATTTTAATATTTTTATACATTTCAATGTGATTACATAATTTATTTTATCCACATTATTTATATATATTGATAATATCATTAATTGAGTTAATGTTACAAGTTAACTTGATATCAACTGAAAAAAAAAATTACAATACCATGATAACACTTAGAGCGCATTTAATATTCTAAATATGATGCAGTTAATATTAATTGGACGACTCATGATGTCCTTAAGTCCTCTCTCAGTTGGGCTCGACATTTTGAGCCTTTCCTGCTTGGGTCCAAGGCTAGATCAATCTCTTCAGAGTTTTTTCATCACTACTCAGATGATTGGGTGCATTTATTTACTGATGGAGCAGTGGCTAGAGCCTCTGGAAATGCCGTAGCGGGTGGAGTGGTTCGTGATCAGGATGGAAACTGGATCCTGGGATTCACACATTATCTGGGCAAATGTTCTCCTTTGGAAGCAGAACTTTGAGGAATTCTTGATGGCATTCTCATCTTATTAGATAAAGGGTATAAGAAGTCAGAATCCAGGCGGATAATCTTAAAGTGGTCAGGACCCTGAGTATGGAAGAAAATGTGGATTCCGACGTTACCTTGCTTAGAAGAGTTAAATGAGTTTTGCATTCAAAAGACCAGTGGGAAATCAAGTATGTTCCTAGAGAGTGTAACTTAATTGCTGACCATTTGGCGAAGATCAGTCTTTCTTGGCAGACTTCCCTCCAGATATATGAAGCTTCTCCGAATATGGTGGTTACGACTATCCAGCATGATAAAGCTTTTCGCGCTTCTTAAAGTTTTTTAAGTTGTATTTCTGTTCATATTTTTTCACCAAAAAAAAAAATCCTTTTACTCACTATTTAAAGTTAATTTTTATTTTGTATATATTGTATATGTGTTGTTGTTAATTTCAAACATTACATTTCATTATTTATTATATGTTATTTTTAAAAGAAAACTTATATTTTAAATACTTGATTTCTACACGTATGCATGTGTGACAAAATTTCTCTGTAACACCCCAAAATATATGGGGTTAATTGTAAAAAATGACTAAGCAAATGATTAAGCTTGATGGTTAAATGTTTAGTGTATTTTCTAAAGGTCCTAGGTTTAAGCCACAAGTCAACTAATTGTTTTCTTTGTTTTTTCAGTAACCTATGATCAAAATCATATTTGAATATATATTAAATCACAACAGCAAAATAGGGCTTTAGCGGCATTTTTAGTGGCGTTTTGACAAAAAACGCCGCAAATATTATAAATTAGCGGCGTTTCTAGTAAAACGCCACAAAAAACTGAGAAATAGTTGCGTTTTACGCAAATAATTGAGCAATAGCGGCGTTTTTGTTCAAACGCCGCGAATAATCTGAGTAATAACGGCGCTTTAATACAAACGCCGCTAAAAAAACTGAGCAATATCGGCGCTTTTATACAAACGCTGCTAAAAAACTGAGCAATAACGGCGCTTTTATACAAACGCCGCTAAAAAACGGAGCAATAGCGGCGTTTGTGTATAGGCGCCGCTAAAAACTGATCATTAGCGGCGCTAAAAGTTTTTCATTTTTTTTTCTTATTCTTGCTTTGAATTATATTTTATTTTGATACATTCACTTATAAGCAATGAGAAAGTTTCATTTTAGTTACTTAATTATGAAAAGTTACAAATTGCTAACTAAACAATTTAGAAGTTTTCATTTAAGTTACAAATTAAGCTATTAAAATTGATTTAGGGTTTAATGTTTAGTATGTTAATTTCATGGTTTAGGGTTTGTTATTTTGGTATATGAGTTTAGTGTTTTAAAGTTAGTTGTTTGGGTTTATTGTATAGTGTTTAATATCTTAGTGTTTACCGGTATTAAGGTTTAAGTGTTAGTGGTTAGGGGTTAAGGTTTAGGGTTAGAGGTTTAGGGGGAAATGGTTAGTGGTTAGGGGTTAAGGTTTAGGGTTAGGGGTTTAGGGGGAAATGGTTAATGGGTTAGGGTTCTAGGTTTAGGGTTTATGGTTAATGGTTTATGGGTTTAGGGTTAGGGTTAGGGTTAGGGGTTTGGGAGGAAATGGTTAATGTGTTAGGTTTCTGGGTTTAGGGTTTATTGTTTAAGTTTAGGGTGTTAGCTATATGACCCAAAATCCCAAAACCGAAATCCCTTAAATCAGTTTCCCCTAATTCAAATCCCCAAAATCCCTAAATCTCATAACCCTGAAGCTGTTAGATCTGACCATCGTTCACCGATCCTTCATTCTATTGTGAAACTGTCTTCCCATAACCCCGAATGGTATATGTATCCATTACCCCAATGTTTATTTCTTTAAAATAGGTTCAAATTTTTATCCTTAATTGATACATTAAATAATTTATTATATATAATTGAAAAATAGATAATATGAATTTTAATATTAAAATTATCATTATATAATTTGGGGTTTTGGGGTATGTGTTTTAGTTTAGAGTTTTGAGTTTGGATTTGGGGTTATGTAATGGGGTTTGGAGTTAATTTTTTAATTTATATATTAAGTAATTTATTATATAATCGTAAAAGAGATATTATGAAATTTTTTATATAAAATTATCATTATAGTTTTTTAAACCTTTTTTACTTCATATTTTGGAATTTTTAGTTTTTGTTTTCTTACATAAAAAAATTATATAAAACTTATGGCATGTATCTAATTCTTTTAAATTAATATTACTCGAATTAAGTTTGAAAATTTATTTATTTAAAATTGATATGAATTATATAATAATTAATTAAATATAAAATTGTAATAAAAGTCAAGCACTCTTTCATCCTCTGCTTATTATTTAACTAGATTAATTAAAGTTAATGTAATTTACAGATTCTATCAATTTAATCTTAATTTTAAAAATTTAACAAAATTAACCCCTTAATTACACATTCTGTTAATTTGATCTTTATTCTTAAAAATGTAAAAAATAAAAAACCTAAAAAACTTAGAAAAAAAATATATCTATATATATTTGAATGTTTAATTTTTATAAAATATATACAAAACTATAAAATATTTATAAATAAATTAAAAAAATAATAATAAGTTAGGAATAGTGGCGTTTTTAATGAAAACGCCGGTAATATATATGGGAAATTTGGAACGACGTCGTTTGAAGCTTATGTTCAGTGGCGTTTTGTCTAAAACGCCGAAAAATGATGCGTTTTATTTGTTTATAGTGGCGTTTTATAAAAAAACGTCGCAAAAGCTTGTGTTTTACTGGCGTTTTAAGAAAAAACGCTGCTAATATATATTAACTGTTTACAAAATGGCGCCGTTATTCTGCTTAGTTTTTAGAGGCGTTCTTAATAACATTAATTGTTTACAAAAACGACTTCGTTTTGTCATTTGATTTTAGTGGCGCTTTCTTAGAAACGCCGCAAGTGGATTCAGTTTTATTTCAAAACGTCGTCGTTTTGTTCCATCCGCTATACCCCTAAAATTAAACCCGAAAGAACAAAAATTTACCCCATCGAAATCTCTCCCCAAATCCCTTTCCCTTAATCCCTAAAAAATTTCCCCAAATCAGAAACGAACATCCTTCTCCCGCTAAAGTCTCCAAGCCGAGGACTTGCTGCATTGCCGTCTCCTTTGCTGCGCCACTGTCACTGTCGCTCTCCGCCGCCACAACCAATCGATAAACTTCAGTACTTGTATTTCCAGTTGATGAACTTCAAAATTAACTGTTGATGCTTGTGTAAAAGAAATGTGCTCTGATTATTTGTTGTTTTAATTTCTATTCCTGAATACTTTGTTTATTCATGAATATTTGTTTCCTTAAGCTGATTCTTAAGTCATTTAGACAGAGGTTACAGAAATGGTTACATGTATGATTTGAGATCTGGATACAGAACAAATTAAAACTTAATCAAATTAAAAGAAAAACCTACCAATTATCAACATTTTCAAGGATAGAGAATAAAAAGTTATGCAATGATTTGATTTGAAATGCTGGTGAAAAAATAATATAGAGCCCGGCACCTCATCTTATATCCAAAAGAAGGTTTAGATGAAAGAATATATAAATTAGGGTGTCTTATTATTAATTAAGCAAATTAATGTTTACACTAATATCATATAGTTTGATATGATTTTTTTGTTCCAACATGATTTATAAAATTGCATATAATTTTTCATACAATAATTGAATTTAAAATGTTTAAATTTATCATATTCACTCCTGTATTTTCAATATCAATATTTCATAGTTTTTAAAATTTAATAATTTAGTATTGTTGTATTTTTATTATGCATCTGCAAGCCACCGACACCCTAACCATTTTTCTTTTTCAAAATAAAACTTAATCAAGTTTATTGCTTTGTTGTGAGAATGTAATAAGATGCTTTTTACATTAATTTTTATTCTCCCATTATGCTTTAAATGTCTTTTATCATTTTTTTTGCATAAATGTTTAAATTAGTATCTTGTTTTAATTGGTTTTTTTATATACCAACAAGGAAAAAAAGTTTCAATTTGCATATACATATGATTTGAATGATTGTTTTTTTTAATGTTTGTGCAAATGAATTGATGCTCATGCATGTATACTTATTGAAATGTTGTTTAATGCATGACATTGGTGAGTTTGGATGCATTGAATTTCATGAATGTATTGAAAGAATTGATACGCTATTTGCAAGTAAAGTTGAGCAGTACCAGAAGCAGTGCCAACTTCTTCACTCATAAATGATGAATAATGTAGAACATAATGATATGTTTACATAGTTCGGTTTTTCTACGTATTTTATTAGGTATTTCATCCTGTTTATTTTTCCATTTTGTGAATATATATCCCTTTTTTGGTGCAAATTGATCAATTTAAATGCTGTAAATTGAAGTTTTAAACTGTTGCAATTGAAGTATTTAACTGCTGTGAATTGAAGTATTAAAGTGATGCAGAGGTATACCATCAGAAAGATTCTTCATCATATGTAAACTCAACTGCGTCAAAGGATTAAGGACTGAGAGACCTATAGGACTACAGAGGTATTTATGGGAGTTTCCCATTGTTTGAAATCTTGGTTACACTCCACTGTTCAATAAGACCTATTCTTTTTCATTTGTTCTTTCACATACCCTTTTTCTTTACTCATTTCTACTCAACATTTATTGAGCTAAGATATAATATCATTTGGTTTTGTTTATGTTTTATGGAGTTGTCCAGTTTTGATCCATTCCATTTCTTATACTGCCAGGTTGATCGGCTGAGCTGTTGAGGCCATAGATAGGTATGAGCTTGTCGTATGAGTTTTATGAATGTCACGGAAGTCTGTTTTGTTCATATTAGTGGTCCTTTATGATTGTTTCAGAAATTGGTGTTACAGTGGTGAGCTGCTTTTATCCAGTTGTTAAGTAATTTATTTTTTGGCACTTGTTTTTGAGTTACTACTTCAATGGCGCCATGATTGTTTTTGATGTCGCACATAGGGTTTTATCCTGTAAACTTTGTTGTTTGGTACCATAAGCCGCCGTTCGTTCAGCCTGTACATACTAATTGAGGTAAACCTAAATGATACAGGTACTGTATGTTTTTTTTTTTGGTTTTTACCGACATGTATTATTGGTCGATATTAATTAGTATTGGTGCATATAAATTTGTTTTCTTAAAGAACTTTCAAAAAATATATTCATTAAATTATATTATTGAACTTAATTAATTATAATTTACTGTATTTTCAAAAACTTTGGATATTTTTTTTGAAAGTATATTTTATTAAAACAAGAGGAAATCTTACATGTAATTTCAAAAAGTAGTTGAAACATGTGGATTGTGCGGGTAAAGAATTTTTTTATCATTCTTGTTCGTTTTGTTGTTTATGTTTGAATATCGTGAAAATTCGAATGTGTGTGTTTTGTAGAGTGCAATGTATCTTACCATTACATCCAATATTTGTTGGTGTGAATAAAGAATTGAGTAAGAGTGAAATATGCAGTTTAATTCACAATTTGGCAGTTGGTTGGTGTCAATGAAGAACGCTTGTATTATAACGCTTGTATCAAAGTCTTATTGATGTTTTAATCCTTCATTTATTCAAGGGCTGTATACCATCGACAACTACTATTTTTCCTTGACATACACAATTCCCTGCTGATTTTGTAACACCCCCTACCTGTATTCGTTGTCAGAATAAGGTACGAGGCATTACCAGAGTTTACAATTTTTTTTTTAAAACCGAGACCAGTCTAATTCAACATATTTTCAAGATAATTCATGCATATTTATAAGATAACTTAAATACATAAGCCATACCAATGGCTAACCTTACATTCATTTCATATTAACATCTATTTTATTAGCTTATACATGCCATTCATTTCCAAACTAAAGTTTCTTTAAATACCGAAATATTGGGGTTGAGAGTGTGATGAGTCTCCCACTGATCCGACCTCCGAGCTCTTAACACTACAAAACAGGGAAAAAGGAAATAGGGTAAGCACTTTGTGCTTAGTAAGCCCATGTAACAAGAATTATACTTACCTAGTATTTTCAATACAAACAATAAACATTCATATACTCACTCAATGCATTATTACCCTAACATTCACAAACTCAACATTCAAGTTAGTCGATTAATTTCCATATATCAATAATATATATTATGATTGATGAGCTCATCAATACCATAATTTCCATATTTTTTTATATTTATCCCATTGAATTACTCGGAATTTCGATGGATTTTCAGAGGTACACTTTAGTGTACAAATTCGGGTCCGTCAATTCATATTCATGTGCGCACATTTCCATTTCAGAGAGCACACTCCCGCGAACCTCATCCTTACAGCGGATTACCAGTCCAGGCTAAATCCCCTGTAATATAAACTCATAGAGTATTGTCGGGATTACCAGTCCAGGCTAAATCCCCTGCAACGACAATTACTCTAATGAGTTTGGATCTGAATTACCAGTCCAGGCTAAATTCAGACCCTAATTCGGATTACCCGTCCGGGCTAAATCCATTTTCCACATATTCTTCGGGAGGGCTATATCAGGATAGGATCACCCGTCCGGGCTAGATCCTTTTTACCGTCAATTCCTTTTCAGATATCCATCGAATTCCTTTCATTCAACCGGGATTTCTTCCCCTTTTTATCAAATATATCAATATTCCATCAATTTTCATACAATGAACATTCAATTATATTCACATCAATAACATACATTTCAAGCATTTAAGAATACAATTCAAGTTACATGGACTTACCTCGATATTAGTTCGTTTATAAAATCTACTAATCCGGGACTTTTTCCTTTCCTCGATCTAGCTTCGTATTTGAGTTTTCCGGATCTAAATAAATAAATTCAATCATCAATTCAATACATTTCATGTTCACATGTAGCATTTTCTATAATTCTATTATTATTTTTAACTTATTCAAAGCTGTCTACTTGAGTCACAGTCACTAAATTATTTATTTCTCGAGCTACAGAGCTCCAAATGAAGAACCGTTAATTTTCCCTGAAACTAGACTCACATTGCTTTATACCATAAAATTTCCAGAATTTTTATCCCAGCCAATTAGTACAGTTTATTCATCAAATTTGCCCCTGTTCTGCTGTCTGGCAGTTCTGACTCTTCTTCACTAAAAATTAATTATCTCTTCATACAGAAATTCGATGGTGTTCCCGTTTATTTCTATAGAAAATAGACTCATTCAGGATTCTAAACATATAAATTTAAGCCCCTAATTATTTTTCTTCAATTTTTGATGATTTTCTAAAGTCAAAACAGGGGAACCCGAATTCATTCTGAACCAGTCTTACAAAAATCTAAATATCTCAAAATACAGAACTTATTTCTTTCCTTGTTTCTTTCATATGAAAATAGACTCAATAATCTTTAATTTCATATCTCACTCAACTTCTAATTCCACTTCTACGATTTTTGGTGAATTTCCAAACTTACTCTACTGCTGCTGTCCCAAAACTGTTTTCTTATAGCTTGTTTTACAATTAAGTCCTTTATTCCAATTCTAACTTCAAATTCTTTCAATTCAACCATTAATTCATCATTTTATTCATCATATGCTATATTCAAAAACTCTGAAACTTCAAAAATTTCAACTTAAATTCATCAAAACTTTATTCTAAAACTTATAAAGCATCAAAATTAAAAGAAAAGGACTAAATTAACTTACCAAATTAAACTTCAAGCTTTAAAAACTATATTATCCCTTTTTTTCTTTCTTTTCTCTTCTTCTTTCTCCCTTCACGTTTGCTCTCTGTTTCTTCCTTTGTTTTTATCCTTTTGTTTCTTTTCTCTTTTCTTTATATATATAATAATAGAATAATATAATAATATAATAATATAATATTTAACTAAAAATCTCAGATTTTTCTTCAATTAACCGCCTCAATCTAGACAAAATGGCTTAATTGCCATTTTGGTCCTTTATACTTTCTTTTAATCTATAATTAAACTTTTACTTTCATTTCAATTTAGTCCTTTTCATTTAATTACCTACCCAAACGTTAAAATTTTCTAACGAAAGTTTAATACACATTACTAACATTTTATAAATATTTATAAAAATATTTCCTATCATATAAAGACTCATGCAAACATATTGAAATAAATTTCTATTTAAATCGGATTTATGGTTACGAAACCATTGTTCCGATAACCTTGAATTTAGGCCATTACAACTCTCCCCCCCTTTTTAAGGATTTTCGTCCTCGAAAATCTTACCAGTAAAGAGGTTTGGATATTGTTTCCTCATTGCCTCTTCCGGTTCCCATGTCGCTTCCTCAATCCCGTGCTTTTGCCACAATACTTTCACCAAATTTATTTTTTTATTTCTAAGCTCCTTGGTTTCCCGTGCCAATATCTTGACCGGTTCTTCACTGTAAGTCATATCCGGCTGAATCTCCACTTCTGTCGGAGAAATAACATGTGAAGGATCTGACCGATATCGTCGTAGCATAGACACATGAAAAACATTATGGATTCTATCAAGTTCTGGTGGCAATGCCAACCGATAAGCGACCGGTCCAATTCTTTCTATGATCTCATATGGCCCGATAAATCTTGGACTCAATTTACCCTTTCGACCGAACCGGAGAACTTTCTTCCAAGGAGACACTTTCAGAAATACCTTGTCACCGACTTGGAATTCAATCTCTCTTCGTTTAAGATCGGCATATGATTTTTGGCGATCGGAAGCTACTTTTAAACTATCCCGAATAATCTTCACTTTTTCTTCTGTTTCCCGAATTAAATCAACCCCATGTATCTTCTTTTCACTGAGCTCTGTCCAATACAATGGTGTTCTACATTTTCTACCATACAAAGCTTCATATGGAGCCATTTTAATACTGGACTGATAACTATTATTGTAAGCAAATTCAATCAAAGGTAGATACCTCTCCCAATTACCTTCAAACTCTAGTATACAACATCGGAGCATATCTTCCAATACTTGAATTACACGCTCTGATTGGCCATCTGTCTGAGGATGAAATGCAGTACTGAAATACAACTGAGTACCCAAGGCTTCTTGCAATTTATCCCATAAACGAGACGTAAACCGAGGATCTCTATCCGATATAATGGAGATAGGCACTCCATGTAGCCTGACAATCTCAGATATGTACAATTCAGCCAGTTTATCTAAAGAATAATCCATACGTACCGGAATAAAGTGTGCTGACTTTGTCAGTCGGTCAACAATTACCCAAATAGCATCTTTTTTCCTCGGAGACAACGGTAACCCCGATACAAAATCCATAGTGATTCTTTCCCATTTCCATTCCGGTATAGTAATTGGCTGAAGTAACCCTGAAGGTACCTGATGTTCTGCTTTAACCTGTTGACATATCAAACATCTTGATACAAACTCAGAAATATTACGTTTCATACCTGGCCACCAGTACATCTTCTTCAAATCATTATACATTTTATTACTTCCCGGATGTACAGACATAGTACTACTGTGAGCCTCGTGTAAAATTTTCTGTATGAGCTCAGAATTCTTGGGTACACATACCCTACCTCTGAATAATAAACAATCATCAACCCCAACTTGAAATTCAGAATTAGTATCTGATTCACATTGTGCCCGTTTAACCTGTAACTTCTCATCATTCTTCTGAGCTTCACATATTTGCTGTAGAAATGTCGGTTTAGCTCTCAATTCAGCTATGATTGAACCATCATCAGTCAGTGACAATCGGGTATTCATAACTCGTAAAGCAAACAGAGATTTTCGACTCAAAGCATCAGCCACAACATTAGCCTTACCCGGATGATAATCAATAATCAAATCATAGTCCTTTATCAGTTCAAGCCACCTGCGCTGTCTCAAATTCAAATCTTTCCGTGTCATCAAATATTTCAAGCTTTTATGATCAGTATAAATATGACATTTCTCACCGTACAAATAATGCCGCCATATCTTCAATGCAAAAACAATAGCAGCTAATTCAAGATCATGTACCGGATAATTTCTTTCATGTGGTTTAAGTTGTCTTGAAGCATAGGCTATTACTTTACCTTCTTGCATCAAGACACAACCTAAACCATTAAATGAGGCATCACTGTAAATAAAATTCCTTACCCGGTTCAGGCTGTACTAATACTGGTGCTTTCGTCAATAAATCTTTCAATCGGTCAAAACTCTGCTGGCATTCATCAGTCCACTCGAATTTAACATCTTTCTGCAACAAACGGGTCATCGGAGAAGCTATCATAGAAAAGCCCTGTACAAATCTCCGATAATAACCAGCTAAACCCAAGAAACTTCTAACTTCAGATATATTCTTCGGTGGACTCCAATTAATAATAGCTGAAATTTTATTCAGGTCTACCCTGATGCCTTCGGCTGATACAACATGTCCAAGGAAACCCACTTCTCGGAGCCAAAATTCACATTTACTGAATTTAGCATAAAGCTTTTTCTCACGCAGGATTTGCAACACTATTCTCAAATGTTCTGCATGCTCATTTTCATCTCGAGAATAGACTAGAATATCATCAATGAAAACTACAACAAACCTATCTAAGTACGGTCTGAATATCCGATTCATCAGATCCATAAATACTGCAGGTGCATTAGTCAACCCAAATGGCATAACCAGAAACTCATAATGCCCGTACCTGGTTCTGAAAGCTGTTTTTGGCACATCTGACTCCTTTACTCGTAACTGATAGTAGCCCGATCGGAGATCAATCTTTGAAAATATAGTAGCACCTTTCAGCTGATCAAATAAATCATCAATCCGAGGCAACGGATACTTATTCTTTATAGTTACCTTATTGAGCTGTCGATAGTCAATACACAATCTCAAAGACCCATCTTTCTTTTTCACAAACAGAACTGGAGCACCCCAAGGTGAATGACTCGGTCGGACAAAACCTCTATCAACAAGTTCCTGTAACTGTGTCTTTAATTCCTTTAATTCTGTAGGAGCCATTCGGTACGGAGCTATAGAAATCGGAGTAGTTCCTGGAATCAAATCTATAGAAAATTCCACTTCTCTTTCTGGTGGCAACCCTGGTAACTCCTCTGGAAACACATCAGAAAATTCGCACACCACTGGCACTGCCTGTATCTTTGACTCAGATACCTTGGTATCGAGTACATAAGCAAGAAAAGCATCATACCCCTTTTTGACATACCTCTGAGCAGTAATAACTGAAATCACATTAGATAATCCCTCTGTCTGATCAGATTTAACCCGGAGTAATTCGCCATTCTGACACTTCAACACAATATATTTCTGTCTACAGTTTACTACTGCATCATGCTGAGTTAACCAATCCATGCCCAATATCACATCAAACTCATCAAATGGTAGTAACATCAAATCAGCCAGGAAACAATAACCTCTTACCATCAGTGGACAATTTTTACAAATTTTATCCACCAAAATAGATTGGCCAAAGGGGTTCGAGACTTTAACCGCAAATTCAGTAGGTTCAACAGATAAATCTTTAACGCATGCAAGTTTTACACATATATATGAATGCGTAGAACCGGGATCAATTAATGCAGTAATATAGTATCAAGTAAAGAAAATGTACCAGTAATAACATCGGGTGCTGAAGCATCTTCTCTGGTACGCATGACATATGTTCTAGGAGGCGCTCGTGTCTCAGGCCTACTTGCAGTATCTTTTGTAGCTCCTCGGCTACCACTGACATTACTGGATGGTCGAGATGGTCTACCCCTCAAAGATGGATTACTTGGCTTCGATATATATTCAGTTCTTTTTCACTTCTTTCTGGACAATCTCTGAGGAAATGGTCAAAAGAACCACATCGGTAACAAGCCCCGCTCTTAAATCGACATTCACCAAAATGAGCTTTATTACAATACTGGCATCTCGGCTTAGGGGTACCAACACTGCCAACACTGGTCACCAATTGAGTGGAAGGTCTTGAATTAGTGCGCTGTGAAGCTCGCACTCTATCTGAATACCCAGTGGTTGAGGTAGAACGATCCTGGTACTTCTTCAATTTCTTTGGAGCAGAAAACTGAGATTTTTCCATTGGTCTTTTACTAAAAATTCGAGCTTCCCTCTCAGCCTGTTTCTTTTCTTTGCTCCATTCTTCTGCTTTATAAGCTCGTTCTGCTAGTGTAGCAAACTCTCGAATTTCAAGAATTCCAACAAGGAGCTTAATTTCTTCATTCAACCCTTCTTCGAATCGTTTGCACATTTCAGCTTCCGACTGTACCCATTCTCGAGCATATTTACTCAACCGAACAAATTCTCTTTCATACTCAGATACTGATCTATTGCCCTGTTTCAGCTCAAGAAATTCTTTTCTTTTCTGATCGAGGAATCTTTGACTGATATATTTCTTTTTGAACTCGGTCTGGAAGAATTCCCATGTAATTTCTTCTTTCGGAACAACTGAAGCTTTAGTATTCCACCAATGATAAGCTGTGTCTTTTAGCAGTGAAACGGCACATTTCAAACATTCTTCTGGCGTGCAAGATAATTCCTCCAAAACCCGAGTAGTATTTTCTAACCAGAATTCAGCCCGCTCAGGATCATCATCAACTGCTGCTCGAAATTCTTCGGCCCCATATTTTCGAATTTTATCAACCGGAGCTTTCCCTTTTCTAACAGATTCAGTACCTGTAGTCTGTGGAATCTCGGGAACCGGTGGAGGAGCAGGAGGGGGAGCTTGAGTTTGCTGCACTACAGGGTTAGTTCTTATGTATTGAGAAAACCATTCATTCATCATTTGGAAGAAGGCTATCTTTGCCTCCTCCCCTTGACCCTCTGTACCGGGCCTTCTACTGTTAGTTTCTTCTCTTTGTACTGAAGCCGGAGCATGACTCTCAGCTTCCTCAGATTGAGCTCGGTCAGAGGACATTACTATAAGGAAAACACAATTTAAATGGTCAGGAGATATCACACTATCAAAAATAATTTAAATGGCATGTATAGCTAATCCGTATTTGCTATATCGGTCCTAGAACCGGCTAAACCGTAGCTCTGATACCAACAAATTTAACACCCCCTACCTGTATTCGTTGTCAGAATAAGGTACGAGGCATTACCAGAGTTTACAATTTTTTTTTTTAAAACCGAGACCAGTCTAATTCAACATATTTTCAAGATAATTCATGCATATTTATAAGATAACTTAAATACATAAGCCATACCAATGGCTAACCTTACATTCATTTCATATTAACATCTATTTTATTAGCTTATACATGCCATTCATTTCCAAACTAAAGTTTCTTTAAATACCGAAATATTGGGGTTGATAGTGTGATGAGTCTCCCACTGATCCGACCTCCGAGCTCTTAACACTACAAAACAGGGAAAAAGGAAATAGGGTAAGCACTTTGTGCTTAGTAAGCCCATGTAACAAGAATTATACTTACCTAGTATTTTCAATACAAACAATAAACATTCATATACTCACTCAATGCATTATTACCCTAACATTCACAAACTCAACATTCAAGTTAGTCGATTAATTTCCATATATCAATAATATATATGATTGATGAGCTCATCAATACCATAATTTCCATATTTTTTTTATATTTATCCCATTGAATTACTCGGAATTTCGATGGATTTTCAGAGGTACACTTTAGTGTACAAATTCGGGTCCGTCAATTCATATTCATGTGCGCACATTTCCATTTCAGAGAGCACACTCCCGCGAACCTCATCCTTACAGCGGATTACCAGTCCAGGCTAAATCCCCTGTAATATAAACTCATAGAGTATTGTCGGGATTACCAGTCCAGGCTAAATCCCCTGCAACGACAATTACTCTAATGAGTTTGGATCTGAATTACCAGTCCAGGCTAAATTCAGACCCTAATTCGGATTACCCGTCCGGGCTAAATCCATTTTCCACATATTCTTCGGGAGGGCTATATCAGGATAGGATCACCCGTCCGGGCTAGATCCTTTTTACCGTCAATTCCTTTTCAGATTCCATCGAATTCCTTTCATTCAACCGGGATTTCTTCCCCTTTTTATCAATATATCAATATTCCATCAATTTTCATACAATGACATTCAAATATATTCACATCAATAACATACATTTCAAGCATTTAAGAATACAATTCAAGTTACATGGACTTACCTCGATATTAGTTCGTTTATAAAATCTACTAATCCGGGACTTTTTCCTTTCCTCGATCTAGCTTCGTATTTGAGTTTTCCGGATCTAAATAAATAATTCAATCATCAATTCAATACATTTCATGTTCACATGTAGCATTTTCTATAATTCTATTATTATTTTTAACTTATTCAAAGCTGTCTACTTGAGTCACAGTCACTAAATTATTTATTTCTCGAGCTACAGAGCTCCAAATGAGAACCGTTAATTTCCCTGAAACTAGACTCACATTGATTTATACCATAAAATTTCCAGAATTTTTATCCCAGCCAATTAGTACAGTTTATTCATCAAATTTGCCCCTGTTCTGCTGTCTGGCAGTTCTGACTCTTCTTCACTAAAAATTAATTATCTCTTCATACAGAAATTCGATGGTGTTCCCGTTTATTTCTATAGAAAATAGACTCATTCAGGATTCTAAACATATAAATTTAAGCCCCTAATTATTTTCTTCAATTTTTGATGATTTTCTAAAGTCAAAACAGGGGAACCCGAATTCATTCTGAACCAGTCTTACAAAAATCTAAATATCTCAAAATACAGAACTTATTTTCTTTCCTTGTTTCTTTCATATGAAAATAGACTCAATAATCTTTAATTTCATATCTCACTCAACTTCTAATTCCACTTCTACGATTTTTGAATTTCCAAACTTACTACTGCTGCTGTCCCAAAACTGTTTTCTTATAGCTTGTTTTACAATTAAGTCCTTTATCCCAATTCTAACTTCAAATTCTTTCAATTCAACCATTAATTCATCATTTTATTCATCATATGCTATTCAAAACTCTGAAAACTTCAAAAATTTCAACTTAAATTCATCAAACTTTATTCTAAAACTTATAAAGCATCAAAATTAAAAGAAAAGGACTAAATTAACTTACCAAATTAAACTTCAAGCTTTAAAAACTATATTATCCCTTTTTTCTTTCTTTTCTCTTCTTCTTTCTCCCTTCACGTTTGCTCTCTGTTTCTTCTTTGTTTTATCCTTTGTTTCTTTTCTCTTTTCTTATATATATATAATAAGAATAATATAATAATATAATAATAATATTTAACTAAAATCTCAGATTTTTCTTCAATTAACCGCCTCAATCTAGACAAAATGGCTTAATTGCCATTTTGGTCCTTTATACTTTCTTTTAATCTATAATTAAACTTTTACTTTCATTTCAATTTAGTCCTTTCATTTAATTACCTACCCAAACGTTAAAATTTTCTAACGAAAGTTTAATACCACATTACTAACATTTTATAAAAAAATATTTCCTATCATATAAAGACTCATGCAAACATATTGAAAAATTTCTATTTAAATCGGATTTATGGTTACGAAACCATTGTTCCGATAACCTTGATTTAGGCCATTACAGATTTTCCCCTTTGTGAATTACAAGTCATTGATATTCGGTATGTTACATTGCATCAACTCTAGATTTGGATTCTCTTGAGATGCAACTTTAGCTACGCATGTTCAGCAATCATTCTGATTACATATTGGTTTCTGCTTCAGATATTGTGCACATCTTTTCTTACTTGCCTAATTATCTGAACTTCGTCGAGCAACAAGTAGAATTGGTCTGAAAGAGTGAGTATAGTTGATTTCATGGGTAATGCTTTTTTATATTTTCATTTTTCATTGATTTATCCACTTCTAAATTATTTCATATTTAGGGTCTGTCCAATTACTTAAAGAATTCCAGATTCTCAAGCAAAGTACATTTGGGTGCTGTTACAGCTCCTTTTTAAACTGTTGAAGCCTGTTCAGGTACTGTAATTTGAATTGTTTATTTGCTGGAAATTGAGATGTTTTTATTGCTATAATTGAGGTCTAAATATGTTGTTAATTGAGGTGTTTAAATTGCTGCAAATTATTGAATTATTAACAGAGACAAATGCGATACAATTCAAAAATTCATAGCCAAAGGCCCGAAGAAACACTATCATCAAACAAAGGAAAAGCCAAAAAGGTATGAGTTTGTCATTATTTTATTAATGAATGAGATTTGATGCTTATTTGGTCTCTTTTTTTTAACCTTTACAGATAATAAGTGTTTTGATTTTACTTTATTTTTTTTCTTTTAAGGGTTTTTGATTAATGCATGATATTATTTAATTATTGTTTACTTTGTTTTTTGACTAAAAATGAATGGCTTTTTGCATGCAAAAAAGGGACTTAAGATACTCCTTTCCCTTTGGCAGAACAATTAGAATTGGTTATTATATTTGGTGCTTATGATAATTGTTCTATTATAATTCTTTAAACTACAAAATTAGCCTATAACTATATCGTTTTTATCACTTAAGTACTTTAAAATGCAGGAAAAATGCCTAGAAGGATTATGAGAGCTAAGTATGTCCAAATACTCCAAATTCAGAAGAAGCAAATAGTGAACATCAAACAGTGTTGGATCTTCTAGTCTGCTGGACATAGATGACGAGCCTGCAGAATTTCAAAGTAATGTTAAGTTTATTTTACATGCATGTTGAATTTTATTATTGATTCATTTTTCAATTTTAATATAATAATATATATCATTTTTCAGCTGAAGGTGGTGGGACGCGAAGAGTCGAGGACGTACTTGCTTAAAGATTTGTACGACCTAGTCCTATCAAGCGTGTTAAGTAAGGAGAAATAGTCATGGCCAGCCTGTTGATCTGAAGCTCGATTGTTAGCAGGCATTTGGGCATTATAGCACAGATGCGAATATGTTGCCCATTAACTACGAATCATGGCATCACATGCTGATGCCAACAAAAATCAGGCTCTCGATAATATTAAGGTAACAAAACGTGAATGTAATTATAATACTTTGGTTTAACTTTCATTTATTTACTTTTTAAACTTATGTTTTTTCAGGAGAGATTTGCTTTAGAGGTCTCTGATGACTATATTAAGAAGACATTGGGTAAAAAAGGAGAGACCATAAAAGCACGTTTAAAAAATAATATTTTAAGAAAGACATAAGCCTCGACGAAAATTAAGAAATGTCCCGTCAGGAATGTTGAGGTACCAATGGGAAGATCAAGTTATATTCTGAATTCAAAGAAAGGAGAGTATTACGTACTTCTAAAGTCTTAAATTTTTCGGTTTATAGTATTTACTATTACATAATTCAAATTTCATTATGTAGGACAGTGAGCGAGTTGGAACAAGCAGCAGACAGAAACAAAATTTACGCACAGCAGGGTCCAAAAGTTTTGCTTGTGTAGCTGAGGCTGAGGTATTAAATTTTAATTCTGTCAAATATTAATGACTTTATACTATTAATTATATTTTTTCTGCTACAATGTAGGAAGCCTCGTCTGGTCAAAAAGTTGGACGCTTCAGCTTTTTGACATTACGCATAGGAAAGGATGGATCTCTGATGACATCCGAAGCTGCAGAAATTATGGTATATTTAATTAATAAAATTTGATTTATTATAAATATTTCTAATGTTTAATTATAATAGTTTAATTGATCGTTTGTAGTTTTAAATTTATAATGTTAAGTTATGCTGCATTCCTTCTTATTATATATTCGTTTCTAACTCTTTCATTGATTTATTAGGATAAACCAAAGGAGAAAAAGGCGGAGTATGAAGTGACTGCTTCGACTGATAGTCTGTTATCTTGAGGATATTGATAACAGAATTATTATGGATGTTTTGGGTCCGAAAGGTACAACTGCTTCGACTGATAGTTCTGTTAATCTTGTATATTATAACAAAATTATCACTGATGTTTTTGGTCTTAAAAGGTATGGTCAGGTTCGATTTCAAGGATCTGGTGTTACCCGACCCAATATTTGGATCCAGCTCCCAGGAATACATGCTTACCGGGAGTCAATCTCGTGCTGAAGTTCAGAGGCTAACAGATCAGATAGCTCAGATGCAAGAGAGCACGGTTGAGCAGAGACATCAAATTGATTGTTTTCAAAGAAATATGAAGACTCTAACAACAGATTAGAGCGGATGCGAAAGCGGCAGCAGCGAGGGAGGCAGCGGCAGCGAGGGGAGGCAGAGGCAGCATCAATGCTAGCTGAGCAAAACAAAAAGTACGATGAGCTCCAGCTACATCTTCAGCATATGATGCAAATGTTTCAGAAGTCGCAGAAGCCACCCATCCTAGATATTTAGTTTCTCGTTGTAAGATTATTTTAACATTATTACATTTAACATTATTGTAAGAATATTTTCAGTTATAATTTATTTAATTTATTGATTTTCAAGTATCATTTAGAATTAATGCATTTTGGGTGATTTTTATGCTACATTTGCTGTTTTGGGTTGAAATTATATGCTATATTTATTGTTATTGGTTGGTTTTAGTGCAAGAGGGGTATGATATTGAATAAATTGTAAATTGCAAATCTGTACAAATTAGTGGCCTTTTGGGAAAGCGCCGCTAAAAGTCATGACCTTTAGCGGCGTTTGTGGGAAAAGTGCCGCTAAAAGTCATGACTTTTAGCGACGTTTGTGGGGAAAGCGCCGCTAAAAGTCATGACCTTTAGTGGCGTTTTTCTCATAAACGCTGCTAAAGTTTGCGGCGTTTGATTTAGAGGCGTTTTTTGCGACGCTAGTGGCGCTTATAAACGCTAAAGGCCAAAAAAATGCTGCTAAAAGTCTGTTTTGTTGTAGTGAAAGGAGTAGAAAATAACCAAGTATGGGCAGTACCTCAATGGTTAAGCATCACTCCATCCTCCTTATAATCCAAGTTTAAATCACACCCTTCCCCTCCATATATTTTTTTTTAATTTTGGTAGAAAAGAGGAAATTACCATGCAACCCCTTAGGATTTCCAAACTCTAAGTATTTACTCCAGTTCTATTCTAATTAGACATGGATTTTAATTTCTTCCAGCCCTAAATGGGATTTTCCCTCTATTCTCTTTATATTTTGCTTTTTCTCTTATTTTCCCTTTTCTTTTATCAAAATTTACATCTTTTTTCTGAGAATTATTTACTATTTCGACTAAAAATCGATTTACATTAACTCATTTTCTTATTTGATTTTGTAATTTTCGACAATCACATCCTGTATTTCATCAAAAGTTAGGTAAGTATT